>OW386290.2:107409454-108072047 GCA_936432065.2 Rutpela maculata
ATTAGTTTCTTTAATAAATCTATAAATAACTTAAAATTAGAATTTATTGTATTATATTTTAATTATGCATGTGATGTGTAGCATTAGTAAAGCTAGTTAGTGGACAGGCAGCAGCAATAGGGTAAAATAAGAAGTGGGGTACCCCATGGTTCAGTCCTGGGCCTACTTCTATTTCTAGTTTATATACATGATCTGTCATTTTCTATATTGAATTCATTGGCAACGCTTTTCGCTGACGATTAACTTTTTTGGTAACATGCGACATTTTAACAAATGTTCCACCTTATGTAAATAGCGGCGTAGCTAGGGGGGGCTAAGGGGACACTCTGCACTCCCGTCCCCATAATGTGGCTGTAGATAAAAATCCGTACTCTATTTTTATTTACAACTTTTTTATGCCACTTTTTTTTAATCGACTGCCCCCTCAGCTCCAAATAGCTGGCTACGCCACTGTATGTAAAAGAATGCTTAAACGATATAAGTAATTGGTATGAAGCCAATAAAGTTAAAATTAATTTTGACCAAACATGTATAAACATCAACCTAAGACCACGAGCGAATATCACAACTGCAAACTTTAATGGAAAATTTACTGATGAAATAAATTCGCTCGGTTTTACTCTAGGCAGACAAATTAATTGATCTGGCGTATCCTCGCTCAGCCTTTCAATTATCAGCGCCGCGCCGGCGTGGTTTACTGGAATAGAAATATATTATGTTGGTTAAATTTTAAATTGATTGACTTTTGACCCGAAATCAAAGAATTGCAGTGTCGAGACACAAATAGGTTAATTTTTCTTTTAATCTATTAACTTGTCCACTCCAAAAATAGAGAGATGAATACAATTATATCCTATAGAATATACAGTAATTTCTAAATAGTTCAGTAAGTCGGCCGAAGAGTATGCTTACTCTTGCTTCCCCTTTTAACTAAAACATCTAAAAACGGTAGTTCATTTCTGTTTCATCAAAGAGATTGATGGCTATTGATTTGCCTGTGTTTATTATTATCTGGTAAATTGCAACTCTAGATAAAAATTTGGTATAGTTAAGTACTATAGATTCATCGGATATTTACTATGCTTTATTGTTTACGTCAAATATTAATGGGTAATACGTTTTCTCTTTAAAAGTAGATGCAAGATTTGAATAATACTCGTATATTTACCTTTATTCTTTTTCTCAACATTCTTATAGATTCCCTTTTAAGATAACCATCATGAAACCTCATAATATTCAAGAAAATTAAAATTATGCATCTGTATGCATACTTTCCTTTTTTAAATTCCTTGAGAAAATTAAAAACAATCAAAGCCGGTAGGATGAAAATGAAAATGGACGTTTATTAAATATAAATATCATACTATTAAAATACTGGCTTGAGTAGTAAGAAAGTTATTATTATTGAATGAGCGGAATTTACATAAAATAAAGATAAGTTCTGCGTTTTTAATAGTATGGCATTCAAACAAACGATGTAATAAGGGAGTACATCGCTGTGTGAATGTATTTTTAATTATTTGCAAGCGTAGGCTAAATATCTGCCGTGTAAATTTCAAGTGAATTCAGATTAAGATTTGCGGTCCTGTCACAACGGCTTGTATCAGGCTACAAGCTGATAGCCCAAGAGCTGGCGATAAGTTTGGAAGAGGTACTTGATAAAAGAAGGTTGGTAATATAGTATTCCTACATTACCTGTTTATGGAATCGTTGACCTGCTAACCAGTTCGCGATGGTTTCGCGACATATGAATTTTGCAAATTTCTTTATGCAAAAAAAAAGGTTCTTGATAAAATCTAGAATTTTCTGTATCTGAAAATATGTCTTTTTAAATGTAAAAAATAATTGGCAGGCCACTCTGACAGTTTTAAATAGAGCAAGCGCTATTAAAGTTGTTTTCACTAAATTAAAAAGAAAGGTTTTTGATACAACTTGAAACTTACAGAGTGCATTTCATATATCTACTATTGTATGTCAATGCCATGGCAAGCCGATCGGATGGTTCTAACTACCTGGCAGGTGACAAAAGCTGCTGTGCGTGAGTGCAAGAGAGGTAGCGATGCAGCGGCATGCGCGCAAGCTAGTCTTTTAGATTGATGGTTGGAGCATAGGTATAGAAATAAGTATTTTGTAATTACACTTAGATATGGAAATAAAATATAGATATATTTTATAAGTAAGAAATAAGTATTTTATATTAAACTAGCTGATGCCCGCGACTTCGTTCGCGTGGAAGACTTTAAGCGTATGGAACTAAGAACATTGACATACAAACTTATTCCTATAAAGAAGTACTACATACTTACTGAGTACTCCTATTATAGTACTCAGGAAGTACACTCGATAGAACCCACTGCGCATTTAGTGTACTCAAGGAAAACTTCTGCGTATTCATAGTACTCGGAGAAGCCCACTGCGCATCCATTGTACTGGAGGAAACGCACTGCACATCCATTGCACTAGAGGAAACCCATTGCGCATCCATGGTACTCGGGGAAATCCATTGCGCATCCATTGTCCTCGAGGAAACTCACTGCACATCCATTGAAATCAAGGAAACCCACTGCGCATCCATTGTACTCTAGGAAACCCCCTGCATATCCATTGTACTCGAGGAAACCCACTGCGCATCCATAGTACTCGGGGAAATCCACTGCCCATTCATTTTACTCGAGGAAACCCACTGCACATCCATTGCCTTCAAGGAAACCCACTGCGCATCGCAATTTGATAAAAATTCATTATTCTACTTTTGTGTTACAGCGAGTTAAACGAAGAAAGAATTATTTTAATCGACAATAGAGCACATGGGCGGGTATGTGTCAAATTTCATGCTTAAAAACATCCCTCTCCCTGTTCACCCGTCAAGGGGAGGGTCTTTTTTTGAAAACCATGGAATATCTGTCTCCTTATTTCCTCAGAAGAGCCCGTCGCTGGAATATCACGTTTCTGACTTACGCGATTTCAGAGATATGGGTACCCTTTAGACCATCTACCATCCCCGTTTTCACCCCTGCAGAAAGTGAAAGTCGGAATTTCGTCTTACTCGTGTCTAATAGATTCCAATAAAGAATATTTCTGCCAAATTTCATGCTTCTAGGTCTAACTGTTTCCGAAAAGCTTAACCCTCCCCGTTCATCCTTTCGAGGGTCTCTTTTTGAAAACCACCGAATACGTTTCCTTCTTGTTTCCGCAAAAAAGTCCATCGCTCGAATAATCACGTTCGCGTGCGTGCACGTGCGCTTTAAACCATCTACCACTCCCGTTTTCACCCCTTCAAAAAGTGAAAATCGAAATTTCATCTTACACGTATCTAATTTTCAACAACAAATATTTCTGCCAAATTTCACGCATCTAGATCTAACCGTTTCTGAAAAAGCCTAAAATTTCAATCCTGTTTTTACCCTCATAGAGGGTTGAATTTCTTAGTGATTGTTTACGTCATTCCAGGAACCTCTGCAAAATTTGAACTTTCTAAACCCAGCGGTTTGAGCTGTGCATTGATAGATCACTGAAAAAAACCTAAAATTTCAACTCCATTTTTCACTCTCTTGGGGGTCGAATTTCGAAAATTTCGAGAAACCTCTATGCAAAATTTGAAGTTTCTAGACCTAGCGGTTTGAGCTGTGCGTTGATAGACCACTGAGTCAGTCAGAGTATCTTTTATAGATATAGACTTATTTATGTAACGCAGGTTTTGGAATTTTTTTAAAATTTCTGTCATCTTCATCATTTTCATTAAACTCGTCATCACTTTCCGATAATACATCATCATAGTAATTATTAGCTCCTTTAGGTTCTATGTCGTTTTCTGAAAACGATATTGTTAAAGTCAGAGTTGGTGAAAAATTATTTTTATGAAAAATGCGGTTAATATACATAAAATTAAAAATTACTTACCAGTTGATTCCCTCCATTTCTATGGGTTGGATTTTCACGTCCATTACTGACGGCGGAAATATGTCGCCCTCAAACCAATTAAAGTGATATTTATTATCAATTTCTGTCCATCCATTTTTATTCAGTATTAGACAAGTTGGATGTTTGAATCCTCAAAAGATGTTGGAATAATTCAGTTGCTGATGGTAAGTTCAAGGCATCATAATTTTTTAATGTCCTATGAAAACGTTCAGCAAAATTTTTAGCTTTGTATGTTGTACAAAATTTTTCAAAGCGTGCTTGATTTATTTTATCAACATTGTTAAGATTATATATCTGACAATCGAATTTTTCCAGTATTTTAAAAATTTCGTCTCTTGAACCAATGATATGTGCTTCACCCAGTGCTGACAACTCTATTTGATATTCAGTATTTTTTTCAGCAATTCAAATGGTCTTTTTTGCCTCTTTTATAAAATGAAAGGTTATAGTCGTATCCTGTCAGAGCGTGTAAGCCCAGTAAACTTTTTCAAGTTTTATCAAAAACCTTTTTTAAAATGTATTGAAAAGACAACTAAAGACGCCTGCCATCTATTTAGAACTGGTGGAGTGGCCTGCCAATTATTTTTTACATTTAAAAAGACATATATTTTCATATATATAAATTCTAGCTTTCATCAAGAACCTTTTTTTTTGTATAAAAAATTTTTCAATTTGCAAAATTCGTATGTCGCGAAGCCATCGCCGACTAGTTGGTAGCTCAACGATTCAATAAACAGGTAAGATAGAAATACTATATTACTAATTTTCAGCTTTTATCAAGTACCTCCTCCAAATTACGCCAGCTCTCCGGCTATGAAATATAAAGTGTTCACAAAGAACCAGTTTCTTTTGGGTGTTGCTATCCAGCTGACTCCGATCGTATTACTTAAAACTTGAGCCCAGTAGTCGATTGTTGATACGGGAATTGGTGTGTAATTTAGGTAATTTCAGAAAAGCTGTACTAGACATGCGAAGATGCTCGAGGATGTATAAATGTATTTATAATATGCGGTGACCTAAATATTAGTTTCCTGACATCTAATGATTATGAAAGCGCAGAAAGAACATAGTATAAAATATTTTTATTACTGTCAGTTTAAACTGACAATTATGCATAATTGTCGTTTATTTGAGATATTAAAAATCTGTGTTTTTAGCTATTGTGGAGTGCACTTAGACGAAAAACCTAAATTAGACCTGAATAGATTTGCCTGAAAGCTGTTTGAATGCATTTCCATAATGATTAATGAAGTCTTCTACCATTTTTCTTGCTCGCTAATTTTTTTTTAGAACTCCGAAAAATTGATTTTTTATGAAAAATTATATTGAAAATGTTATAATTGGAAAAATGTCGGTTATTTTGGCTTGAGAATATCCACCTAGAGGTTTTCGATGTCGTTAATTACGAATCTGGTGTTTTAAGAAATGAAAAAGGAAATGGCGACTTCAAAATAGTCGATTTGAAGACCAAAATCATGTAACATTCGTTAAATTAATTAAAAAATTGCGCTAAAGATAAGCCAGAATTCAATTAGTAGAAGTTAAAATATGATGAGGGTTTATTAAGAAATTTGAAAGTGTATTTTAAATACTTATTGTTATAAAATTACAATTACTAAGTTAAAGGAGTTAAAGCATAAATGAAATTCTACATTTATGTTTCATTTTTATGGTACCTAAACTAAAATACTATAATTACAGAATTAATTCGACCTCTAATAAAATAAAAGAATACTGGAATATTGAGAACTTAGGTAAATAAAAAAATCATTCTAATATCTCGATGATGATAAGAATCTTATTGCCACTGATAATGATAAACGACTGAGATTTTTGTAAATAATTTTTCTCATATATGTAGTAAAAAAATTATTGAACATTTTGGTCAAAATAAGTTCCTTAAATTCAAGTCTCCTTCCTATATTTACTAAAGATGATATTGCTGGTATAATCAACGGACTCGTAAATACTGTTGTGGAATACATCATATATCTTCCAAATTAATAAAGCTTTATACAGAATTATATTATATTATGTCCTTTAACTAATGAAGGAAACTCAGCTCCACGGCTTAGTCACATAAAAAAACCGCTGCCCAAGGAATTACTACTTCCACATGTAGATTTTCCATCCAAGTCTCTCACAACGAAAACATTTTATATGTGGAAATAATTATTTGTGGAATTTTAATAACGTAATATTTAAAATCGTATACCCCAAAAACCCATAAAACGATATCTCACATCGGTAGTGGGGTTGGGGTGGTGATAGGGGGGTGGATAAAGTAAAAAATATCGTAAGGCTTTTGGTTCTTGTACACACACTAATTTTTTTTCACCCCCTTTAATGATGAGGTGGGGGTGGTAATGGGGGTGACTAATGCCAAAAAAATTTTTGAGACGTTATAGCTTCTCTTGTATATACTAAATACCAATTTTATGGACTCATACCTGCTTGATTTATCTACTTACCCCGATTTACCAAAATGTACCCCCCAACCCTTCAACGGAATAAGATGAAAATATATTCTAGTTCCAGATCACGTTAAAATACATATGTGTACCAAATTTCAAGTCAATATCTTAAACGGTTCCAGAATAATCGTGCGCACAAAAAAAAGTTACAACAGACAGAAAATTTTTTTTTCGCTCTAACTTAAAATTTCTACGTTTCATGACATTCTAAACCTATTTGAACAATATAAATTCTCAAAATTGTTTTTGTCGTTACTATACTTCCACTGGATGTGGAAGTAATTATACCTTTGATTGTGGACCAACCTGACTTAGGGCAAATGAAAAAATATCAAATTTGGACAAAAACTATATATACAGTGTGTCCCACTTTTCAGGGTAACACCTTTGTAGCTCAGTGATTAGTCAACCAATTTTAACCAAGTTTGGATGGGTATCAAAGACCTTTATTATACCTTTTTTAAGTAAAACAAAACTTATTTCAGTCATTGGCGTGCATTTTTATTATGAAAAAAAGGGTCGATTTTTCGAGAAATTATATTAGGCATTTTTTTTGTTGAAAAACTAATGCAATATTATTGATTGCTGTAGAACCGCTATATCCAGCATTTAACATTTTGATTTTTGGTTTTTGAATTACTGCCCACTTAACATTACCTATTTTAAACATTAAATAATCAATAAATTGGTAACAAAATTTTTTTCTTTAAATTCACTTTTTTTTACTATACCATATCATCGAAACTTTCCAATTAAAGAATTTTCATTGAAAAATGTTGGGTCATCAGACCTGTAAATTATTCGGGCATTAAGGATTACCGAATTTGAAAGTATCAATTTTTATATAAGTAGCTTGTTTTTCATTTTAAAACGGTTTAAAATCACATATTAGAATTGTAGAATTGTAATCTCTCATTGTAAAGTGGTGAATTTACCGGACAAATGAAAAAACCGCTGCCCAAGAATCACTACTTCCACATCCAGATTCTCTATCCAAGTCACTCACAACGAAAAAACTTTGTATGTGGAAATAATTGTTTATGAAACTTCAATAATATATATAATATTTGAAATCCTCTTCCCAAAAACCCATAAAACGATACCCCACATCGGTAGTGGGGTGGGGGTGGTGATAGGGGGGTGGTAGTGGGGGTGTATGAAGTAAAAAAATATTTTGAGGTTTCTGGTTCTTGTACATACACTAAATCACATTTTTTTTCATCCCCTTTAATAAGGGGGTGGGGGTGGTAATGGGGGTGGCTAATGCCAAATTTTTTTTTGAGACCCTAACTTCTCTTGTATATACTAAATACCAATTTTATCGACTCTTACCTGCTTGATTTACCCATTTACCCCAAATTTACCTCAATTTACTCCCCAACAACATTTCGACTTCGTCGGAACAACATGAAAATATAATCTAGTTCCAGATCTCGTTAAAGTGCATACGTGTACCAAATACACCGGCTCGGTGGCGCAGTGCTTAGGATGCTAGGTTTGCGACCACAGAGTCTCGGGTTCGAATCCTGGCTAGGGTATGGATGTGTAGTGGCGTTTTTCACGTGTTACCGAGATGGTAGCAGTGGGCTAGACTGCGGTTGTGTGAGAGACAACACGGTCTAGTCGCTCTCCTCTCCTGAGTTCGAGTCTCAGCTGCGGCAGATGGCAATGTCGCAGGGAATGGGTGTTGTGATGTTGTCTATGTGTGAGTGTCTGTCCTGGTAGAGTGGAAGATCAGCCTACGGCTGAACTCCGCCAGGACATTAATATAAATAAGGCTAAAAAAAAAAAAAAAAAATTCAAGTCAATATCTTAAACGGTTCCAGAGTAAACATGCGCACAAAGAAAAGTTACAGACAGACAAAAAATTTTTTTTCGCTCAAACTTAAAATCTCGACGTTTCATGACATTTTAAGCCTATTTGAACAATAAAAAATTTAAAAAAATTTTTTGTCGTTACTATACTTCTACTGGATGTGGAAGTAATTGCACTGGCTTTCCCATTATTGCCATTGAAACAGAGTTTCAACAGACAAAAATATATTTTTGTCAAAAAATGACGATTTTCAAGGGCCTGCACTTTGAAACAGAAAAAAATAACAAAATTAAATATGCTCCTAGTTTTGCCATAGGTATATTTTACACAGAACCCTCCATTTTCATATAAATTCAGTTTGCTGATATTTAAGATAATTTTATCAGCTTCGATTAAGATTCGATTAAGGCTAAATATAAATAATCAATATTGCGAAAAAATCAGAATTATGCACAATTACCCAAATTTTTTCAAAAAAGGTGATTTTCAAACATGTGTAGCAAAAAAATTAAATAGTAAAAAAGAAAATTCCTCCTTGATCGATTAACTGTAGCAGCAGACTTCAAGAACCTATATTTACTTTCTTTTGTGCGCCTTAAAAATTTCGTTTTTGCAATATTTCTAAAATTTTGTTTTTTTTTCCATAATTTTCAACAGGTTCAAGTGAAAAATGATTGAATAAGCTTTATTTTGCAATAGAAATTTGTAATATTTTGTTTGTTTAAAGTTTATAACAAATTCGGATAAAAGCACGTTTTTTACAAAAAAATTTTGAATTTTTTGTTATAAATTATTTTTAAGGAAAATAATATGCCATTTGATTAATTGTATCAAAAGTTACAAAAAAGTTTAAATATACTTTTTTGTTAGAATGCAATTTAGAGGAATCAATTCACAATTTCGATTTTTATAAATACGTATTTTTTAACAACAAATACGCATAACTTCGCCATTTTTTATCGCAGAGTGTTATACTGGAAACCAAATTATAGAAAATTATCTTTCAACATTGTTATCAACATTTTTCTTGTAAAGCCACTTTACTGAATGTATTTCACAGTTTGTTACCGTACCCTACAACATTTATTTTTCTTGCACAAAACTGTAATTTACTTGAGAATTAATTTTCTTGACCCCTTACAAGATTTAATTAAAACTGACTCCTCATGCGAGCGGTAATATCCTCGATTAACTATCTTAAAAATATTAAAATCATGACTTTCTAATTAAAACACAATCAAGATTAATCGATTAATTTTGTAGTGGATTTCAAACAATCAAAGAAGGAAATTATAGTGACTTGAAGGTGATCGGTTAATAGTTTATCACTAATAATAATAATAAATAATTACCATTTGGCGTTACCGTTTTAATTATTATGCAGGTGCAGAATTGCAAGTAATAATAGCTCAGGAATATTAGGTTTCCATATCGGGAAAAATATATACAGAGGGTCGCATTTAAGAGTGTAACATCCTTATAACTTTTTTTTATTTTATTTTTTTGGATTTGAACCAAATTTCACTCAAATATAGAACATATTAGGATCTAACGATAAATATCATTAATTTCTGTTTACATAATTATTGAAAAATATTATATTTAGCCCAAAGAAACCATTCGGCCTCTTTGGAAGTTATCTGCTGAATACCCAAAATAATATATTCATCGAGTGGTTTCCAGCTAATTGGGCCGTTTCTCGCTACACTCTCTTATTCATCCATTCATTTTCATCCAGGTCTCTTCTTTCCATCACCTCCATCACTCCCCTCATCAATTCTCTCGAAGGTCTACCTTTTTTTTCTTCTTTCTGGAGGATACCACTGCCACACTCGTTGAGACTCCATACGGTTTAAATGTCCATACCACAGCAGTCTTTTCTTCTCTACGTTATCTGTAATTGTCTTCAGTGTTCGTTCTTTCTCTTATTTCGGTGTTTCTTATATGTTTTAGCCTAGACACCCTACAGCCAGAGGTGTCGCTAGGGGTTTTTTTGAGAGGGGTGGGGGAGACTAATAATTCCCAACTCTCATTACGAGAATTTTCCGAACTCCTCAAAAAAATTTTCTCCAAAATGAAAGAGCGCCAAATAAGTCGGTTGCTATGAACCTGAATAGGCTAGCCTATTTCAAGTAAAGGGTGTCAGTTCTGTTTTCGACATGACTGTGAAAAAAATGACGGTACTGTGTTTTTTTGATTTTTGCACAAATCGTGTGAAAAAAGACATTTTCGAGTCATGGTTACTGTGCGTCATTTGTCGTTTTCGAAGGCAGTCGTAGAAAGAAGTATTTAAGAAAAACTTCCCTCTTTATTTAGCACCATTCATGTATTCATTATCTTCTCTGTATTTTTTTTTTATACCATAAGTATATCAGGTTTTTTTCCTGACATTCTAAATATTATTTTCCTTGGTAGTTTCTTAATTAGTTATTTTTTAGAGCGATCACCTTGTATACTTTTCACTAAAAATATGTCAGGTTTCATCCTCTGTAATTGTGTCGTTGACACAAATATTATTTCCACCATATTTATTTTTTTATAGTGACCACCCTGTATAATTTATCTTTTTCCTTGACAGTTATGTTAATTGCATGTGTTAACTGCGTGCGAAATATTATCGTCCTCTCTCATATTCTCATATTTTTTACATTAGTTTTTTTAAAGTGACCATCTTGTATATTTTTATCATATTTTTCTTACTTAGCAGTTGTGTTAACTGCATGCAAAATAATTTCGTTCTCCGTCACATTTTTTTATTATTTTATTTTGACCACACTGTATATTTTTCATATTTTGCTTCCTTGGCAGTTGTGTTGAATACATGCCAAATATTACTGTCATCCGTCACATTTTTCCCTTAATTATATTTTCAATGGAAGTATATCCCGAGTCTTCGTTGGCAGTAGCGTCAACTACCTACCAAATATCATTCATCTCCGTCAGGTGGAGTATGGAGTATGGAATTAGCAGGAGGGTGGTCAAAAACCACAGCACTTAGGCCCCATTGGACCCCTTGTACATCCTCCCTCTAGGCAGACACTCGCCTAGGCCTCCAACCAACCTATTCTTTCGAAGTAGGTGGTGATGTTGCCTAGGGGCATCTCCCTTACATTGGCCAAGGTAGGCCAACGCTCTCCCAAGATGGATTCTCTAATTGATGAGACGGCTGAACAGTCACAGAGTACGTGTTGAACCGTCTCATCTTCTTGTTCACAACCTCTGCAAAGAGGTGTTTCGCTTAATCTCATATTGTATAGATGTTTCCTTAGCGGACAGTGTCCAGTCTGGATTCCTGTTATAAAACGTAGATTCCTTCTGGTCATTGCCAGGTAGTCCATTGCCGTTTTCTTGTTGGGATACGTGAGTAGTTCCCTAGCAAGCTGACAGCTGCTTGTTTCATCCCACAGCTTCTTAAATTCGTTGTGGGTGTTCTCCTTAATTAATTGTATTATCGTAATCGGTAACAGACTGGCCGGGCCTGGTCCAAAAATAAGTTGGCCTGCTGCCTTCTTGGCCAGTTTGTCGGAATTTTTGTTGCCACTGCACTGTGCGTGTCCTTTCACCCAGCATACCGAGATGTTGTTCGTGCTGGAGGCACCCACAAGTGCTTGATGACATTCCCATACTGTTCCTGTGGTTATTTTGTAACTTCTCAGGGCTAGTAGTGATTGTCTACAGTCTGTGTAGATCCTGATTGTTTTGCCCGTAGTTTGTCTGCGGACAATCTCTTTTGCGGCTATGGTTATGCCCGCCAGTTCAGTTTGTACTATGCTGGCTCACTCATCCATAGTCCATTTATATTGGATTTGCAGGCTTCTGGAATATATTCCACATCCTGCCCCCTCCTTCTTCCTTGATCCGTCTGTGAAAATGTTATTCACACAATTTCACCAGTGGTCTCGTTTTCACTGTTTGTCTGTATTGTGTAGGGTCTATCAAAGACAAATCGGGGAGAGATACCATCTGTGCATGCCTTGTAACGGTCATTTTTATTCATAGGCATAAAAGCCCTTAAATTACATTATTTCGTATTTTCCGTACATAAATTACCTATTTTGTTACCTCTTAAAAAATAAATTATCGCCGCTACTGTAAGGTTCAAGAAGGTAACGTAACCGTCGCCTAGTTCTCGGCTTTACTGGTAAACATTTGAAAATAATGCCTTTCCTCCAATGAGAAACCATAGTTTAAATTCGCGGGTTTAAGGACTAGAGGTATTTCGACTACTAGTGGGGGAAGAGATAAATACCGAACCAAGCGGCAGACATGACAGAGAAGGACTTCTACGGCCGCCTTGAGCGAGCCCACAGTCAATCTTTTAACCAAATTTGAGTGAAGATATTAAAAGTTCCAGAATTTAAATGGTTTAGTTAAACCATAAAAATTATAAATTAATTATTTATTTAGTCTCTTTCCTTCGTTTAAGCTGGTTAAGGAATTTGACAGCCAGATTATGTGTGCTTTTGCGAGCTGTACATTCGAAATAAGTATTGATATGTGTAATATCCACCTAAAAGTGGCTAAATAATAGTGCGTTCAATCTACGTTTTCAACTTTAAATAGGATTGCAGTTTTATTGGTAATGTCCAAAGTGAACTTATGTAAGTACCGATCTGAACTTTATATTTTCCTGTTTATGCACGAGTCATCGATTTGGGAAGATTTGAGCCAGTAGTTCATCAAGTTGATCACAGTGTAGTGCGTGTTCGTTACCTTTACGTTTTCATGAACACTTCAAGCAAGCTTAATTTGTACTTGCTAATTTTTTATCTCGACTAAACACTCAAATTTACTTTTGGAGTGCTATATGTTTAATATTAAAATTTATCTTTACGTATTTCGTTCGAGGAATTATGTAAATTTTTGTGGGTGTATAAATACTCCCATTTGTACCTTTTAGTTAAGTCTTCTAGCTTGTTTTTGCCTTTAAACTTAAATAAATATTTAATTGCTCATTCTTGGATAATTTGCTCGGAAAATAATTCTGATAAGTGAATGAACAATCATTTATTTATTATTAATAGTTTTTTTCCTTGCGGAATTGGCCAATCTCCCTTTATTACGTTTTACCTATTTATCTTTTGTATTTTATACCATTATGTCTGTCTCTCCGTATATCTGTGCATTTGTTTGATTATTTGTTTGTACTTCTTTATTCGTTAGCACAAATTTATTCGCCCATACCCTGTAGTGTTATTCTCATTTGCTCTACCACTTTGTTAATAAATTAGTTTATTGTTAATTTCGTATTTTTATTTATTTAGAATTCATTTTAAATAACCCCAAGAGAGACAGGGCGTTATAGCCTGTAGAAGAGGCGTCTTCCTGACAGCCTCGTTCCACAGGCGACTTCTCGTCTCCCCACAGCCTACATTTGGTTGTAGGCCAACGGACTTGAGGCGTGCCATTGTTATTAAGGCCACTTTTTCTAGATGTAAATCCAGGTGGCAAACACAGCATTACCACCATTGCTCTCATTGGCGTTGTTCGCATAGCTCCTGTTATGCTTAGGCAGACAACTCTCTGCACTTGGCTGAGCTTGGCTCCCGCTGTAGTCTGTTTACTCTTAGGCCACCAGACCACAGCTCCACAGGTTATCATTGGTCTTATGATGGCAGTGTATATCCACATGACCACTTTGGGTTTCATTCCCCAGGTTTTCCCCACGGTCCTGCGACCCTGCTCATAAGAAATGTAAGCCTTTTTTAGTCTTCTGTCTATGTGAAGATTCCATGTTAGTTTGGCGTCAAAGGTTACCCCAAGGTATTTCACTTCTGATACGAAACTTAGTGTTGTGTCCAGGAGAACTGGTGCTTTCAGTGCTCCTGGTTTCCTTTGCCGTCAGGTGGTTTTGTAGATATAGACACCAAACCGACAGGCAGAGTGACGGAATTAAATGGCTTTAATTTTCGTAATCTACATACTCTGAAACGTGAAAATCCGGAGAAATCTAACAATACTTCCGTTCGGTAAGCGAGGAGTGTAAAAACAAATAATTTTATTATGTAATTTTTTATCGGAAAATTTTATTAATGAAAGTTGTTCAGAATTATCCATATACCTTAAGTCCAAAATTTCATCAAAATTAATAAACATTGAAATTTTGTGTAAAAAAAAAAATCCAAAAATTCAAAGATTTCGAAAGTATCATTTTAATGAGTTTTTAGTTGTCAATTAATTTTTAAATTATCCTGTAATAACAACAATAATTCTCAGCATGCTTTTCAAAATATAAAAACCCATGAAACGACATGTTGGGCCTTGAAAGAAACAAAATTTGATTATATTTAAAATTTGAAGAAACTTTAAATTTCAGTATTTTGGGCAATTCTGAACTTTTTTTAGTAAAATTATCCGATAAAAAAATGCCTAATATGATTTTTTGATTTTCCTCATTTATTTTGGTATTACCGGTGGCTTTGCATTTGTGGGAGGTGACTGTTTTTTTTTAATATAAATAGTTTCTAATTTGTTTTATATTTGAGTAAAATTTGGTTCAAATCGGAAAAAATAAAACAGTTACAAGGGTGTCAGTTAGTCTTAAGCACTGACCTCTATATATTAAATGGATAGCTTATACCATAGGGATGCGCGTGAAATTTTAGCCAAAATTGAAGAATTCAATAAAGGCGAAAGTCGTCTGCTACGGGGCTTTACGTCTTGCGTAGTATATCTGTTTTTAGTTCTGAAGTTAGCAACACGTTGATGGCAACGCGTTGCTAACAAAGCAGTCCGGCAACGATCGGGTAGGAAATAAGTTTTGAGACATTATTGGAAAAATAAATCTATCATAAATACATGATTGCCTCAAAACTTATTTCCGTTGCCAAAAATTAATTGACAACGTGAAGTTGGCAACGTGTTTCCAGCAACGAGTGGCTAAGTTCACTCTTCCTACTGCGCAAACTCGGCAGCCCCGTGCGCAAATTGTATTTGTACCATTTTTTAGCTCACACATCGTCTATCCATTTAATATATAGAGGTCAGTGGTCTTAAGCTTAAGTGCGACACACTGTGTATAAAAAAGTTTTTTAACATACACGCAGTCGTCAAAAATGTACTTGCTAAGACATGGAAAATAATTTTTTTAGCTCTCACAGTATTTTCAGGCATTATAATCTATCTAATATGTATATAAAGCAGAGTGTAATAATGTTTTTTTAATTTTTACCTGTATTTATACGTCGGGTGAATTGTTTAGATACCTCCGGATGAGCTAGGAACGTGAAATTTGGCAATGAGGTAGGAAATACCTTTTCAGTCCCCAGAAAACTAAAAAATTTGCAAGATTCAAAATGGCGGCTCCAATATGGCTGAATCCATGTACAATAGCCACATTAATATGAAGTCACTGCCACAATGGTAATAGATATGAAAAAAATTGTAAATTAATTGTAGAGAATTAAATTTTCTACAAGAAAGTCAGTGAGAGCATTGAAAATACATGTTTAAGAAAAATATAGGATGCCTTCGTATAAAGCGACCATACATAAGTAAAATGTTTAAAAATAAAGAGCAATGAAAGTTTTGCATCGCCAAAATTCGAAAAATATCGAAAATCTAAACTTCGCCAGAAAAATCACGCATGTGATTTAGAAGCTCCATTTTTCAAATTTTTAGGAGACTTCCTTCATTTTTTTTCGATCGTTAAGTTTGCGCGCCCGATTCTTGGAGAGTAGCTCGAAAAATGCTTTTAACAAAAGCAAAACCGCTAAATCATGAGCAAAATTCAAAAAACTTCATTTATAATATTCCGTGTGAGTGTAATAAACATTATGTGGGTGAGTCATCCAGACCATTTAGTGCTAGATTGGGTAAGTACAAGGGTTACATTAGGAAGAATGATTTTATCTGATAGCTCAAGGGGTTACCGAGCTATAGACAATTGAATATTTCACCCTTCAAGGTGATGTAGGGGATGGACCATGCGTATCTGGGTTGGTCTTATGAGATGAAATAGGTCGCTTGCATTTTCATTCCAAGTCCACGAAACAACATAAGCGCCTCCACTATTATATCGAAGACAATTTTCTAGCTGAACGCAATGCGGATGAATACCAGTAGTTACACCATAAAAGTTTATTTTCATATATGAAGTTATTAGTATGCCGACTTCATGCACATTAAGACCCATTAACTAGCACATCAACAGGATCAATTTCTCTTTTATTCATTTATTTACATTTATTAGAAAAGATAAAGAGAAATTAACGGTTTTTGAAGTCCGCGTAAGACCATCTATGGAGCAAGCAATATGTGACCCTTGCCATCTGCTTTCTAACCATTGCAAATTACGATGTACTGACCACGAATTGTGAGTGTTGTAACTGAGAGATTACATTATTGCAACGTTAAACAATAGTGGAAAGTGGATATTATCACTTTCTTCTAGATTAATGGTTTGTTTTGGTACATGTTTTCCTCGGGGCATTAAGAATGCATAAATTCATTCCTGATTTATTTTTAGTAATACATGTTTTAGTCCGGTTGTATATTTTATGTAAACCCAAAATTATTGTATTAAGTTTTTTTTATTTCTGAATTAGTATAAAGACATATTGTCCTGCAAGAAAATTGATGATGACATTTTGTCACCCTTGGGCAATTCGATATATTCTATATGGCGGCTATAAATTACCTTAATTTGAAAATGATCTTTTCATGCAAGTTTTGTATGTCAAACTATATGTTTTTTAGGATGCGGAGTTCAAAAACATATCTAATGTACTCACATATACAACACCTCTGCCTTCACGGAGAGATATTTTGAGCTCAAATGAAAACAAAAAGCATTGATTGAACTGATTTGCAGTAGCATTGTTGGTGACGAATCGTTTAAAAAAAACAAGACTAGTAAATACAGGCTAGTTTTGACAGGTCCACGAGAAGAACCTTACGACATTTATCGTGCAGAAGTAAAACGAAGGCACGACCTAAGAAATACTCACGAAGAAGCAGATACGATTCTTGTACAGCAAGCTATCCTGGCTGCTGATGATGCAGACAAGCAGGTTGTCGTCGTATCAGATGACACAGTTGTTTTTCTGCTTCTTTTGTACTTCTACAACCTTCAGAAGATATCTGCAAAAATTCTGATGGAATCACCTGTCCAGGGTCGTACACTAATTGACATTAGAGCATCTGCTATTAAATACGAAAAAATAATACCTGATGTGCTATCACTGGATGTGATACCACTGCCATGTGCTATGGTATTGGGAAGAATAAAGGCATTAATGTTTTGAAAAGAGGACACTCCTTGTCATTGGTTGGAGATCTACATGCTGATCTGTCTGACATGAAGTGGCAAGCATCGAAGTTTATGGCTGCATGTTACGGAGCAAGTAAGTGTAACACAACTTCAGAGACTCGTGTCAAACTATGGGCTGGCAAAGTTGGAAGTGCGATATCACAACAAATTCAGCGATTGAAGAAAACCTTAAGCGAGCTCACATACAAACCTTCATTTGGAAAAACTGGCCGACCAGATTTGGATCCACTGCTTCACGGGTTCTACAAGGATCAAAACTCGAGATGTCTGCTACCCACAACTTTGCCAGAGAATATTGAAGTTACACCGCCGGAAATTCTGAAATTGGTTAAGTGCTTTTGTGAAAGTGTATTGCCATGCAAGAGCAATCGATGTAGTAGCAGAAGTGCCCTCCTACCATGTACAACCATGTTTTGTTCATGCACAAATACTTTCTGTTCCAATGATTTCACACGGTTTGCTGAAGTAGAAGTGAAACGGGATGAAGACTTGATGGTGATTTTGAAGAGACTACAAAAAGGGCTGATCTCTATCTAGACAACATTTTGTTAGTCTTGATTCATGAATGTTTTCTTTTTATACCAAGAGAAATTACCATATTATAATTGTCATCAATATTACACAAATTACATTACTTATGCTTGAGAAATGATTTTTTTTGTATACTAATCTCCTGATACAATTTCAATGGTATTTTTGAACTCTGTATCCTAAAAAACATAGTTTGACAAACCAAACTTGCATGAAAAGATCATTTTCAAATTAAGGTAATTTATAGCCGCCATATTGAATATATCGAGTTGCCCAAGGGTGACAGAATGTCATCATCCATTTTATTGAAGCTTAGTATGTCCTTGTACTTATTCAGCAGTAAAAAAAACTTAATACAAAATTTTATGGTATTGATTTTGGCAACCGGACTATTTGTTCGATACCTACATTATCTATATTACATTATACAGAGTGCTAAGTAAAGCCCCGTTAGCGTAATAAAAAATAGTATATTTTTAAAATAAATTTGTAGCTTTTAACACTTAATGCTCTACATTGCCTGGTCAAAAGCTTTAACATTCTCGACAAAGAAAGTGGTTATGAGTGTAATCGTAGATATAGAGATTGAAAAAAATGTTCCCAACAATCAAAAATGGATACAATCCTTGCTAAGAAGCACCACAACTACAAGAGATGAATAGTAACTACAGTGAGAAGTTGCCCACGGGGTGGAGTCCTATCATCGTTAGTGTAATGGTTGATGACTTCTCGTGAAGCTGAGTAATTCTGGCTTCAACCATCAGGTACGACCTGATCGTTATAGTATGAATATGCGTTTATGGTTTCAAATCTCATGTAAATTACCTTAAACATAATATCCAAATGGTTCTTGTCAAAGGGGATTAGTCTCAGTACAAGTAAGCCAGTAATGGTTCACTCATCAAAAGTACAACTGAATCTGAAAGCTTCCATGTTGAAACTTTTTCAGTGAGGTTAAGTTTCTAGAAATTTTCCTGGACCAAAACCTTACGTGGAACTCACATCTAGAAGAGCACTTACAGCAGTCTCCTAGTTTATATGAAGTTGGCAGGCTGTTTGATAAGACCTGTCTTAAACCGAAAATGATATGCAGATACTATCTTTTGGTTATCAGACTCATGCGTAAGAATGGTCAATAGGATAATCAATAAGGGAAGTTACAGAAATTGCAACGCTTTAGGGATTGCAGAAGCCAATGCGTTCCTGTCTTATGACAACTATAGAGGCAGTGCTGGACCTGCTCCCTCTACATTTGTGTGTGAAGAAGGAGACAACACTTGGTATGTTAAAGTATTTAAATTTAAAGCAGGTGACCAGGTTGGATACTTAAGGATTTTGAAGTTAACCCAACTAGAGTCACCAAACCTTCTGACTCGATATCAACCAAACAGGACTTTGAGTTCTTTCAATGTGGTATTTGAGAGCTGTCAGACAAGTAAGGTTGGGGTATTGTGGTTGGAGAAAGGTTAACTCATCTGGTAAACAGGTGGATGTATTATGATTGAAGATGTATGGAGGGTCTACGTGGCACCCAACTATCTTTCGAGCAAAAATGTATGCTATAGATCTGTGTGCCTGGGAGTGCATAAACAAAGATATTTAGAGGTCAAGGATTTATATGATTTCGTACCGCTAGGCAGCAATAAAGTCTCTTAGGTCTTATACCATTCAATATAAAATTGCCTGGAAGGGCAGACATTCTTTGAAGCAACTGGCAACAACAATAAATAAGGCTGTGTCAGGGCATGTGGAAATAGAAGGTAATGAAACAGCTGATTGTCTTGCAAAATACGACGCTGGGGCTCCATTTTTAGACATGAATCGTTTTATGGCTTATCCATAGGAGACATAGTGGAACATTCCGAAAATGGGAAAACGGAAAGAAGAAGTTCTACTGTAGGAATACTCCAGCCCAAAGACAAGCGAAGAATCAAAACTTATTCGACGAAGAATGTTACAAGGCTTCCGACCAAGTCGGACCTAAAGCTGGTTACAGGCTTTTTAATGGGCCATTGTCCCTTAAAATATAATCTCAAAAATGTTGGCAAAACAAAAGATTATAAATACAGATACTGTGACACTGCAACTGAAAACACGAAACATATCCTTTGTGGACGAAATATTAATCCGAACTAAAGTATCTAGAAGAGCTAGAATTAATGCCAGAAAAATTGGGGAAATTAGCTCCCAGATCACGATCACGATTTTTGTTAAAATTCTGGGAATTTTGGGCAACAACCAGATGTAGAGTAAATCACAAAAGATCTTTTAGTTTGAGGTAAAGGCTCTTTAAGTTGTAACACTAGATCGGACAGATTAACTAACTAACTGATACATTTAGCCAATATTTGTTTTGACTTTTCCATTAATATCTGACTGTCCGTCCGTCTGCCCTTCTAGTGCTCCGGTGTATACTCACGGTATTCACATATTTACGATTTCTAATAATATTGTGTGTAACAAAATTGGTGAATTAAAAATAATGTATATTTTGTAAATTTAAATTTTGAACCGACCAGAAAGTAGGGGTTTTCCGTATGATTTATCAGATATAAAGTAGCGCTTTATAGTAGAACCAGAAAATAACGATTTTACACGACGGAATGTAACGACTTTCAGGTCTAGGTCCGTAATAGAGGTATGCTTTGCTATTGTAACGTGTTTCCACCCCTAGGAAACCACCCTCGCAAATTCCGTAGGTTCCAAAAATTATAACAAGAGATTGTCCACTAACACACTTTATTAATTAACTTACTGGATACTTCACAATACTGATATTAACTTAATGTAATTTACTGAATAAAAATAACAATGTTTATCACTTTGTTTTCACTTTGTATTCTTAACCTCACTTTTCGAAACTTCTCTACTTTCTATACTTTCTGAACTACCCGCCGAGAATGCGGTCTTTTATACCTAAAATGACAGATCTCGATTTTTCTGTGATGACGCCACCATTCTCTAGATCACTCCAGATGTCATCACTCTAGAACTACTGGTAGGTTCTTTCTCGAGTAGGTGCAAAAACATCTGAATTAATTGAATTCATTCTAGGGGTTGCAACACATCACACTATGAATAATGAATAATACATACACGCGGGTTATTGACAGTTCTAAACCAACTGTGTTATTAATAGTAAATTGTTTACGCATGGAAAGGCCTTTTACTACACTAAGTAAAATTACACTTTCCGGATTTTATACGTAATTTACCATTATTTATGTAAAGTTATAAGATATCAGTATTTATAAGTAATAAAAAATACGCTTTTATGAGTAGCGCACTAAAAAGTTAAAAAATAATTCATTAATTGATTATTTATTTTAAATTTAAAAGCGTGTGGCGCACTTATATAGCGGTCTAGGCTTTATGAACAAAATATAATGTACGTAGACCGCTCTATAAGTGCGTCACACGCTTTTAAGTTTAAAATAATTAATTAATTAACTAATTAATTAATCATTTTTAACTTCTTAGTGCACTACACATAAAAGCGTGTTTTTTTTTTTGTTTTTTTTAAACTGCAATTTTCTATTATTAACTTTTTAGTGACCTATTCATAAAAGCGTGTTTTTCAGTATTTTAATTAAACTATATATTTTTTTTTACCGCATAGTGTGTGTATTCACTCAGACGTATTTTAAGATATTCTAATAAATGGCGAAGGCGCGCCTTCTCCATTTAGTAGAGCGTCAACCCCAAGAAGTGGCTATTAGTGAAACAATCTTGTAATTTGGTGTACTGATTTCTGTCATTAAAAGGACTATTTTTCCGAGCAGCGCCAAATCAAAATGGCTTCCGGTTTCAAGATGGCGGCCGATTTAGAAAATTTAAAAGAACGAGTTTTCTATCTAAACTATTGATGTTAGAAAAAAAGTTGTTAAGAAAAATTGTTCCAAATTAAATTCAGAATAGAAAAGTTTAATACAACTTTTTATCTAAAGCTAAATATAAAGGCGGTACATAGAAAATTCTAAAAAAGTTACTTTTTATTTATAGTTTAAAAGTTTACAAGTTTTTCAACTAAATAATTACTGTTACAGAAAAAAAAATGTTAAGAAAAATATTCTACATTAAAATTTGAATAAAAAAACTTTATACAATATGTTTACCTAACACTAAAAATAAATCCGCTACTCGGAGAGATACTAGAAAATGATTTTATGTATTTTTTACAATCTAAAGCAATAATTATAATGTTCTTGTTGAGTATTCCTTTACGAGACACTAAAGACACATTATTTTTAACCTAAAAATAATTTAATAAAAATAGGTAAAGATTTTTTTAGTTAGACTTACATACCTTTTTTAAGTAAGTTGCATTCTCTTTTACAATTTGTGCAAAGTAACGTGCATTACAAGCCTGCTTTTTTGCAACCACATTTGGTTTCAATGCATTATTTTTTGCAACTACATTGAATTAATTGTCTAAGGGCTTTAGGTACCTCCGGAAGTGTTGACCGTTTTGGCACCCAAACATTTTCGGACAGGCACCATCCCCATTTTTCAAGATTAGGCAAAATCAAATTTGATATCAGAGGCTGTCCCCAAATGTGCCCACTTTGGAAGCTAGCCCGTAAAATGTGTTGCTCCAAAGCATCCTTTGAAGAGGAGATGTTACTCGTTGTCCTGTTCTTGGAAGTAAACAGTTCTTTCCGTGCCTGATTTACTTCAGTTCAGGCAGAAGTATTGCAGTACATTAAAACAACAAACCGTTGGAATAAGTTTGAAATTCTATTAGGAATATTTTCTTGAGGTTTAGAAATGCACGTGAAAGCTTCTGATACTTCTGGATATAACGTCCATGTCTTCCAAGCAGTCATTTTTCCTTTTCCAGAAAAAAAGGAAACGGTAATGGAAACGGTATCACATCCCGTTAGGGAGTGGAAACCTTATAATGCATCACACGCGTTCTTCTAGATTTTGTGCTATCTCATGCACCTTTAATACTCTATAATATTTATTAGCCCCAAACTGTATATTTAAACTATTTAGCCATTTAGCCCTCTTGATTGATTGATTGATTGATTTACCAGCGTGCGGTAGGCATTGCTGCCACTACCAAGTTATACAGCTGGGCCTGCTACGTCCACGCTGGGTTGGACTAAGGTCATGCTTGTTGCCAGCAGCGAGAGCCACATGGCGCATGGTAAAGGAATGTGGGATGGAAGGTGTAGGTATTTGTGAGATGCGTTACCGCATTATGTCGTGAGGGAGCGTTTAAGCCCCCTTTTTTTTGTATTTTTGGTTCTGGGCTTCTGCCTATTCTGGGTCTTCTTGTGAGATATGTTGCCGCGTTGTGTCGCTGCTATATGTGCTATTATTTTTGTACTTCTGTTTCTACAGGTCTTCTTCTTCTTCTGAGACTTCTGATTCCTCCGTTTCTGATTCTGGTAGAGTATATATCGCTCCGATTTATTTGTGAAATTCATTCTTTCCCCTCGCTTTTCTTTCCCAGTATGTTTGGTCCTTTCCCAGTTTGTTCATGATCCTCTCGATTGTTGTTTTCCACGTGTAACATGGTCTCCCAATTTTAAGTTTGCTGCTATTCAGTTTTAGTGCTTTCTTCAGTAGGTGTGTTGGTTCCCTTCTTTGGACGAGTCCCCAGTACTTCATTGCGTACATTTCTATCCTTTTTGTGATTGTCTTCCCTTCTAGTAGTGTTGATGTTTTATGTCGTTTTTGCCCTGTTGTTTTTCTGAGTAATTGGATGATGTCTCTTTCAGCTCTTCTCAAACTTCTTCTGTTGGCTTTTGTTGTTGCCGCGTTTTTAACTCCATATGTCATTGTTGGCAGTATAATGGCTATGTATAGCCGTTTGGCCAGGCCCCATGTTAGTTTGTTTTTCTCAATGAACGGTATAATTGCTCTTGTGACTCTGTATGCTGTTTTTATTCTCTCCTTTACTGTTTCTCTCCTTTTCAGTTGGTTCGTCAGATATGTTCCTAGGTATTTCAGTTTGTTCGTTGTTCTTAGGGAGTAGTCACCTATTTTGTGTTCTTCTCCACTGATCCGACTTTCTTTTGTTGATGGGTCTCGCTCCATTATTAGACATTTTTTGAAATTTATTTTCAGCCCAGATGTGTCCAAATGCGGTTTCATGTTTTCTAGGAAGTTGAGAATTTGTTGCTCTTCTTCTGCGACGATTAGGAGGTCATCGGCGTAAGCTAATACGATTGGGGTTCTCAGTGTTTCCGTGTCTTCGTTAAAATTTGATGTTTCCCTTATTGTGTTTTGTATCGCTTGGTCTAGGACCGTGGTGAATAGTCGGGGGGATAGGGGGCATCCTTGTTTGACTCCTCTGTTCTTTTGTCTGGTTTCCGTCATTTGTCCGAACCATTGTATGGCAGTTGTTTCATGAAGGCAGGCCTTTATTATCTTGTTTATTAGATAGTGCGGCACTCCTTTGTTATACAGGGTGTTGACTATGGCTTCGTGACTGATGGTATCGAATGCCTTTTGGAGATCTATAGCGGCTATGTGCAGTTTTGTCCCTTCTCTCCATTTTTCTTCCAGTATTCTTCTGGTGGTGTACATGTGGTCGTCCGTTGATCTGCCTTTGATGAATGCTGTCTGGTAGTGTGGCGGTCTTCCAATGTACTTCTCTAGTTTGCTCGAGCAGGAATTGTGCGTAGTATTTGTATCCTATGCTGCAGAGTGTTATTCTTCTGTAGTCTTCTATGGTCTGTGGCGAGTTGGTTTTTGGGAGGGTTTTTGTATAGTCTTGGTCCATTCCGTAGGCAGAGGTGTGTTTTCTGTCCATACCCTGGTGATGATTTCTAGGGTTTGCTCCTTTAGCTTTTCCGTGCCGTAGTGTATTAACTCGTTGTTTATTTTATCTACTCCAGGTGCGGTGTTTCTTCTAGCTCTGGCTATTATTCCTAGCAGTTGGTCTTTTGATGGTGGCTTGTCCAAGGGCCAGTGGTCTGTTTCTCTTATTAGTTTTGTTCGTTCTTTAGTTGCTTTCTCTTCTTCCTTCAGCTTCTTGGTCCAATGTTGTATTGGTATGTATCTTCTCTTGTGGGTACTGTTGTCTCTTCTATATTTTTTCAGATATCTGAAGGTTTGGTTTAGTCGTTGTCCTGTTGGAAGTGCTTCTATGTTTTCGAAGAATGATTTGCATTTTTCTTCGTCGTGGTTTCTCTCCGCTTCCCTTTTTTCCCTCAGTGCTTCTTTTAGTTTTTCGTTTATATTCCCCGTCGGCTGTTGTTCGCCTGTGGCCTTCATCTTTTTTAGCTATTCGTACTTGTTATTTTTTTCCTTTCTTGTCGGGCTCATAGGTGATCTGTCCCTTTTTAACGTTTTTCTTGCTGCAATTTTTATTTTTGCGCCCATTAATGTCCAGTCTAATTCTTCTCCTGTCAGTTGGTTTTCTATTTCTTCACCGTATTTCTTCCGAAAGTCTTCGTGCTGTAGTAGAGAAATATTCCAAGTACTGTGTAGTGTCTTGTTGTTTCCTTGACTTGTTTTTCCTTCTTTTATTTCCAGTTTTCTGCTGCCCTTTTTGCTTTAACGTTCTTGATCCTTTCTCTTATCTCTCTGCTTACCAGGATATGATCTACTTGTGAGGTTGATCTTCCATTGGTCCTGGTGTCAATGCAGGTTTGGCTTTTGGCCCATGTGTTTCTTATTGTTAGGTCAAACATGTGTGCTAGATTTTTCAGCGCGTTTCCGTTTTCATTCGACCATGTGTGGAGTAATGTTTTTCCTATGATGCTTTTATCCTCCTCCGTCTGATCGTCTTTTCCTATATGCGCGTTGAAGTCTCCTAGTATTATGATGGGCATTTTTCTTTTTTCGTTTCTTCTGGTTTCTTGAGTTAGCTGCCTGAATACCCTTCCTGCTCTCTTGTCTGAGGGTACGTGGACTCCCATCATGCAGATGTTCTCCTTTTCATTTTGTATGATTGCCGTGACTATGTTTTCGTTTATATTTTCCGTCCTTATTTCGATGGGCCTCTCCCGTCTGGTTACCCATGCAACTCCTCTGCTGGTCTTTTCTTGCCCCCTCCCCCCCCGCTTAGTTGCCATTTGTAATTTTGTGTAATTGCAGTTCCGTCTATCATGTGTGTTTCTTGTATACATGCAACGTCGATGTTTTCTGCTTGCAAGGCCTCGTCGATTTTTTCCCTTTTAGCTCTTTGTATGCATCCTCTGACGTTCCATATTGCCAGAGTTATCCAATCATCTGGTGATTCCTGACTGTGTCCCTCTTCCGTTCTTTGTGATATTTGGAACCTGTTGATATTCGTCGTTTCCTCCCATTCTGGGCGGGGGGTTATAGCTATGCTTGGGGGGTTTGTTTTTTCTAATCGTTCTAGTTCGTTTCTTTTCTGCGTAGTGATTACGCTGTCGTAGTGATTTCTGTTGTTTCCCTGCTTCCTGTACACGATCTCAATTGGCATGTTGTCGTCTTCTTGTTGGTTGTTGGGGTGAAAAGTTATGATTTCGCCCTCCTCTTGGTGTATTATTATTGTCCTCCTCTTCAAGTTTGCTGTTGCTGCTATCGTCTCCTGCCCACCCCAGAAACCATCTTTTCTCAGGTCTCCGATGAACGCCTCTATTTTTTCTTTGTTGGTGCTGTGTTGATTGTAACGGGGTTCCAGTTCGTTGATGGATGCTAGCATGAACGGGGTGAAATAATCTATGTTGTTTTGTATATAGTCCGCTACTTGTTTCCGTAGATTTTTGATGGCGTTGGTGTGTGCCGGGGTTGTTATGTTTTCTCCTTCTAACTGATGGCTTATTGCTCCACATAGACAGTTTCCGTCGCCGTCGATTTTTTGTATTGTGTATTGGTGTGTCTTCGTTCTTACGTTCTTACGTTCTGTAGTGGATACATTGTTTTTGTGTTTTCTGGAGAGTTGTTATTTCTTGCTTACTTTTGCTTATTCTTGACCTAAATTTTTTAATAAAATAAAATTCCTTAGCCTTACCAGAGCCGTACCAGACGTGGAGTGTAAACAGTCAGTATGTTTTTAAAGCATGCATGAGAATTTTCTAGATATTAATGGCTCTGAAACCAGGATTGGCAACAATTTTATCCAAAATTTTTATTATTTTTTAATTAATTTAATTAGGCGCGATGTACTGTTACTCTGATGGTACGCCCCTGGGGTTTAGTCATATATGTATAGCTGAAAGATAAATTTTTCTCAATTTCTTTGCCAAGAGTTGACACAATTTTGACAGGATTAAAGTTGATGTATTGATGTTATACAGTGCGTGTAATTGCCCATTAGGCATGTACATTCACGTAGCGCGAGAGATATGACAACACAGCAGAGCAAACTCGCCCGTGGGCGAAGCATCCCAGCTTTCAATTATTTCATTTCAGCCAGCTGGCCCACGCGATGTTGTAATTCTTACTCTCTATGCCTAGCCCGCCACTACACACACTGTATCATTTGCCAACAAACAAAATAATTCTGTTTTATCTTCAGCATTTTTCAGAAATTCTGACCAATTTTTTGGTAGTATATTGTTGCTAAGGACTTGCCTTCTTATTCCGACTCCTAGTTTCTCTCGTAAGACTTTTTAAACTGTCCTTTTTGTACACATTCCATACTATGTCGACACGTTTAGCTTTTAGTTTAACAATATCATATGTGCCTGAAAAACTTTTTCTGAATATCCTTCAAATTTTTCAAAACTCCTTTAGGCAAAAGTAAATGGACTAAAGCGGTGGCGTCGTAAATTAGGCAGCCGTACTTACTTTCCGATGCAATATTTGTCTCATTTTCAGTTAATAATGGTATATTTTTGACTATGCGATTCGCTTACAGGACCGAGATTTAAAATATTATGCCTCCTAGTCTTTTAATTTATTCTATAATTCAACTCTGATTGTTACTTTATGGTCAAAGGATAATTATTATGACAAGTATAGAACATTACTTTGCGTATTTTGTAAAATATCAGAAGAAATTGGCTTTGTGATATTTTATCCCGTAGTCTTAATTTTTAGTTTTAGAAAAAAAATTTAATGAGGAACAATTTTTCTTAAAAACTTTTTTTCATAAAATCAATAGTTTAGCTACAAACGTCGATCTTTTAAATTTTCCAAAACAGTCGCCATCTGGAAACCGGACACCATTTTGATTTGGCGCTGCTCGGAAAAATAGTCGTTTTATTGACAGAAATCAGTATATCAAATTACAACATTGTTTCACTAATAGCCGTTTTGTAAGGGTTTTTACTGCGTTCGCCGCCATACTAATTCCTTAAAATACATACGCGTGCAGCGAAGGATTGGGTACTATTTTATTAAGTATGAATATACAATTATAGTTTAAAAACCTAAAAGACACGCTTTTTGGTACCATATTAACCATATTATTGTAATATATCCAGAATTGCATAAGCGTGCAGTTTCAAATCGATACAACAATTAGAAAGGGGTGAAAAGTGAGTTGTAAGATTTGCTTACAATGTTGCAGGTCAAGCTAATAGAAGCGTGTTAAAAATAGACAAAGACAAGTTTCTAAAAGAATGATATACTAAAATATTCCATTTTAATTTTTTTGTACCAAATCCTCAAGAATTTCTTTACATGTCTTCTGTCATCAGTTTTTCCTCTTAACTCAGTTACTTACATAGATGGGCCAAATTATATAAAACTTATTATGATAATAGGTATTCCAAAAGTAAAAATCCCCTAAAAAATAAATTATTTTCTATAAATGGTTAGATGAAATTTATTTCCGTTTTCCCATTACGTGCGTGAGTTGTCGTTATAAAGTAGTTACTCTGCCAATTTATTGTATTTTCTAATGCGTTTTTTCTCACTTTTACTATTTGCGTGTTACATGGATATGTAATTATTTATAGTAATGAGAAAACTGTTTTTTTTACAAAAATACTTTGGATATTCTTTATTTATACGGTTTCTTACTGCAGCATATAACCCGGGAGCTAAGTACCTTTTTTGGAAACTAATCGTTACAAGTATTTTCTTTGAGTTGATTAATTATATCACGACAAAACGGACTCCTGGCATATGTCAGCTCGTCAGTTTGGATATATAACAGTTGAAGACATAAAAAACAATTAAATTATCATAGTTACACGGCTCACTTTTTGTGTTCGTACAATCTTTATGGTTAAAATAAGTAAAATTAGGTCCCCAGAACATGTGCAGCGCAAACAGAAAGGCCAAAGTTAGAAAAAAAAATGGAGTTGTAGCACGTAATCGGCTATAAAAAAGTTTCTGATGAACAAAAGTATTTGTTTTATATGAAGAATTTAATTCCTTCGTATACAGTGTGACTTATCTCAAGTGGACACACTTTCATAGGTCAGTTATTGGTCATTCAATTTCAACCAAATTTGGATTGGTATCAAAGACTTTTACTATCTGGCTGCTGGTTTCCGGGTCTTCTTCCGCGTAGACTTGGTTGAGTGCTTGACGTTTCGACCATCTTGTCGTGGTCTTCTTTTGAAGCGAAGTGAGCTCTGCTGAACTGAGCTCCTTTATTTATACAGGTTATCAGGAGGCGTGTTGCGGATCATTGCTCATGCGGAACATTGACTTCCACGTTATTGGTAATTGTAGTCCGGTGTCACGGTTATAGTTATTCGGATGTTTATTTATTTCAATGGCTTCTCTGTATCTTCTTGGCCAATAATTCTTAGTGTTGGCTAATATCTTGGTTTTGTCGAATTTTATCAAATGGCCGGTTTCTTCTGAATGTTCGGCAACTGCTGATTTTGTAGAATTTCCCTTCTTTGTATTTCTAATGTGTTCTCTGAGTCTGGTGTTTATACGTCGTTTGGTCTCTCCGATGTAAACTTGTCCGCAGGAACATGGGATTCTATATACTCCTGGTGTTTCTAGTTCTTCTGGACCTTGGTATTTGGGAAAATGTTGTGTCACCTTCCGTTTTGCATTATATATTACTTTGGCGTTCTTTTTCTCCAAAACTCTTCCGATTCTGTCCGTACATCCTTGTATATACGGTAGGTAAGCTGTTGCCGTGTATTTCTTTTCTTACTTTTCTTCTTCTGTTCTGGTTGTATCTTGTCTCTTTATTGCGTTGTCGGTTTGTATCCATTTTTCTGTAGTGATGTTTTTAAGGTCCGATATTCTTCTTTCAGATGTTCTGACTCGCAAATTTGCTTTGCTCTATGTACTAGTGTGTTAACGACGGCCTGTTTTTGTGCTGGGTGGTGGTGAGAATTAGCGTGTAGGTATCTGTCGGTGTGCGTCGGTTTTCTGTATACCTTGTGTCCTAATCCTCCAGTATCCTTCTTGAACACGAGGACGTCCAAAAATGGAAGTTGGTTCTGTGTTTCTATTTATATGGTAAATTTAATCTTCTGATGTAAGCTGTTTAGGTAGTCTTTGAAATTCTCAAGTTCCTTACGGCCATGTTGCCATATAATGAAAGTGTCGTCCACATATCTAAACCAACATTTTGGTTTCAATTGGTAGTTGTCCAAAGCGTATATTTCGAATGCTTCCATAAATAAATTGGCGAGTGCTGGTGATAAAGGTGAACCCATTGCTGCTCCATCTTTTTGTTTATATAGACTTCCATTGAAGTTGAAGTAGGTCGAGTTGACACAAAGCTCCATCAGGTCTGCAAAGGTGGTGTCCAAACCGTTGTTCTGCAATTCTTCCCGAGCTAATTCTATCGCGTCATTAACTGGTATATTTGTGAAGAGTGATGTTATGTCTAAACTGACTAGTATATCTTCTTGGTCCACTGTGATGTTCTTCAGATCTTGTATGAAATGGTGTGAATTCCTGATATGGTGTTTTGTTTGTCCAATAAATGCTTTGAATATGTCTGCTAAATATCTTGCTAGCGCATGGGTTGGTTAATTCACTGCACTTACAATTGGTCGTAACGGAACTCCTGCTTTGTGGATCTTGGGTAGGCAGTAGAATTGTGGTGTCCTCGATTCTGATGGTATCAGCTTCTTCTGGTGCTCTATCGGTATGCAGGATTCCTTGATCACCTTTGTTACCTGTTTTTCGATGGTCCTTGTTGGATTTCGTGTGATTTGGACGTAAACTTGGTCTTCTAACCCCATGTTCCTGCGGACAAGTTTACATCGGAGAGACCGAACGACGTATAAACACCAGACTCAGAGAACACATTAGAAATACAAAGAAGGGATATTCTACAAAATCAGCAGTTGCCGAACATTCAGAAGAAACCGGCCATTTGATAAAATTCGACAAAACCAAGAAATTAGCCAACACCAAGAATTATTGGCCAAGAAGATACAGAGAAGTCATTGAAATAAATAAACATCCGAATGACTATAACCGTGACACCGGACTACAATTACCAATAACGTGGAAGTCAATATTCCACATGAACAATGATCCGCAACACGCCTCCTGATAACCTGTATAAATAGAGGAGCTCAGTCCAGCAGAGCTCATTTCGCTTCAGAAGAAGGCTACGACAAGATGGTCGAAACGTCAAGCACTCAACCAAGTCTACGCGGAAGAAGACCCGGAAACCAGCAGCCAGATCACCAGCTCCGCGAAAGCCTTAGCACCAAGATGACTTTTACTATATCCGTTTTAAGTAAAACAAACCATATTTCAGTAATTGGCGGGCATTTTTATTAAGAAAAAAATGGTCGATTTTCGAGATGTCGTATTAGACATTTTTCAATTGAAAAACTAATGCAATATTATTGGTCAGCGTTCTGTAGAAACTCTATATTTAGAATTTAACAACATTTTGATTTTTGGTTTCGAATTACGCCCCCCTATAAATTACCTATTTTAAACATTAAATAATCAATAAATTGGTAACGAATTTTTTTCCTCTTTAAATTCACTTTTTCTACCACCCCATATTATCGATACTTCCAAATTCGGATACTTCAAAACTTTTAGAAATGTTTGAAATGCCTTATATGACTTCTCGAAAAATTTGTAACGCTATAAAAACACTCTCGCTGAGCGGTCGATTTTTAAATCTAATCGCGGGGAAATATTCTATTTCGCAAGCTAAATTAATTTACTGGAGACGATATCAGCAACGTTAATTTAACCTAGGTGTATATCTGGTTGCGGATCGTGCCGGAGTCGAGCAGTCTCAGTTGCCGAGGAACTTGTTTTTTTGGGACTGATAACGTTTTTGTTGGGCATAAAAGTATATGGTGACAAACATTGGGTTCGTATTGAATTTGTTTATATTTATAAACATCCGCGAGGGAATTTAAAATACGAATCTAAAAGTTAATAATTTTCAATTGGTGTGTGTAAGTCTCTGGATTGGAGAAGATATTTATTTGTTGGAAGATTGAAAATTTCCGATTTCGGAATTTATTGTCACCATCTCTCTGGGTTAAATTATTTAGCTGTTTCGACTATTTGGAAATTAAACCCTCTTGTCTAAGAGGTAAAGTATCCAGGTATGTTATTAACCATCATCTCTAATTTTCTCGTATTGTAGGGTTTTCGTTACCGGTTATATTTTAAATTAGTAGTTCTAATTTTACTACACGCGGAAAATTCGTCTGCTTGGTGTAACTGGGACTAGATTGTGTCCTGTTGGATATATGTAGGAGTCAAATATCGTAATTGGAAATTCAGTAGGAGAAAACATATTTTCCAAGGAGACTCAGGCCTCAAATAGAAATTCTAATTCGGCAGTTCAAGGAGCCCCACCAAACAGATAAGCCTTACAAGTTATTCTAATTTTACGTTTCATTGGTTTTGGTATTTGTTATCTTAAATATTTAAGAATAATCGAGATAAATTGCATTTAATGTCACCTGAAATTTAACGTGCTGAGTTCCAGAATTTACATATATTATCAAATTGTGTTTATTTATATAGATGTGCTGCCTTGAAAATGTGCAGTTCGTAGACTCTCTATTTTATTAGCACAGATTAATTTTACGTATAGCTATAGCTCGCAAAAGTGCATCTGATGCGCTGCAAAATCATATGTAATATAACACTGATATTGTTGTCATTATTGTTAACTAATCTGTTAACGGTACGCGTACGTGATCACGTTTGGGTATAATTCATACGTATTATACATAACATATGTTATTTTGAATTATTACACCTATTATTTGGTGTGGCGTGAATGCTCCCTGACCTTCCTTAATTTTTTTACAGGGTTATTCCTACAATAATTAAACATTCTGGTATTATTTACTTAATTGTATTTTCGTAGTTTCCTAATTTCGGGGGAATACATTCTAGATAGCGGTATATTATACAGTCAGGTTAAATTACGTGGCGCCTACATTTTTTTTATTATTACTTTACCGTTTACCTAAGTATAGCTGAGGCACTGGCACATATATATACTTATTAGTCACCAAATTATTGTATGGATTCCTTTCTTAGCCTGGGCATTTATATGGAGATTTTCAAAACGAACCTGGTATAAAAGTGAGTTACCAAACGACCCTGAGATGTAATTTCAAGAAATCGCCACAAATCGACCCTTTTTCTCTTGACAAAAATGCATGCCAATGACTGAAATAAGTCTTGTTTTACTCAATGAGGATATAGTAAAGGTCTTTGACACGGATCCAAATTTAATTGAAATTGGATAACCAATAACTGAGCTACGAAGGTGTGTCTACTTAAGATGGGTCACACTGTACATATCAGAGAACGAACTCTTGATGTAAAACTTATTTTTTACATTACTAATGGTTTGTTTCTATTTTGTTTGTAACATAATATCTTGTTAGAAAGTGGACCTTTATTAAAACACTGAACAATGACTGAACAATATTTTTTCCAAACCATTTGTAAATAGCTAAAATATATACCAAAATAAGAGTACAATAACTTCGGTTTCATTTGACAGTACTATGAGACATTTATTCCTTGACTGAACATCTTAGAACAGATGAACTAACAGTCTAGCATATACAGTGGCATGCAGATCAGAGTAGATTTCGTATTTGACAGTTATATTGAACAGTATGTTATTGAAGGAGAAAAAGAAAAACTGCCGACGCAATTGATATGATGATATTGAATGTGGTACCTCTATAAATGGGGAGGTTCTAGTCTTCTAACAAAAATAAAGAGATGCTTCAAATGGCTACCAGTAATTTTTTCATTGAAAAAACAAAAGAAACTTCTGTAGTTACTGAGTTAAATGAAACCATGACAGGGAGCAACGATAATAGAGCTGCTCTTGCGGTAACAAATCAGGAAATGGAAAGCTGCTTTTAGTTTGTTTCTTTGGCGCTTTCCTCAGTAGATATCTTGGGTTCTTTTTTTGGATATGTTTTCAATCTTCATTTCGTACATTTTCTCTCCTTTTTGTTATTGTTTTCCTTCGTATTGACGTTTTCTGTCGTCCTTCTTCTTCTTCTTTTAGCGGGGCGACGAAGGGTTGCTTCACTCAGGCCTTGTGGCTCATTGTGCTACCCTACGAATTTATTGCATTCCCTCATTCAGGCCGGATTCTAACCCAAAGGCCAAAATCTTCCTATAGGGGTATTCCTTATTTCCTCCAGCACCGGAAAACCAATGCCGAAGTGTTTGTGCCTCAAGTTCATAAGACTAGGGCAGGAAGTAAGGACGTGAATGGAAGTCTGCTCCTCGTCCCCGCAGAACCTGCAGTCGTGGTGGTTGTCAACCCCCTATAGGGTCCAGTCAAAAGACCTACCACGATTCTGACCTGTTTCCTGCTTAGTCGCAGGATTTGTTCTGCTCGCTTCGGTAAGGGCTCAGGAGCTTCGTTTGTCGGAGTCCTGGGTAGGAGGCCCAGAAGTCAAAGAACTGGGACCATGTCCAGTTTTCTACTGACTTCTTGGCATTTGATCTAGGGTAACCGAGAGTCGGCTCCGGACCCAGTAGGGGCCTCTGAGAGCCCCCTTTGGCCAGAGTATCTGCCCTCTCGTTACCCTCGATGTTGTTGTATCCAGACACCCAGAGAAGCTTGACCCAGTTGGATGAGCCAAGTTTACAGAGAGCCTGTTTACAGCTTTGAACCAGGATTGACTTAGCCCGGACTGATGCAAGGGCCTTGAGGGTCGCTTGACTACCGCTACGTATATATACATGTGCTTGTTGGAATATTTCCTTCAGATATTCTCTTGTGCGCAGACCAAAATAGCAAAAATCTGGGTCTGGAATATCGGTCTGGATCCGTCTGTGAACCAGACGATATCGGCAGGCCTGAGTATGTCCTCGAGTGGGTTCCAGTCTTCCCTTTTGGGGACGACAACCTCAAAGGGTTCTAAAGAAGGAGAAGGAAGGCACTATATCATCACTCCTGGCCTCCAGAAGTGAGTGAGTCCCTATCACGTTGGAAAGGGCGCTTTTGTGCCCTAATTGTTCTCCTCCGGCCTTTCACTGACCACCGCACCTCAGCCTGTAGGCCGTTTTCCGAGCCTCGGCCTCAATCACCAAGTGAAGGGGCACAAGATCCAGAAGCACCTCCAGAACTGCTGTGGGGGTCGTGCGTATTGCTCATGTGACTACCAAACAGGCGAGTCTTTGGAGTTGTGTTAGCTTCTGTTGAATGTATAGCCTGTTTACAGCAGACCACCACATAACAGAAGCATAGGTGATCATTGGTCTTACTATCACTGTATAGTACCACATTGTTACCCTGTGGTTTACCAAAGGTCCTTCTACAGCCCAGAGAGTTGTAGTGGCCCTTTGTGTTTGTCTTTCCGTGAGACATTTCCAGGTCAGCTTAGAGTCCAGGATAACACCCAGATACTTCACCGTCCTGGAGATCGTTAGAGTCGTGTCATAGAGTACTGGCTCGACGAAAGCGTCTAGCCTGCGTCTCCTAGTGAAAATTACCAGTTGTGCCTTAGAGAGATTGACTCTGAGAGGCCCTGGTCGTTACACCATCTCTGTACGATCTGCAAGGCCCTTTGCAAGAGCCTGCTAACCGTATTTCGGAATTTCCCCGAGATTATAATTGCTAGGTCATCTGCGTAATCTTGAGCAAAAAGATCCTCGTTCTCGAGTTCCTGGAGTAGACCATCGAGAACGAGATTCCATAACAGAGGGGAGAGGACGCCTCCTTGTAAGCAGCCTCTCCTTACTGAAACTTTTACTGCCGTTTCCTCGTTGGCAGCTATGGTGTCATCGATGCCATGATAGGCGGCCGCTGCGAAGATTGAGTCGAAGGAGGTATTATCAAATGCTCCCTGGATGTCAAAAAAAGCACCGGTCGCAAGTTCCTTGTGGTGCAGCGCCTTTTCCTGGTTCTAATGCTCTTGCGAATAGTTGGACGATGTTTCTTTCAACTCTTCTCAGACTTATTCTTTTGGATTTTGTCCTTGGCGCATATACTTCAATAAAATTGTTACGTTACTTTCGTTTGGCCTTATACAAAATATCTATTTGAAAACTACATGAAGGTGTATGCTTAGATAGTAAGAGTAAGTGCTCCTACTACTTAAGCATTCAAGGGCGGATCTGGACCTTGAGCTTGTGGGGGGGTAATTACTCTGTTAAAAAAATTTTTCTTCCCAAAATTAACAAAAATCATACCATTTTAAAACAATAGTTGATGATTTACAGAATCTTGGGGGGGGGGTACCGTTACACCCCCCCTCCCCCCATAAATCCGCGCCTGTAAGCATTAGATGTGTATTTAATGTTTCTTATATTCAAAAATAAATATCTATTATTTCGGCTTACATCATTGTTAAAAATTATTATTTTAAGTATTCAGCAGATAACTTTCAAAGAAAAACTTTCGTTTCTTTCATATACCATTGGTGCAAGTCTGACCAAAATAGGTCAACAAGAGTTTCCCCTACGAAACGACTTGTCGACTTCTTTCTTACTATATCTAACATTTAGCATGAAATTGATGCGTCTGACCAAAATAGAAGATCAACAAGAGTTCCCCCTACGAAACGACTTGTTGACTTCTTTCTTGCTAAGTATATCTAACATTTAGCATGAAGAACAATTAAACAACCACTTTCTATATATTGATGATTCAAGTCTGATCATGCCAATATAGTATAATGTTAGATTTAGTAAGAAAGAAGTCGACAAGTCGTTTCGTTGATCTTCTATTTTGGTCAGAATACCCAAATAATAAGTCTTTTATATATTAAAAATATTTTGTATTAAAAATATATTTATTACTATGAAGCCTATATTGTACAACATTAAGCTTTAATTTTAAAAAATATAAATAACTAGAAAAGCACACAATCGACTTTTGTGTTTCATAAAACTTTTCATGTCTATCTAATTCGTATAATAGACCATGTAGGTTACAACAATGTATTTGCGTATTTACTTAAATTCAATTAAGGTTGATTAATTAGCATATAATCATAAAAGTAAACATCTTTACAAAGGAGACTGTTATTAGATTATAATTAAATGTGTCGTCTTTTACCGCACAAAGATATAGTTCGAAATGTCAGAATCGTGAATAGGAAGCTTTTTCAAGCTGAAATGCTTCCGTAATTTAAAATCCGCTACCTGTTATTTAGTTGTTACATAAAAATTGCCGGTAATTTATTTTAATAAATATGATTCGAGATAATTACTTGGTATTTTTTACGCGCGAAGTGAAAGGTGGTTATTTATTTCAAATGATCCGCTAAAAAACCATACATACTAGCATATAAGAGACATATTCATTCGAAAAACTTTTAGAATGAGAGTTAGAATTCCTTTTTTTTTTTCGGACTACTAGATTAAACAAGTTACGAAAAATTCAAAACATAACAAACTTCGCGTAATGGCAACATGACAGCAATGTTTTCTTCACCATTTCCGACATATTTTAACAGAAACAAGTGTAATATGTCCTTCTTTCGTGAACAATACACGATTATATTTCCTTAAAGGTTGCACCACACCTATCTGCAACGCTTATGTTCATTTAAAGATTTAGGAGTCACTTTTGACCAGCAGTTAAATTTCAAAAATCAGATGAGATTGTTAGTAAAATTCACTAGAACATTGGGTTCATCATACGCAATTCAAAGGAGTTTCGCTCACGGGATGTATTAATATATCTTTATTATGCTTTTCTTCGTTCACATTTGAAGTATGCTTTCTTAATATCCCACATAACAGTTTGCAGTTAGTATGTACAAGTACACACTATGTAAAAACTGTGTTATATGAGATGGGCTCCTGTATATGAAAATCAACTGATTATGCTCGAAAACGTACAGCTGACATTTTTAAAACTTCTGTCTTTTAAAATTACTGCAACCACCCACCTATTGGTTACCTCCATGACTTATTACTCGAATGTGACATGGTTTCTTTAGACAAGTTCAATCCATAATTTTATTATATAAATTATTGAATTCTATAATTGACTGTCCTGAAATGCTAAGCCAATGGAACAATGGAATTTAAACGTGCCTCATCCAAATTCTAGACATCCTCAAACATTTAATCAACCTACGTCTCGCACACGGTTATTTCAATCGTTTAGAATTATTCTTTCGTTGATGTGTTGACCTGACCGTATCTAAAATAAAGACTGGAATACTTGTAGATGATAAATGTTTGTGGGTAGGATATATATTATAGGAAATGTGTCTTTAAAAGATATATGTGTGTATGTGCGTGTGTAGGTATATATGTCTATGTAAGTATTGATAGGCATATGTATATGCATATATTTTCTCAATATATCATTTACATTCTTGCTTGTGAAGTTTTTGTTTGTCACCATAAATATACCATATTCTCATGTAAAATGTATAATTATTTGTGTACTATACTTTTGATTTACTTAGTTGTCATTCCTATCCAGTAATTGTGAAGCATTTTTTCAAATGGGAACAAGTCACATTTAGAAGAAAAAGAGTAAAAGTATGAAAACCAAGCTTGGTTATGCCCTACAATTCTCTAAAATTAATAATTTTATATTTTCACTAATTAGCTAGTTATTGAAAATACCGGGTGGCTCAGCCGATAGGGACACTCTTTTAATTCTTGAACGGGCCAATGTATTTTTTCAAAGAGTATGAGCGGGTAGCAATGTAAAAAGTGCCCCCGCACCTACCGAACTAAAATGGCTTCTATAAGATGTCTCGTATGCTGACTGTCTTGTGTACAAAGTTTTAAGCTCATGGACTCTGCATGGGGTGGAAAAAAAAATAATTTACCCCTAAATGTTTTTTTTTTTTCTCACCTCCTATTTGACGGATCGCTTTGTAATTTGGCACAAATAATATTAGTATCAAGAGAGTTTATTGCAAAAAGTATTACTCTTCTACGATGATTGTATGCATTAAAAAAAATTAATACATTTTTTCAACGGCCTGAAGGGTGACTACCCTGTTTGACACTATTACCATTTTTTGATATAATATGTATTTAAAATATAACTATAACATATAACAGTTATAGTTTTATTAATGCGGTGGAACAGGATAAAAATAAATAAAAATTATCTGAACTTGCAATATTACGAGTATATTATTTAATTTTTTACAATTAATTATTTTTTATTTATTTGCTTTTATCATGATTAGAGAATATTATTTAGGTATTATGCAAATCACAACTTACACATTTTTTATTTATTATGAAAATACCTACTTTCTGTATATTGTTGCCCTAATCTGGGCACGCTAATATACTAGTCAGAAACTAGATAATTTCATATTAAATAAAAAAGGTGTGAATGACTAAATGTGTGATTTAAGTATTTTCAATATATTTTTTTCTTTAAAATGCTAAGAATCCTATCATGTAATTTAATACTTCGTCAGTATTAACTAGAAGAGTAGTTGTTTTGATTAGTTCTCCAATAATGAGTGTTTTAAAGTATTTACCTGACTAGTATATTAGCGTGCCCAGATTAGGGCAACAATATACAGAAAGTAGGTATTTTCATAATACATAAAAAAGTGTGTAAGTTGTGATTTGCATAATACCTAAATAATATTCTCTAACATTATTTAATATTTAGATAGGTCATCATATAATTCATTCAGACAAGAGTAACTGAGTGATGCAGAAATTGTACCCATATTGCGAGCAAAAGAAGGCGGAACCCGACCAGAATGGAAGGATGTCTCAAACAAAGTAGTAGATTGAAGGCTTTGTGGTCGTAATGGGATTCACTTGTTATTATTATTACATACGAACATCTACAAGACTTATTTCATTAACCATTAGGAACATGATAACTCATAAAAAACAAAATTATTTATCCAAGTCACTTTCCTCATCTAACTGTGGCAGTAAAGAAAGTTTTATTGGTTGATTCGATTATAGTACCTCCGGTTTTTTTTACATATTATACATTGTTACTGTTTTTGCATTTTAAATAGTGAGCTGATTTTGCCCTCAGAACTATTGCCATCAGTTGTAGAATTTTCCATTTCGTGCAAAACACGAACTACTAAGATTTTTAAAAAGGAAAAAATTAAGTATTAGGTACAATACAAATAACATAAGAAAACCACGAGTACGATGCATACACTTAAAATTCCGGAGATAAGATACTATATATGAGAATGTAACAGTATGAGATGGAGCTACGGAGATTTGTAAGACAGATGTGGCTGCGGCAGAGCGGGGGCGTGAGTAGCCAGCGGTCCGGCAGCCAATTGAAAAATGACTTATTTTGTATTTTTAGTGCCTCTTCAACTGTCACAGCACGCACTTCTGACCGCGGGGTGTCTTTAAAGGCAGCTTCTACTTCGAGGGCGCGCACAAAAGCCTCGCTAATACTTTGATGCCGCGATATTCTAAGAATTCGCCTGACCTCGCCATCTAAAAAGGCTCCTATGGCTAGTTGTTCCTGAAATTCTCTTGGTGCACTCTGATATGCCAGGTGTGCCAGTCTTTCTATCGCACCTTCAAATTCTTGTAAGCTTTCCCCAACCTTTTGCGTCCTTGATTTTAGCTGAGCCTGGTATACTTGGGCAAGGTGTTGGTCACCATTTCTCAAGTCTAATGCAGCTTCCAAGACTTTCAAGCCCCTTTGCTTCTCCACCGGGATGGTCTGAAGTAACTCTTAGCGCCAGAAATAATGTCATAGCCTTATCCTCGTTATCCCAGTTATTCGCACTTGCAGCCACCTCAAATTGTCTCTTGTACGTTGTCCATGAGGTTTGGCCGTCAAATGAGGGAGGTTTTAAACGAGGACCTGATGATGCTACCAGCTGGCCTCCTTTCTCTCTCAATTGTCGTTTAAGGCGCTCCACTTCTCCTTCGACCTCACTCATCTTTTCTTTGATGTCTCTTACTTCCCCTTTGATTTGATTGACTTCTGTCTTGACCACACCTACTTTATCTTCGACCTTGTTAATCTCTTCTTTGATTTCGTTAGTGATTGAATTCATAGCTCCTTGTTGGATTTTCATTTGATCGCTCAGGATTTTGCTCAGTTCTTCCTGGCGTCTTTCTTGTTCCTCTTTTTCTTCTTGACGTTGTCTTTCTTGTTCTTTCTCCTCTTGACACCTTATTTCCAGGTTTCCCATTATTTCCTTCAATTCGTGTCTTTCTTCTTGACGCCGCCTTTCTTTGTCTTGACGTCTTCTTTCTTGCACTTCTTTTTCCTCTCGACGTCGCTTTTTTTGTTCTTCTTTTTCTTTGCGATGTCTTATCTGAAGTGAAATAACTAAACATGAATAAATATTAAATACTATACTCGTAATATTGCAAGTTCAGATAATTTTTATTTATTTTTATCCTGTTCCACCGCATTAATAAAACTGTAACTGTTATATGTTATAGTTATAGTTTAAATACATATTATATCAAAATATGGTAATAGTGTCAAACAGGATAGTCACCCTTCAGGCCACTGAAAAAATATACTAATTTTTTTTTAATGCATAAAATCATCGTAGAAGAGTAATATTTTTTAAAATAAACTACCCTAACACTAATATTATTTGTGCCAAATTACAAAGCGATCGTCCTAATAGGAGGTGAGAAAAAAAATAAAACATTTAGGGGTAAATTTTTTTTTTTTTTCCATCCCATGCAGAGTCCACGAGCTTGAAACTTTGTACACAAGACAGTCAGCATACGAGACATCTTATGGAAGCCATTTAAGTTCGGTAGGTGCGGGGGCACTTTTTACATTACTACCCGCTCATACTCTTTGGTGTAGTGTAGGGATTGCAATTTACCGGAAGTTTTAATAACCGGTAAATCGGTAAATAAAAATGTAAATAACCGGTTAACAGGTATTTACCGGTAATTTTTAGAATGAATGGTTAGGGTGGCGAAAATGGCAATTGTCTTTTTCTATGTACAAAATTATCTAAATTTAACAAAAAACATTTTTATATACGTATAATTAATATAATTAGGCTTTGAGAAACATATTTTTTCCAAATTGAAAATCGCTTACAGTCGATTGAAAAAATTATACAGTTTTGCGAAAGACATATCTAGAGGCTGTAAATCAAAATTTTGTGATTCACTCGTATTATCTTTAGTTGATTATGGTGATGTTCTATATGGAAAGTTATTATCGGCGACAGCAAAAAAGAAAATTAAAAAACCTCAAAATTCATGTATGCGTTATATTTACAGTATCTCATATAAACAACATATATCACCACATTTAAATAAACATAGCATATGAAACATGTAAAACCGCAGACGTTTACACATGCTCACACTTATTTGGCGAATAATTCATAATGACGAACCTCAGTACTTAAGAAATAACTTAATTTCACGAGATCACTTGCATAATACAAGATACATACAAAATGTTTTGGTGCCTCAGCATGAAACTGCGATTTTTCAAAGATCATTTACGTATTTTGCATCTCATCTTTGGAATGAACTTCCAAATGAACATAAACAATATAAATCAAAAAAAAAAAAAAATTATTAAAGTTGTCAAAAATTACATTTTGGCTGATCAGAAGCAGGAGACTTAATGCTGCGTTGTGGATGCGCGTATATTTCTTTTTATTTTTCCAATATAATTCTATTTACTTTTAACCTTTTTGCTTCACTTCGTGGGGTCTGCCCGTTCCCCTTGTCTGTTCGCATGTCTGAGTGCTGCTGTTGTTATTATTGTTATTATTATTATAAAATATAACATTTGTTAGACTATTGCAATTCATTACTGAATATTAACAAATAAAATAATTATTTTTTTTTTCTTGAAATTTTAGATTTATATGTATTAATATTTTTTTATAATCTTTTTATAATCTTAGATTTAGGTTATTTGTATTTGGGCAAATGGAAGAAGAGCTCTACAGTTTAATTTGTACCATTTTTACTTTGAGTAAAATAAATGTATTATTATTATTATTATTATTATTATTATTATTATTATTATTATTATTATTATTATTATTATTATTATTATAATGAACAAATAAAAGGTTTTTTATCAAAAGGAAAAAATATAAATGAAATAAATTTAAATAAATAATTATTCTGTAAATAACAAAAATTACGAACATAAACTCAAATAGTGTATTTACTGAATACCTAATCCAAAAATACAATATTTTTAAAAATAGCCCATTAAAAGGGCTAGTTTTTCAAAGCTGTATCTGTTAGTGGTCTGATATTTGTACATAGAATACCACCAACTGAAAATGCCCTTTCTCTATCGATATTGGTAGGTCGATAAGTTAATAAGAATTGGTAATAACATTCTTCTAAATGTTTTCCACGGATATTTGAGGCAGTGAAATATTCAAATTTCCTGTCGCAAGATATTGTCAATGTCTCTCTTACTTGTATTTCTTAGGGCTTGGTGTTTGGGTTTTACTTTTTATAATATTATTTATTTATTGTTAAAAGTTCTCAGTGTTGGGACAGTCACTCTATATTTAGTGAATACTAGTCACTGACATAAATAGAAACGTTGAATACGTGACATATCGTAAATTCAGAATTTACCGAAATAACCATTAAAAAATTAAAATAACCGGTAATTATCGTCATGTGTTTTTTGTCCTGTTTACCGGTTAACCGGTTAACCGGTAATGCAATCCCTAGTGTAGTGATATGGGATGAAGTTTCCAATTATATGATATAAAGAACCAAAATGGCCGACTTCCGGTTTCGATGCAATTGACATGAAATTCAAATTTTTAAATGGGACAACCTGTATATCCTTGCATATTTAGATGCTGCTGGCGAAAAGACATATGATCTTACCCTCAAATATTATTTTGATTTCCAAAAAGTATAGATTTTTAAATTTTTAGTTTAGCCGCGATTTTGCCAAAATTGTTAAAAATCGGTCTGAAAGTACTTTTAAAATATTCTCTTCAGATACTAACATTAAACACGATTTATTCATCATTAAGTTCAACGATATTAGTTTTTCAACGTTTTTTTTTAAATGAAACCCCTACTGGTCAACCTGTTATTTAATTATATCTTTAAATTATGAAGAAAATGATATGCATAATGTCTACCTTCTCTTCGTACTAAATTTATAATTAAATAAATAATAATAATATTTTTTGAAATATTTTTTTGAAAATCAAAATAATATTTGAGGATCAGATCATATGTATTTTGGCCAGCAGGATCCAAATATGCAAAAATATACAGGTTGTCCCATTTGATTTTCATGTAAATTGCATCGAAAACGGAAGTCGGTCATCTTGGTTCTTTACATCATATAATTGAAAGTGACCAGCGCTTGGAGTTATTCCATTTTAAAATAAAGTCTTTATTTTTCCCATGAATTGTAGATAGTGTTTATTTTCAAAAAGGAAAATTCAAATTCTTTTTCAATTTTTGCGTACTATTAACCGGATGAGGCTCGGTTCGAAGAGGTCAAAAATTCTTTTGCCTGTCAAAGCTACCTCATAATTTCAACACTTGTTCGAAAAAGTTCAATTTGAACGGACTATTGTTTTATTATAGTTTACTATTGCTATTGACATGGCTAATTAAATTCGTTAAAGCAATTAAGAACAGTCCAGCCTTACTTCGTACTTAATTTCGTCTCACATCATGTGTCAAAGTTTGTAAAAATAGATGATAGATAACAATCCAAATAAATATCGTCTGAGTTTTAATAATACTTAATTGGTATCATTATCATGCCAAATTGACTGCCAATGAGTGAAAGTGTTTATATGTATGTATTTAGTTAATTCATTTGTAAAAAAAAATATCTGAAACAAATATTTTAACAGTACAATTCATATGTTTAATTAAAAATAAATTTCTAGGCGTAATTAAGTACCATGAAAAAATAATGTTAAAAATACCTATTCTGAGAAAGTAAAAGTTATGATTAAATATTACAATTAGCAGTTTGAAGTTTTTAATTATAGGTAGGTAGGTACGCTTGAAAAATTACCGAAATATTATTAAGGTAACATTCTCTTACGTTACGAAGAAGAGAAACGTGCTTTTTCATAGTTTATGATAATAGTAGGCATTATGTAAATTAATATTCTGCTTTTTCTGGAAGTTATGACAAAAATAAATTATTATTGTAATTGGCGGCATTTAGCAATATCACTCAGCTAAGAAAATTTTAAAGTATATTTCTCGCAAAAACTACAAGTTATGTTAATTACATACCAAGTATTATTGTTCTCCATCGCATATTTTTCGTTATTAATTTTTTAAGTGTTCCACCAACCCTGTATATTTTTTACTAAAATTATAGCAGATTTCTTCCTCGACAATTACGTTAACTACATACCAAATATTATTGTCCTCCGTCACATTTATTTCTTTAATTATTTTTTTAGGGTGTCCAGCCTGTCTATTTTTAACTAAAAGCATATCCCATTTTTTCTTTGCCAATAGCGTCAACTACCTACCAAGTATTATTTTTTTTCTTCGTCAATTAATTTTGTAGATATAGCTATAGAGAGGCAAACAGGCTGACAAATAGACAGACAGAATTGAAATTCCTCAATTTTCGTAAATACGAAGAAATCTCGGAGTATTTTTTTCACGATTGCAATACAGTTCCGTAAGTGAGAGAATTGAAAGTATCTTTTACTCCCCAATATTTCACTCAAATTTCCTATTTTTATCGAATTGAATTGTAATATAGTTTACCCAATATAAATGATCCAAGAGGATATTATAACAAAAATGTGATAATTTGGTTGATATGTTCAACTGTTCAAATCATTTTTGGGTCATGTATTTTGAAAAATAAAGGGGACAGTTAAATTTCGCACATTTTCCTCCAGCACGAGTGCGAAAAAATATGATGAACACTACTTAGAAAAATGTGTCAAACGTGTATATACAAAATAAAAAATGTCTCGGATTTTCTGCATATACCGGAGCAACTGTAATTTCTTTTCTGCAAAAGAATACCTTTGTCTCTGGGTCATTATTTTACGCAGTAACTATCACAGGTAATACGACCCCCATGTCACGACTGGCATTTGAACCCGGGACACTCCTGGGTGAGAGTCAAGGGTGCTTACCTTTCAGTCAAGCAATCACATATAATTGGTGCTAAATTCATGCATTTAGTATAGTTTAAAAGTTAAAAGGTGGTAACAGACGGACGGACGGCTCGCGAGCGTGAGCAACAGCTAATGTACGTCGAATGGCCGGGTTTAGCGTTCACTAACCCAATACCCAGGTATAAACAAATAAAACCTATTTCCTTTTATTCATCAGGTTTTTTACATAGGAAATCACTTGACGACACTCTACATTAAGTCGAACTTAACCACGAGTAACTTTAAAAAGAAAAGAGGTGAAATTATAGTTTTTTAAAAATTTGTATAGGGAAAACGATTCTTTTTAATTTGATGTATAATTTATTACAAAAATAACATTAGAAAATTAACGTTCATTTAGATGGTACACAAAAGTTTTAACTCGTTGTGACTCGCTTATGTATTGAGCTATTCGAATGTTTTGTTCACCAATAACTGCCAAATAGACTTTATTTTATCTCAATTAATGCCGAATCTAGCGGTACAGTTCTTTAAACACAACGAAGCGCGTTACGGCGACAGAGTCGCGAGGCTTCCCCGCTCGTTCCCGATATATCCAGCACTCACCATAAAGCGTGTAACGCTACAACCAGCGACCGTAACAAGAGCTTCAAAATAATCACCCTTTATTGTAAGGTGATAAAACTAACAAATCAAATTGAATAATATAATACCAGCGCCAATATCCTTTGGCATTGTTGATGGTCTCGGTCAGGCACTACTATGCCCTTTACCCTAGTACATCGCTGTAGACCTGGACCGGCCTCGTGCGGGGCAGGCGAGCTTATTTTACATCAACCCCACTCACAAATGTGAGCGGTGTGCATGATTTCGGCCCACCTCCCAGGGTCCTGGCTTGTTGGACTTTGCTGACTGAGGCCTTTATCTTCTGGCGCTCTTATGTCTTGGTGTTCTTTCTTCACCAGCTTGTCATCCCGGGGGTAGTCATCTGTCTGTTCAGAAACCTTGAGGTATTTTTGGTAGGGATTGACTGCCGGTGCGCCGCGCCGGTGCGATTGACTGCCGGTACGCAGAATGTCAATTGACATCTTGCCATTCGGATCATCGGTTAGGTAGGTAATGATGAGCTATGTAGCTCGAGGAAGTGCAGACCTAACTGCTTTGGTAGAATTTTTGGTCTGCACGGAGCTAGGTGACTACAGGTACTGGATGGTGTTTTGTCCGGTACCCGCAGGGTAGTGCGTGGGTGGTTGAGTGATCTGTTAGTTGTCTTCATCGGCAGTGGTATGGTTCTCATTCTCACCCGTTATCCATGATTTGCATCTTCGGCCTCTTGAGCCTCGGAGCGTCGCGTTGGCTGGATCGTAGTCAGTGGCCTCTATGATCAACGGGTTCCCATGCTCCTTGGCAAGGGTGTATATCTTCTTGGCTCTCTCCCGGATGATTTCGGTGACTGAGGTTTACTCCAAGTCGCTGAAGATCTTTGCGTTGCGTACGAATCATGGTGTATCCACCGCTGCCCGGAGGGCGACGTTCTCCACTCTTTGGAACTTCTGGAGGTAGGTATTCGCTTGGTAGCCCCAGGCTACGGAGGCTTACGCCTGTTGGGACCTGATGAGTGACCTGATAAGCGTGAGGTTATTATTCAGATTGAGTTTGCTCTGTCTGCCCACCATCGGGTAGATTAGGGCTCTCATCCTCTTGGTCTTCCTGACGATGGCTTCTGTGTTTTGTCTCCATGTTAGGCCTTTGTCCATGATGACGGCAAGATAGTTGATGGTATCGTGCCATTGGATGTCCTTGCCGTACATGGAGACGTGATCTGTGGGGATTTCTTTTCTTACCTTTCTGAAGAGTATCGCCTTGCTTCTCTTGGCGATGACGGCTACCTTCCATCTGTTGCACCAGTCTTCTAGGAGGGAGGCTGCCTCTTGAAGGTTTCTGGTGGCGATCCTCGCTTTCCAGGATCTAGCAATCAGAGCTATGTCGTAGGCATAGAGGGCCATGGAGGTCTGCTCGGTCCGTGGTAGATCGGAGGTGTAGATGGAGAACAAGCACTGAGCCCTCGGGGACTCCAGCCTCCATTGTTCTGTAGGTGGACAGTTTGTCCATTATCTTCACCCTCATCTTTCGTCGGTGTAGGTATGATCTTACTAGCTTGACGAGTGCAATGGGGTAACCTTATCATTTAGGCTAGAAGACCATCGTGCCAGACCCTGTCAAAGGCTTTCGCGACGTCCAGGAACAACGCTGCCATGACTTGCCTTTGGTTGAACTCCTTCGTGACTTCCTCGGTGAGACGAAGCACTTGGATTTCCGTGGCGTGTCCTGCTCTGTTCGCAAACTGTTCATCCGGTATGATTTCCAATTCTTCTGTCTTCTCGGCTATCCTCTTCAGTACGACTCTCTCGGATACCTTGCTCATAGCGGGGAGTAGACTTATGGGCCTGAAAGAAGAGAAGATTAGGTTCTTACCTGGTTTTGGGATGACTATGACGTCGACTTTCTTCCACCTGGATGGAAAATATCTTAGTCTCAACATCACGTTGATGATGTTAACCAACGCCGCTACTCCTTTCCTCGGTAGCTTTTTGAAGGCGACGTTTCCTAACCCGTCACATCCTGGGGCCTTCCTGGGTATAATATCAGTTGTAATAATCCGGTATATATGGGTGGTGCACTAATAAATGGCAAATAAAAGGTAACTGATTTTCAGATATAACATTGTTAAACTCATGTCAGCTGGCAAAGTTTTTACTTTGCTTCGTATATTTTAATATTTCCCAGAAAGGGTCAGAGGTAACCACACCACCAGTTGCAAAATCAAAATAATTATTTACCATGCTTTCATTTCACGAAAGTCACTTTAGCCAACCGATCGTGTCGAATTGAGAACCTCCTCTTTTTGTAAATTTTTTGAAGTCGCTCAAAAAGGAACAGGAACTATTAATTGTATATAATTTACTTATATTAAAAAGGACTCATAATTCATCTCTTGAATTTGTATTCAAGACGAAATTTGCATAAGAGTAATATGGTAATTACAAGACAGAATAAAAATCTGGTCCACCCACAACTTTTACTGTTCCTATATTTGGCCCTCTTCTTGGCCCTGTAAAGTGAAAGTCAAGTTTCCTTGTCTGATGGAGATGTTAAAGTAATTAACATTAATTTAAGATTTCGACGATTTCGTTATTATTTTTGTCCAACAACATATTTAATTTCTGCATTATTTAATCATTGTATATACTTATTTATAGTGTAGAGAATGTATGGATGCATTTTAACACCTCCAACATAAATTGTTCATGACCTAGTCACGGCTAACTCCAAACGAAAACTTTCAAAGTTGTGTATGTTTATTTTTCATGAATCATACGCTTTAAAGTCATCAATTACATATCTTATTATCTTGTTTGTTCCCACTAAATATATAAGGATCTATTCTTAGACATTAATTTTATGCAAAAAATTAAGTACAAAATAATGTTTAGTGTACATGTAGAAAAGTGCAAATTCAAGTACCAAGCGGATATTCGTGTTGCCTTCTTATCGTTTCCTTAATTTATTTTACAATTAGCAACTAGCAAGTATGCCGGAACTTTCGTTATGGTTTTTTAACAATCACAAAAGAAGTGGCTACACCTTCTGTTGTCAGTATTGAACCCAAGAATTTATATTTCTATATTATTGTCCTTTGTGTTTGTCCTCCATTCGTATGGCATTTCTCTGAAGAAATCAGTGATTACGTTTATGGTGATTGGAATTTATTTTTATGTAGTTTATATACAGGATGGCCCGAAAAAAGTGTACTGTACTATAAAGGGGAGTCGTGACTTCATATAGGTACTGCAAGCAACAATTGGTACGCCGGATATTACATTAATAATGCTTAGAAAACAGCTATCAGTGAAACAAAGTTGTAATTTGTCACAGATGAAAAAAATATAGTCTATTAAAATTTGAATACAAAAAGTTAGAAAATACAAAAGGTTAGAATAACTTGTTTACCTATATAACTAAAAATAAAGATAGAAATATATATAAAAAAATAGTTTTTGTTGATATTTTACAGTATAATGTAATGTTGTACACGGAGAGAATGTATACATATTTAAGAATAAATTTTTAACCATCAAGGAAAATGTTATTCTTAAAAATCACCATCTTAGTTTGCTTGCTTCAATGATAACTAATTATTGACTTTAGAATAATGGCTTTACTTCAGGTAAGAAAACGTTTCGAGCAATATTCAGTAATTATTTTCACTTTAATGCACATCTAGATAGAGTGACTACCAAAGCTACACGGGCCTTATGGGCCAGTAGAAGAATGGTAGGCAAAAACTGGGGACTACAATCAAGAATGGTGAACTGGCTGTACCAAAGGGTTATAGTACCTACCAATAATAACATATGCCTCCCTGATCTGGTGGTATAAACCTGGAAAAGGGGAGGCAATGAGAAAACTAAGAAAAGTACAGACTGGCATGTCTACGCATAACGGGAGCAATGTCATCAATGGCTACCACAGCCATGGAAGCACTACTTTGCCTGCCTCCACTACATTTAGTTGTGGAGAGTGAGGCACTGCTAGCGGCGTACAGGCTGAAAACAAACTGACATGGGACCATTCTAAGAATAGGATACCATACCGAAATATTCCAGCAAATCGACTATTTGATATGCAGTCAGATAGAATCAGCACAAGCCACAACTTCACAAAGGTCTTCGAGGTATACATACCCGATAGGGAAGAGGAAGGAACAAGGCAACTGCGAAGACATCCAAATGATACCACATGGTATACCGACGTCAAGAAGTACTGGAGCAGGTGGGGGACCAACCATTGCAGATTTTGCGGTACTCCGCAACGGTGTTCCAAGCAGAAGTCACAGCAGTAGAAATCTGTGCACAAGAAATGATACGGAGGTCATATACTGACAAAAGAATCTACATCATCACTGACATACAAGCAGCTCTCAAAGCTATAAATGCAGTAGAGATACGTTCTAAAACGGTAAAAGACTGCCTTCACTCCCTGGCGAAACTGGCGGAACACAACAGCATTCAACTAAAGTGGAAAGACACCAGGACAACGAAGGCAATGAAAGCAGATAAATTGGTTAAAGCAGACGCAAAAACAGCTTTGATGGGACCCGAGCCATCCTGCGGGATATCATATAATACCGCAAGAGGACTGGTAAAGAAAGGACATAAATTGTATTGAACCGTGGCGCCGGGGATGAGACAGTCACGTATGTTCATCACTGGCAGGCCATCCAAGACAAAGACTAACGAATTGCTAAAGCTGGCCAGAAAACAGCTGAGATGTGCAGTGGGAATTCTAACAGGACACTGCACACTGAATAGACACCTAACCTAACCAACATAGGTGTGAAGGACAATCCAGAATGCAGGATGTGATGAGGATGAGGAAACTCCTCACCATATACTATGTGAATGCTCAGTCTTGGTGGCTGGGAGGCTTTCATACTTCGGGAGACCAACCGTAATCCCGGAAGAAATAGCCAGAGCTCCCATCGACCGTAAATTCTCGCCTTTTGGAGAGGAACTAGGGGAATAACGAGTCCATGGGGTGCAATAAGCTTAAACCTCAGTACGGCGGGGTTCTGGCACCGCAACCCATAAAGAAAAAAAAAACTTATTCGGTTGAAAGTTACAGATTGCGATTTATTATATTTAGCAACTATATTATTTAAATACAACAGATGAGTTATTGACTGAAATCTTTTCTTTCTCCATTTAAGAATCCACGTTAAATGAATAAATTTAAATTTTCAAAATACACTGTTGCTTTTTGTTTTTAAAATGAAGAAAACATATTTTTTGTCAGTTTATAAAATAAAAAGCAGCACTGCATTTAGAAAACTGTCAATTTTAAAGGAGTGTGTAAAAACAAAATACAAAACTATAGGCCTATTTCTGTTTTAAGTTCATTCTCCAAAGTGTTTGAATGTGTATGGAACAGGTTAGATTATTATTAGAAACGCGGGCAGATCTGAAATTCCGCTGTACACAGGAACACAGGCCTATTGGCCCATTGTAGATTCGCGACATTTAGGATCCCCTAGAAAAGACCAGTACTCTCCACGAAGTAGAACAGTCCTTTCCAAGGTAGATGTCGAAGTTCCTCCAGCTGTAGAAACTGCCTTCCAAGATACCTGTACACGTCTATTGGTGCACAGTGGCATAGAATGTGAGTGATGATTTCATCCGCCACTCCACACATCCGACAGATGGGATCATCTTTGAACTGCATCGTATACAGGTGCTTGTTCAGAAGACAGTGTCCTGTTATCAGGCCTACCATCGTCTCAATCGTTCTCTATCGAGCCCAAGCAGCCACTTCACGGTAAAGTCAGTCAAAGGCCCCTTTATATGGAGCCTCGACTGTCTCATTCCGGGAGCCTGAGCCCAATAATTGTTAAACTGTGTCATAGCCCAGTCCTGCAACTCTGATCGAATCAGGCTTCTTGACAGACCGAAGGCTTGTTCTTCTAATTTTAAATTCGTGCTAAAAATGTCTTTCTTTAACAGAATGAGGATTTTCTATTTCCCAGTAATGGCTATTTCTCCAGTCATAAACTCCCTGATGAATGTTGTGTTGATTGAAAAGAAATTCCTCTTCGAGGAAGATCTCTTGGAAATGGATTTTGTACAGCAGTGAAGTGATATGCGTTGAAGCCTTCTTTGTGTAAGATTCTTAGATCAGATTGTTATTCACTTCTGTTGCCGCTGATAAACGGCTTGAGTTGGCTTGGGTTTTCATCCATATGAACTAAAATTTCTTGTTTCTGGTACACAGTAATTAGTTTCGGTCGTCCTACATCATTTTTAGGGCAAAATGAATCCGTTCCTCCCAAACGACGAAACAGATCTTCGAAATCTTATGATCTGGCTGCCTTTTTTTATTTCAATATAGCACTGAGTATCTTAGCTGCATTGGAAAAATTATTATATCGAGGCATTTCAAATTAACACAAATAACACAAGAACAAAATAAAATGTCAACACTAATGAAATGGCACGTAAATAACATAACTAAAATTTAACTAAAGCACACTTTATAAAAAATATAATTTGTTCTATCAAGTTTCTTTACGTGAAAATGACGCCCGCATATTTTCTAGTTAAAAGTACTACAACGTTTCGTAACAAAAAGTAGGAAAAATGTTCATCATTAGGTATAGCCCATGTGGCACCTTCTATGGACTATCATTATGTCGTGTTCTTGGATTAAAAAATGGTTCTTTATCAAATTTGGAGAAGATCGATGAAGGGTTGTTGAGCTATTGCAAAAAATAGAGAAAAAAATCGACTTTAAAATTCATCTTTTTCCATAGCAACAATTTATTGCATATTTGGTTATATCCTCATATTTTGGTCCAAAGAATATACCTTTGAACTATGGCTCATTATCAATGGTCCACCCTGTATAATACCGAAATACTCATACTCTGTAAATTCCGTAACTAACACAATGTGAACTGTGTACATAGCCCAAAATATCTGGCTATTAAATTGTACAATAAGCTACCCAATTCGTACAAGTCTATTGACGAAAAGAATCAAACAAAGCATTTACTGAAAGGTAAAGCATAAGTACTACTCTGTTAACAAGTACCTTAATGTAGTTTGTAAGTTTTATATTTTGAAAATTTGATTTTAATTTCATATGTATCTAATGTTGTAGATTTTATATTTGTTTATTTATTGACATGTAATATAATGATTTAAAACTTATTGACATACATTATATCTATTCAAGAGAATATTTCCTCCTGATAAAAACTCAGTCATAATTGAAACTTGGAAATGCAACTATAAAAATGCAATTTAATTTTATTGGAATAAATTGAATCTAACATGATAGAATAGCAGAGCACGCAGAAGCAATTTATGAAATGTTTAATAACGTTACTTGTAACTAGAACTATCACAGCAGATTTGTTAGAGGCCGCAACAAAATTACATAATAAAAATGTATTATTACTCTTGATTATAGTTTACAGTATTTAGCACAGAATCCATATGCTACTTCGTAAAAAAAAATAACGGATCACCAGACCGTTTTAGCTTAATAAGAATATTATAACAGTAATCGAGTTGCATAAAAAATGAGTTGCACTTGTTGCTACGAATATTTCAACTAGTGATTTATGAGGCGAAATTGTTTGTATTAATAATAGATTAGTGTTAATCACTTCACTCTACTATCCGATTTAAATATACGGCTTAATTGCAATAATTAACCAACATAGTTTTAATATAATGTTATTATATCAATTTATTAAATTACCCCAGTCAAATCGGAACAAATTTCGAGGTTTGACGGAAGAACCTGATAAAGTTTTAAAACTTAGCAAAGATGTTCATTAAGGTTTACTATTAAACATACTAAAAGTGTCCAGCTTAAACTGTTGCACCTGAGCCGCCATCTTAGAAAAATGGCGTTGCGATTCAGTTTTTCGCTTATATTTCTCTAATCATTAGCGATATTGAAATTATGTTTATATAAAAAATAAAGCTTATAACATTCTCCAAAGATGATATGTGCATTTTTTTCGTATCGATCTTGGAAATACGAAAGCAAAGAGTATATTACATTTTATCGATACGTTTAAAAAATTGTAAATAATACAGGGTGTAATCAGTTTCATGTCATTAAAAAAACTGCTGGTGAGGAACGACTAAACCAACAAAAAAACCTTATATAACATGGGGTCTGAAACCCGTAATTTTAGAAAAAAAAAATAGAAACGAAAAGGACTCCGCAATAATCTTATGGAAATTGGGTTTCGCTCAAATCGTCTGAATTTTGGATATGTTTTAGGTTTCGTCATCCCAAGCAAAAGTCTCAATGGACACAAAGCTCGAAAATCAATACTTTGGCTGCTACGGAGCTTGAAAGCTCCAAAGCTCCATCAGATTTATTTATTCGTGCAGTCTTTATAGATTTTTAAATAACTTATTTTTTCGATTTTAATGTCTAGGTTTATGTTTTTGAGGTTGCTGAATTCAAATCCGATGTCAAATTGTCCAAATTGACACTTGACAGCTGTCAATTAGCTGTCAAAGTGCCTTAACAAAGTGCAAATCTTACTTTTATGTTAGAGTTTATGCTGTTTAGGTAACTCAGTTCATGTATGATGTGAATACAATAATTCGACAATTGGCAGCTGTCAACAGGCTGTCAGCTAGCTGTCAAAGTGCAATAACAAAGTGCAAATCGTATTTTTTTGTTATGACTTTATGCTTTTTAGGTAACTCAGTTCATACATGATATGAATACAATAATTCGACAATTGGCAGCTGTCAACAGGCTGTCAGCTAGCTGTCAAAGTGCAATAACAAAGTGCAAATCTTATTTTTTTGTTATGACTTTATGCTTTTTAGGTAACTGAGTTACCCAACTTAGGTAACTGACAAAACCTAAAACATATCCAAAATTCAGACGATTTGACCGAAACCCAATTTCCATAAGATTATTGCGGGGTCCTTTCGAAAATTTTCAATAATACTGTTTAAAAACTGCTGGAATGTTGGGATAGGCTTTTATCTTCGCGTATGTCGGCGCCTCTAACCATCAAATACGCTAATACGGCTCTATCAAAGTGTCGCGCTCCTTTGTTAGAGACCGCGCGTCGGCGAGGACACAAGCTGATAATCACACTTTTTTATGGCTTTTTAAAAGTAGGTAAGGTAAGGTCTTTAGCGGTGCGGTAAAGATGAAAGACGTCGGCGTTTTCTGAGTGCTTAGTAGATCTGAAGAAAACTATACTCTCCCTTGTGCAATATTTTAGTTTCTGTGAGCACTTCGTTAAATACACACGTCGAACCCGTTCGTTGTTTTTGTATGTTGCTTTTGTTCTTTTTGAATTTTGGGCCACGTATTTACAGTTAAGATTTATTTTATTGACTTACCTCAAGTGGTAAGTTCTTGATTACGTACAGACACTACTTGTTCGTTCTTTTTGTGCTGCTTTTTGGATTTTGGACCAAGTTTTTATTTTTATTTTTTTTTTATTGACAGCGTTAGTTGATATTTTAGTGTGGTATTTTAATGTGCATAGAAACCATAAAAAATGATGAATTTACCAAATGTGTTGAACGAAGTGCGTATGTCCTTAGTTCGACGTGCCGAAAAGTGTATTGATGCAGACGGAAGCCATTTCGAACAATTTATGTAAATCAACTTTGTTGGCAAGTTCTAGATTTATCGAATATTTTAGTTTTCGATACCTGGTCGGAAATTCGTTAAATAAATCAGATTTTTTCCTAACTTAAAATACACAATTGTTTTCTGTTATTGTATCTCAGACGTCTAACTCTTTATTTCCCAATGTCAAGCAATAATTTCTCATTTTTTAAACTTTTAACCCAGAACACTCATTTAGGTTACAAATGTTAATAAATCACATTTAAATCTGAAAAATTATAAACAACAATAAAAGCTCCAATATTTTGTTCTAAATTAAAAAAACACACATGTAAAGAAATGCTGTGTTTAAACCTCTACACCCATCATTTGTTTGCAGTTCTGCAGAAAGAGATAACGAATTATTTACATTTTTATAATGGGTTCCGTTGAGGCGGTCATCAAAGGTGCCGCCCTTCTTTGCTTTGAAACCGCGGGCCGCTGCGTACCGGCTAGAACGAGTCGGTCGCTAATCTTTGCACTTTTTTATGACACGTCCATTGACCCAGAAAGGCAGTGGTTCTAATATTCAAATTGTTGACCTGGGTCAGTTTTTTTCAAAGTGCCCTAGAGGAAAAAGTCATAAAGGTTTTTTGTTTATCTAGTCGATCCCCATTAACAGTTTTTTTAATGACATGAAATTACACCCTGTATATCACATATGATTATCATATCGTTGTGTTAGTCATAGAATTCGCAACAACTTTCAAAATGTTTCTCTGCCTCCGTCGGTCATGTCTTTTTAAGCTAAGTAACTTAAAAAGATTAATATATTCTTACTTTAATAACCAATCAAAACGTACATTTTCAAAAAAATCGACCAATAGGATTTGTTTAAAGTGAGAAAAACGGCTATCGATAAGTGGAAAAAATCGAGAAAAATGTGTGTTACTTTTTTCGTAGTAGCCATGTGTCAAACTAAAAAAAGTCATTGAAATTATTAAAATCTGACATTTCACGTTTTCATCTTTATTTCTGTACACAAAATGAATGAGAAAATGCGATTTGGTGATATTTCACAAGAAAATATTAACGAAGCTATGAATGAAAGTGTCCCAGTTAAAACGAGAAACACTAAAAATTCTGTATGGAAACAATTTGAAGCTTTTTGCAAAGAGTATTATTCCCTCGAAAAAGATACGACTACTATGATGAACTTGCAAATATTTTGACTGGGGTTATAACATGATAAAGAACATTTTCTAATGTTTTTATTTTTTATTATAAATCGTTATTTTTTAAACATTAAATAAACAGTTTTGTTGTTTTAATAATTACTTTAGATAATATTTTTTAATCATATATTAATCTTCTGTAATACACACGAGGTTGATTTTCTACTTGGGTAAATTTTTTTTGAGTGACTCAAACCTGTTTTCCATGAAAATTATGCTCGAATTAAGGGGCATGGGAAAAATCGCTCCACTTCGTGTCGCGATTTTTCCATGCCCTTAATTCTCGAATAATTTTCATGGGAAAACAGGTTTTTGTCCAAAAAAAATTTACCCGGTAAAAAATCGACCTCTTGTGTATTAATACCCGAAAAGTCCGATATTATTGATATTTGGACAATAAATTAGTGTTAGCTAGAGGAAGTACCCCAGCATTTTTGAAAACACCGATTAGTAAATATAAAGGTTATGAAGCATTTTATGGAAAAAGTACACGCGAGAAGTGTAAGAAGAAGTGTCATGCTTGCAATTTTAATGATCTCCTAATGATACCATTTTGATTGTCGAAACGTTGAGTTACTATACCATGCAGTATTTTTGTGTTTATAAAATCCTATCAAAGGTGTTACACCACTCTTCACGTGCATTTTTTTCATGAAATGTTTCATAACCTTTATATTTGCCGATCGATTTTTATCAAAATCAACAGGGTTCTTCCTCTAGTTAACACTAACATACTGTCTAAATTTCAATAAAATCGGACTTTTCTCTTTTAAGTTATCGTACTCACAAAACGTGCCGTACAGAGAGACAGACTGACAAACCGACTGACAAAAATGACGGAGATTTTAAAGTTATTCGAAATTCTAGAACTAACAGAATAATAATAATAATAATTTTATTTTCTCTACAAGTGATATTTATGATTTTAGAAATGTGTTGATCAAATGCAATTTTCGTATGCCTGAACGTTATAATAATAGAAAAAATGTACATTACATTTTTTGTAGAGAGTTCTATAAGGTTCATTTTTTTATAGGAAACATAATTTCGATATATCTAATGGTTAACGAGATATTAGCAAAAAACTTAATATTTTTCCAAGATGGTGTCGCGTGCGCAAGAGATAGAGTTGGGGACTTTTAGTATGTTTAACAGTCGGCCTTAATGAACATCTCTGCCAAGTTTCAAGACTTCATCAGATTTCTTCCCTGTACTTTTCCCTATTGGCTGCATTAACCTAGAAGACTATGTAAATAACCCAGCAATTTTTTTTGAAAACGCGCCCGACTGCCCAATCTGCGCATCGTTACGCTCGCGCACATTCCTTTCTCATATTTTTCGAAAACCAATTATCATAGAGTAATGTTTTATTTTTGAAGTAAACTAAAAAAATAGCACTTCAAAATAGTACACATGATTTTTCAACACTGCATTCCATTCAAAAGATATTTAACTTCAATTGAAATTTTTTTATGCAGAAAAATCTTTTTTTTTCAAATTCAATTTTACCACTTTTTTTCTGAATGACCATATAGAAATTTGTAATTGTTAAACAACTCTCGAAGAATAGAATTCTTCTTCTTATAGCAAAGTCTGACAGAAAATGAAGTACTTTTAGCCATTTTTCGAAGATCCTTTTTTTCTTCCAAAAAATTTAATCTATCGAAAAATAATGCAGATATCGATCTGAAATTTTTATCAAATATTCCCTCCTATATAACACGTACTTTAGTAACTTTTCAAATGTTTCTAAAATTTTGCCGAAATTTTTTTCTTTTTCTATTTAAATGCAAAAAACTGATTTTTCAACTTTACGACCCCCCCTCCACCCTTATCCGGTATGACATCTGTTGGCACGCTATAAGGGCTTGTTTTGGATGTCCAACCCAACGACTTAAAACGATAAAAACGTGGTTATCTATTTTCGCCAGATTTTAATACTGTTCTTGGCAATTCGACTGGACTACTTCCCATTGAACTTTTTAAGGAATACAACTATATACGGTTTTTGTCATAAATTTTGTATACAGTTAAATGCCATGCTCTAATAATGAAAATAGGAACTATTTTCATTGACAAACTACAATTTTCAAGTTTAACAGAAATTTACAATAAAAAAATATATAGTTGTATTCGATAGCGAGTATCTAATCTAAAACAGTTTTTAAAAAGTTTGGTTTTTTAAATATTTATAATAAATCGAAAATAAACACATATTTCCCTCTCACTCTGCAAAATCCTATCCTTAAAAAACAGTTTTTAAAATGATATTCAGATCCAAAAAAATAGATGAAACCTTAGTAAAAACATTGAAATATACTACTGTAAAAATTTATCTTCCATACAAAAATCGTTTTGGATTAAATAAATGCAGTAATAATATTTTGGATACAGATGTATTTTGTTTGCTGAGAGGAAGAATTGCAAATTTTGTCGTGGTTATTTACTATGTTGGTAAATCGAAACGATTTATTTTTTTCATTTCTAGCCAATTTCATTCCCTACGCAACAATTTATTTAATCGTAACATGACTCCCACTACAATAATAATGTGAACGTTACGAAATAAAAAATTTCTCGGTTTATCGGTGATCAATAACCTCATAATAAGGAAGGATCTCATTGATTGTTGCATTTTATGTGTTTATAAGGAATAAGAAAGTACCATAATGATAGTTATGCTATAAAACTCTTAGGCACGATTTTGAAGAAAATATCCATTTTCACGCAATCTGCCAGTTAGATACTTGCTTTTACTACAGAGCAATGTCAAAGATCAATATTAAATTAAAATGTTTTGCTTTCATTTGATGATTAAGATAAGGAAACACAGATAGATCTGTTAGAGAAAGTGTTTTGATGCATTACGTGTTATACGAAAAATGTAAAAGACTTATATTACTGTATTATGTAATGCAAAAGGATAACGTCATCTTTAAATAAATGGTACGGCCACGGCGAACTTACTTTCTCACGTGACTGAAAATTTTTTGTTCATTAGTACCATTATGAAAATCTTTTTCACGTTTGAAATAGTTTGAGAGTGGCTTTATGCCTTTCTGAAGAGCTCATATCAGGAACGAAAAATACATTTCAAAGGCTAAGCGTGTAGACATTTTTCCAGGCGATTCCTGCTGTATTAAAAACTTTAAAATATATAAATATTTTAAAATACAGTAAATATTCTTTAAATATTCTCTACGCGAATTTTTGGGAAAATATCAATATGTTTCACAATGTTCTACAACCAAATTTAAATCAAAGTTGATGCCACTCGAATTTTTTTTTTTTACACATTCTTGGATGTATACCTATAGAGTATTTTACTTTTTTTGTATAATAACACAGCCACATAAAAAAAGTGATCTGGTCTGCGGACCAGACAAGTGTATCCTTATGTATTTGGACCCGCTGAAACCGAATCCGAAGTCAGAATTGTCAGAATGGCTCGTTTTTCACCCCTGATAAATGTGTTTAGTTTTATTTAGGGATGCACCGGGTACCCGGTAAATACCCGGCCCTTTTTAAGAGAAACCCGATTTTGCCGGATAACAAAAAAGTACCCGACCGGGTACCGGGTACTGAAGAAATAAATGTCATTTTTTTAAAGGTTGTATTATAAATTTAAAACCACCTCGAGAAATTTTTCTCTTACACAAAAGATATGTTGCCTTAGTGTTGTCATCTTCAGATAGTTCGTAATAATCCCTAACTACACTTTTTCTCTGTAAAACTCATTGATTATTATTTAATATAATTTGCAATATCAGAGATTAATTAAAACTAGTTATCACTAATCACCGGCGATGTGTGTCAAACCTGTCAACAGCCGATTTGACTAGTGATGGGCGATATATCACGAACTGTGATTTAATCACTGATATTAAGAAATCACAGGTAACGACTGTTAGTAAAGTTGGCAGAAAAGCGTGACGTGATCACGACTTTCCGTATTTCGTTCCCTTGCCGTGGTCTAACCAAGACGATATTTCACGATATTTACTTTGAGTCGATTATTGTTTGCGGCCGTATGTATTAACACGTAAAGCAAGCGATCCCGTGCCTTATTAGCGTTATTTCACATTATTTATATAAATATCTTTGTCTTTTATTGACTGGCGATGCGATGTGGCGATTCGAGGCAGGGTCGTGACGGAACATTTTTGTTATAACACCAGAAGTATAACTACTAAAACCATGCGTAAAAATATTTTATATGATTAAATATATTAGCAATTTTATTGAAAATATTGAGCATTTACGTTTCGGCATGAAATATGAATAAAAATATGGAATATTCGACAATAAGCAAATGAAAACATTTTTAAAAAACATCCTTAATAATAATTATAAAACAACAAAAAAAATAACATTAAAAAATAAATATACCATTTTAAATTAACAAAAATTCTTATAAAATAAACATAAATATAAACAAGAAATTTATTGATGCTTCCGAAATGTTAATGTTTGTTCTGTCGTGAGCAAAAAAGCAAGGACCACTATTTTTCTAATGTAAATCTGTCTCTATTTGCACAAAAATTACAGTTAGATGTACACAACTAGATTTTAGCAAAAATGCGTTATAAGACCTGTCTCATTTTTTTTTGTGCACGACAGTACAACTTTACAAAAATATCCTATTATCAAGTTCCATTCAAAACCTAGTATGCTTTTGCTTTATTACCAATAACAGAGAGGTTATTTGGATAAACAAATCATAATATATATTATACATATTATGCATATCTGCGGCAGCACAGATTACCAAAAGTAGCTAATTTACCATTCACCGTCTGTCGGCGCTTATTTAGGGATAGGGAACAATTAACAATTTCTCTCGTACGTCGTATTATGAAAGTCGTGATCACATCACGCTTTAAATTCACTGATATAAGAAAATCACAGTCACGATTTACGTTGTGATTGAAAAATCACGATATCGCCCATCACTAGATTTGACTAATAAAGTTAGGTTATGTCCCTTTTCGCGTGATACGATTCCTCGGTGAATACCCGGTACTCGGTAAATACCCGGTACCCGCCCCAATGATACCCGCTACCCGCTGTGTAAATTCCAGGTTAAACCCGGTACCTGGCGTTTATAAAAACAACTACCCGGGGCATCCCTAGTTTTATTCGTTTTTTGCGCAATATCGAAAAATCTCCAATCACTCCATTGTTCTCTCTCTGCGATTAAGGAAATCAAACTTTTAATTGAATCCTAAACATAATTATTTGTAATTATTAAACTGTTCGTGTTATTATGAAATTTAATAGGGTTCTATTCTGATGTAGACGAAGCGATTTAAAAAAATCTATGTTGTAAAATAATAAATGCAATTTTATAGCCAATTTTTTTCTATAGTAAAGAATAATTATCTTAGAGGATAGTGTTTCTCTCAAAAATTATATTGAATTCTTTTTACCCCAGTGCCAGATTTAGGGCAGGGCGAGCCGGGCGATCGCCCCAGGCGCCATCGAGCAAGGGGCACTCAAAATGTATTGAAAAATTTTAGTAATTTTTATAAATTCAGGGAATGTAAAAATATTTAATTTCAGAAGGCGCCCCCTCCCCCCCGCGATCATTTTTTTTTCTATTTTGCGGCCCCGTGCATCAAGAATTTTTGTAAAACTATCCTATTCCACCCCTTCCCCCCTTACAATTTTCATTGTTATTTGCAACTTTTTTATACCGCCTTTTAAACGGACTGGCCCCTCCGCCCTAAAAATCTGGGTACGCCACTGGGAAGGGGCGCCATCAAAATATCTCGCCCTTCCGTAAAGAATCATTAAAACTGGCACTGTTTTACCCTCACAATTTCTGTTAAATTTTAACGTATTTTTGACACATTATGGCAACAAGAAACATTCTTTTGTTCAACTTGTAACCTCTTTAAACTATCAAATGTCACAAAGTATGTCAAAAATTGAATAACATTTCATTTTCATACCGTAACCAATAAGTATTTTAAACTATTTTTCTTTAATTTCAGAGGGTTGTGTTGAGGTCTCCAGAGAAAATAAGTTCCTAAGTAACCTTACTCCCGGAAAAGTTCTGGGCGAATTAGCTATTCTTTATAATTGCCAGAGGACTGCGACGATAAAAGCTGCCACAGACTGCAAACTATGGGCAATAGAACGACAATGTTTCCAAACTATTATGATGAGGACCGGCCTTATCAGGCAGGCCGAATACACAGACTTCTTGAGGAGGTAAGCAATTATAGACAGATAATTTATAGCAAATTTTGCATTGAGCAAATAAATTATAAACTTGAAAATTATGACACTATCAGTATATTTAGCAGTTCCAGCCTTAATGTTGTTGGCTTTCTAGAATACCTTCAGTTTTTACCTTCAAATATATCAGTGATTCACTTTATTTTGAAGTACAGTGTTGCCCATCTAAGTTATTTGAAATGAAAAATGAGTCTACAATGTTTATGTCCTAATGCTCCAGCCCACATTCAATCTTTCAGGTCGTGAGACTAATAAAATTTAGAGCTGATGAGAGTTAATAAAATTTAATATATTGGTCTTTCGAATTTTTGATCAAAGTACCATAGTTTCTGAGATACCTATTTAACGTTTAAACTAAGTACGTCTCGTGAACGTTTTTTAAATTTCTATAACTTCGAAATCAATAATCCTACAGAAATTTAAAAAAAAAATCGTCCTCAGTTTATAAGTTTTCCTTTTGGTCTATAGAATTTTTCGCTAATTGTGTTAGCCTTCGAGTTATTCGACAAATACTGTTTTAGATATCTGTTTTCTTAAGCTAAAATCGCAATTTTCAAGTCGTTATAGCTTAGAGTTCATATGAAAAATTGTATTCAGCCTTTTTTACTCAAAAAATTTGATTCTGCTTCAGTTTTAATGCCACCCCATGAAAGGGGGTGGCATTTACCCCCTATAAAATGGCATAATGTTGATGCATTTACTATTAAATTATGAAAAAAAAAAATTAAATTAACTCTATATGACGATCTTTCTAAATTAAAATTTCTAGTAACTGTACTACTAGGTATAATGAGAAACGGGGCCAAAATCTCAATTGGGCGTTTTAATTGAAAAAAATCTACACTGCTTACCATTTTTTTCTTTAATTTTATAAATTGCTTAATGTACAAATCGATTAAAATTGGTAAATTTCATTTCCAGCGTGCCCATATTCAAAAACATCAACGACGACACGCTCAGCAAAATTTCGGACGTCTTGGAAGAAACTTTCTATGCTCATGGAGACTATATCATCAGGCAGGGTGCTCGAGGCGACACCTTCTTCATTATAAGCAAAGGTAGAGTGAAGGTCACAATGAAGGATAATACTACGGGTGAAGAAAAATACATTAGGACCTTAACCAGAGGGGACTTCTTTGGAGAAAAGGCCTTACAAGGGTATGTATTTACAAATAAAATGTTAATTTTGTTACTATAATCTGTCACATCACCCATGAATAAATCTCATAAGAAATGTTCTTTTTATATTGTAATTCCGGGGTTCCGGGTTCCTGAACGGCCAGTATTTCTATTTTTTACTTGAAGACTCCCTGCTCTAAGTCGCCTATCTGTACATAAAAAAGTTTTGGTATCAGGAATATTTCTCTTCTTGAATGTTTTCTTATAACATTTCACAGCTGCAGCATTTTCGAATCATTTCCCAAAGTTCAAATTACATCTGTTAATCCAGAGAACGTTTCATCAGCCATGTTTAAATATTAACAACTAGCTGATGTCCGCGACTTCGTTCGCGTGGAATTAAGAACATTGACATACTAACTTATGCCTAAAAATAAGTACTACATATGTACTCATTGAGTACTCCTTTAGTACTCAGGAAATACACGCGAGGGAACCCACTGCGCATCCATAGTACTCAGGGAAACCCACTGCACATCCATAGTACTCGGGGAAACCCACTGCGATCCACTGCACTCGAGGAAACCAACTGCGCATCGCAATTTGATGACAATTCGTTATTCTATTTTTGTGTTAGAGCGGGTTAAACGAAAAAATAATTATTTTTGAAAACCATCGAATACGTGTCACCTTATTTCCTCAGAGCCCATCGCTGGAATATCGCGTTTCTGACTTGCGATTTCAGACCTGTAGATCATCTACCACTCCCGTTTTCACCCCTTCAGAAAGTGAAAATCGAAATTTCGTCTTACTCGTGTCTAATAGATTCCAATAGAGTATTTCTGCCAAATTTCATGCTTCTAGCTCTAACCGTTCCCTTCCCCCTCCCCGTTTACCCTTTTAGGGTTTGAAAACCGTCGAATACGTGTCTTCTTATTTCCTCAGAAGAGTCCATCGCTCGAATAATCACGTTTCTGTCTTACGCGATTTCAAAAATACGGGTACGCTTTAAACCATCTACCACCCCCGTTTTCACTCCTTCAAAAAGTGAAAATGGAAATTTCGTCTTACACGTTCAAATAAATTTCAACAAAAAATATGTCTGCCAAATTTCACGCATCTAGATCTAACCATTTCCGGAAATGTCTAAAATTTCAACCTCCTTTTACATCCTCTTAGTAGTCGAATTTCGAAAAATCCCTCTTTAGTGGTTGGCTACGTCATTCGAGGATTCTCTATGCAACATTTTAAGTTTCTAGACCCAGCGGTTTGAGCTGTGCGTTGATAGATCAGTGAGTCAGTCAGTCAGGGTATTCTTTTATCAGGCGCGCAGCCAGGGGGGAGCCATGGGGCCCGGGCACCCCCCAAACCGTCTTTCATGAACCAAAAAATAAAGAAGCATAATCTCTATCGGTATAAAGCAGTATCCTTGAAATAAATATTTTGTAATTAATGCCAATATTATCTAGTAGAGGAATCTATACACATCTGTTTTCAACCATTTTCCGAAAAATAAAAAAGTTATAAGAGTATCTTCATTTTAAGTGAGTCACACTGTATATTTAAGGAAATGTATAGATTTCGACAAAATATTACGTTAGTAAATACGTCGAGCGTTGTAAAATAAAGATTGTTTTGTGACTGTGATTTATTAGTAGACCACGATAAACCGCTTTGATAGAAATATTCAAGGTACATAATCGATTGTTTTTTATTAATCATCGATTTTCGCTGGCAAGTATCTCGTAAACTATAACACATAGGAAGAAAATGAATATGAACATTCTTGAGGAAAATTTAATTACGTTTAATTTTGCATAGATTACCTTCTTCCATACGACGCATCGTTTCCGAGTTATAATCGAAGAATCGAAAAAAGGAACCCCCCCCCCCCTGAAGCGGCGGTGCTAGGAGCGGGGACTTTTAGTATTTTTACCTCCTAACTACCTCCAATACATCCCTGAAGAGGAAAATTCTCCCCTCATAAATGTTCTCTACAATCCCCTTTTGGGCATTCATTGATTGGACTATTTATGTCTAATATAAAACTGAGACATTACTTATCTAGTTACTAGTAAATGAACATAGTAGTATAGTAAATTAAATGTCTAACTAGTGAATGAACACTTGTAACTCCTAACAGTAAATAATATACTACTTTTTGGTCATTCACCCTATAGTAGTATAGTAGGATTGACTTTTTTTATGTTTTCTTTGACATTGAAGCATATTTGGTCTCGTTTTTGGGGCCGTTTCCACTTTTCTTCATAGCACTAATCTCAAATTCGTTTCAATTTCTACTCTTTTAGTCTTATGTTTATTCTTTTATTCTTATGTCGCTTTTTTAGTATTGACGGGGATTGTATTCGCAGATGTTTTCTTTTCCAATCATGCTGTGATCTTCTTACTTTTTAGTTCTTCTTGGTATTTTATTTTCTCTCCTAAGGTTTCTATCTCCTCCCATTCTTTAGAAACAGCAGCTGTTCTGTGCTTTTCTTTTTGGCCCGTCGTTCTCTGACTTAGGTCAAGTAAAATGCTTATCCCATATTTTGTCTGGAGTTTCACTACTGTTTGCGACTCAACAGTTTTTGCTATTCCTTTATCGTCTTCTATGCCCTTCTTTAATAATGTCATATTTATGATATTTATAGTCCTTCATTTGTAGACTCGTCATTTGTCTGATCTGGAACTCCTCGTCGTTATTAGTAATTTTTTTTCTTGCAACTCGTTTGTTTTGTTTATCCTTTTCTACTACAGTTTCCATTTCGTTGATTTCCTTCATTCTGTCTATAATTACCTGACCTTCACCAACATTTTCATTTTCTAGATTTTCCCTATATTAGGTATCTAAATTTAAAATATGAATTTTATATTTTAAGGCAGTCAAAGACATTGCCGAGAAATGTATTATTTTACCCCTTTCAAGAGGTATAACTCCCTTATTATATTTTCGTAATCATTTTTATATAAAAGCATACCTTTATTTTTGGATATCCTATCAAACACAGAAATATCTGGACAAATTTTAAATCACCGCACAGTGGCACGAATCAAAATTATCTAGAGCACTTGTTTCGCAACCGATTGGGATAATTTTTTTTCAAATACTGGTTATTTAATTTTCAAGAAACGTAAGAGAGTCGATTTTTTAATTATGCTAACCGTAATTATTGATCTTAGCCAAAATGGGCATTTTTTATTTAAATCTTAATAAAACTTACAAAAAAACGTTTTTCTTTTCCAATTTACATAAATCTCGGGGGTTTTTGAGGTCGCTGATTAGGAATCTGATATCCAAAATGTCATAAATTAACCTGCAAGATGGCGGAGTCAATTCGGCTGTAAAATGCTAAAAATGATGAAAAATGAAATATTTTTGTTAATGTTTATACCGAGGAGTTTTGAATATTTCTGATAAGTACTTTAAAGTTAAAATAGACTAAATTTTAAGTTCCAGGAAGGAATTCAAGATGGTGGAGACAATATGGCGATGATAAAACTAACTTAAAAATAAATTAAATGCATTAAACTAAAAAGGCTATTCCTAAGAATTATTAAAAAATTTAAAAAAGAACAGATTTTCTGAAATTTTCCAATATATCCAAAATGACTGCCATACATTAATTATTATCAATCATGTGATTCAGTCCTCCATTAATTTTGAACATAACCTTGAGTAGGTCATATTAATATTTCTTTTTTTATCTGTTAATACCTAACACCAAGAACTTTAAAACAAGAATATTAAACCTAACATAACCTAAACCTAATAGACCTTAAACCAAGAACTCTATAGCTAACATAACCTAAGGCAAGAATTTTACACCATGAACTTATGTTATGTTAGGTATAGAGTTCTTGGTTTAAGGTTCTATTAGGCTTAGTTTATGTTAATATTCATGTTTTAAAGTTCTTGATGTTAGGTATTTATTATATTATTAGCAGATAAAAAAATAAATATTAATATGACCTACTTAAAATTAATGGAGGACTGAATCATATATTTATGATTGTTAATTATTGTATGGCAGCCATATTGGATATATTTGAAAATTTCAGAAAATTGGTTCCTTTTTAAATTTTTTAAATAATTCTTAGGAATAGCCTATTTAGCTTAATGCATTTAATTTATTTTTAAGTTAGTTTTATCATCTTATTGCCTCCATATTGGATCCGCCATCTTGAATTTCTTCGTGTAACTTAAAATTTAGTCTATCTTTACTTGAAAGTACTTATCAGAAATATTAAAAACTTCTCGGCATAAACTTTAACAAAAATATTTCATTTTTCATCATTTTTAGCATTTTACAGCCGCCATTGATTCCGGATTCTGCCATCTTACAGGTTGGTTTATGATAGTTTGGATATTAGATTCGTAATCAGCGACCTCAAAAACCCCCGAGTAACAAGATTTATATAAATAGAATAAGAAAAAACAATTTTTTTTTTGTAAGCTTTATTAAGATTTAAATAAAAAATGGCCATTTTGGCTAAGTTCAGTAATTTTGGTTAGCATAATTAAAAAATCGGCTCTCTTACGTTTTTTGAAAATTAAATAACGAGTATTTTTTAAAAAAATGTATCCCAATCGGTTGCTAAACAAGTGCTCTAGATAATTTTGAACGAAAAATGTGCGATTCGTACCACTGTGCATCGTATATGTAAACAAAAATTCTTGTAGGAATTATTCACGGGTGTCCCCCTTTCTGCGCCCTATGAACTGTGTTATTATGTAAGATACCTAACATACAACATTGTACTTTTCAGAGACGACCTAAGGACAGCTAACATTATTGTAGATGATCCCGAAGGAGTTTCAACATTGGTGATTGACAGAGAAACGTTTAACCAACTTATTTCGGATTTGGATGAAATCAAAACCAAATACAAGGATGAGCAAGTTGATAGAAGAAGGTATGTTAAAATAATTCTTTTAAAATTAAATAAACTTATTTAAAACCAATAAAATGATTATGTCCTCTAATTTTTGCATTCGAGGATTTTTTGCAGTAAGTATAAGATAATTTTTGTACACATTTTACTTTTTTGTTTTATAGTAGTAGAACAACTAATGCAAAATGTCTTGACATTTATGTTAAAAAAATGTCTAGTGATGTTATTTATACTTTTTTTTTCATTTAGTAGATACACTATCTACTCAATGTTTAAAAATTAAACTAGACTAGAGAGTAGAGTAGAGTAGAGTGGAGTTTCGCTTAGCTGAGTTTATACTATGATTTAGATCTTCATTAATGATATAATTTTTTTGAATGCCATTAAATTACAGATACATAGTTCTAGAATCAGTATTAACAGTATTTTTTATCAAGACATGAACCACTTCATTTCGCACGCAATCGCTTTGCTAATAACATTTTTTCGTTTTCGAGCATCCCTACACAGCTTTTTGTGCCTGGATTAATTAGATTTCTACCTCTATGTTTGTCGTTTGGATATGTGTGGGTGTGTCACATTACTTATAAGCTGCTATATAAATAGTATCATACCAAAAAATATATATTTTTCAAATGATTAACTTAACTCTTAAGTAATGTGCTCCAGCACAAGCCACTGCTCAATGGTAGAATTGTGACTTGTAAGTTGTGATGGACGAACATTGATCCAACAACAAACTAAACTACTCAAATATTGAAGTCTCATTGTAATAATTTTCAAGCAGGTCCACTTCTAATTTTGAGTAGTTTATATCCCAACTTTTATTAGATATTTAAATCTGTTCTGTTAGTACCTACTACTTCCTTCGATCATTGAACCTCTACATACAGGGTGTTCAATGATGTGACGACAAACGGCGAGGGGTGATTTCTTTCATCAAAAAAGTAAAAAAAAAAACAGTTAAAATTTTTTCATGAATTGCTATCTGAGCGCTCTACGATGCTTTGAAAGTTTAACATTAAATAGGCTTTTTGAATAATTATTTAGTAATGGTTGAAAATGCTGAGAAAAACGTTTTCAAAATAGCCACGCACTCAAATATCTCCGTTAAAAACTATCCATCAGTGGCCTCTGAGTTATGGCGGGTTGCAATGCGCCATCTTTAACTAAAACTTTTGTCTACGTTCACCTCGCACTATCTACCAGCAGCGTTTTTTCTTATCTGATCTGAAATTGTGGATAGCTATCTAATAAAACCCACATTTTCCCACCAAGGCTCAGCGGTCAAATCTATCTTTTTACGTTATGTATCAACGCTTTTTCAATTTTATTGGATAATATTCGCCTGAACATTCGAGCTTTTGAATTATGTTTCAGCTCGATAACGCTTTGCTTTATTTTTCGCCTCGGATCCGAACTCACCTAAATGAGACATATCAAGATGGATGTAGTACTTTTCTTTGGCCCCCTCGGCCACCGGATTTGACGCATCTCGATTATTTTTTGTGGCGACGTGTAAAAAGTAAAGTTTACGCTACCCTAGTGGTTGATTGGGATGGTCTAATGCGTCAAATTTTCGCCGCGGCAGATACCTGGAATATTTGTCAGGTTACACCGGTCAATAACAAACCGGTGTAGAGCCTGTAGTTTGATAATTTGAACACCTTTCACAATTAATTCAAAGTTTTTTTCTTATATTTCCATTATGATCAGTAATAACATGACAATATATTTTTATTTTTTCCTGAATGACCAGACTTTTATCAAGTCAAATTCCGTTAAGGAATTTGGGAAAACCAATTCTAAATCCGTTGCTAACGGTGTTCACGACACTCCGATGATTTTTTTTTTCGTGAATGGTATGGTGTACGAAAAACTGAAGGGAGACAAAAGTTTTAATTGGGGATGATGCAACAAATCAACAAAACAAAAATCCGTCCGGTTGCAAATAACTTTTTCATGTAAGATCCTATCACCTCTGACACCACTGGTTAGTTTTTGATTATCTTCAAATAGCAGAAACAAAATAACAAGCATTGGAGAATAACCAGCCCAAATTTCAAGAAGAGATATCGATTTGTGTGTTTATAAGTGGCCTAAACGTAAAAACTAACGTATCCCAGCTCCAAATGCAAGTAGAGCATTAATTTTTTTTTCAAAAGTTGACTTTTTAAAATCTACTTTCATTACTCGTTTAACGTTTTTGATTTCATAAAAAAAAACAGAGTTACTTGAATTTGTTTACTATAAACAACTGCAATAAAACGGGTTTAAATTAAAAAAAAAAAATGTTTTTCTCCGTGATCTTAAAGTACTTATAGAATACTACACATTTCTTGTTCTTGATGGCAGGATTTCACAAGGTGCCAAGTTTTAGCAATTTGAGCGGTTTTAATAATCATTTTGATTTGAAATTTTAAGTGGTGATTGTACTTTATAACAGCTATATAGTTCCAAAATTACATTGAATATTATCCATTATTTTTGAAAGAACAGTGATTCGTCTAAAAACTCATAATTTTGCAATGTTCAATTTTTTTTAAATAAAAATAATTGGAATGAATTATAATTTATGTAAGAACTTTTATTGTACAGCTCAAAACAAACGTTTTCCTTCTTTTTATTGTTTTCCATAGGACTTATAGATTTCTAGATATTCAAAGAAAGCCGATGGAAAACACGATCTAAAAAATTAAATTGTTTAAATAAATAATTCGCCTACCTCGCAGAAACTGCAAAACTGAGCTGTGAACTTAAGTTGACCTCCTGAACACGTTAAAACAGAAAAACTACCCTGACCAGACAATTCACATTAAAATCCTAATTTGACTCCAAATATTAGGAAATATTTTAGAGAAAACATTTTATACTTATTCTTTTACTACTTTTGACGAGAGAAATCACCTTTTAAAGTTTGTCATGACATCATTGAACGCCCTAAATGATTAAAATATTAAGTAGGTAATACAAATCATACAAATTCCTTGAATCCCTAGAATAAAGAATTTGTTTTAAAGAATGGGATTATATAAATGTTTACAATAGGCACACACACACGCAAACAAACCTGTTATCTGAATGTTAGTTTCAGATGTTAGTGCACTGTCAGCTCAGAATCCAAGTTAGATGACCACGGAAGCAGGGTTTTTCCTAGTTTCATAGGTGGTCGTCAAATATCTTGGCAGAACAGCACAGTAGTACTTGAAAAAAAGTATAACAGCTATCGAATTTAGCGTGATTGTAGAGGAGCATCGATATCTTCATCCACATTCTTCTTTCTAACATTATTTCGCAATAACTTTAGTAACACCCTTTCCTTCCATAAATTTCTTTCCTTTCCTTTCATACCCACTACTCTTCCTTACTGCACATTTGAGTAATACCTGAATCTTACGAATTCTTTGCATGAGTCTGTCCGTTGTTCAAGCCGCATATTGAGACACAGACGAAGGAGGGCAGCACAGATCATAATGCATACTACACAGTGTACAAATTGAGGAAACTATTTCAAGAGTTTCTTTCTGATGGTCGATTTCATTCACGTTCCGAATTAGATTTTGATGCAGAATTGGATACATGTATATGTGCTACTATATAATGTCTCAAAAAGAAAAAAGTTCATTTAGAAAAATAAGTAGCAGATACGTAGAAAAAGGAGAAGGTCGCTAAGTATTTGCTATAACTCCATACCATAGTCGCAAACTACTTTCGACTTCTTTGAATTCAATATGATGATGTATATACTATTATAGAAAGCAAAAGTTACTCTCAAAGATGTGTAAGGTCTCCAAAAACCAATAGAATAGAATAGCAGAGAACACCAGTTCTTTATGATACAAATGGTGAATTGCAAGTGATCCAAATTAAAAGAAGAAAGTGGTAAAACTGCCCTTTCTTCTTTAATTTTGATGACATGCAATCCACCATTTGTATTATAAAGGTCTGGTACACCCTGAGTAGCTCCAAGCTGTCATTTAAAAAAATACACACATTTTAATGAAACAAATTACGTACATTATAATGGAGTAAAACAAAACATTAGTTTCGTCACTTCATTCGGGCCAAAAAAAGCGATTTTTGCAATTTGTTTAAAAAAATTAGTTTAAACAAATTGGGACCATATTTTCGTCCGGCAAACTCTTGATCCTTATTTAGGGGCATGTCCCGAACGTGAATATGCAAAAAAATCGAAAGGGAAAATTTTTTCATACGAAGGCGAGGTTTTCGCCTTGTCTATCTGCTGTGCTGCTCTATGTTGCCTGAGTCACGTCTCAATGTGCAGTGTGCACTCTGCCTTACAGATATGCTTTCTTAATTTTATTTGCTATCATTGTATCATTAAACACCATAATGCTTATCGCTTAATTTTCAGTTCAGAGGAGAAGAGTCCATCCGAAGTTTCTGCTGATGTTGTAAGGTATATATTATGTAGTAAATGCACATATCTTTATAACACGTTTGTTTTGAAATCTGAATTTTCAATATTTTGAAAGTCTAAGGTATATCTAAGGTATATCTAAGATATAGTACAGAATATTACGTATGTGTAGTAGTTGAGCAATGAAACTGGATACTTGAACAACAAATGCAAAATGTTTTGGCATTTATTTTGTCGAAGGAAGTTGCCATTGTTTTTATTGCATTTATTTAATTTATTGAACGCTGGCACTGATTAGGTTCAAAAATGGTTGTAAATACTAAGTAGGGTTTTTATTCAACACTAAAATTGATATTATGTAAGTTTTCAAATTGGTATCTAAACAACGATTACAAATCCATCATTACTTACGCGATATTTATACAAGCAATACTTTTATCAATAATCACCGGTTCATTTTGCATGCAAAGCCATTCTGACTAATAGATTTTTAATTTTTGAGCATTTTTACACAGCATTTTCCCTCTAGCTTTAATTACTTTCTTTTTTTTATTAACAGCTCTCAAATATTTAGTTTTATTCTACTTATAATTGCTACTTTCGATCAATGAACCTTTAGATATATAACTGAAATATAGAACAACACCAGTCATAATTCTTGAATATCTAAAATAATTTTGTACAGAGTGGTATTACATAGTTGTAGACAATATGCACACAGCAAATATTTGGATATTAGTGCACTCTAATTCTATAACATATTTGAAAAGTAGCATACTCAGGCTCCCGGGATGAGATCGTATTTAGTGCTTCCCTGTACCGAGCAGTTATTATGATTACAGCCTTCTAGGGTTCCATTGATTGGAAAGCTGCTACTGATACCACTCGCATACACAGTGTGGGAATTGGAATTTAATAAATTTTATATATCCATACCTAGAATATTTTTGGAAAAATCCGCAGACAGGTCGATTTTATGTTTAAAATGGCAGTTTTTGTCATAGAAATATCAACTCCTTCTAGATCAACCTCGAAAATTTTTTAAGGTATTATTTTTTAATAAATTGACATGTAAATCATCAGAATTGCAAATACTGGTCCTAAGAAAATCCGCACTGGATGCGAGAAATACATAAATAGTAGACCAGGCTAGAAAAGAGTTGGGCAACAACATAATTCGTTATAGCAAACTGATAGTAGAAAATTGTAGAACATATCATAACTAAGGAAGGAAAAATAGTCCGAACTACCTGCGATTTTCTGGGGTGAAATAGGGTGGATTTTAGCGATTTCTGGCTAAACTATGCATCTGGCTAAACTATGCATCCTATCGAAAAAAGTTAAATACAATAGTTGTAGTCAATAAAGAGATCTACAAGCAATTTTATCTTCACCTCAAAATTTTTCGAGAAATACGCAAAAAAACGTTTTTTTGTTTTTTTATTTTTTTCTCCCACAAAAATAATTCGATTTAGCTCAAACTTGGTTTTGGTGTCCCACATAAGCACTATTTTTTTTTTACCAAAATATTTAACGGTTGTTGTTTAATTCAATTTAAAAAAAAAGTGAAATTTTGAACTGCGATTCCTCATAAAAGTAATAAAAAAGTTATAAGGGCGTCTTCATTTTTCTCTATTCTTATTGGGATGCTCTGCCACATGTATTCTTCTAAACAATGTCTGAAATCTACAAAATAATACAATTAACCAGTATTTTACTGGAAAATAACCTCTACGCCTGTGACTTTTACGTCTTCATTTTAAATGAGTCACACTGTATATTTAAGGAAATACATAGATTTCGACAAAATATTACGTTAGTAAATACGTCGAGTGTTGTAAAATAAAGATTGTTTTGTGACTGTGATTTATTAGCAGATCACGGTAAACCACTTTGATAGAAATATTCAAGGTACCTAATACTTTTTTTTTTAATTATCTATTTTGGCTGGCGAATATCTCGTAATAGTATAGGAAATAGCGTGCAAGTTCGACGACGAGTGGTTACCGTCTGCCAGTCGGTAATCGAGGAGACCATGTAAATACAATTTTTTTTCCCTCTGGAACTTTTTGGTATGGTGGGGGGAAAGGGAGGGGGGCATTTATTTTTACATCGAATGATTATCGATATCTGTCCACATAGGTAGTTAGTATATGTACTTCACATACCCCAATTACGCTGGCAGACGAAAATTCCGAACGGCGCGCGCGCTAACCGGAAACAGAAAAAAAATTTTTAGTTAGTAGTAGAAGTCCAAAATGAGGTAGTGTCCCATTTTGCCGACACCATGAAGAATTTGGTATGTCTGTTTTTTTTTGGATTGGGAAATAAGTCGATCAGTGTAGGACCTTACACTGATCGACTTATTTCCCAATCCAAAAAAAGAATATTTAAGAATTTTTATAATACATATTTTTCATAATATAATGTTTTGTTTAAATTATTTTTATCAAATTTTTCTGTGAATTGAATTAGAATCCATTGTAGGTAAGATATTTTTTATCAGATTTTTTTTGTGAATCAAGGACCAATATCCGCCGTATAGGAAAACAAAAATGTATGTTTCCTTGAACCAGGCATTTCATTTCCATGACTTGCTTTTAATAAATTTGACATAATTACTTCCACATCTAGTGGAAGTATAGTAACGACAAAAAAAATTTTAAAAATTTTTATTGTTCAAATAGGCTTAGAATGTCACGAAACGTCGAGATTTTAAGTTTGAACGAAAAAAAAATTTCTGTCTGTCGGTCTGTCGGTCTGTCTGTCTGTCGGTCTGTCTGTCGGTCTGTCTGTAACTTTTTTTGTGCGCACGTTTACTCTGGAACCGTTGGAGATATTGACTTGAAATTTGGTACACATATGTACTTTAATGAGATCTAGAACTAGATTATATTTTCATCTTGTTCCGTCGAAGGGTTGGGGGGTAAATTGGGGTAAATTTGGGGAAAATAGGTAAATCAAGCAGGTAAGAGTCCATAAAATTGGTATTTAGTATATACAAGAGAAGCTAAGGTCCCAAAAAAAGTTTTGGCATTAGCCACCCCCATTACCACCCCCACCCCATTATTAGAGGGGATGAAAAAAAATTATGATTTAGTGTGTGTACAAGAACCAGAAACCTCAAAATATTGTTTTACTTCATCCACCCCCACTACCACCCCCCATCACCACCCCCACCCCGCTACCGATGTGGGGTATCGTTTTATGGGTAGAGGATTTCAAATATTATATTATTAAAGTTCCATAAACAATTATTTCCACATACAAATTTTTTTCGTTGTGAGTGACTTGGATAAAAAATTTGGATGTGGAAGTAGTGATTCCTTGGGCAGCGGTTTTTTGTCAATTTTTGTCAGAAACTTAATTTGCCTTTGCCTGCTTGCATTGTAATTCGCATGAATTTCAGGAATTTAAAAGCTAATCAGGTTAAGGCAATAGGGGAAAATAGAGGCAAAATACAGAGTCTTTAAGCAGAAAAAAAATTCGAAAATTAAGTAAAATAACAAACTGAATAATCAACAATATATTAAAATTTGAGATTGAGTGGAACAGGAAAAAATTGCTCCTAGATAGGTGCATTGTAAGTTTGAAGGTTTTTTCATAGACCTTGTTTTTAGCTGGCCCCACAAGGTCAGGTCAGGCGGCCTACGAGAATTTAATTTCTGGGGTTACTTAAAAATAAGGTTTACATCAAACAAAACTGCAAATTTACAAGAATTAAAAGACAGAAGAGTAACCGCCGAAGTTCGAAAATGCCAGAAAGGAATTTTATTTTAGACTGGATTTTGAACATCTTCATTAACTTTAATAAACTTACAAAATCTATTTTTACCGTAAGTCTAAGAAATTATTTAATTTACGAGATCATATTTGACTTCAGCCAAGTTCAGCCAAGATTACGATTGTTGGAACAATGGTTTTGATCTTGGATCAAGCTGAACTTGGCTTGAACTTAGTTGGAACAACTCGCCCTTGGAGTCTCAGACAAGGATCAATGGAATAATCGAATCAAACAAGTTATAAAAACCCTTTGCGCCATTTAAATCGAAGGGTTGATCTGGAGAGGAGAGATTAAAAAAGGGACATGCAATATTTATAGCAAAAATTGGTCCTTTATGGACATAAATCTCTGTGTGAATTCTTTCCAAAAAACTTCTATTGAAATACAAAATGTACTTCTTTTAAATATTCTTTCACCATCCTTCTATTAATATGCTCTCTCTCATTCTTTGTAATATTCTACTTGAATACATTTATTTCTTTTCATTTGAGATTCTCTTTCAAATACTTTTCTATAATACCTGTCTTATTAATTGTTATTGTCTATATCATTCACGACCTTTTTTTTATTAAACATCATGCTTATAACTTTATTTTCAGTTCAAAGGAGGATAATCCATCCGAAGCGTCTGCTGATGTTGAAAGGTATACAGTACAGTACAAGTGTACAGTGTGTTCACGGAATGAGTCAGGAAGAAGAAACACTTTTTTGTGGGTTTATGAAAAAAAGTTATTCTTAATAGTTTTGCTTCACTTGCAACCCTCGTTAGTATCATCGCATACTCCATAGTTTGATAGTTCTCAAAACAATTTAATTTCATTGAGATCCATTGTGAAATATGCGTGAAAATAGGAAAGAACTTCCAATAAACATTTTTTCTGAAGAGCTTCGTTTCTTGACAACAGACAAACGGAAGATAAAAAATATATATAAAAAACACTTTATTTGTCCAACAGATATACAGCCTAAAATTTTACAAAAAATATAACTATAAATTAGTTTTAAGTTTAAGTTAAAGAAGTATACGTTTTTATTGTTTGAGAAAAAACTGAAATAAGAACAATTACATAGAAGAAAAATTATGAAATATACATATACATACTGTGACGTGCTTACACCCTTTTTGTAAACACCCTGTATCGTGGGTTCGGAAATTATAACAGCAGGGTAACACTAGACACTAATTTATTAACTTACTTAATTACATCAATAACTACTTGGCTAATAATACACTGTGTACTACAATTCAGTTATTCAGTCACTTTATCACTGTGTTTACTCTCTGACCATTTCAACTGACAATTAGTACTGCACTAACTTCTCTCCTTTTGGTTTACTCCATGCCTTATATACCTACAGATGACAGATCTCGAAGTTTCTGTGATGATGTCACATTCTCCAGATGGTTCCAGAACAGATATGCCATCTCTCTAGATCTTCTAGTATGTTCTTTCTCTGGTAGGTGCAAATACTGCAAATCTCTATATTTAGGCAGACATCCAATCAATTAATCGCATTCTGTGTTGCCTACATTCTAGGGGTTGAAATACATTACACTGCCCCCTCCTTAAGCCTGAACGTCCCGGTCAGGCAATTCAGCCTTTTCCAAATACTTCGCCAGTCTATCCAGGTGTACGATTTTCATCCTTGACTTCTTACTTCGTTGAATCCGATATATGACATCATTAATTCGGGTGATGACTGAATACGGTCCATCCCAAGGTGGTTGAAGCTTCGGGGATCTCCATTCTTTCCGCTGTGGATTGTACAGCCAGACCCGATCTCCCACCTTGAATCCTCCTGTACTCGCATTCCGATCATAACGAGCCTTCATTCGGTTACCAGCTTTGGTCAACTGCTCTTGGTTATTCTTCGTCTTTTCTCGACTTTCATTCGTATAGTTGGTTACGGAAAGTGGTTCCTTATTGGCAGCACAATTCTTGCACTTGAGACACCAAGCCTCTACATCTTGTCGACTATTAACCCAATAGAACCGTTCCCGTACTGTACTCAACGTCTTGTTTACTCCAAGGTGTCCGCCGGATGTTTCATTGTGCGCTTTCTGGAGTACTTCTGGTACACGACACCTGGGAATCACTAAACGCATGGCAACCTGTTTCCCATCCGGGCTTTCCCATGCTCTCCTCAATAGCCCATCTAAGACTCTCAGTGAATCCCATTGCGACCACAAAGCCTTCACTCCTACTCCTTGGTTTGAAACATCCTTCCATTCTGGTCGGGTTTCTTTCTCCTTTGCTCGCAATATGGGTCCAATTTCTGCATCACTCAGCTGCTCTTGTCTTAAAGCTTCCTTTGTCCAATTCTCTGGAATGTCTTTCATTTCGTTTACACAGCCTTGTGATGGTAGACTACTCGTGATTCTTCGAAGCTGGCAAACCTTTATTTCTCTGGGCGCATTCTTTTCTTCAGCCAGCACCGCCCCCCTGGTACTGTTTTCCTGCTTCTCTTCAACATTCACAGCATTTATTCGATTCTCTGAGTTCTGCTGTCGACAGTCTCGTTTCATATGTCCCATCTTGCCGCAGTTGTAACATTTAATACCACCACTCGGCTTTCCTTTATTTTGCTGTTTTTCCTGCTTTCCGAGGTCATCCAGTTTATCAAATAATTTGGTAAACATTTTCTGCATATCGGTCATTGCTGGTTGTAATTCTTCGAGAGTCACAGCTCGCACTTCTGACCGCTGGGTGACTTTAAAGGCAGCCTCTACTTCAAGGGCACGCACCAAAGCCTCACTAATACTTTGATGTCTCGTCAGCCTCAGAATTCGCCTGACCTCTTCGTCCCTTATGCCTTCTAAAAAGGCTCCCACGGCTAACTGCTCCTGAAATTCTCTAGGTGCACTCGGATACGCCAGGTGTGCCAGTCTCTCTATCGCAGCTTCAAATTCTTGCAGACTTTCTCCAGCTTATTGAACCCGTGACTTTAGCTGAGCCTGGTATACTTGAACGAGGTGTTGGTCGCCATACCTCAAATCCAATGCAGCTTCCAGAACTTTGAAGTCTCTTTGTTTCTCCACCGGGATGGTCTGAAGCAACTCTGAGGCTTGGCCCCTTAGCGCCAGAACTAATGCCATAGCCTTTTCCTCGTTATCCCAGTTATTTGCACTTGCAGCCGCCTCAAATTGTCTCTTGTAGGTTGTCCATGAGCTTAGGCCGTCAAAGGAGGGAGGTTTTAACCGAGGGCCTGACAATGTTACTAGCTCAACTTTCTCAACCAATTGTCGCTTAAGTCGCTCTACTTCTCCTTCGACCTCACTCATCTTTCTTTTGATTTGACTGACTTCAGCCTTTATATCCTCCTTGATTTTGTTAATGATTGAATTCATAGCATCATGTTGGATTTTCATTTGTTCGTTCAGGATTTTCCTCAGTTCTTCCTGGCGTCTTTCTTGTTCCTCTTTCTCCTCTTGACGTCTTCTTTCTTGCTGTTCTTTTTCTTTTTGACGTCTTCTTTCTTGTTCTTCTTTTTCTTTTTGACGACGCTTTTCTTCTTCTTGCCGTCTTCTTTCTTGTTCTTTTTCTTCTCGACGCCGCTTCTCTTCCTCTTGACGTTGTCTTTCTTGTCTTTCTTTCTCTTCTTTTTCTTCTTGATGTCTTCTCTCTTGTTCTTCTTTTTCTTTTTGACGAAGCTTCTCTTTCTCTTGTCTTTTTTCTTGCTCTTCTTGACGACGCTTTTTTTCCTCTTGTCGTCTTTTTTCTTGCTCTTCCTTTTCTTCTTGACGCCGCTTTTCTTCCTCTTGTCGTTTTCTTTCATACTCTTCTTTTTCTTTTTGTCGTTTTCTTTCATACTCTTCTTTTTCTTTTTGTCGTTTTCTTTCATACTCTTCTTTTTCTTCTTGACGTTGCTGGGCCATCGTCCTCATTAATTTCGCAAATAGGTCCTGTATTTGTTTCTCAGCTGCCATGTTTTTGGCAAAATAAAACTATCACGTCAATGGAACTTTCCAGAAAAATCTCAAACAGCACGAAAAAGTCTTATCCAGAGTCTTTTGTCACTATCCAGTAGTTCTAGTAATTTTCACGCACTAGCACAAATGAGTCTTTTTCAGTGTCTCTGTCACTTTCCCGAAAACGCATTTTTTCACAGTTTCGAGTCCAAAAATAGTCCTTAAACAATGTCCCGTTAATCAATTCCCAGTGTCACCACTAATTCCCAAGAAGAACACTGTAGAAACCTCTTCTTGAACAGTCCAGAAATCTTCTGTTATAATCCCACTTCTGACACCAATTGTGACGTGCTTACACCCTTTTTGTAAACACCCTGTATCGTGGGTTCGGAAATTATAACAGCAGGGTAACACTAAACACTAATTTATTAACTTACTTAATTACATCAATAACTACTTGGCTAATAATACACTGTGTACTACAATTCAGTTATTCAGTCACTTTATCACTATGTTTACTCTCTGACCATTTCAACTGACAATTAGTACTGCACTAACTTCTCTCCTTTTGGTTTACTCCATGCCTTATATACCTACAGATGACAGATCTCGAAGTTTCTGTGATGATGTCACATTCTCCAGATGGTTCCAGAACAGATATGCCATCTCTCTAGATCTTCTAGTATGTTCTTTCTCTGGTAGGTGCAAATACTGCAAATCTCTATATTTAGGCAGACATCCAATCAATTAATCGCATTCTGTGTTGCCTACATTCTAGGGGTTGAAATACATTACACTACATTATATATCTGCAAATATACTTTTAGTGGCAAAAATGCGTTTTATGCGACTGTTAAAAAAACTACATTTTTTCATTGTTTTTAGTGTTTAATAGTATATTATGCAACGATCATTTAATAGCCATTAAATGTGAGTTTGCATAAATTACTATTTTCGAACAACTGTTTAAATCAGAAAGTTCACTTATTTCATTAAAATAATTAAACATACACTATATAGGTGATTTTAACATCGCATTTGTATGAGCACTTTCACAACAAAACAATATGTTGACAGTAATGCAATCTTGGGACGAAAATATTTAATTGGGAAGGAATTTCTTTAGAATCTATTATGAATGGTTTTGTGTAAGAATACAGGAAAATAACAACTTCTTCTAATTTCGGGGCTCTCGAATGTAAATGTTTTTAATAAATGTCTGTTATTCACACCTCTTTCAGGATTGATTTAAATTATATTAATTTTGAAGCTTTGTCTGAATTTGCTCCAAACTGCTTTTGAAATTCATAATACGGATCCCAAACTGTTGGTCCAAACTTAAGTTTGAACTTATTACGTACAAGTAGTAGTACAATGGTTTGAAGCCTCCAGATTTAGTACAGTAACTAGAGGTTTTAACTTCGGAATAATGTCATATTGAACGGATTTTGTTCATTTTTGGCAGTATAATAGTAAATGCTTCACAGAAAAGTTTCTATATTGCGCGGGGGCTTGCTAATTTATAGGGGGCGGATGCCACCTCTTCTGGGGGGGGGGTGCCACTTAAAAAATATATATATATATATTTATTGGAGCTTAAATAGAATCAAATTTTAAGAAGGAAAGGTTCTATGCAATTTTTCATATAAATTGATAGTTTTTAAGTTATAACGACTTCAAAATTGCGATTTTAGATTAAAAAAAGGTATTTCCAAACGGCTTTCGTCAAGTATCTCGAAAAGTATTACTTTACCAAAAAAATGTTACAGACCAATTACAGAAAGTACAAACTGGGAATTGATTATATTTTTTGTTTATTGATGTAGGATTAATAATTTTGGAGAAGTTTATATTTGGTATCCAAGTGTTTCGCAATTACCTTTAATAAAAGTTTAAAATGCATTTTTTTCTAAAGCAAGTGCTTTAAATGAGCAAAAAAAAATTGAGCATCGAGGTAATGCTACATCTTAACGAAAAACTCTATTTGAGATAATTTTTTTAAATTACTGGATAATTAGGAGTAACAAAATGGCGACCTTTTTTATATAACAAAATATAAATACGCATATTTTTCCGTCATAACTTCTTTATTTCTTATGCTACAGGGACGAGTAAAAAATAATTTGAAAGGGCAATTAATTGTCTTTAATTTCATTTCTTAGCATGCGTGACGTAGATGTCACAATTTCTGAGATATTTAACATTTAAACTGCATTTTTCGTCTTATAAACGATCGGACGCCATTTGTAAACTTTCATATCTCCAAAACTACAAAATCTATGTAAATAAATAAAAAAAAACGAAATTCATTATCAGTTTATGGGCTTTATTTCTGGTCTCTTCCCATTTTTCAATAAAACTAATATTTATTGAGATATTTGGAAAAGGAAAAAAAAATTACGTTTTATCGAAAATACCTTTATAGTTTAAACTGTATTTTTTTCTAAAGCAAGTGCTGTATACAAACCAAAAAATTTGAGCATCTACGTCATGCTATATATTAATGAGAAACAGTATTTGAAATTCCTTTTTTTTTTAATTAGTGGCTAATTACAGTAACAAAATGGCGACGTTGTTATTAAAAAAATGTGTAGACGCACATTGCTTTGGTCATAACTTCTTTGTTTTTTATGCTACAGAAATAAATAAAAAAATAGTTGAAAGCTTAATTAATAACCTATTATTCTACCTATTAGCATCCTTGACGTAGGTGTCACAGTTTCTGAGATATTTAACTCCCACTCTAAATAATTATCATGTGAACACTTGGATGCCAAATGTAAACTTAAATATCTCCGAAATTATTAATCCTACATCAATAAACAAAAAATATAATTAATTCCCAGTTTGTACTTTCTGTAATTGGTCTGCAACATTTTTTCGATAAAGTAATATCTTTCGAGATACTTGACGAAAGCCGTTTGGAAATACCTTTTTTGTAAGCTAAAATCGCAATTTTGAAGTCGTTATAACTTAAAAACTATCAATTTATGTGAAACATTGCATAGAACCTTTTATTCTTAAAATTAAATTCTACTTCAGTTCCAATAAATATATATTTTTTAAGTGCCACCCCCTGAGAGGGGGTGGCACAAATTAGCAAACCCCCGCACGATATAGAAACTTTTCTGTGAAGCATTTACTATCATACTGCCAAAAATGAACGAAATTCGTTCAATATGACATTATTCCGAAGTTTTGCATATTTTTTACCTCTAGGTACTGTACTAATTTGTAATGCATTTTTTTTTAAGAATCCCTGCTAATGACAATGGAAGAACATGATGCTTTTAGAGAGAAAATGTCTCTTCATCATAATTAATGAAGATTTGTTGAGATATGCAATAATATTTTATTATATATTTTCACGAATTAATTTCCGGAGCCTGTCGTTAAGAAAAACTCGAAAAAAAAATGTAAAAGGATTTCACGATTATGAATTGATGTCGAAATTTTGTTTTGAAAATCGTTCTCAAATCAAATCTAATTTTTTGACAAACCCATTAGAGTTATCGAAGATAATACAAATGAGGCTTTCAATAAAGCAAATCTTTTCATCAATATTTTTTTTTATTCGAAAACCTATAAATGATTTAAAAATTTTCTCTTCCGAACTCAGTCCGTGGACAGTGTGGACACACTGTATTATGCATAGGCAAATATTTTTATTAATACGTTTGTTGTGAAATAATATTTTGACCGATTGTCCCATACCTAATGGCATAAAGTATACATACAGATTACCTTCTTGCACAACAAATGCAAAATGCTTTGACAATGCTTGTCATTTTTAGTTCAAAAGAGGCGAGTTCAGCCGAGGAAGAAAATGAAGAAAGCAACTCAGAGGATGTAAGGTATTTATGTAAAGACGCACATTATTAATGGCATGACCATTGCAAAATCAGACTTTTAAAGATTTCGAGAATTTGTGAATCAAATTATTTACAGAAATTACTCATGATACTATGAAAAAAAGGAGATACGCTCGGTACGAGCTTTTGACCTGCTGTACGCAAAGCGTCACTCACTAGTCACTTTTAAATCGAGCCCGCGGCAGCCGTATGCCTGATGTCTGCCTGAAAATACATCGAAAGGCCTAGAAAGCTGAAATTTTACTTTTTAATTTCATAAAATTCAGAGACTTCATTTGTCAGCATTTTTTCACTTTGCAATAAGGCCGATGTGTGTTTAACTGTTGGTGGGAACACCTCTAAAATAATTGATGCAAGCGCGTATGATCTTTTGCTCCATTGGTGTTTCAACGGGTTAAAAGCTATTAGTATATTAATTCCTATTTAATTTGTTTTTTTGAGATAAAATATATGAGCGAAATCTATTTTTTTTTTTTTTCAAAATAGTGTCAGAAATCAATCTTGTTAATCTTTATTGTCCATAAAACGATAGAAATAACGATGGCGTGCCGAAAAAGCCACCTAGCTCCTGGATTATAACAAATTTCAGGAATTTAACTGTATCTGTAATACTGTCTTCTATCAATGAATCTCTAGATACCTATATAATTAAAATATTAAGCAAGCAGTCGTGAAATGTCATGTGATTGAAGCCTTGAAAGGCTTGCCAATCAAGAATCGGGGGTTCTAGGGTTCCATTGATTGGAGAGCTATTATTAATACCATGCACGTACATAACCCGAAATCGTTTTCTTCCTTCCAACAATCGCCATCATTCTGTTAATATCCTCCCTGTTAAATATTCTCCTTGACTGTATTTCATCCATTTCTTTTCATATTCTCTTTCACAACGCTTTTCCACAGTATTATTAATTCTTAGCATCCATCAATTCATCATTCACCGGGACTGTAGCCAGTAGGAGGCTGGCCAAAGCTAAGCCATCGTGTAATAAAATTGAGCCGTGGTAAAAAAAATCCAGACAAACGTTTTTTGAGGGCAAACTGTCAACACTCGTAGTGTTGATGTTTGTCTTGGCAAGAAGAAATTGAGCCCTGTCTAATATTTAGTCCTGGCTACGGTCCTGTCATTCACTACAATTTTTTCATTAAACACCATGCTTGTCACTTCATTTTACAGTTCAAAAGAGGATAGTCCACCCGAAGTAACTGCTGAAGTTAAAAGGTATATACTATGTATAGCCCAATATTTTTATTAACGCGTTTGTTGTGAAATAATATTTTTTTAAATTTTCGTGATCTGTGATTGATATTATACTTAATGTCAGATATACAGAGTTTCCCAGGAATATACGGCAATATTTTGCAAGGACAGGAGGGAGGTAGGGAGGGTATGAGAACATCAGCGTCATTAGCAGCTTGTTTTACAAAAATATTAGCAGCTGTTAATTTTTCTTGTAACATTGTAATAAACCGAGTCCTTGTCACATACCGCGTATGAATGTATATTAATATTTGCAATTTTTTAAAGCGGGATGTTTTTGAAAAATAGTTATTTTGCACCTTTGACCTTGAATAAAATTTTCAGCACGGGTCGGATATGGGAACTTTTGATATTTCATTTGAAATGATAATTTATGTATGTATAAATTTTCAACCCCATCGAAATTTTTCCGAGGTTTGGGAATTTTTGACTGGATTAGATGCTGTGGGTGCAACTAGATGATAGGCGCACATGACTAAATCGAGAATAAGAAAAAAATATGTTTGAATAATTAAAAGAAACATGTTAGAATTCTTCCATCCAAGAACATTCATTTTTCATACCAGAAAACTTGAGGGCGGCAGTCCCCTAGTGGGCAAGTTTTAAGGGGGTTGAAAATATGAGCTTTTCATAATAAAATAGTATTAAGAAACAAGGTTCGCCCGATTTAAATCCATGATTTTTTTATTTTAATCGTTGATTTAAATCAAAAGAAAATTCTGGAAATAAAAATACTATTTATTACAAAATATAAATCAACCATTAATATTCTTGATAAATAAGAAACATTTCGGTACAAAACAATTAATATTGATTTTCATAATAAAATTTGTATAGGAACACGAATTGTCCTGCTTTCTCCACTCCTAATTTATTTCGTAAATCGGAGTGAACGAGCCCAAATGTATAAAATACTCTTTCCGAAGCTAATGAAGAGACAGCTCATAAAAATTGCTTCGGTATAGGAAGAAATTTCTCAATATGGGATGTTCTTTTGTGAAAGCCACCACTGTAAGGCACTAACATTGCTGAACTAAAATGTTGATTTTTTTATTGTTTGTATGAAAATATAGACCACAGACAATTTTTCCAGTGACATGAATAATTTATGTGCAAATTGGTAGTTAGAGAATAGAAAAAATAGTGTATGGAAAAGTCGTATTTGTTTTTAAAAAATTAGAGTAAAACTGGATGAAAATCAAACAAAATCGGGTTTTTTTGATTTTTTAAATAAAAATCGTTGATTTTTGATTTTTTTTTAAATCATGATTTATTCCACCCCTGTTAAGAAATTACATTTTAACAAGTTATTACCTGGAAATATCCCCTTGAATACTTAGTTGACCATAACACATCTCCAAAAAGATTATATTAGAAGGAATATTGGGGGTTTTAACCATTAACTACCTTCATAGGGATTGAAACGTGTTTAGAAGCTTGGCAATTATACTAGTTTTTATTTATCTTATAAGAAACAGTAAGACAAAAAAATCGAGCTTCTGTCAGTGGTTTAATGTAATCTTTAGACGTCCAATAATACAAAAGAACCTTTTCAGAACGCCTAAGAGGGTACACGTCTTTAAAGGGGTCAAAAATATGATTTTGTTTTGATGCGATAATAATTTAAACATATCTATAATAATAATAATAATAATAATAATAATCTTTATTCATACATCACTCATAAATACATTGAAACGTATACATAATATATAACAGATGGTGCAACATAAATTACAATTTTATCTATTCATGAATATACAAATAAAGAAGAAGAATCCCTGAAGCATCTCTAAGATACTTGTACGGGTACACTATCTATGCATTAAAATCACAGGTATTGACGAATTCAGGCAAAATAAATAGCGTTAGGGGTATTCTAGTCTTGGCTTCCTAGACAGGAAGCAGTAGACTTCCATCATTTTGTCGTCAGTCACTCTCACCTCTGTGAAGACAAAAAAATTACGTGATCATGTCACAGTCCAGACAGTGGCAGATCCAGGATTATTCCAGGGGGGGGGGGCGCACCATAACAGGGTTTCTGATTAAGCAAATACGTACGCGGGCTGTGGGCTCATGGGCTGTGGAGGCGCACCTAAAAATATTTTATTTTGTAAAGAGGTAATTCGGCCTTGTCCAATAAACAGAAAAAAATAGAAACAAAGATAAAGATAGTGAGGCGCGACTATACTGTATTGAATTTTTGGAAGAGGATCATGTGATCATTGAGACATTTTACCATCATTTACTGTAAGGACAATAAGTAATTACTTTGAAAACTCAAACCCTCTACATTTTATTACATACCGTCGGTTTACTTTTTACTTTCTATTCTCAAAATTATCCTAATAACCCTCCAATTTGTATGTACTGTTAATGAATGGAACTCTTGTTAAGACCACATGCTGAAATAAAATATTAAGACATTTTAGTGAGGTATCTAAAATAATTCAAGTCAAAAACCAGGTCCGGACGTCCAGATTTGTTATTAGCCGAAAACACATTAAAGGGATTGAAAGCAATTATCTTTTCATGCCGAGACCAATTTGACTCACTCGAGCAACAAAACAAGCTAAGAATATATATCCTCGGGAGGAGACTGTTTCATATGAATATTTTCCAATTCCATGAACAAGTCAACAAATCGACTTCGACAAAATGAGTATCCCATGGAAAAGATGAAATGCCTTTAACTGGGAGAGACGTACTTAGACTTAGAATACAAATATTTTTAGCGAACGAGGTTCTAATGCGTATACAAAGAAAAAGAAAAGCGACTTATTTGCATTCATTTCAATTTTCAAAACTGAGCAGACTGAGCTCTGATTTCCTTAGGAATCTTAGGACAAAAATTGAAGAATTTTTGAGAAACGTGTGTGAATAAGAATAAAGATGATGTGAATATTAATTTAATTGATGAATGGTATTTTTCTCAGAGCTACTTAAAAATTCAAAATTTGAAATTTGAATAACCTTGTAATCCTCTTGATATTTTAAAATATATTTTAGAAAATCAATTAACTGGCACGTTTCCTAACGCATGTACTGTCCTAGAATTTATTTATATATACCAATTTCCAATTGCAAGTCGGGATTTCAAGGTTTCTCGGTTTCTCGGTTGTTCGAGGCGCCCCCCCCCCCCCCCCCCTGGATCCGATTGATGTCATTTAACGACGTTTATCTAACCATTTTTATTTTTGATTAATTGATATAAATGTACATTTGAGGAATAAAATCACCCAATATGGTACAAAATGACGTGAATCTGAACCTGAGCAGTATAGGGTCCATACAAATTACTATTAGATCTTATAAATTTATTAGAATATAGGATATTAATGAGTGACTGCGTATTGTCAGTGGTTTATATATATCGCCATCTATAAATAGTTACCACAACATGAAAAAAAATTATAAGTACGTCAAATTGACATAAAAAAGACGTTGATATGATGGCAGTCTGCTATCTGGGATAGAGAGGCGCCATATTTCTCAACCACACTGTGTATACTGTGTAAATCGTATTACAATCGATGTAGTCGTTTTGAAATTATGAGCAAAAAACGTTCTTCAAGATTTAATCCAAAAGGAATAGGTCCGAAGAAGGAGTCCTAGCAATAAAATTACAGTTCTTCTTAGTGTTATTTTGACCCAATCTATATGCATCCAAACTATTGCCACGTGCTCTTGGGACACCCTGTATATTAAGTACATGAGTTACCTATGTGTGGTACCAGAAGAGTAATAAAACCGAATTCTTGAACAACAAATGCAAAATGCTTTGACAATGCTTGTCATTTTTAGTTCAAAAGAGGGGAGTTCGGCCGAGGGCGAAAGTGGAGAAAGCAGCTCCGATGATGTAAGGTATTTATTTAAAGGCGCACATGTATTTTTAATAACATAATCGTTATAAAGTCATTTTTTTTTAATTTTGAGAGACTGCGATACAAGTTGCAGAGTATAGTTTACAGGAATGATTTAAAACAGCATATCTATGAAATTTTTAGTCGCAGTCGCGATTACAGTTGATTTCGATTAACATTGTCACAAATATTATAGATCTCACTCTGCGCAACTCTAGAGTGTGTTTTTTTTTTTGGTATTAACAATTGAAGTTGAATACGCGGGTTTTCTTACACATAGGGAAAAACAATAGACAAATTTTGGTACTCGACTCAAATCGTTTCGAAAGTTATACACTAAAAGTTGTCTTACGTGGTCAAAAGTTTTCACCTAAATAACATTCGGAGCAATCAGGGGCGGCTTAAGGGCCGGGCAACCCGGGCGACTGCCCGGGGCGCCAAACTGAGGGCAAAAATTCTTAATTTTTTTTTATGTACCTTTTTTAATTTAATAATAGTTTTCCTTAGAAAATAATACCAAATAATAGAATCTATATCAGTTTAAATTGTAATAATGCAGAACAGTCGAATAACATTAAAACCGTCTAAATAATTCAAAAATGTAATGCAAATATGTTTGTTTAGCTATGAGATATCTCACTATTCATACCTTAAGCTTCCTGTCCTATTATTGACTGACACGGAGTTGATCATTAAATATTTTGCATAATTGAAGGCAGGCAACGAGCACTTTTCATTCGGAAAAAAATTCAAAATATTCAGAAAATTGTTATATCAACATTAATTTTATGTATTTCATATCTTACATAATTTAATGTTTATAAATAAATAAATGGCAATTTGTTTTGTATGAAATATTAAAACAATAAAAAGGAACCTTCCTCTAAGTAAATTCGGAGGGTCCTCTCATTATAATAGCATTCAGATGGTGTAGACAAAAAATTTTTATACTTATTACAAATTAGTTGTTATTAAAAATATGTTGTAAATGTACATTGATGTGTAAACATGAATTACTTGAGAATGGTTTATTAAAATGCAACAAGAACATCTTTTTATTTCCAATGATATGAAAATATTTTTTTACAAGAATTTTTATAAATATGTAAAAATAAAAAAGGCAGGGGTAAAATATTGATAGATTAGCCACCCTCTAAAATTACCCCTTAAGCAGTGGTACTGTAAATTGATGCCCATATCTAAATTTAAAATATGACATATATTTTAAAGCGATGGGAAGTTATTGCCGAAAAACTGATACTTTTAATCCCTTCCTTATTATCTATTTAGAGTACCTTTATTTTTAAATATACTATCAGCCACATAAATATCCAGAGAAAATTTTGGATCATCGTGTTTACACGGTTATGTTGTATTAAGTTGTAAAAAGTAGAGTGTTCGCGGGGTCCGAAAGGATATCCTTGCACTTTATCCGTAAAATTGCTTTGATTATCTCAAGGAGGGGAGCCAAAAAGTGCTCCCGCCCGGGTGGAAAATTTACCTTGAGCCGCCCCTGGGAGCAATCGCAATTTAAGGGCCTAATATATTGAACGTCAATAGGTCATTGGAGAATCACAAGATATTGACTAGTGATGGTTCAAACTGTAGCTTATTATCAGTGCTACAACATATCTAAAAACTAGATTTTTTTAATAACAATTAACTTATTGAAAATAAATATTTTGTATTTCTGCTTACATCATTGTTATAAAATGTTAATTTGGTATTCAGCAGATAACTTTCAAAAAAAAAATCATTCGTTTCTTACATATACCATTGATCTAAATCTGACCAAGCTCGTTAGGGAGGTTTCTTAAAATATATTGGCATGGTCAGACTTAGGTCATCAGAATATAGAAACAATGGTTATTTTCTTGTCTTTTCATATTAAATGTTAGATATAGTAATATATGAAAGAAGTTGACAAGTCGGTTCGTAAGGGAATTTCTTGTTAATATTCTAGCTTAGTCAGATTTAGATCAATGGTATATGAAAGTAACGAATGATTTCTTTGAAAGTTATCTGTTGAATACCCAAAATAATATTTTATAACAATTATCATTATCATTTATGCAAAAATTTATTTTTCAAAAATGTAACAATTGATTTTCCCGGTTCTTTTCCACTGAAGAATATGCAATAAAATTCATCGTATTCCAAACGCATGATTTAAAAAAAAGTTTTATTTGGTTGAAAAATTATGGAGTTACAGCATTTTGTCATTTCTCGTTGTCAAATTGACGGTGGCCAATATTCTTTTACGAAACTTGATTCAGACATTCCTAAACTATTTGAAAAAAAAAATTTTGCCAAAATCTCTGGCGGGCCCCTTAAAGCTTCCGGGCCCGGGTTCCGCGGAACCCCTGTAGATCCGCCACTGACCAACTCGTCTAATTTCCAAACTTTGTAAAAATGAGAAACCCATAACATATACATATCGTTGTTTTCATTACCTTTAATGTGGAGTCTACTTTGATTGATTAGAAATCATCTTCATTAGTTTTTTTTATAGTCTACAATATTAAAAAAAATTCATATTATATTGTCACTTATCAGAGCTGTCAGTTTAGAAGTTAGGTATTTTATTTTTACAAAGTTTGGAAATCAGAGTTCTTTGTCAACATGTGCAGTGACTTTTTACTACTTTTAGTGATACCAATCTAGTTTTCGCCATGACACTTTTTACCAATCTTTCTAAAGTCAATTAACTTCCCCATTGACTTATGGACGTTCCAAATTAGAGCTATAATAGTAGAATAAAACTGTGCTTTTTGGAAAAATATTCCCTCCTATGTTGATTAAAGGCTGAGATGTATCTTTTGCGTTTCATGCATTCATACATTATCTTGAGAGGGTATAGCAGAATAAGCATGGTAAAATGGCCCCAGAAGCGTTTCGGCCTAATTCGGTGTAAGTAGATCGACAATAGGAAAAGAAATGTTTTCCTCGAGTTTTAGCCACCCGTCGCCACGGGTAACTCTTGTTCCTAATAAATAAGATATTTCGTTTTCATTTTTTATCTCTGCAAGTTGTGCGTTAATTATTATGAGAAAAATAGGCGATGTACATGTAATGTAAATGCATTTTAGGAAAAAAAATCAGCTGCCTCCTTCGAATAAAAAAAATATTTAAAAATTAGAATATTTGTTTTTTCATGAAAATAATGATTCGCATACACAAAACTTTTACCAAAAATACATTGTTATGAGTAGTTTATTGTAGATTTTTTTCAAATCTTTTGGCACGGTGCACCATAATTAAAAAAAATAAAAACTGTTACGACGCATTGTTTAGTTAGTGGTGTTTATCCATTGAAACTTGTCCGGCGGACCAGACCAATGTATCCATATGTATTTGGACCCGCTGAAACCGAATCCGTAGTCAGAATTGTCAGATTGGCTCGTTTTTCACCCCTATCCCAAAAGACACCCCCCCCCCCCCCCAAAAAAATGGATTGTCATATTGACTCGTGTTCACCTCTAACCCCATAATTAAAACACCCCAAAAAACACCTCCCCAGCCAAAAATGGTCTGCCCGGCGGACCATACCAGTGTATCTTTATGTATTTAGTAAGGATACACTGGTATGGTCCGCCGGACAGACCACTTTTTTTTATTTTTGGGGTGCATATTCTTTAAAATGTTTTTTTTGGGGTTAGGAGTGAAAAACTAGCCAATCTGACAATTCTGACTTCGGATTCGGTTTTAGCGGATTTAAATACATAAGGATACACTGGTATGGTCCGCCGGACAGAAAATTTTTTTTTTTGAGGGGGGGGTGTTTTTCGGGGTTGGGGGGTGGAAAACGAGCCAATCTGTCAATTCTAACTTCGAATCCGGGATTCAGCAGGTCAAAATACATAAGGATACACTGGTATAGTCCGCCGAACAGACCACTTTCTTTTTGTTTTGGGGCTGTTTTTTGGTGTTGGGGGTGAAAAACGAGCCAATCTGACAATTCTGACTTCGGATTCGGTTTCAGCCGCTGCAAATACATACTGGTCTGATCCGCCGAACAGACCATTTTTTTTTGGGGGGGGGGGGGGTTTGGGGTTGGGGGTGAAAAACGAGCCAATCTGACAATTCTAACTTCGAATTCGGTTTGAGCGGGTCCAAATACATACGGATATACTGGTCTGGTCCGCCGGACAAGTTTCAATGGTTAAGCACCACTAAACAATGCGTCGTAACAGTTTTTATTTTATTTTTTAATTATGGCGCACCGCTTCAAAATCTTTGAAAAAAATCTACAATAAACTACTCATAACAATGTATTTTTGGTAAAAGTTTTGTGTATGCGAATCATTATTTTCATGAAAAAATAACTATTCTAATTTTTAATTTTTTTTTATTCGAAGGAGGCAGCAAAATCAGCTGATTTTGCTGCCAAGTAACAACAAATCTACAATAAACTACTCATAACAATGTATTTTTGGTCAAAGTTTTGTGTATGCGAATCATTATTTTCATGAAAAAATAACTATTCTAATTTTTAATTTTTTTTTATTCGAAGGAGGCAGCAAAATCAGCTGATTTTTTTTCCTAAGATGTATTTAAATTACATGTACATCGTCAATTTTTTTCATAACAATTAACGCACAACTTGCAGAGATAAAAAATGAAAACGAATTATCATGTTTATTATGGTACAGGGGTTACCCGTGGCGACGGGGGGCTAAAACTCGAGGAAAACATTTTTTTTCCTACTGACACCGAATTAGGCCATTCTGGGGCCATTTTACCATGCTTATTCTGCTATACCCTTTGTACTGCATATTCTTTAATGTATTTAAGAACTGTAATGAATAATTATAAATATTTTAGTCGTTAATATATCTAAAATTACGCATGTGTGTGCGCGCTCCTTTGTTAAAACATGACTACCACGATAATTTCCCCCACTCCCGCTATCAAGGCTTTTACTATGCGAATGTGCGGAGATGATTTTCGTGGCATTTACTTACTCATGTAGAGTACTCAAAAAAAGTCAAAGGCGTTTCGCAAAACATCAGAAAATGCCATTTTTCGTACGGTCATGCTGGATCAAATTTTCTATTTATCGAATGCAGTTTACGATGTAGTTAAAAAGCCATTCTTCCTCTTTCGATATTAATATCGTATGACCTTTCTTCCATATCTAATCGTTTAAATATTTCGTATTTTGTTTTCTCTGCCTGGCAGAGTCTGCCATAATTCAGAGAAGCCCCCAAATGGTTTACGGCCAAAGTAAAAATTCTCATGCAGACGACTCCAAAATTTTTTCGAAGTTTCGTTTTTAGAGGAAATAGTAAATATTTTTATTTGTAATTTTCCATAATTTCTATTTACAATTTATAATTCCATCACGTTTCTTTAGAAAAGATTTATTATTTTTTTAGAAATTTCGGTTTACGTTAAATTAGAAATGTTCGCGGTCTTAATTTTTTTTGCAAAAAGAAAATGGCAAATCGGATTTGGACCCACCCATAATTTATTCAAGTTTTTCAAGAAAACCACCCTTTTCAATTCCAGTTATTAATAACAACAAAAAAAATCCTTGGACAACTGAGATCTACAATCTGTGTGTCGATATTAATCAAAATTAATTGCAAACGAGACTGCCGAGTTTGCGACTCAAAATTGCATTAAAAGAAACGCCTATATTACCTATTAAGTCAATTTATTGAATATTGGTGAAAGTCAAACGGAAAATACTTTAACATTTATTTGTTGAAGAAAATTTTTGTGTTTTTACTTACTTTTCCGATTTAGTATCCATTAAATAGTTTTAGAAAATTGCACTAAGTAGAGTTTCGCTTAGCTGAAAGTTGTATACTGTATTGGTTGCTTACACACTTAGACAGTCAAGTACACAAAAGAAATCTTCTACCAATAACACATCAACAACTTATTCATTTTTGAGCATTCTTACACAACTTCTTGCGTCTGGTCTTAATTAAACTACTTTTATAATATAACAGCTCTCGATATTTAACTTTGTCTGCTTACTAGTACTACCTTCGTTCGATGAATCTTTATGATGAAAATACTAAACTTCACAAGTCATAATATTACTGAATCCCTAAAATAACCCAGTACATTTCTATTTTCTAAAAAAAGTCCCAGAGCTTCTCTTTACCCAGCTGTGATGAGATGTTTTGGATTGTGCATTATACATCTCATACTTTTTCCCTTTCCAAAATTATTTCATCTTTCACATTCATCATCAACTACTCCATCATTCTATTATCTTGCAGCATATTCTTTTACAATACTTTACCTCGATACCACAGTTTTATTAATTCCATCATTCTATCTGTTTTTGATGTGATATCTCGATTATCATTCACTACAATTCTTTCATTACACACCATGCATGTTAACTCATGTTCAAAGAAGGAGATCCGACCCAAAGCTGAAAATGAAGGAATTAACATGGACATATAACGATTTAGAAGGTATAGTTATGGTATTTTTATAAGCATGTTCTCTGTGAACTTTCACAGTTGGATTTTTAAAGTTTTGAGATTCTATAAACCGAGTCACAGAAATATGGTGTACTGAAACTACCTGTATATATAGAGTAGTACTATGGTATAGGACTGGTGTTTCGTTGTGATCTTATAGCAGCTTAGTGTGGTATAAGTATCACGGCATTTTATCAAAAATTTGTGCTCTGCAAACAGCAAACAGTTCTTCCAACAGGGACTTGTTATGTCACATATCGTGATGAGAGCAACAACATTGAATGTTTTCTATTTCATGTCGTCATAATTATTTTCTCACTTTAATTTTTCAAGTTGCATTGTAACACTAAGAAGAAGTGAGAAAAAACCATTATTAAAAAAATAAAATACAATTTAAAATTTTGTTTACTATTTTTTCAGGTTAAATGAAGAATTTGAAACTGTGAAACTAACTGATCTCAGAATACTGACCACTCTCGGAGTTGGAGGCTTTGGTCGGGTTGAATTAGTGCAAATACACGATAAACCAACAAAATCGTATGCTTTGAAACAAATGAAGAAAGCTCAAATCGTCGAGACCAGGCAGCAACAGCACATCATGTCGGAGAAAGAGATCATGGGCGAGGCAAATTGCAACTTCATCGTCAAATTGTACAAAACATTTAAAGATGCCAAGTATCTGTATATGTTGATGGAGAGTTGCTTGGGAGGGGAGTTATGGACCGTTTTGAGAGACAAGGGTCATTTCGATGATGGTAAGTCAAATAAATAAGTAGTTAATAATGTTACTGTACAGTCAAAGTTGTTAAAAACAGTTTGGTAAAAGTATCTGAAAACGTCTAAGCGAAATTGAAGAAAAATTCAGAGAATTGGGATAAATATGCAAAATTTCGGAATAATTTCATATGTAATGATACGATACTTTTTATTTATTGGCTATTAGCCTAGTAAAAAGTATCATTTTCAGTATCTATACCCAATGAGAACACAATAGTTAAAAAAACGTTAAAATAACGTTGCTTTGGTTGAAATAACGTTAATGGTTAAAAAAACAACTTTTTTTTTAAACGAATTTTCGACTGAACGTTTTTTAAACGTTAATGTAACAGCACAAAATAACCTAAGTGTTAAAATTACTATTAAGAAACGTTAAACTAATATGTTGGGTTAACGTTTATCTCTAACGTCCTATAAACGACAAAAATTCACCAAAAATAAATTGTCTGTGAAATTAACATATTACTATTTAACAATTAAATTTTTTACGTATTTTTAATGTTATACATGAATGATAAATACACCATGAGTTAAAAATAAACGTTACTGTAACGTTCAAAGTTAAGTGTTTATCAACGTTTGTTTTAAACGTTTTAATTGCGTAAAATTTTACTGAATATATGGTTATAAACAACATATAAAAAACGTTTTCTTTATACGAGTTTTAAACGTAAGATATTAACGAAAAATGAATCATGCCTTAAGACATAACGTTATTTTAACGTATTGAGTGAACTATTAAATAACGTATATTTTTAACGTCCTAAAAACGACAAAAATTCTCCAAAAATAAATTGTCTGTGAAATTCCATCGTGATTTTCACGTTAACATATTACTATTTAACAATTTATTTTTTTACGTGTTTTTAATGTAAGACATGAATGATAAATACATTATGTGTTAAAAATAAACGTTACTGTAACGTTCAGAGTTAAGTGTTTACCAACGTTTGTTTTAAACGTTTTAATTGCGTAAAATTTTACTCAATATTTGGTTATATACAACATATAAAAAAACGTTTTCTTTATACGAGTTTTAAACGTAAGATATTAACGAAAAATGAATCATGCCTTAAGACATAACGTTATTTTAATGTATTCGGTGAATTATTAAATAACGTATATTTTTTACGTCCTAAAAACGACAAAAATTCACCAAAAATAAATTGTCTGTGAAATTCCAGCGTGATTTTCACGTTAACATATTACTATTTAACAATTTAATTTTTTACGTGTTTCTAATGTTAGACATGAATGGTAAATACAGCATGTGTTAAAAATAAACGTTACTGTAACGTTCAAAGTTAAGTGTTTATGAACGTTTGTTTTAAACGTTTAATATATGGTTATAAACAACATATAAAAAAAACGTTTTCTTTATACGAGATTTAAACGTAAGATATTAACGAAAAATGAATCATACTTTAAGACATAACGTTATTTTAACGTATTCAGTGAATTATTAAATAAGGTATAGTTTTAATGTCCCAAAAACGATAAAAATTGACCAAAAATAAATTGTCTGTGAAATTCCAGCGTGATTTTCACGTTAACATATTACTGTTTAACAATTTAATTTTTTACGCGTTTTCAACGTTAGAAATGAATGATGAATATGTCTTGTATTAAAACGTTAAAAACGTTGTGTTAAACATTACCGTAAAGTTCAAAATTACATGCTTTTCAAACTTTGTTTTTAAACATTTTAATTACTTAAAATTTTACTGAATATATGGTTATAAATACCATATGAAAAAACGTTTTATTTAGATGAATTTTAAACGTAAGATATTAACGACAAATTAATCATACCTCAAATATTAACGGTTTTTTAACGTATTCAGTTAATTATCAAATAACGTGTATTTTTACAGTCCTAAAAACGACAAAAATTTGCTAAAAATAAATTATCTGTGGAATTCAAGAGTGATTTTCACGTGTACATATTAATGTTTAACAATTTAATCTTTTACGTGTCTTTAATGGTCGAATTGAGCGATAGTACAACATGTGTTAAAAATTAATGTTACATAACGTTCAAAGTTAAATATTTATCAACGTTTGTTTTAAACGTTTTAGTTGCGTAAAATTTTACTGAATATAAGGTTATACATAATGTATGGAAAAATGTTTTGTTAAGACGAGTTTTAAACGTAAGATATTAACGAAAAATAAATCGTTCCTTAAGACATAAAGTTATTTTAATTTATTCAGTGAATTATCAAATAACGTAAATTTTTAACGTTCTAAAAACGACAAGAATCCACTAAAAATAAATTTCCCGTGAAATTCAAACGTGATTTTCTCATTAACCTATTACTGTTTAACAATTTAATTTGTGTTTTTAATGTAAGAAATTAATGATAAATATACCATGTATTAAGAATGGACGTTACTTTAACGTTGAAAGTTAAACGTTTATCAACGTTTGTTATGAACGTTCTAATTGGGTAAAAATGCATTGGTGATTATAACGTTACAAATTTAAAACGTTTTGGTCAGACGAGATTTAAACTTAAGATATTCTGGAAACGACAAAAATCCAGTAAAATTATATTTCCCGTGAAAGTCAAATGTGATTTTCACGTTAACATATTGCTGTTTAACAATTTAATTTTGTACGTATTTTTAATGCAAGAAATTAATGATAAATATACCATGTGTTAACACTGGACGTTACATTAACGTTCAAAGCTAATTATTTACCGAAGTTTGTTATGAACGTTCTAATTACGTAAAATTTCACTGACTATAACGTTAAAAATAACATATGAAAACACGTTTTGTTTAGACGAGTTTTAAACGTAAGATATTAATGAATCATGCTATAAAATATAATTTTATTTTTACATATTCAGTAAATTATTAAATAACTCTTATTACAAGCATTTTTACTGACTGTAAAATTATATCAAAAATAAATTTGTGTGAAAATCAAAGGCAATTTTTACGTTAACATATTAATTATTTGATGATTAAATTTTTACGTGTTTTTGACGTAAGAAATTAATGACAAATATACCATATCTTAAAGCTAAATGTTATTTTAAAGTTTAAAGATGAATGTATTAAATTTTGAATGATAGAAGTGTATGACAATTAATGAAACTAGTGTGATAAAATCACTCGGCTCCGCCTCCTGGTTAACTTCATATGCGTTTCGTTATATAATGTTCATATCAAACTAGTATCATTAATAACTATTATATATTGAAGTTACATTATACCGGGTGCCACAGGTTAGTGGCTCCCCCCTATATTTCCTTTATTTTTTAACTTATCTATTTGAAATTTGGGGAGCATAAACTACCTGTAAAAATGGATTTTCCGACATAAAAAACGGTATGAGACCATTTCTGGTTTACCCGGAAATGACCGCAACTTTCGATTTTTAAATGGAACAACCTGTGTATTTTTACATATTTGATTTCAAAACAACATTCTAAGTATACCCTGAAATTTTCGCGAATTTTTGAGTCGATATTCAGTTTTTTAAGCATTTTAAGACATTCGTCTAGAGTGCTTTGGAATACCAAAATTTGTTCTACAGCAGGTAAAGTCCAAGGGAAAAATATAATTTTCCCTTTAATTTCATTAATAACTATTTACGAAGCCTCCAAAATTGAACAAATCACTTTTTTATCGAAAACTTTTTTTTTCAAATGGGAAGGTGGTGGCTCCTAGTGTTCAATAAATTATAGATTTTTTTTCTGAATTCATTTATTAAATTTATTTAAAAATAAAAAATCACTTTCAAAATAATTTTTATTGATTCTTATACTTTGTACTAGTACTTATACCTATTAAGAAACAAAAGAGAGAACCAAAAGGCTATTATTCACAAAAAGGTAGTTATTCACATTTCACTATTAGACATATGATTTTTGCAAAGACAACAATGTTAAAGTTCAAGAAGAATTATATTGAAAGTGATTTTTTATTTTTAAATAAATTTAATAAAATAGAAAAACAAATAGCATAGATTTGAAATGGGTATATCAATGAAATCAGAAAAAAATCTATAATTTAATGAACACTAGGAGCCACCATCTTCCCAATTGAAAAAAAAAAGTTTTCGATAAAAAAGTGATTTGTTCAATTTTGGAGGCTTCGTAAATAGTTATTAATGAAATTAAAGGAAAAATTATATTTTTCCCTTGGACTTTACCTGCCTTAGAACAAATTTTGGTATTCCAAAGCACTCGAGACGAATGTCTTAAAATGCATAAAAAAACTGAACATCGACTTAAAAATTCGCGAAAATTTCAGGGTATACTTAGAATGTTGTCTTGAATCCAAATATGTAAAAATACACAGGGTGTTCCATTAAAAATCGAAAGTTGCGGTCATTTCCGGGTAAACCGGAAATGGTCTTATACCATTCTTTATGCCGAAAAATCCATTTTTACAGGTAGTTTATGCACCCCAAATTTCAAGTGGATAAGTTAAAATATAAAGGAAATATAGGGGGAGCCACTAACCGTATACAACGTTAAAATAACTGATGCTTTCCACTTATTAAAATACACTGACGTTCTAAATCTACAAGTAAAATAAATGGTAGATGTTGACGTTTTTTTAACGTTTTTCTACACATCTATCTTAATGCATTAAATTTGCTTGCTTACCACGTAGTTTGTTGCAGAAGTTATTTGTAGATGGCGATACATTCAAACCACTGGCAATAATTTGTCATGCTTTAGCTTATACCCTTATGAATTTATAGAAATTAAAAAACATAATTCTTTCAGGGAACAACGATTTATATGGACGAATTTTATAGGGATCAGATTAAAGATCATTATTTTGTGGCTCGGGATACAACGTGGTTATTTCAGTTGTTTTCCAATAATATCAATAATAATGTTAATACTGATCCCAATGAGAACACAAACGTTTAAAAGACGTTAAAATTAACGATAACCGAACGTTTAGTAACCATTATATTATGGCGTTGAGTCAACGGACGAATGTCCCGCGGTTCAACGTGTATTTCAAAGTATTTTATAACATTTTTGTAACGTTATATTTAACGTTAATTAACGTTATATGATGACGTTTTTGTAACGTTACATCTATAATATTACTTAACGTTGAATTTTACCGCTAGTGAACGTTATAGGATGACGTTTTTGTAACGTTATGTCTATAATATTACTTAACGTTGAATTTGATCGTTAGTTAACGTTGTTGAAACGTTAAATAGCGGTCAAATTCAACGTTAAGTAATATTATATACATAACGTTACAAAAACGTCATCCTATAACGTTCACTAGCGGTTAACTTCAACGTTAAGTAATATTATAGATGTAACGTTACATTGTCCGGACACTTCCTTTTACCATCAAGGGGTGAAAATGACCCCCAAATATAGAATTTTAACTATTACTGATATATTTTTTAAACATGGAATATTTGTGTTTTTGGGATCGCTGATTACGAATCTAAAGTCAAAATTCAAAAATTCAAAATGGCGGGCGGCTTCAATATGGCGGATGGAATTTTTATCTAAAGCAAATGTTTTAAATTGACAAAAAAAATTGAGCATCTAGGTGATGTTATATATTAACGAAAAACAGAATTTTTAAACAGAAACTCCTATAAACGTTTGAAATCCATCTTTAAACTTAAATATCTCCGAAACTATTAATCCTACATAAATATCAAAAAAAAAATAAAAATAAAAAAATAAAAAATAAAATAAAAATTTGCAAAGAACCAAAAGTTTTACGTTTTCTCAAAAATCCCTATATGTACAGGGTGGACCCTTAATAATAGCCCATAGTTCAAGGGTAGATTCTTTGAATCAAAATATGAGGATATAACCAAATATGCTTTAGCAAATTGTTGCTGTGGAAAAAGATCCAGGGTGTCAAAACTGTAGTTTTTTTTTTTTTGCAATATCTCAACTACCTCTTGACCGATCTTCTCCCAATTTGGTAAAGAAACACGCCAGTGAATTTGATACCGGGGCCATGATTTGCTGTGGGGGGGGCTGTCTAGGTCATACTATATGTTAACGAAAAACAGTATAGGATAATATATTTTTTTATAATCTCTGAGATATAACATTTAATCTAAATATTTCATCTTATAAACGTTCGGACGCCATTTTTATACTTCCAGAACTCCATTAATTCTACAGAAATTAGAAAACAAACGAAATTCATCCTCAATTTAGTAGCTTTCTTATTTGTCTCTAGCATGTTTTCGCTTAATGTGATTTTTCGAGCTATTTGACGAAAATTGTTTTTAACCTCCATTTTCAAGCTAAAAATCCCAATTTTCAAGTCGTTATAACTTAGGGGCTATCAATTTGTATGAAAAGTTGCATAATGTTCTATGCAAATTTTCATATCGAACCAAGATATGCATATAGTTGCAGTAAAGAAAGGGTCTTTACTGTTTGGTTGTACAGGCAGCTCCAATGTTTTTATTTTTTTTTAGCAAGCAAATTAGCAAGCCCCCCTCACAATATACAGACTATTACTTGATGCATTTACTATTAAGTTGCTAAAAATGAACGAAATCTAATTCATATGACATTATTCCGAAGTTAAAACCTCTAGTTACTATACTAATAAGTGGTCATCCCATTATAGATGTCATATTGATAGTTTACTGGCTGTTTAAGAAAATCCACGTTCCAAATATAAGTCAACAGTAGCGCTGAATTACAACATAAGTACTTAATATAGTTTGACAATATTTAGAAAAACTAGAAGTATTGGATGTGAAAAATTGAACAAAGAAATAACTTTATGCACAACGCATGAAATCGTACGCGACTCACTGTAATCTAATCACACTGATGATTGAAATATCAATTATTTCATATATTATTATTACTTCCACATCCAGTGGAAGTATAGTAACGCAAAAAAAAAAACAAATTTGAAACTTTTTATTATTCAGATAGGCTTAGAATGTCATAAAACGTCAGGATTTTAAGTTAGACCAAAAAAAAAAAATTCTGTTTAACTTTTTTTGTGTGCACGATTATTCTGGAACCGTTAAAGATATTGATTGACCTGAAATTTGGTACATGTATGTATTTTAACGAGATCTGGAACTAAATTATATTTGATCTTATTCCGTTGAAGGGTTAGGGGGTAAATTGGAGTAAATGGGGGTAAATAAGTAAATCAAGCTAGTAAGAGTCCTTAAAATTGATATTTTAGTATATAAACGAGAAGCTAAGGTCTCAAAAAATTTGTTGGCATTACCTCCTCACCCCATTTTTAATGGGGGTGAACAAAATCAAATTGTGATTTAGCGTGTGTACAAGAATCAAAGGCCTCAACATTTTTTTTTACTTCACCCACCCCCACTACCAGTTAATAAATACATTACTGAATTAAAATCGCTGCCGAAGGAATCACTACTTCCACATCCAGACGATGAAAAAATTTTGTATATGGAAATAATTGTTTATGGGACTTTAATAATATAATATTTGAAGTCTTCTACCCCACATCGGTAATGGAGGTGGATGAAGTAAAAAAATATTTTGAGGTTTCTGATCGTCTTTTCCTATATGTGCATTGAAGTCTCCTAACAGTATGATGGGCATTTTTCTTTTTTCGTTTCTTCTGGTTTCTTGAGTCAGCTGCCTGAATACCCTTCCTTCTCTCTTGTCTGAGGGTACGGACTCCTATCCTGCAGATGTTGTCCTTTCCATTTTGTGTGATTGCAGTGGTTATGTTTTCGTTTATATTTTCCATCCTTATTTCGATGGGGCTCTCTCGTCTGGTTACCCATGCAACTCCGCTGCTGGTCTTTTCTTGCCCGCCCCCGCTTAGTTGCCATTTGTAATTTTGTTGTGATTTCTGTTCCGTCTATCATGTGTGTTTCTTGTATACATGTGACGTCGATGTTTTCTGCCTGCAAGGCCTCATCGATTTTTTCCCTTTTTGCTCTCTGTATGCATCCTCTGACGTTCCATGTCGCCAGAGCTATCCAATCAGCTGACTGTGTCCCTCTTCCATTTTTTGCGATATTTGTTGATATTCGTGGCTTCCTCCCATTCTGGGCGGGGCGTTATTGCTCTGCTTGGGGAGTTTGTTTCTTCTAATTGTTCTAGTTCATTTCTTTTCTGCGTAGTGATTTCTGTTGTTTCCCTGCTTCCTGTACACAAGTACACAATCTCAATTGTTGTCGCCTTCTTGTTGTATGTTGGGGTGAAAAGTTATGGATTCGCCCTCTACTTGGTATATTATTATTGTCCTCCTCTTCAAGTTTGCTGTTGCTGCTATCGTCTCCTGCCCACCCCAAAAACCGTCTTTTCTCAGATCTCCGATGAACGCCTCTATCTTTTCCTTGTTGGTGCTTTGTTGATTATATAATAAATAAATAATCTATGTTGTTTTGTATATAGTCCGCTACTTGTTTCCGTAGATTTTTCATAGCGTTGGTGTATGCCGGGGTTGTTATGTTTTCTCCTTCTAACTGATGGCTTAGTTCTGCATATAGACAGTTCCCATCGCCATCGATTTTTTGTACTGATGTGTCTTCGTTGTTACGTTCTGTAGTGGATACATTATTTCTGTGTTCTCTGGAGAGTTATTATTTCTTGCTTACTTTTTGCTTATTCTTACGGACCTAAACTTTTAAGTAAAATTCCTTACCAGATGTGAAGAGTAAACATTCAGTATGTTTTTATAGCATGCATGAGATTTTTTAAATTTTAATGGCACTGAAACCAAGCTAATGGGTAACAATTTTAACCAAATTTTTATTATTTTTAAATTGATTTAATTTGGCGCGGTGTACTGTTACTCTAATGGTACGCCCCTGATATATATGTATTTGCTGGAAGAGAATTGTTTATTAACTTATTTCTAATTTATTGCTTGACCTGCGTCAGGTCTGTTTATGAGGTTCTTTAAGTTTTCTACAAGTACCTAAGACTTCAATAGGGGTTTAAATGGACTTATCTTGACTAATTTATGGCTTCCTTTATGAGTCGGGTGGATGCTCGATGTCTGTCAACTGTTTTACCTTTTTTACCTTGCACTGAAAAGATTTAATCACCCATATTAGTTAAATATTAGCACTTATCACCTAATTGTTGTTATTCTGATACCACCACCGTATGCACAATTTTTCACTTGACCACGATTGTAATTTTGAACTATTTGGGCCAGCTTACTACCGGTTTTTTTCCTATTTAAAAGGACGTATCTAGTAAGCGTCTATTCACCGTAAGGTCTCTAGACGAACTTCTCCACCTCCGCTCATCAAAAAAATGTTAAAATTTTTTTTTCGGATTTCTCCCCTCCGCTTATTAAAAAATGTTCACAAAAATTCACAAAAATATTAAATATTAATAATTATTCTTTGACTTTTCTGAGTTTTTTTAATTTACATGGCACTTCTTTATTTTTAGGAACAACGAGATTCTACACTGCCTGTGTCGTCGAGGCTTTCGATTATTTACACTCAAGAAACATCATATATAGAGACTTAAAACCAGAGAACCTCCTTCTTGATAACCAAGGTTACGTCAAACTGGTTGACTTTGGCTTTGCGAAAAAACTACAGAGTGGTCGGAAAACTTGGACATTTTGCGGAACTCCTGAATATGTTGCACCAGAAGTGATTTTAAATAAAGGTCATGACATTAGTGCAGATTATTGGTCCCTTGGTGTGTTAATGTTCGAATTATTGACAGGAACTCCACCATTTACAGGTAACTTTATATTAATAATAATTATTTGATCAATGGATTTTGTACTTTATCAATTTTTTTTACAATTAATTTTAAACTACTTAGAAATGTCAACATTTAGTTGTAAATAAGGAGAATTTGAATGATTTATCTGTAGACAAAAAAAAATGGCTGATAAATACGCTAACTAGTATTTAAGGGAATATTGAACGAAGTAACTGCAAATTTTTTGGTTTTCTTGACACATTTGTTGACTGCTGCTAAAGAGTGAATTGCCTAGTATATTGCATCAGTAAAATAATAAGATAACCCAAATAATATGAACCATTTTGGCTTTGAAATTTCATAGTCTTCCAAATATTTTTACTTCTATATAACGTAGCTGTAACATAATTTAAAAAACAAATGGCTATACTTGCTATTTAGATTTCTGGTCAGCTGCAATATGCCTTGTTGTGCTCTTCCAACACCTCAATAGCTGCTGCAACAAATAGTAGCAATTCTTGGTTGTACTGTATGCTTTAAGGCTAAAAACATATGGTTTGGCAGCTAAACTGGCTGAGGGTTGGTTTTTATAGCTGCAGGTAACATCCATTTTGCTTTCAGTTAGTATCTCAATTAGTAAACAAAACAATTTAGCTATAAATATTTCTTAATACATTGGCTTCTTTCGATTCCACAATTATTATTGCACAAAACAAACAGATATAGTTACTTGAGAGTTATTTACATATTCTTTATGCAAATTAACTCTGCGTTTAGCGGCCATATTTCCTGTAAATGATGAGAGTATTGTGTAATATTTTTTTTACATTTATTACCATTTACTTTAATTTTTGGAATAAAAAAGTGCTGTAATATTCTCTAGTGGACATAACATTTAGAAGTAGGTAATTTCCCGATGTAGGACATAAATAATTATCATAAATTTGAGGAAATTAATAGTTTCGTAAAAACAGAAAATTTCTGAAGCGCTTCGTACATACAAAAGTATCACGTACATATTTAACGAAAAAGAAATAACCGGTGTCGGTTTCTTTCACAATTCGTCATCAAATTAGGTTTAACATTTTTATAATTGTGTTATAATTTATTATAAAAGTATATGCATCCATTTTCATATTAGTATCTAAAAATGCCTATTAAAGGCAATTTTATGCCCAATAATTTCTTTTATGCATTGCCAGTTCAATGTCTAGTCTGGTTCTATTGCCAGCCAGAGCAGCAAGCAGAGACGAACCCACGGGGGGTTATGGGGGGGTACGCTCCCCCCCCCAATGTTGATTGAGTTGGGAAAATCACCAAAAATGTAAAAAAATCTTCATTGGGTATAATTGCAAAAAAACGAATAATGAGTTGATAAAAATTAAATGACACTGTCACTATGACCATTTTTTTATAAATAATTTTAATTGATATTATTTATGACTAGATGTGACTGATGTGAGAGCCACAGAATAGTCGACGGACAACGCACAACGCCGACGGGCCTACGCGACGGGCCAACAAAATAAACTCGCCAACTCGCGGAAATTCGACGTTCGACCCAGTAGACGGCACGGCCAGAGCATACAATTCTCAAAGACTGTCTTACATTAGAAATATTAGAATATTACTCCTTTTTGCCTTTATCAATACAATGCTTTGTCCTAGCTATAAAGTCGTTTGTTGTTGGTTGATACTGAGTATCACTAATATCAGTTACCAACCTCTCAACGAGAGATAATAATAATAACAAATTTGTTGTCGGTCAGAAATTGTTAAAATATTAAATTCTTAGAGGACACTGAATCAGAAGCTGGGGCTATTAAAGGGGTCTACAGACGATCCAGCTGCTGGGACCCGACAATGTTGGTACGCTTTGAAGATAATTGGAATTCCAGCGGACCAGTTAACTTTTACGAATGAGTTCAATGCATGCCGACAAGGCTGGCTCCCTGCCGCTGGATCGTGTGTAGACCCCTTAATGCTACCTATTGCGTATCACAATGTGAAGTGGGAAGTGGCCGGTAGCCGTACTAGCGCGGACGTTCACGAGCTTGCGCCCCGACTTGCGCGTAATCGTATTGTATAGTGTATTCCACAAATATTTCATCGATACAAAAAAGCTCGTAAAAAAGCATAAAGGATGCCGACCGCTTCTAGTTAGTGTACCGCCTGCCCGTCCAATTTGACATCGCTAGTCCACGTTGACCACCAACCTATCATAATTCCGGTAGAGAAAATTTAAACCAATTATATTCAGTGGGAGTGGCCTACATTTTTGTTCGGAAATATGTGACCATTTTTTTTGTGATGATAATAAAGAAGCCGAACACTTGTATGGCCTTTTATGTAAATAGACTGAAATTGATACAGGTCGGTACCCTTTACGTTTTTTTTTTGCGAACTTTTTTATATCGCTGGATTAAGGATTACACACTGGATTACACACGATCCAGCGGCAGGGATCCACCCATGTCGGCATGCTTTGAACTCATTCGTAAAAGTGAACTGGTCCGCTAGAATTCCAATTATCTTCAAAGCGTACCGACAATGTCGGGTCCCTGCCGCTGGATCGTGTGTAGACCCTTTTATCGTTGGTACAAACTATATCTTGTTTTTCTCCACAGTCATTAAACTATAAGGGTTACCTCATCCAGTAGCTTTTAGACGAAGGAGAGCGCGGGGTCAACTTAGGTCTAGCGCCTACATCATGTAGTTTAGTTAAACTTCTTTTGCATAATGTTTGTATCGCTAGGCTACTTATAGATTAAGTCTGAAATAAAAAAAAACATAAGGAAATATAAGTTGTAAAAAAAATGGGCAGTTGGCAAATTAGTTGTAGCTTTCCCCCCCCAAAAAAAATAGCTGGGTTCGTCTCTGGCAGCAAGCAGCACAAAGACAATTTTGCGCAGGGCGGTGATTGGTCTCCAAACACCCTGGTTTTCTAAAATGATTACAGTTCTTATAGTCTAGGGGCCACACTAGTGACAACTGTTGCGTGGAGGTGTATAGAGAATTTCTCTTCAAAACTGAGTTCATAGATGTCTAAGGATAAGGTATGGTTTGGGTATGCGTTTCTGGTATGGGGAGGTTTCTCCCAATATGGCCGCCTGGCCCATATGTACTTTTACCAGAAAATGATCTATATCTCGAAAACTAGTGCTCCTAGTGGAAAATTACAAGGTATCAAAATTGATAACAGCATTATTTTATATGTTATTAAACCATGAAAAAATTGTAATAAAAAAAAGATTTTATTAATAAAAACACCATATTTTTGAAACATTACTAAGAATGATAAGAAGATTAAGCGACTATTAGTATCAAATAGTATTTTAATGTGACTAATAAAAGTTAATTCCAATTATTATGGCACTTTGGAAGTTTACAAGCACAGAACCTGGAGCAGCCAACTTCATTCTTCCTACATATACAGATGTTTGGCCGTGCACAAGTCTTACATGAACAAATGTGAGGGAAATCAGGAGGAAGTTGCTCGGTGATAATTTGAGGAATCCATCCTGTTTCCATTTGCTCGTATCCATAGTCACCGGGATAAGGTATACCTAGATCTTCTAATAGACCATACCACTGGTTAGCCTGTAAATATGCCCGCTTAATGTGTAGCGCCGTACTAGATAAAGTCTGTGGAAGCTTGGTGAAGTCTAAAGATTTCATTCGGTGATTCTTAAGTCATTAATTTTCCTAAAGTCTTTAGATAACATCCTTGTCAAAAACTCTTCAGCATTTTCAATTATTGTAGTTGACAGTTCTTTTTTTCCATAGTCTTTTAATAAGTATGCGCGTGCAGTCTTCAGGCACTTTTAAATCTGCGTGCTTTGTGCCAAAGTTGCTTGTAGTGTCACATCCACTCAGTGAGTGAATAGCAGCAAGTACTTCAATGACATGGTTTGAAACAGCCTGACATACATGTACTGGAATAAATCTTAAAGTCTGTCCTCCCCAGAATAAGTCCAAAGTTCGCTCAAACCATTAGCTTAAAACTCTTTATGAAAATAGTAAACGGCACACACAAATACATCTGTGTCTGATGATGCAATTAAGACACTTTCAACATTTGAGTGATTTATGTGAAAAAATATCCTCTCATCGGCTTCTTCAAATGTAAAACATAACTGAGGTTCTTCTGTAAAGATATCTGCCTCTGCTTTGTGTGCTTCTTCTCCAACCATACCACTCAAATAAACTATTGAACTTGATGTTGAATAATATAGTTTCGGCAAAAATGTTGAAATTGTGTCTTGTTTTGAATTGAAGCTCAAAAAGCATCCATGTCTTTCGGCAAAGGTGTCACACTGCTTGAGATTGTCATGTTGATTGAATCTTTTTTCATGCGTCTCAATCTTTCTGCAGTTTTTATACTACACTTCAAATAAGACATTTTACTAAAAAATACAAATTATATGTATTTCAGTGTAATATAATCTTATTTATATAAACCTTAAAGCATCCAATGTAAAATAATCTACTGATCAATTTTAGCCCTTTTCGATTTTGAGCTACGAGCAATAGTTTTCGAGATATTGGCCATTTTCTGATAAATCTACATACGGGCCGGGCAGCCATCTTGGCCGTCATGTTGGGAGAAACCTCCTACCAGAAATGTGTACCCAAGCTAAAACGTATCCTTAGGCATATAGAAACTAAGTTTCTCTATACACCTCCGTGCAATGTGGCCGTCGTCACCAATGTGGCCGCTGCACTATTATGATTTATTGATTATTATTTTTATTGTAGGTGCTGATCCAATGAAGACATACAATATAATTTTAAAAGGTATTGACGCGATAGATTTCCCAAGGAACATAACTAGAAATGCGATGGCTCTAATTAAGAAATTGTGCCGAGATAATCCAACCGAAAGATTAGGATACCAAAAGGGTGGAATTAGTGAAATCCAGAAACACAAGTAAGTTTTTAAAATATAATTTCCTGTACAAAGTTAAAATAGTTATATTTTAGTAGAAGTAGTAGTAAATAGTCTCAGATAAACAAAGAAATATGGTTAAATAATATAAATTTTCGTGTAGCATAGGCAACTTGTTTATCGTTTACATTTCTATCAGCGCATTCATTGGTTCTCTTCCGGAGGACGTTGACCGTTGTTTACATTTTCTTGTACCGCCATATTTATTTATTGCTTGCAACACTATTTTCATTTAGTTATACACAATTTTGTGTTGATTTTGCAGGTATATCATGTTTTATAGTTCAAAAATTACTAAGAGTTTTTTAGTTTATTCAAAGACCTACAAAAAGAGTATAATATCTCATTCCCTTTATATGCAAGTATATTTTTGTACATAGACGTAGGTTAGGACTATTGTGTTATTGTTTTACTGATCTAGGAATAAAGAATTTTTCCTTGTGCCTCTCTCACCTTTACGCTCAAGTAAAATACTTAAAAAAGACAGTTGTGTGATCATCAGATCCATAGATACATAGATTTTGGTAAATAAACAAATATTTCAAACTTTACAGAAAGTTTACATTATACATATACCGGGTGACACAGGAGATATGTAACACCCCGTAGAATGTTTATTTAAAAAGATATTATTTTGAAATTTGGTAGACTTATATAATGCGTGATTTTCCTTTTTTTGGTACAAACAAGAAATTTTTTCCGCTTCCGGTTTCTCCTGAAGTGACATCTACTTCGTTATTTTAAATGGCACCCTCTATATATTTTTTTCCTATCTGATTCTACTTAAATTTCTCTTTTCAACTATTTATAGCAAAATGGCATTCGTTTTTAAAATGGCTGCTGAAAACCATTTTACTACACTAAGTCAAGTTGGCTATGGTATGAAATGTGGCGTTAATTAATGCTTAATGTGTTTTGATATCAAAAGAACCCTGGTACACAATTTTGAGTTTCATATTTGTTTTGCTCTAATCAGTAGCCGAAGAGAATTTGTAGAATTTTTATATTAAAGAAAATTCTCTAGACTAAATGCCCGAAATCATAAAAACTAAGATAGAAACACTCATTTTAAATTTGACCCATTTATAAAATATTTATTCATCTTTCACTTTTACCCAATATAATTCATTGTTATGTCTGATTTTGCTTGCTTTTAAATAAAATTATTTTCGAAGAATCTCAAAATGTTGGCCATTATTTTCCCTGCAGCGTCGAATTCTTGTAACAGTACTTCTAAGCACATCTAACTGCAATTCAGTAATCTCATGTATTGCTAACCTAACTGTCATTTTCAAGTCTTCCCTATTTCGCAGTAGAGTTTTATGAACTATTTTCTTGAGATGGCCCCATATGAAAAAAATCAAGTGGCGTAAGATCCGGACATCTCGGGGGCCATCTAATTGGTAGAAGTGAAATATGAATAAATATTTTACAAATGGATAAAATTTAAAATTAGTGTTTCTATTTTAGTTTTTATGATCTCGGTGATTTAGTCTAGAAATTTTCCTTTAATATAAAAATTATACAAAGTCTCTTTGGCTACTGATTAGAACAAAACAAATATGAAACACAAAATTGTGTCTCACGGTTCTTTTGATATTGCAGCACAATAAGCATTGATTACCGCTAAATTCCATATCATAGCCAATTTGATTTAATGCAATAAAATGGTTTTTAGTAGCCATTTTAAAAACGAATGCCATCTTGCTATACATAGTTAAAAAGAGGAATTTAAGGAGAATCAGCTAGGAAAAAAATATATACAGAGGGTGCCATTTAAAATAACAAAGTAGATGTCACTTCCGGTGAAACCGGAAGTAGAAAAAATTTCTTGTTTGTTCTAAAATAAGGACAATCACACATTATATAAGTCTACTAAATTTCAAAATGATATCTTTTTAAATAAACATGCTATGGGGTGTTACATATCTCCTGTGTCACCCGGTATATAATATACTGTATTAAGTATATATTTATCAATAATAATGCACTGGGTTCGATACCCAGCAGAGGCGGATCTGGTGGGGGGCACCGGGGCACGTGCCTCCCCCCCCCCCCCCAAGAAGTGTGAAATATACCTAATATTAATTTTTAATAGATAATATATGGGTAAAAAAAGCGTATATAAAGGGTATTCCAGACTTCCAGTGCCGAATGTCTACTACTAGTTGCTTAATCTATGGCAGGTACCGATATGTACATTATCATTTCTTTGGTTTTCACTTTCTTTACATTTAAAAAGAGTGAATATAATTTTAATACTAATACATTCAAAATGCCAAACATTATAACTAATATTGGTTTTAAATTGTAACAAAATATATTACAGAAAAATAGTTGTTACGGAGAGCAAAAAAGACATCTACAATATACAGGGGTGAGCAACAATGATGCTTTCTTAGATCTCAACAAACAAGAGATACATTCATAATAAATGCACAATAACACGACAATATATAATTATACACATAAAAGAGAATGTTAGCTGGCCAACTCTAGATATTAAGCAAATGTATTACTTGAGACATTAATGAAACACATAAACGTTACTAGATAACCGAAATTGGTAATCAAATTGCTTTACTTGCAATTTACTTGAACAAAAGAAACTGTACTGCAAATTGACTTGTTTATAAGCATGCTTTATACGATATGCTTTTTGCATATCAAAACTGTATATTTGTAAATAGCAAGAAACACTTACGAACGAAATTGGGTTATAAAAGTAAATCTGGAATTCAATTTAACATTAACCGTCGAACTGAGAGTTAATGTGAATGGGGGGATGGGAACACGCTATATACACAAAGACATCGTTGTAGAAGAAACAGGAACATGATTTCTAAGCGCAACCATTTTACTGGGCCAGAAACGAAGTGAAATAAAATTTCTGTACTTACAGTTTTTAATCGGGAACTACTTGGCACTCACAGATTTATTTATCAGCAGAACAAAACGTATATTAGTAGGCAGTTATCTGTTATTTTAAAACTAGGTAGTGAAATTTATACAGACAAGTTAGTAAATTCGCTAAGGCATTATGCCTACTTGTTAATGTTTTGTTGGTTCCCACTCGAATAATCAAATCTTTCTTAATGTTTTCATGCAAAAAGCTAGTGAAAGCATGAATGTGCCGGCTCAAGGACGCTTCTATCTTGATAGCATTCTAGAATTGAAAACGAAACGTGCGATAGAGGTGGGTAGTACTCGTATGATTCGTATCATTGGTACGAATCCTTGCAGTGATTCGAATGGTATGAATCCAACAAAAAAAAAAAAGATTCGTACATTTCCCGCTCATCAAAAAATGTAGTGGTACGAATCATTAAAAAGAGTCGAATCGCCCATCTCTAACGTGCGAAGAGTTTAGAATTATTTTATGCTGGTAATATAACCGTAACTACAGGGTCGGCCTAAATAATTTTATAACGAAAAGATATGAAATCTGGTAAATTCGGTAAATTAAAACTATTGCCTAGTGCTACAAAAATGAACCGTTATGACATGTTTTTGATTCAGGAGGCTTAGACTGTCAAAAACTACTTATTATGAGTTTTATACATATATGGATTATTTTTCAGATGGTTCGATGGATTCAATTGGGAGGGCCTGGTGAATCGAACTCTAACACCTCCAATTTTACCAAAGGTGCAGCATGTAACCGACACTTCCAACTTTGATCCTTACCCTCCAGATGCAGATGGTCCACCACCTGATGACTTAACAGGATGGGACTCCCATTTTTAGGTTTATTTCAATTTAGGCTATTTAATTTTTTAAAAGGATTTTTAGTAAGTGGGCTTCCAGCCTCAAACGTGCCTTATTTATAGACAATATTCATAAGAGTTTTTATGGATGTTTCAGATGGATATTTTAGATGAATATTTTAATAGACGTAAGCATTATTTAAAAAAATGTTTTTTGACAATTTTTTTCTTAAGCACGTTTTGCACCCTTCGAGTGATTCAATGTAACAACCTATTTGAATTTTCTAACAAATTTTGTAAACATATGTTTTTAAATACCTAAACAACAGATACTTTGCTGCCATGTATTGCTATTTTAACTTGATAATATGCTTCACACTTCAAATTGCAAATTATCTTTTTTTGTAAAGCAATTTTGATATTAATCTAGCCTTACCAGATGAGGAATTTGTTGGCAAAACTTGTACTGTGTTTTTTAATATACGATTTATGGGCGAAAGGAAAGCTAGGGTAAGTTGGATTGGTCGAAGGCTGTAGGACATTCTTAACGCAATCAATTAAGATATATTTTTATATTTAAGTGTGTTAGGTAATTGTAAATTAAATTTTTTTAGTATATAAAAGTGCCAATAATTTTAATAACAAGTAGGCTAGAGGTTGTCTTTCTTTACTCAAATTTTAAATTAACTTTATTGCGTAATACATGACAAGGTTTTTTCACATAAACTGATTTCCTTGATATTCTTTTTAGTAACTCGTTGGTTTTCGTATTGTGTATTGTAAGAGATAGGTGTTTGTGCCATTTTGAATGATTTTATGAAGATGCTGTTACTTATATACTTCTATCCTTTGTGTAATTGTAATTTTTAATTATTTGTGACTGTAATGTAAATATCAATAATAAAGTTACCCGCTGCTTTTCTTTATATATTTTTAAGTAAATTAATAGCAATAAAGTAATTTTTTATCTGATAAAATTGTGAATAAATTTGTAATTAATTGCAATATTGTATATTGTAGAATAATGAATTAATAAATATGTTATACATTTACTTTGTCTTTATATTGTGGTTCTGTCAGGGGCGGACTAAAGGGGGGGCTTTAGGGGCTTAAGCCCAGGGCCTCGGATACTCAAGGGGCCCCGAACGCTCAAAATATACTTAAAAATCAAATACGATATGATTATGAGTATGCTCTGTATTGGTGATCTCATTGACGGTATAAATATAAAAGTATATAACATTTTTTGCTCGTCTGCTTCCGCATCGCAATCCACAGTTTTTGCGCCACTGTATGCATCTGGATTTGATCAGTCGCAACCAAGGCTACTCGCTATTATTATTATAGTTTAGTTCAGTATTTAGCCAAAACAAAGTGAAACGTGTCTAGGTGGTGCGTGATCTGACCTGATCTCAAAAAAATGTTATCTGTAGTAATTATCGAAAATTCAGCATGAGAACGTGTTGCTTAGAAACTGCTTGAGTTCATTTTTATGAGATTTGACAAAAAGAGATGCAGTCGAGAGTACTTTTTCAGTCAAATCTCATCAAATTGAACAAATGCGGTTTCTTAAAAGCAACATGCTTTGAATGTTGAATTTTCAGATTATTTTTAATCATTGAGTTAGAAGGACGGGAGAAGCAGTCACGTGATCAAAAACGGCATCACTTGGCCGCCATGTTACTACTTTTCCGTCAAATAGTGACAGTTTGTTTTCCGTGCGATTTATTGTGATTTTATTTGATAGTTTTTTAAATTTTGGACAATAAATATTAAAAGGACTATGGTGTCGTGTGCCAAAAGAAGTTGCTCTTCTAGAGATGGTGTTGACAAGAAAAAATTATGGGAATAACATTTCATAGGTTTCATAGGTAGTGTAAACAACAAACAGAGCCGCATTAGAAAAAAACAGCTAATTAAATATAATAAAATTTTATTATTTAAATATATATTAATTTGTTATTTTGTGTTTTATTTGAATATGTTTGTTCTAATTCTTTTTGCTAAAAATCTTGCATTTATTGAATTCAACATTTTTTTTGCGTTATTCAGATAGGCCATCTCGTCGGGCTACAAAGTTCTTATAATTTTAAATAGTCCGGGTCTGGCAAAACACCATCTTGTTCCAACATTTAGCCACGCCTACCGGTGCCGTTTCTGTCTAGGAAATTTGTACAGCATGGCATCTCCTTATATTCTAACTCGATGTTTTTAATGCACGAAATATATATTTATTAAATAAGAAATATTTTTTATCGATATTGACGTTTTGACGTTTTTGCTGTCAAGACTTGTGCAATTTTCGCTGCCTGTCATTGTATGTAAAATATTTACTTGGAATGGAATTTTCTCTGTAAGTTTGTTCTTATTGGTCCAAATTTTCAAAATTTTGCTGTTTCATTGGTTCTTATAATGTGAGGGAAATAGTCTTATGAGATGGGAAGGGCCCCAAAGCATTAATAGCCCAGGGCCCCGCACCCGGTTAGTCCGCCCCTGGGTTCTGTATAGTTCATATTGATCTGAATTAATAAAAATGTATGCTATAAAGTATTTCCATGTGCGATGAGTAGACTGCTGATCTTGATGTAGAACATCAGACACTTGACCTAAGTCGAAAAATAGCGAAAAATCGACTGGGAAAAATTTCGTCAGAAAAGATATTTCAAAGCACAATTGAGCAAATTTACGGCATCAGCGCCTAAATTCTTCATGAAGACTTTTAGACGTTCCCAGAGATGTGGAGTACCGAAAGTGAAAAATTGGAAAGTGCGCCGACTTTTGGTCGCTTCACGGCACCTGACGGAATTATACCATATTCATGGTGCTACCCTCATATTGTGCTCATCTTCTGATATACGAATATTTTGAAATTTTGGTGGTGAATATATACACCCATAAAGTGAGTCTTCAGATGTAACCACGTTTGATTTTAGTCAGAGGCGTCCGATTCTAGGAAGGAAAAAGGGGGCATCATGTGGGGGCATGCCGAGAGAGAGGTAATACTGGGCTCGGCGTACCTTCCATACGATGACCTTGAACTATCACCAGCCAGGACCATGGAAGAACTGATGATGAGCTGCAGAGGAAGATAGGATGTGATGCAAACACGCATCACATGGTCTGGGGGAGCACCAACACCAACCAAAGAGGTGTGACACTTTTTGAATTTATTATGGAACATAATTTTGACATAGTAAATGTAGGGAATACTCCGACCTTTGTAACCATACAAAGGCAAGAAGTGTTAGATATAGCGATAGGAAACAACATATGAGTGTAACTTAATTAGTAATTGGCATGTGTTTGAGGACCACAGACATAAGATTCAACATGACGGGAGTGGACCGTGTAACTGAAACATATCGTAACCGACACAGAATGGACTGGGAGGGATACAAGGAAGACCTTGCTCGGGAACTTGCTGGGGTTACGATCAAGGACCGAAACCGAAATCCGCACCGTACTTACAACTTTAAAGTTCAAAAAATATGGTTGAAATCAAACATTCAAATCCTTAAGCTATGATGTAGAAATACCGAATTGTATGGTGAAAACCATATCTAAGTCGATTCGTCCATTATAAAGATTATATAAGTTAAAAGGCAAGTAAAAAGCCAAAAACCGAAATCGAATCTGAAAACCGCACCATAATTACTAATTTTTTCTAACAGAAGCCGAATTGCCACAGATCTGTAAACCGAAACCATAACCGAGAATCGAATTGTTGCTGCCTTGACAACCGAAACCGTAAATAAAAACCAAATTGTCGCCGCTATGAAAACTGAAAATGGTATACGTTATTTAACCCTAACCGAAATTAATTTCGGTTTCGGTCCCTGGTTACGATTAATGTCAAAAGTGAGGAGGATGTGGAGGTAGTTGCGGAACAAATACAGAACGGAATTATCTTTGCATACGAGAACAACTGCCGTCTTGTGGTGAGGAAATCCACCAGGAACGTGCCCTGGTGGAAAAAGGAGCTCAACGCAATGAGAAGGCAAGTGAGAAAGAAATTCAATGTAGCAAAAATATCAGCAAATTGGGATGATTACTGAGTATAACCGAGAGATGCCTGGAGGAAGCATTGCGAGAGTATAGAAAGTATCTCGGAATGCTTCCAGACTCCAGAAAATTATCTCGAAGGACAATCGGTGCACAACAAACTCTTTCTTAACTGAGACAGGTCAATATACCAAGACAGGCAATGAAACAATGGAGAAATTATTCCTCGTGCACTTTCCTGGATCCACAATAATTGATCAACCACCTAAGGAATGGCTAGGAACAGAACTGGAAGCTACTGGAAACAGGGCTACCAGGATAGCCTAGACTGACAAAAAAGGTGACAGATCAGTCCAAAATCAGATGGGCAATAAACTCATTTGAGCCATACAAATCTCCGGGATATGACGGAATTTGGCCAATAATGCTACAGCAACGCATAGACTTGCTAGCGTCAAAACTCGGTACACTTTACGGGGCCAGCCTAGCGCTGGGTTACATACCAAAAATTTGGAAGCCAGTTACGGTGGTATTTATACCAAAGGCTGGGAGAAACTCCCATAATCAAGTCAAGTCCCTAAGACCCAAAAGTTTTTTGTTATTCCAACTTAAGACAATGGAAAAAATGCTTGACAGACATATGAGGGATGATGTACTGGTTAGAAGCCCACTGCATCAAAGCCGATATGCATATAGAACAGGCATGTCGATGGAAACGGCACTCCACCATCTAATTCAGAAGCTGGAACACAAAGAGGAGGCGCTGGGTGCCTTCCTCGATATAGAGAGAGCATTCGACAACACTTCCTTTAACTCAATCATCAGAACTGCAAGAGAGGGTGGCGTTGAGGACACCTGTTGCAGGTGGGTGGCGCTATGCTGCTAAGGATATGCTGATCATAGTTAGGGGGAAATTTAACAACATAGTCAGGGACCGTCTACAAAAGGGCTTGAATATGGTGAAAAAATGGATTGATGAGGAAGGACTGAAAATCAGTCCTCAAAAAAGACCAGCATCGTCCCATTCACCAGAAGAAGAAACTTGGAGGAATTGGGTTCTTCAAGACACAATTACAGATGTCGGGGCAGGTAAAGTACCTTGGAGTCGCTATAAACTTCAAACTTACCTGGAACCAGGATAGAGTAATATGCGTCTGTTGCCATACTACAACATGCAGACGACTGTATGGCAAGACATGGGGGCTCAAGCCTGGTATGGTGCACTGGCTCTATACCAGTGTAAAAAGACCCACCATCACATACGCATCAGTCTTAGTTTAGTGGCCCAAGATTATTCAAACAATAGCACCTAACAGGCCGAGCCGGGTGCAGAGTCTGGCCTGCTGGGAATTACAGGTGCAATGAAAAGCACCCTAACAGAGCCATAGAGACCCTATTAGACCTCCCTCCACTGAGTCTTGTGATTCAGAGGTAGGCCAGAATGGGAACTAGGGGCCATCCATAAATTACGTCATGCTCCAGGGGGGGAGGGGGTCCGTAATCACGTGACTAAGTGTGATAAGGGGGGAGGGGGAGGGTCTGACTCAGTGTGAAGTAACGAATGGTGAACGAATCAAGAAAAGGAAAATATTGTAGAATAAACACTTTTTATTGGCACTCTACATCTCTCAATTCGACAGCCCTATTAAATGTCGATACTAATTTAAAATAGACATCACACATTGGGGGGGTCGCTATAAGCGTGACATAATTTTCTTTGGGGGGGTCTGAGCGTGATAAAACGTGACAATGGGGGGTCTAAAATCTCAAAAATTGACGTGACGTCATTTATGGATGGCCCCTCTTGGAGGCAACTCGGAGCACATGAGGATAACAAATATTGTAGCGGATCCTCTATTGAGTATGAGGTCGAACTACATGACACTAAAAATTCCATTCAACAAGCCATTCACTGACAGGTGCTCCTGATGCTTTACGCAAAGGCCTGGCCTGGTATACCGATGTGTCCAGGATGAAATCAGGAGCTGGAGCAGGAATATATGGTGAAAGGCCAAGAACGAGTATAAGTCTCTCTCTTGGACAGCACTCCATTGTATTCCAAACAGATTTTCTGGCTGTACTTGAGTGTGTACACCGAGAATGTCAAACGACGATGCGTGAACCAGCAGATCTCAATTGCATCAGACAGTCAGGCGGCACTTAAGGCACTAACCTCTAACAAGGTGTCTTCCAGACTGGTTTGGGACTGCCATGAAGAGCTCAAAATTCTGGGTGAGCGGAACAGAGTAAGACTACTCTGGGTGTCGGGACATACCAGTATTGAGGACAAGGAAAAAGCTGATGAACTTGCTAGACAAGGAGTAGCTGACATATTCTAAGGTCCAGAACCCACGCTGGGTATCACAAAAGCCAGATGAGTAATTAAAGACTGGGTGACTTATTAATTACATTGAATCGGAAAGTTTACCGGCGACCTTAACTGCAACTGTGTGGTAAGGTACCAGAAACTACTAGAATATATTATACATGACTGCGAGGCGTTGGACCGCAGAAGATATAATATCTACGGGCAAATACAAGCAGACCCGGAAACCATTAAAACTCGCCCATTTTCAGACCCATATCACCTTGTCAGTGACACAGGAATATTAAAATGGGCAGTGTAAATTAAGGCAGGGAGACCACAATAAGCCCAGAAGGCTGCAGTGCCCTCGGAGTATTCTTTACAGACAAGCTCCAGGAGTTTTAGTCAGTTAGAGACTGACACTCAGATCCATTCCAGTAGGATGGGCAACTCATGTGGGTTTCCCCCCCTCGAGGAGAAAAGAAAAGACAAGCAAAACTTTTTATTAAGAATGATTTTTTCTTGGCAAATCCAAAATAAAAAAGTTTATGAGTGCGGTACCTTATCTGCGCAGATCAGTCCACAAGGGCCGTTTTGGGTTCTATAAGGCGTTGGAAATGACCAGGTGAAAATTCGAAGAAACACCGAATTTTCACTTAGGAAAAATATTTTTGGTTCAGAATATGAGAGTAGAAGTATATAATGACAAAGATTTATGAATAATATACTTTTTCAAAGGTACCATAAATTGGACTTTGAAAAATAATATTTTTGGAAGGGCGTCAAAATTTGGCCCAGGAATCGATTTATCGAAAGTACGCCAAAGTTTCACTTGCAGACTAAATTTTCAAAACTGCGTTGAAATTTAGCTTGAAGATCGATTTTTCAAAAGTACGCCAAAATTTCACCCGCAGATTAACTTTTCAAAAGTACCTTGAAATTTGGCTTGAAAATCGATTTTTCAAAAGTACGCCAAAATTTCACCCGCGGATTAACTTTTCAAAAGTACCTTGAAATTTGGCTCGTAAATCGATTTTTCAAAAGTACGCCAAAATTTCACCCGCAGATTAGTTTTTCAAAAGTACCTTGAAATTTGGCTCGAAAATCGATTTTTCAAAAGTACGCTAAAATTGGTCTTAAAATGGATTTTTCAAAAGTACCACAAAGTCAGTTTAAAAAGTACCACGAAAATATACTTTAAATTATTTTTTATTTTTTATTCCTCAACCAAAGACATTGACCTTTGAGGTACGGTCATTGGAAGCCCAATTCTAAAGTATGAGCATAAAATTTTAACGATGCACTGCATTCGAAAGGCAAAATAGAAGATTTTGTCAAAGCCGGCGTAGTGCCGATAAGCAAAAATTGATAAAAATCAATGCACATGTACAAGGCCGGTTTCTCGGATGGAAAGAGTTTGGATTGACTCAGCGGCTCGCAATTTGGTCGAGCGCGTTGAGTGGTCCAGACAAAGCAATGGTAGAAAAGCCAATAACAGGGCTTTTCAAATGACAAAGTTATAGAGGAAAACGCCTTGTGCATAAAAATCCAAAAATTCAATTTTGCCTAAAAGTCGCTCGAAGGTGAGACGCTGCCAAATCGATAATATTGAACGACTGTGATAAGAGTTAGTAAGTCGTGGACTGATCGAACGCCACTCAACTTATGCAGTAATAAGTCCTCTGAATGTGTTTGAGTATGTGAATCTCCACGATACAAGAACTTTAAAGCTAAGTAGTCTCTAGCGGAACTAAATTCATTTAGTAAAACTTTTTTAAGTTAATTTCAGTCAGCCTTAATTATTCATTTACCCAGAGTCTGAAATGATTCTAAAAGCTCGCATTTTGATTCTGAGAAGGTATGTATGAATCTTTTCTACCTAATCGATCGTTAGCGTGAGCGCTCTCGCTTGTATGGTCTGAAAGTCACTACCTTGATTGGGGAAGGCACGATTCTTATCTTGAGAATTTTGTATAACCAAAATTCTGTTAAATAAACGGATTCTTTGAACTATTGTTTCTTAATTGATCTTGAGGCCTGTTGACGGTCTATAATCCCTGGAACTTTCGTATAGAAAACCGGATGTGTCGAGTTAATTCGCATTAACGTTCGACCTTCTGGTTGCTTTACGGAGGTTTGATAGGGATTTTTTTATGCGTTTTTTGAGAAATATATTCCGTTATTAATGGACCAAAACGTGATTTCCGTGTACCTAATCCCTCCGCAGAGAAATTCTTCGGTTGGGATTTTTTTATGCAAAAATTCAGGAAATTAAGAGGTGCCTAAACCCCCAACGAGGGAATTTAGATCCAGAGAGAGCATAGTTTCCGATCTGTGGTAGTGCAGCCTTGGTCCATTACTCGGCTACCGAAGTGCATCTTATCTCGAACCCGCCTGGGAGGTAGAAGAATGGGGTAATACGCGACTGGCGCCCCCTGAGAAATAAATTGGTGTCGCGTCATTTTGACGCCTGGTAGTGCGTTCTTCTACATTATCACCGAAAACATCCCGTAGTCTATACCCTTAACGAAGTTTAAAAGGACTATCCGCCCTAATTTGTATGAAAGAAGAAGGGAAACAACGTAGATAATTAATGTACTTATTGGTTTTTATTTCACATTTACAAAAACAAATAACTATCACAATCAAATACTTAATACAATAAGCTTACATTTATTCATTAGGAAAATATTAGACTTATCTTACTACTAAAAATCGTATATTAGCATTATTTACAAAGAAAATATAAAAGTGTTTTTAATCTGAAAAACGCTTTTTACTTTATTTTTTTATAAAAAATACTTGAACCTGAAAAAATGTCGTAAAAAAGCATTTTCCTATTAATTTTCACATGTAGATAGTAAAAATATATATTAAATCAGCTTAAAAGGTACACAGGAAATGCAGAAGGTAATCAAGAGATAAAATAATATGTAAGAGTCAACTCGCAATTTGATAAAAATTGGCATTACTTAAAAATAGCAGCTTTCTGCAGAAAATCTTGTCTCCTCATGGCTTTCTCTTCCTCCATACGTTTGCGTTCTTCTTGTTCTTGGCGAATCTCATCTTCGAATTTACTTTTCTTTGATAATTCCTCGATCTGAAAGTAAAAAAGAGATAATTAAAGCATATTTTTTACATGAAATCTATTCAATGCACACGACTAATTAATCATAAAAATAGAAGAAAAAAAGGTATGGTATAAAGTTATATTTTGGCATGTATTTCTCAATAAGGATAATTATAAAAATTTGAAGATTTTCCATAAACCACCTCCAATAAGGATTCGGTTCTGGTGTCTTGGCTATATTTCTCAAACATTTCATCCTACGATAAAATAGTTCAAGAAAAAATAGTGAATTAAATTTTCTACAGTATCCTCTGAGTCATCGTGAATTTCTTCTTCTTTCTGTTCACAACATGCAGAGGACGATTCTCTCTCCGGTTGTTGTGGCTAAAAATGAGAGAATTGAGGAGAATACGATGCTAGAGAGCCTCTTTGGGGATGTATTTCTCGGGGAATTAAGCTATTAGTGAGATGAGCTATCCAAAGAATTCGTAGCAAACATTTCCGGGCCTACATTTCGAAAGTATCAATACTCTACCTTCTATCAAGTGGTCCATGTCTCAGAGGCGTAAAGAAAGATGGAGATGAGGTGTTAGTGTGTAGAACCCTGGAGAATCTATTTAAGTCGAAAATGGCAAAAGTTGACTTTGTTGTCTCAAATGACATGTTATATCAAAAAGCAAATTATTGGTATCTACACAAAAATAGGACTTCAATAGAGTTTTCATGGCGCCTGACGGCGTTAACCGAAGATTTTGAAAAGCTCAAACGAATGGTTTCCATCCAGCAACTTGACCAGATGGCCATTAGAGAAAGATAATATGATGCTGGAAGGCGAATTTTGAATTTTAACGAAATTATCGAAAATGCCAAATAGCCCACAAAAATCCTTATGTGGATATTTTCAGAGGAGTCGCTCGAGAGCGGAGCCGAAGTACACTGCCCTTATTGGGTTCTATGGCGCCGGTACGTTTTGCGAAAAACTGGAAAGCCTCTTATAACATAAATATTGCTGTAAAAAGCCTTTCAAATGACAAGTTCTGTTGAATGATAAAACTACTGGTAGGAACTATAAAGCTAGTAACAAGAGAACCAAAATTTTAAGTGAAAAAATTATAACCTTCAGTCACAAGACAAATAGGCACGTCAATATTCTTCTAGGAAATTGTAAATCTTTTTGTCAATCAACTATTACTTCCCATTGCATGTAGTTGAGATCAATGACCTCTGAGAGTGTCCGCCATTGCCATGTTTGGTAGGCAGATTTTTACATTATAATTAGATAGGCTCTGTATCAACATTTACTTGTATACCTTGAACATTATACAATAAATGGTATTACTTGACTTTTGGCACTTTTTCTTAATCGAATGATTAACTTTAAGTTTAACCTCTTGAGCGTTTTTGTGTGTTAGGTCGACAACTGAATGTATAAGATCTTCAAAAGGTACTTCAAGGTTATTATTCAGGACATCCATCAGAACTAATGGGAGGAATTCTATAAAAGTAATTAGAAAATTAAGAAGTGATTAGAGTTAACCGAACCTCACTGAAAGTAGAAAAAGTCATCATATTATGCTGAAGGAGGCGTGATTGGCGCATTTAGTAAATAATATTTCCACATTCTTGAGACGAACGGTGGTGAGTTCTTTTACATTAAAAAGAATCTTTGTGCCATTCATGATATTTTGTCATGATATTTTGCTGGCAAGTTGCTGATCTTGCCATCTGTATCCTAACGCTGATTCTCATATTCGCAGATGTCAGTATTGTTCATATGGCTGCAAGGTATACTATCTTATTTACTACCAAAACAGATAATGTGGAAGTCTGGATTGTCATTGAAGTCATTATTTTACTGGCACGTGATGTTAATGCCAGTAACCCATAGTTATAACAACATTTGTCGCTCTCTTCTTATACCAGTGGTATGAAGATTGCGATTCTCGAATCAATGAGCCAGATTCCTGTCTTATATGAACTAAGTTGCAGTAAGTCATTGATGTTGGTAGATGTGTCATTATCTTAAATGCACTAAACCATAGTTTCCAATTATTGTCTATTTCAGTTATTCTAGCTAAAAAGCTATTATGCCAGGGGCGGAATGGCCACATGGTCAAGTGCCCATATACTCTAGGCATTAGAGACCATATAGAGCTCTTACCTGGAAAAATTCATGGTAGTTCTGGAAGTAGGCTTACTTTACGTTTTTTTGGAGAGCTGAATCCGAATTTTCAACTTCCCACCAAAATTCCCCCGCAACCCCTTCAAATTTAGAGAAAAACACTCAAAAATTGGTTTTTGATTTTTTTTATCGTTTTAGAGAAAAAATACCCAGACATTCAGAAAGTAAACAAAATTTGAGTGGGTCCCGAAACATACGCCTCGTTTCTCTAAAACGAAAAAAAAAACGATAAAAAAAATCAAAAACCAATTTTTGAGTGTTTTTCTCTAAATTTGAGAGGGTTGCGGGGGAATTTTGGTGGGAAATTGAAAATTCGGATTCAGCGCTCCAAAAAAACGTAAAGTAAGCGTATTTCCAGAACTACGGCAACTCCACAGTTGCTCTCTCGTTTTTCGATCTTCTTGGGGTATACCCCTCCCCATCCATGCCCCTCGAGCTAGCTTGCTGTTGTCAAGAGGCCCTTCCCTTTTCCCCAACCCACAACACCTGTATGCTGCTCGAGAATTGATAACAAACTGTTAATCGCAGTTTTTTAGGCGTTTTATCTTCACTTTATATTGTTTATTGCTTTCATTGCTTTAAAAAAAGTTTTGTTTCGCATGAGAACTATTTTCTCATAATATTTTAAACATGGTTACCATGACTTTAAATTGTTTCATTTGCGAGCAACCGTTATCGGATGACACAACAGTGAACGTGATGGATTAAAATCTTTTCAGGTGGTGAGTTTAAAGCGGAAAGATAGTAAATATGATCTTTTAACCGGGTATACGAGAATGTGGTGCATAGGAAATGTCAAAGGTCATACGTTAACGACAAACTAATCGCATCGTATGTAAAAAATAGACCAATGCCGGAATATCCCGTGATTCCACGAAGGTGCTCTGAGACATATTGATTCACCGCATAAAAAACAATTCGGCTTGAAAAAAAAACTCTGTGTCTCGGAGCCTTTTTCCGTCACGTTCACTGTTGTGTCATCTGATAACGGTTGCTCATAAATGAAACAATTTAAAGTCACATCAACCATGTTTAAAATATTATGAGAAAACAGCTCTCATGCGAGACATAACGTTTTTTAAAGCAATGAAAACAATAAACAATATAAAGTGAAGATAAAACGCTTAAAAATCTGCGATCGCTATCAACAGGTTGCTATCAATTCTCGAGCAGCATACTGGTGTCACGGGTCGGGGGAAAAGGGAAGGGCCTCTTGACAACAGTATGCTAGCTCGAGAGGCGTGACAGGAGAGGGGGTACCCCAAGAAGATCGAAAAACGAGAGAGCAACTAGAGTTGCCATATATTACCTAAATGCACGCGCGGCGCCGAAACGCATGCTTCGAGACCCTCTCGCTCCCCTCCCGTTCGTCGTACGTAAAAATGTCAAAGGAATTTTTTTGTTGTAAATTTTGTTTACTTTTTGAATGCCTGGGTATTTTTTCCTCTAAAACGAAAAAAAAACTATAAAAAAAGTCAAAAACCAATTTTTGGGTTTTTTTTTATCTAAATTTGAGGGGGGGAATTTTTGGTGGGAAGTTAAAAATTCGAATTCAGCGCCCAAAAAACGTAAAGTAAGCCTATTTCCAGAACTACCACGAATTTTTCCAGGTAAAATTCTCTAATGCCTGGATTAATAAGACCCTTCTCGACTCCAGAAATTTTAAATAAGTATTTGTTAGTAGTCGCTGGATACCTTTTTAAAGAAGGTTTCACAAGGGCCTTTCATCTACCAGTTCGCCCACTGTTAATAGTTCGTTTTTGAACAACAAAAATTTGATGCATTCAACAGTATAAAAATTGTGTAAAATTTAAATAAATTCTGATAAATACTAAGGAAGTTCTGGCTAAAAGATTTGTTGGTCACAAGCAGCTTCTCACCCTGTATCTCAGTAACTAAGCGCTACAGACAAATTTCAATAGCTATTCGTGAACAGGCAAATAATCCCTTATCGACGATAAGTTATCGTCGTTAGACGTATGTACAGTTCATCAGAAAACACTCTGTATTCAAGCTGACAAATTTTCAGTGCTCTTTTACAAATTAAAATTGATGTGCCCCTGATCTTATGGACACTCAGTACACATATTTTGAATCTGTCTAGGAAATTTTTTTTTTTTTCTAAATCTTACCTTTGCCTCAAAGAATTCCTTGGCTCCGTTTACACCAACTTTATCCACATCTACTTCTGTTAATCTCGCGAGCTGCCCCAAACCGGAGTCTTCGTCAAGCTCACCAGCGCGAGCTTTACGGAATACCAACATGAATTCGTGGAAAGAGAGTCGACCATCTCCATCCTCATCAACCTCTTTTATCATAGATTTAAGGCCTAAGTGTGTTTGAGGGGCCCCCAATACTTCCATCATACGTTTTAGTTCGTCCAAGCTGAGGAAGTTGTCTTTATTTGTGTTAAATCTGAAAAGAGAAATACATGGTTTTAAATAAGAATTATAAGTACTTGTAAGTAAAATAGAAATTAATACCAAAACGTAGGTATGGTCTCAGCAAACATACATAATTGGCCCATCATTAATAAACTATCTACAAGGCATTCACTTCATCATTGGGAAAGTACTGGCAAGGAGCGCTAAATTATTGAATGAAGTGAAACACCGGCCAACACTCGGCGATCAGATACTTTGCCAATAGTGGCGATATACAGGAGTGTCCCACTGTCCCACTACTCCCACTTAAAACTCCCGGTGCCATTTTCTCAATAACCAAAAGCAATATTTGAATTCTGTAAAAGGTATCTACTAGAATATAATATAAATGACTTAACTTTTGAATAGAAATGGTTATTTTACACACTGAAGTATAGATGGCGCTGCGATGCAAAGAAATTTGTCTATCCTAGGAACGATGAGATGAGTTGCATGAGATGGAGAATTATATTCTAAGCAACTTTTTTAATATGAACAATTTTCGAAAAATCACTGGTTTTCGAGATATTTAACTTCAATGTAATTTTTCAAGTAACAAAAATACCATTTTTTTTCATATGTCTACAATTTAGTGTAAAATTTAGTAGAACATACAACATAAACATGCAAAAATTAGACAATACACAATAAATAAAAATTTCAAAATCTTTAATTTCCAAATAGCAGTTGTTTTACTTGAAAAAAAAAAAATTGTGTTTTGAAATAAATGTTTCATTACCATCTAAATGAGCCTGATTCACTATAAAAAATGGCCTAAAGGACGTATGGTCTAAAATGTATTTTAAAAAAGTTATGACGATTTTTATATTCAAAAAAATTATATTGAAGTTCAAATATTGTCTAAATGTTGGTTATGGCATTTTCTTAATATCTCAAAAGAACCAGTGATTTTTCGAAAATTGTTCGTATCATAAAAGTTGCTCAGAAATAATTCTACATCTCATGCAACTCATTTCATCGTTCCATTTTTACTCAAAACTGAAGTCATTTATAAATATTCTAGTAGATACCTTTTACCATTGAACTATATCTAACGAACGGCAACGCTTATTTAAAGTTGCATGGCAGGCGCCGTAGCCGCGAGAGACAGACTATGGTAAGGATCTCCATCTTTATCTGTTCAGGCCTGTAGCTAGGGGGGGGGCAGGACGGGCGACGCCCGTCCTGCGGTGATCGTAATGGGGCAATTTTAACTGTCTTTTTAATATTTTGAAAGAGATTGGGTAAAAAATTTTAAATTTTTTCGAACTAAAAAGTTTTTTTTGTTGGATTTCTCCCCCCCCCCCGCTCATCAAAAAATTTTTCGGACTTTTTTACGGGCCTGTCCTGAAAAATTGTTTGCCCGCCCTGAAAGCATTTTCTAGCTACAGGCCTGTATCTGTTACGTGCGTTGTTATTAGTGGTTTGTTTATGTGCGTTTTAAATGGGGCTTTTGAATAAGGCCAATCGTTTAATGGACTTTGTGTGTATTAGACAAGGATAGATATACTTACTTAGCGCGGGTTGCCTAACTTAACGAGACTACGCGATTTATATAAGGCGTTGCTCTTCCAGTTCGTTAGATATAGTTCAATGCCTTTTACAGAATTCAAATATCACTTTTGGTTATCGAGAAAATGGCGCTGGGAGTTTTAAGTGGGACACCCTGTATACTGGATTTTTAGCATTAATTATTTTTTCACATGGCGTTAATAAAAAGTACGATTATTTTACTATTACCTTGATATACTGATACACGGGGATTGCAGTATTGCAGATATAGTTCGAGAGAGATAGATAAAGAGAATGACGAATGTATGCACTACATAATACAGTAATAATGTACTATTTTAGAAAATTGTATCAACATAATTTATGCATCTTCCTAGACTTGAAATATGTTTGCTCAGCCAGTTTTACGTACGGTATACCAGTGATGTTAAATATCTTCAAATACAAAAAAGGGCGTCTTAAACACATATGACCATCAATTTACCATTACAACACAGAAGCTATAATGCGTATTAAACACATAAGGCCATTAACTTACTATTACAGGGCAGATGATATAATGTTAAACAGTACTTTGTATTTGCTTTTCAGGTATTGATGGCAAGAGTTGCCAACAATTTACCAGTCATGAATCTAATGGCCCATTGCTTTGCCACCTATAGTGTGTTTGCTAGGGTATAGGTTCAGTATATTAGCAAATATATAAGTTTTAAATCAAACATTATTTTATTGCCAGTACTAAATTAATAATCATTCTATAACTTCTGAGGCGGCTAACAAAAATTCAGGTGATTTTTGTTTTGGGGTTTTTCCAGTTTTTGATTTTGAAATACGATTTTTCAAAGGTATTTGTGAAAAAGGTGGTGAAAAGCAGTACCGTTTACGAGAAAAACGTGATTTTAAAATAAAATCATATAAGCAAGTACACAAAAATTAGAATTATATTAAGAACTATTAGAAATAAATGAAACAGACTAACTTGAATTTGGATTAAGCTTACTTCAATTTATTTTTAAAGTCGCACACAATCATTTTATTCTAGAAAACATTACGACGTACGAGTTTTCTTTCTCTCACAAAGGACCGTTAGGTACGCCCCTGGTCGTCCTCCTTATTTTCATTATACCCAAATGCTTTCTCCTACCAAATTTGCGCTAAGTACTGATTTTTACCTCTCTAGTCCCACTAGCCTTTAAAATCTCTATAATATGTGATATATGTGAGACTTTTTTTGTTTCTTCCCGATCATCCATATACCTGAAATTCGCTGCGGATATTCCTTGAAAGAATAATTACTTGGATATCTTCAGCCATCCAGGAGACAATTTCGTTAGGTTTTTTAGCTTATGACCGTAAGTTAAATGATCTAAACAAAACTGCTTTACGGCAGTGTCTAGTGAAGGCAGGTAATCAATAAAAACAACATTTTGGACCATCTGTGGATATGATGTGGATGACCCCAGTAAGTAATTCTGGATTCAGTTGATAGCAATTTAGGTGTAAAATCAGTTCCCAAAATGTTTTGCATATATTTCTTGATAGCCTGTATGTAATAAGAAAACCAAGCGCGGATTTATGGGGCGGGGGGTAACGTTGTAATTACCCCCCCTCCAAGATTCTGTAAACCACCAACTTTCGTTTTAAAATTTCATAATTTTTATTATTTTATATTATATTGTATAACTAACTTTTTCCTTTTTAAAATCAATTTTTCCCGTATTATATAACTTAATCCAGCATTGATACACTGGCCTAAGTCGCTGTCCAGCACTTGCGATGTTCTCTTTTCTAAATTATTTGGATTGTGGTTTATCAAAATAAATGTTCGCATAATTGTCTTATTAGTGCAGGCAAATCCAGTTTTGAGTATGAACTATCTGGGGACAGCTATTTCTTTATCGAAATGGATAGCTTTATTCATGTAGAATGAGGATATAAAAGTCCCGAAAAATCCCAATGTGAGCTAAAGCCACCATTTAGAAAAAATGGCCGCCAGAACCGTTTCTTTTAGAAGGACATATCTCAGTAACCATTGCTCCGATTTTAGATTTATTTTTTTTTGTTCTCTTCCCCTTTTTATGTACAATCGAAAGTGTTATTACATCTTTGGGCATAAAATAGAAGATAAATGAAGAAAATAAGACTTGAGTTCTTGGAAATACAAGGTGTCCAGTTAGTGCTTCCTCAGAAGATTGTGAAAAAACGGATAACATTATAAAAAAAACTTTTTTAACAAAACTTTCAATGTTTCATCTCTACTACAACGTGAAATTATTTTCAATTATACAAGGCGTCACAAAAAGGAGTTACACGAGAATGTATAATTTTTTTAACGGAATACCCTCTAATTTTTTGACGCCAGTTAAGTCTCTAAGGGGACCGAATTTCACCCTAAATTTTTTTGCCAATCGGATACAGCGTTGCCAAGTTATAATTTTTTTCCTGTTCTTTTGGCAAATTAAGTACAAACATTTTTTTGACTACCATATCTCCGCGATTTATTAATTGTCTTTTCTAAAAATGTAGGGTGTTATTCGATAATGCATTTACTGAAAACATTTTTGAAATAAATTATTATTATACCGGGTGTCCAAAATATTTGTTTAAATTTCTTGTTATTTAATTATTATTTTTCTCAAAATTTTTAAATGGAATGCCTATATTTTTTACATGGATGAATAAAGCATAAAATCCCCCACATTCTAATATTATACACTTAATTTTTATTTCAAACCCTTTTTGAGATATGATTATTTCAAATAAGTTTTGCGTAAATTGAGGTGCTTTTTATTTTATCATTAAAATCTAGTATGGCTTTGGTCTTTTGTTTTGCGTTTGTTTTTCACTCTATGACATTTCTCTAATGTGTTTAAGATTATCGTGATTAAGTTGAATTAATATTGTTAATATTTAAAAATACGAATTATAATTATTGTCAATAAGATTTAATATCTATGGTAAATGTTATGTTATTGGTGAATGTGATGGAAATTGTTTATTGGCATCAAGAATGTATGGTCAAAAATATCCCCTCCTGATGTGAGGTCTCTAGAAAATTTGAAAGAACGTTTTGAACTTATTGGAAATTTTGCATATGAAAAGAAGGCGAGACGACGAAATGAATTGTAATGAAGAAAATGAGCTGGCTATAACTTTAGCGATAATCGAAAATCCTACGGCAAGTGTTCGGGAGTTAAGTAGGGATTTAGAGGTCAGTGAATTTAGTGCTTCCCTATATCTTCGTAAAAATAACAGGGTTCATAGCAATTTTTCAAACTTGAATTCCCTGACTTTTCCAGGTTTTCCAGGACTATTGGAAGGTTTTTTCCAGGTCTAATAAATGATGAGCGGGGTAGGCACACTGTGGCGTCACAAAATAATTGGAACAAAACTAGAAGTACAAAACTCAAAATTTCATTTGATGAGCAGGGGGCTGAAAAATTATTTTCAAATTCCCTGACTTTTTTAGGCAACTTCAAATTCCCTGACTTTTCCAGGTTTTCCAGGTCGCTAGGAACCCTGAATAAGTTTCACCCCTATCGAGCTCAGCTGCATCAAGAGATTTGAGATGTGGATTTAAATCGTAGATTAAATTTTTGCCAGTGGGCTCAAAACCAAATTGGAGAAAATGAAGAATTTTTCAAATTTGTATTGTTCACGGATGTTCAAGCAGTCTTCTTAGATTTTACGCAAAATACGTTTCCACAAATAATCGGGCATATTCCTGATTACATTACAAATAATATGTGATTACAACTTGAAGGTGCACCACCACATTTTAGTAGAAATGTTCGTCAGGCCATTAGTAATCAGTTTCCTGAAAGGTGGATAGGAAGAGGAGGTCCAATATTTTAATAAACTGTTAAATAATATCTAATTTAATATTTTATTAAATTATGTTAGGTCTCATTACATGGCCGCCTAAGTCACCCGACCTGACTTCAGTGGGTTTTTTTCTTTGGGGATTTGTGAAGTTAGACGTTTATAAAGTAGAACCAACGACTCGAGAAGATATGATGGAAAGGATTCGTCGGTGTTTCAATCGTATAAATGTTGATATGTTACACTGTGTACGGCGCTCATTTATCAAGAGACCTCAGTGTTACCTGAATCAAAATGGTGGACATTTAACAAATAACTTGACAAAATATTTTAGGGTGTAATACAGGGCCCTTTCAGGCTTAACTGGCGTTAAGGAAATACAGACTGTTCTATTTAAAAAAAATATACTTTCTTGTGTGATTCGTTTTTGTGACACCTTGTATACTTGAAAATAATTTTAAGTTGTAGTAGAGACGAAACATTGAAAGTTTTGTTAAGAAAGTTTTTTTTATAAAGTTAGCCGTTTTGCACGAGAGAATACTGACTGGACACCCTTTATACCTTAATGTACATTATTAAAAATGATTACAATTTTATATATAAATAACTATTACTCCTTCAATATTTGAGTTAGTAACATCGGCCAAAAAACAAATGAAAAATTGACTAGAAATTTCAGTATAAACATCTCGAGTTTACAAAAGTTTAAATTTCCGTAATATTTAAATTATTTTTTAATTTCCTAAGTTTATCGTTTAATTTATCGTAAAATATGTAATCATACTTTCTGTAAAATGTGAAGTGAGGAATGGAACAAAATCGGAGCAACGGTTACTAAGATATGATTTTAAAGAAAATGTCTCTGGCGGTCATTTTTTCTAAATGGCGGCTTTAGCTTACGTCGGGATTTTTTGCGACTTTATGTACTTATCCTACATTAGTAGAGCTATCCATTGCGATAAACAAATAACTGTCCCCAAATAGTTCACGCCAAACCGATTTTACACTGAGGTTTGCCTGGTCTATATGTCTTCCAAGCCCGCTCTTTTGTTTATTAAGGCCGTTGTCCGAACCCCCATCGAGAACATACAGGGTGGACCATTAGTTCAAAGGTAGATTATTTGGATCAAAATATGACGATATAACCAAACATGCTTTAGTACATTGTTCCCATGGAAAAAGATACAGGGTGTCAAGATTGTATTTTTTTTCTTTTTTTTTTTTTGAATATCTCAACCACACCTCTTGACCGATCTTCTCTCAATTTGGTAAGGAAACATTTTTTAGGCTAAGAAACAATAATTTATGTATTACATCACGATATCCCGTGGAGGGCGCCTCCATGAGCTATACCTGATGACGAATATTTTTTCTCTTTTTTTTTGCGAAACGTAGTGACTAGAAAATCTCATATAGGAGTCATTTCTACGTTTCGTAAAAAAAAGAGAAAAAAATATTCATCATCAGGTATAGCTCATGAGGCGCCCCCACGGGCTAGCGTGATGTAATACATAAATTATCGTTTCTTAGCCTAAAAAATGTTTCCTTACCAAATTGGGAGAATATCGGTAGTTGAGATATTGTAAATAAAAAGAAAAAAAAAATTACAGTATTAACACCCTGTATCTTTTTCCACAATAACAATTTACTAAAGCATGTTTGGGTATATCCTCATATTTTGGTCCAAAGAATCTACTCTTGAACTATACTATTATTAATGGTCCACACTGTATTTCTAAAATATAAACTTTTATCATTTTTTTCTTCTATTTTCGGTATAATTTGCCTGGATTAAAGTGGATATGATATAAACATATAAAAATATCTTTATCGGTCCCTATAGACGACAAGGTAATAAAACTCAGTCAACTTTACTGTACGCAAACACGATATTGCTGTAAAGACATTAACTATTTTACATTGTCGCCTCGAAAACTACTAATAACTCGACATATTTATAATCCCAAAGCCATATATTGGGTAGTATACCTACAAACACTGTTTATTTTTGTCAAAAAGCCCCCAACTGGGAGGACAAAGCATCAGGTAGATTTTAACCGAGATTCAAATCTGCTGAATGCTAATTTCTATTTTTGTCAACAATTCTATAAATGCTTTGCATGGGTGCAGTCATGTAAAACCTGTAAAAACAGAAATATGCATACATAATAGTTTATTCATGAGATAAAAAGGCAAAATGAATAAAAACCCTCGATTATTGGTACTATGAATTTATGAACAAATAAAGATCCGTACAGTATTACATAGTCCTATAAATGTGCCTTGGAGAGTGCAATTTTGTTGCCTGACGCGAATAAACAGTTTCCTCCGAAGGTGTCCATATTATCATATGCTTTTTTCTATTAGTAGCCCTCAGCACCAGAAGCATATAATAACAAAAAAGAATTTAAAAAATTTTTAATTCAGTTATAATATTTTCAAACGTCAAATAATGCGACAAAATATAAATGTAAATCGAGGGGCAAACCGCAAAGGAAATCTGGTGTACACTCAGAAGGAAATCCGAGGAAATTTTAAGTAAATCCGAGGAAATACTGAAAAATTATTTACGTGAATTTTTCAATATTTGCTTGGAGCCAGTACGGCTCCAAGCTAAAAATGCGTATACAAATATTAAACATGAGAATAAACTTGAAAAACTTAACATATAAGGTTATGTTGGTTACATTAAAAAGCACTGTACGAAAAATCTTGACTGGGAAAAAGCAGTTTTTAGCCAAACGGCTGGTGTTATTAAATTGAAAAAAAGATATTTTTGTAAATAAATGAATACTACACTTCTATTGAAGAACATTTTTAGCTAAAACTTGTTTATTGGGAAGATCTATCTTCACATTGGCTAATAAACAAGTTTTAGTTAAAAATGTTCTTCAATAGAAGTGTAGTATTCATTTACTTACAAGAATATCTTTTGATCAGTTTAATAACATGAGCCAATTCGCTAAAAAATGCTTTTTGCTGCAATTTTTTTTTAATACAATGCTGTTTTAATAGATGGAGTCACTTCGGTATAATTAAAAATGATTGCAAAAATAATTACATTTATAACCGATGCGCACTCATTTCGTGTATTTGAAGATTGGTCTCGATGTGTTCTTGACCTTTCAGGCGTGATTGTCAGTAGGTAGAGCAATAGTAAAGAAAGTACGAACGCCAAAACTAGAAAACCAACACACCAGCTCTCTGTACTTTATTGGTTCATTTCCCCCCACTCCCCTCTGATTTGATCGCATTGCTCCCTCTTAAGGAGGTACTAAAGAGAGTGTCTTTACCGTATCGTATGTAAATCCCGGGATCAAGAAAGCGCGCTGTATTTAAAATTTGCATGCTCTTTGAACTAATTAACAGTAAAATTTTGAGTGATTTATCTGAATATTTAAAAAAATGGTTACTTTATTTAAATAAACTATAAGGTTAACTCCCGATTGGGGTGAAGGAGAGTTACTCATAAATCGTATATTTAGGTGCAAAATGGCATTCTAAACACTTTTTTATTCTTGTAATTTTTCTCAAAAATGTAATCTTAAGCCAGAAAATCTCATTTTTATACTTCATTTTGGGTCAGCCATCTTGAATTTTCCAATTTTCAAATTTCAAAATTCCCCGAGTATACATTTTCAGTCGGTTTTCTCAAATAATAGTTTCCGAGATAACAAATTAACAAATTTAATTAATTTGTTTAGTGCTTAAAATTGTTTGTTTATTAATAACAAAATGAAAAAGTCCCAGCCAGTTTTTCTTTTTACCAATGTTCTTTAAACTACAATAAACAGTTTGCAAAAAAAATTAGGCCGATTAATCCTTTGCCAGAAAACTTCTCAGAAAATATTAATCTTGACGCGACTAATCATATATAAAGAAAATAAAGGAGCAAAGGAGAAGAAGTCATTCGGCATTATAACAATTTCGCACCTCCTCACAAAAATTGCTTAAAACCGGCCCTGACTAGGCAGACATTTTAATAATAGCTGCGTAATACTCTTAAATCTTAAGAAACACATATTTTTGAGGTTCGCTGTGACGTCAAGTGCGATGCCCTATAATAGCCACACTGCCTACCCTTCGCTCCACTTCAGCTTTAGCTTTACCAATGAAAGTTTGTGATTGGCATTGTCTCCTCTTAAGGTTCTCATCGTGATTATATCATTCACAAGAACGGAGTTGCATTTGAGTTCAACTATGCATGAGTTATTACAACTTTCTATCTCACGACGCACAGTGGGACAAAACCTTACTGTGCCACCCAAATCACTCTACAGGTCGTTCAGTTAAAGTTATCAAAAGTTATTTTTTTTAAATGTTCGTTTTGAAATTCTCTATCAATCTGTCGAGCCGGATTTTTATTTTTTGGCTATAATTTTGACCTACAATTGAATTTTTACTAAAAAAATGTCCTTTTTTTCAATTACAGTCAGTCTACACATCAGGTCACAAATATATAAAGATTCGCACAATTTTAGTTTTAAATCTTCACTTTACAAATACATAATCGATCTGCCAAAGTAGATTTTTCATTTCCTTTTTTTATTCTTGACAGCTGTCAAAATCGCCGTCAAATTTAAACATGTACAAGTGTGTCTCGTAATTTTGAAAATATTGTGAGTTTTCACAGAAGAAGAGATATAAAGTGTTTTAAAACTTTCTAGTTTCATAATTGATATTGAAATAAAGTTTTCACTTTTGGCAGCTGTCAAAACTTCTGTCAACATGAAAATACCATTTTTAATAACACAAGTCTTGTTCTAAGATTCTCATCTAACTTTTCTGAAGTATTTTGACTCGCTGAAGCCAATTTTGGACAAAAAAAATCTATTGCGTCAGTTCTTGTCTCCCCTTTTATCCCCTAAAAAAAAGTCTTGTCGTAAGGCTCTGATCCAACTTTTCTGAGGTATTTTGACGCGCTGAAGCTAATTTTTGAACAAAAATTTTCTGTCGTCTCAGTTTTCCTGTACCATACCTTTCATCCCCTAAAAAGAGCAAAAGAAAGGTCTTGTCCTAAGATTCTCATCTAAATTTTCTGAAGTATTTTGACACGCTGAAGCCAATTTTGCACACATTTTTTTCTACCAGATCAGATTTCCTTTACTACCCCCTTTTATCCCCTATTTTTTGTGTGCAAAATTGGTTTCAGCGCGTCAAAATACTTGAAAAAAATTTAGGTCAGAACCTTTGGATAACATTTTTTTTTAGGGGATAAAAGAGGTAGAGGGGAAACTGACCTGATAGAAATAAAAGATGCGTCCAAAATTGGTTTCAGCGCGTCAAAATACTTCAGAAAAGTTAGATGAGAATCTTAGGACAAGACCTTTCTTTTGCCCTTTTTAAGGGAAGAAAGGGATGGTACAGGAAAACTGACACGACAGAAAATTTTTTTTGTTCAAAAATTATTTTCAATGCGTCAAAATACTTCAGAAAAGTTAGATCAGAGCCTTATTAGGGCAAGACTTTTTTTAGGGGACAAAAACTGACGCAGTAGAATTTTTTTTGTCCAAAATTGGCTTCAGCGAGTAGAAATACTTGAGAAAAGTTAGATGAGAACCTTAAGACAAGATCTTTTTTTTGTAGACTTGTGTTTTTAAAAATGGGTATTTTCATTCAGTTGACAGAAATTTTGACAGCTGCCAAATGTGAAAACTTTATTTTAATATCAATTATGAAACTAGAAAGTTTTAAAACACTATAGCCCCTTCTCTGCGAAAACTCACAATATTTTCAAAATTACGAGAGACACACTTGTACATTTTTAAATGTGACAGCGATTTTGGCAGTTGTAAAGAATAAAAAAAAAGAAGAAGAAAAATCTACTTTGGCAGATCGATTATGTATTTGTAAAGATTTAAAACTAAAATTGTGCGAATCTTTATATATTTGTGACCTGTAGACTGATTTTAATTGAAAAATTCGATATTTATTAGTAAAAATTCAATTTTAGGTCAAAATTATAAAAAATTACAGCCAAAAATAAAAAATCCGGCTCGATAGATTGATAGAGAATTTCAAAACGAACGTTTAAAAAAAAGAACTTTCTGATAACTTTAACTGAACGACCGTACAGTGATTTTGGTGGTACAGTAGAGTTTCGTCCCACTGTGCGACGTACCGGTCCTCATATAGGTTCAATATAAGGGGTGGGTGTGACACGACTTCGCCTTCGAGCGACTTTTTGGCAAAATGGCTTTTTGTCTTACTTATGCACAAGGCGGTTTTCTCTATAACTTTGGAAAGACTTGCATTTGGTTTTCCTACTATCGCTTTCTAACGATTATCCAACGCGCTCGTCCAATTGACGAGCCGCTGGATGAATTTGTTTTATTCGAGAAACCGGCCTTGTCCATTTTTACTAATTTTTGCCAAATAATTACCGCGATTGAACGCGATAACGTGTATTTCAGATATTTTGTCAACTTATTCTTCATGCTTTGAGTTGACTATATGCAAAATAGCAGACGCGAAAGTGGAAGATAAGACCTTAGCAGTCGTTCATTAAAACTGCGTTTTGTACACTATATCGACTCTAAATGGTCGGCTGGCACCAGCGCTTCATTTTACTTCCACATCCAGTTAGTGGAAGTATAGTAACGACAAAAAAAAATTAAAAATTTTTATTGTTCAAATAGACTTAGAATGTCACGAAACGTCGAGATTTTAAGTTTGAGCGAAAAAAAAAATTCTGTCTGTCGGTTTTTTTGTGCGCACGTTTAATCTGGAACCGTTTGAGATATTGACTTGAAATTTGGTACACATATGTACTTTAACGAGATCTAGAACTAGATTATATTTTCATCTTGTTCCGTCGAAGGGTTGGGGGGTAAATTGGGGTAAATTTGGGGAAAATAGGTAAATCAAGCAGGTAAGAGTACATAAAATTGGTATTTAGTATATACAAGAGAAGCTAAAAAAATTTTTGGCATTAGCCACCCCCCTTACCACCCCCACCCCATTATTAAAAGGGATGAAAAAAAAATGTGATATAGTGTGTGTACAAGAACCAGAAACCTCAAAATGTTTTTTACTTCATCCACCCCCACTACCACCCCTCATCACCACCCCCTCCCCGCTACCGATGTGGGGTATCGTTTTATGGGTTTTTGGGGTAGAGGATTTCAAATATTATATTATTAAAGTTCCATAAACAATTACTTCCACATACAAAAATTTTTTCGTTGTGAGTGACTTGGAAAAGAATCTGGATGTGGAAGTAGTGATTCCTTGGGCAGCGGTTTTTTAACGTCATTATATATTGCATTATTAATTCTAGTATTTAGATGCTGGAAGTTTACCACTGTGTAAGCCTGAAAGATATTAATGTACAATTTTGACGTTATCTATACCATCATGACATGCTGTACACAGTCTCAAGCTTGCATCTTCACTTGCTTGCATCACGTCTTCCAAAACGGCGCAGCAGAAATGCCCTTTCGTAAATGGCAACATTAATTGAATTTATTCAGGAAGAAACTAGCCTTGCGTTGAGTCTTGACTATAAGATCCTAAAACCGCCCTCTAAGGGTTGTAACGAACTGCCCTGAGAGTAGAAAGATACCGTCAAACTTTGCAGAAGGTACGAGTGGCGCCCATATCATATAAATTTTTGTTGTATCTTTCAGACGCATGCACTCAAAGAAAATGATAGGTAAATTCAACCAAAAAGAGCATATGAAATCGCGCCTATCTAGTTTCATAGTTAAATCAATCAGAAAAGAATAGTCATACAACTTTATTTGTTTTCGTAAAAAAATAGTAGTTTAATAACCATATCTTCTTGTAACAAATTAAATAGTAGAACGACTTTGTTTTTTGTTCACCAACTAATTTTTAGGTTGATCTACACTTTATTGTATGATGAAGTTTTTTTTGGTTAGCCAAAATCTCAGTATTGAGACATCAGACCACCCAAACCAAAGATTAGAGATCGTTTATAAGATCCATCCAAATATATCGATGATCCCTGAGAGAATTTGAACATTGCAATCATGTTATTAATTTTCTATAAATTCATAAGAGTATAAGATAATGCATGATTGATTATTGTCAGTGATTTGTATGTGGCGTCATCTGGGAATAATTTCTGTAATAGACTACGTGGTAAGCAAGCAAATTTTATGGTAATTCTTTTAGAACTTCTAGAAGATGACAATAATATTGGTTTGTCTACTAAGTACAATAATACAGCGAACTAATACTGGGTTAGAATTACAATTCGATAATAGTTAAAAATAAAATATACTTTTATCTAGTTTAATTTGACACAATTCAACAAAATAATAGTCAGACGAACAAAATAATAATCTTATTCATCTATTTTTTAAGCTAATGTTTGTTTTGTTGTACGACAACTTTTTATTAATTAAAATAACAATCACCTCTTGTTTAAAAATACCATCAATATAGTTTGGTTTAACAAAATTAACGATATTGTTAGTTAACCATTTTTTTTTGTTGAATTTACCCATACTATTTCTTTGAGTGTGGTGATAAAACCAACCACGTGAACATGCCGATGTTGAGAATTAGTGTACCGAATTTTATGGGAATTTTGCCGTTTTACAGCTTATTCTATAAGGAACTGAGCAGTAAACATAAATGTATAGGTGGCAAGTCGAAGAAAAATTGCTGTTGATGCTATCTGGAGTTGATATAAACAGAATCTTTTTGCGTTAACTCTTGATATAGACAAATATTAAATGCTGTCTACAAAGTAGTCCTTTAAGTCCACCAGAGAGATCCAGAAATGACGCCAAATGAAGTAGGGAAGGTCACTAGTTAATAATAAAATTGATATATTTAATTTATCAAATAATACTTACATCGAATGAGGTGGAAACGATCATGTTGCAAATGCATGTGGTGTTTATTTGTTACATCGTTTCGTTGATTAAAACTATTTAATTAAGAACGGCGTTTTGTTTATTAGAAAATACTAAATACACAAATAAGTTGTAATATTTATCAAATTTTTTAACTCTCTAATCGTTTCAGGGACCTGTCATATTGTATCCAGAGGCGAGAAATATACGGAAATGTGCTGAAGATAAGTGAATATCAATTTATCTTCGTAGGCCGTAAAATAATATACAATCTTTCCTTACAGTGGCAAGCATCCGTTAATATATAGTTTTTGTTTACGCTACCCGTCTAATGATGATAAACCTAAATATAAACATAATATATTTGACATCGAAAGCTCCGACGCAATTTATCTATACAGGGGTGTGTCACCACGACCTTAAACTGTATTTCTGAAGCTATTAAGAATATAGGAAGAATATTTTTTGTAAGTGGGTTTTCCATTGCTATCCAGGGGCGTAGCGAAGGGGGGTACATTACCCCCCCCCCAACTTTGTCAGACTTGGCAAAAGTTGGAAATTTGAGACGCAGGTTGGCAATTTTTATTGAAAAATTTTTTATTTTAGATTTTCTCCTCCGCTCATCTACTTTTATTTCGGCGGAATTTGGCAAAAGTTGGAAATTCGTAGAAATTTTTTTTTTGTGGAGGAATTATTACTTAATTATTTACCGAGTTGGCTCTTTAAGTCTTATGAAGTTGGCAAATTTGAAAAATAACCTCCAAAAAAAATTGGCGCGCTACGCCCCTGGCTCTATCCAGCTAAAATATTTTTATTTTCCTATTACTTCCAGTTATATCGGCAACCAACTTCATTCATTATTTTGAAAGGAACGCCCTGTATATTTTGCATCTTTCTGTTAAAAAAAAATATATATATTTTTCCATCATTTGAGTCATATTCTATTTGGTATTTCTAATTTCACTTGAAGAGAATTTAATTTTAATTTTAGTTCCCAAACTTTTAATTTAAATTTTGATGTTTTATTATGGATTTTTTTAATGAAGCAGCTTGAAATCCATGTGTTACGTGACCTTTGTTGCGTACTGTATATTTTTGCGGTATTTCCATGCTGATAGGAAAATCATATAAGGCAGCGGTTTTCCTAGATATTGATAATATTATATTATCAATGCTTGCAAAATAATTCAACCTCGCTAACGTACATAAACATGAATTAAAAGCAAATTCCCAGAAATTTAATATTACACATGAACAAAATATAAATTGATTTTTCAGTACCAAAGAATATTCGACAACTCTTTCAATATAATGGGCCTTTCCCACGTAATTGAACTTGATGTTTATTATGTCATAAATCATTTTTATGTCATAGTATTTTATTATTGTCTTTATTGCTTACACGATCCAGCGGCATGTCGGCATGCTTTGAACTCATTCGTAAAAGTGAACTGGTCCGCTGGAATTCCAATTATCTTCAAAGCGTACCGACAATGTCGGGTCCCTGCCGCTGGATCGTGTGTAGACCCCTATAGTTACCAAATACATAATAGTGTAGTTTATACCCTTGCGGGCATAAAGTGCATTTTACGGCCCGCGTGGGTATAAAGACAAAAAAACATTTTTTGATTAACTTATTAATAAACTTTATTAATTACAAAATATGAAATTAAAGTATTATGTAAATAATCTACTTAACTTTATTTAGTCGAATTCACATTAAACTGGCAATTCTGGAAGGATCCGGTGATAGTTAGATTGCCTGCAGCAAATGTTGATTCATGTTTCATTGTCTAGGTATCAAGTTTCTGTAAGGAAAAGCCAGATCCGGAAGGTATGCCAGCATCCCTGAAACCGCATTTTTTGAAGATATACTGTCCTCTAAATATCCATCAGCAACCGACGTACTCTTCCATCCCCCATGGCGCTTCAACGTGGTCATACTGGCTTCAGCCTCTGCCAGAAGAGTTGTTGATGTTCGACGCAGTGTCCTGTATACTTATCAGGATCGCTCAAGCCCAGATATTTCGCAATGATGAACAGGATTTTTCCAATGTGTTTTTTCCAACTGGCTGTACAGTATAGCGACCTTGTCAGAAAGTCTTTTTTCTGAACAACCACGTGGTCGTAAAGACATGTAGTCTCTTATCAGCTTCAAACTGCTCATTTCGTCTTCGTCAACAATGGTAAAAACGCGCTTTTTATTGATTTTTGTCTCTGGTACATTTACCACGAAAAGTGATTTTCTATCTTCTACGTGAGTAACTAACATATTCACAAGTTCTTGTCGTCGACATCCACCAAATACACCAAATATTAATGCAATTTTGTTCATTAAAAACATCTCATTCGGTGTCTTATGAATAAATTTTAAAACGTCTTCTCTAGACAGAACTTTAGACCTTTTTGGCTGGTATCCTTTTGACTGTTGCTTCAAATATTCGCTTAATTTATGGTAATTAGCGATGTTAATATTCTTATTTACCATTAAAGCCTTCTTTATAATTAAATATTTAGACCATAAGGAAGTCGAAGAAAATGTTTCAGCGAGATCGCCGAAGTATGCAAGCAGCACAGTTTCATCAATATATTCTACACAGTTTTCTGCCATCCAGTTTAGTAATTTGTCATATTCTCTGTTGTAGGCGTCTCTCGATTTATTCGCCAGCAAGTTTTGTGTTGCTTTTTCTGCTTTTTTTGCAATTCGTCAGGAATTTCAAATGTTCCTGCATTTTGACTTTTTAAGTTTGACAGCTAGCAAAATTTGTTTATTCGACAAATAAATAAAGCATTTTCCTAGCAACGATATGATAAAATGAAAATGTTGTTATAATCAAATTGAATTTTCGGATTTTTTAAAATAATATTGTGGATGCAATTACGAACTAGTATGACAGAAGTTTGTATGCACCGCGGGAATTAATAGATGTGTATGCCCTGAATTTAAAAAAAAACTGAGGGCCTCTGGCCCGAGGGTCGTATAATATTTTAATTTTAAATGGATATTTTAAAAATAATAACATTGTCTACTTTATCCCATATTTCAAACAAGTAAACGCGCTCAAATTACGTCATGGGCGGACCCTCCAATAAAAATTAAACAATTTCCGGCTTCATACCTGTTGACATGTTTGAATTTTACATCTCGTCTGAAAACCTGCTGATGAGAGTATTGTCATATTGCCTAATATATGAATGTTTAACGTTAGAGGAAATGCCTTAATTATTTCACTAAAGAATGTCTACTTTTTGTTTTTAAATTTCTGAGTACTTTGTCGCTATTTTCGTTCGGTTCCCGTACTCTCAATTTAAATCTTTTTCAATGTAAAGTTTATGAAGTTTTATTTAAATACTTTGTCTTAACAAAATAAGGCGCTTTTTGTAGGTTAGAAATCCAACCAGCCCATTTCTATTAATCAACAATATTGAGACATCATTTGCGTGAATTTTTAAATGTTCGCTTGGAGCCAGTATGGACACAAGCATAAAAAAATGAGAATAAACTTAAAAAATAAAATTGGAGGTTATGTTAGTTCCAGTTCAATTATTCAAATTTTGTTATTTATTTGTTGCAGTTTTAAACTGATAGCTGACAGAATGCTGTTTAAACGTTGGGAAGTACTTTAATGTATATAACGTACTTCATTTTAATATCAAAAAAATAAATTTGCACATAGTGAAAACATCTAATTATCTCTATCCCCGTTGTTCCTACGTAGTAATTAGTTATTATCAATATTGTATTTTATAAAATATGCTAAAACTTTTGTTTAATCAATTTTCGTGAACTATCAACTACTGTTTTAAAATTACAGCAGTTCGAAGTTTGAAAAATTTTCTCGAATTTCGAAAACATGTCTGTCCCCGTTGTATATAGTCCAGTCAACGAAAGAGTGGTAGAGGACATGGAGGGGGAGAGAATTTTCCTCTTCAAGAATGTGTTGGGGGTAGTTAGAAGGTAAATATACTAAAAGTCCTCGCCCCTAGCCCTGCCGCTTTAGGGGGGAGGGGGGTGGAAAGGTCCCCTTTTTCGATTCTTGGCTTATAATTCGGAAGCGATCCTTGGTACGGAAAAAGTATTCTATGCAATTTTTTTTATTTTATTTTTTTTATCTATTTATTTAACGTCGGCCTACTTCCTCTACCAGGGCCTATCACCGACGCCAGGAGACGAGCTACCCCCAACCTGGAAATTTTGCTGAAGCTCTTCTCGTAAGAAGAGTAGGGATCTTTTACTTGCCTAACATTTAATAGACAAGGGACCGCCTGCTTTACATCCCCTCCGATGGATGGTATATCCACTATGTAATCCTCGTCTTGAAATTACACAGTGTTACGTTTGTAATCACCCTGTATCGTGGGTTTGGAAATTATATCACCAGGGTAACACTAAACACTAATTTATTAACCTACTAATTACAACCAATAAGTTATTTTACTAATATTCATTGTGTACTACAATTCACTACTTCAGTCCCTTGATCTGTTCTGCTCACTTTCTCAAACTTGACTGTCTGTACTGAACTCTCAACTCAACTGCTCATTCAACTGACCATTAGAACTGTACTAACTTAACTATCCCACACCCAGCTTGTCATTCCTTTATATACCTTAGGTTATGTGTTCTGGATCTCTCCACAACATTCTTGCACATTCTACAATATTCCACAGGATGTCCGTGATGTTCTAGATTCTTCTATACGTCTCTAGAGGGTTGAAACACATAACAATAGCTTCCGCGTATACACTGATATACAAGCCGCTAGAAGGTGGGACGAGATCGCCGCGTTTCCCAAGTACTAACCGCGCTGCACGTTGCTTCAATGGAATATCGAGGATCAGGGCTGGCTCTACCGGGGGGGGGGGGCGAAGCGAGCAGCTGGCCGGGGCGGCAAATTCTTCAAATCCACAGTTAACAAAAAATATAAAAAAGCTAGGAAACAATTGTTTCACTAACATAGTAATAGTAATGTTAACTTTATATAAATAATTTGTTATTGTTAGCTTTTTTTGTATATGAAGTATGTTACATACATACATTCTGTTTCTTATATATGATTTTATTTCTTGTCTAATTTCTGTGGTGTGGTATTTTTTTTTAAGTTTCAATACGGTTAATTTTTTCAATTATTTTATTTTACCCTTTTAAATACTGTAATCATATTGCTGAAAATCCAAAAATTGCTGTAAACCTTATAACTAAAAAAACAAACAAGAATATTCAGTAGGTGATTCTTAAAATGTTATAAAAAATAACGGACTGAAAATATAGGGCCAGGCGGGGTAAATAAAAGACAAGGTGATATCCAACCCAGATTGAAATAAATTAAACTTAATTTTTTATTCAAGTTTGTTTTGAATATTCAGAACTGTTTTGTTATCCAAGCAGGTCCTATGCCTACTGTTAATGCGGGAAAAATATTATTCAGTAAACTCTTTAATTCACTTTTAAAAAATGTTTGAACGCACCTTAGTACTTTTTTGGAGATTTTATAGTTTCTCTATTTGCATTGTCCGTATTTGGCAAACGTTAACTAGAAATATAATACTTCACATTTTGTGATCAAGTTTATTAATCTGCTACTTGTAAATCATCAAAAATTTTATTTTAACGAAAAAATTAAAAGCGAGGTAAAAAAGAGACTAAAGAGACCAAATGGGCAGACTGAAGCATGCACATTCAGCTTCCTAATTTAAGAGAAGCTAGCTAGCCCTTCTGCAAGCCCCTTCTTGTTTAGTAAAAAATCTGAATAAATTACATAAAGGAAAAAACCCTCCTCTGTCTTATTTTTGCACTTCCATTTGTACGACGTCAATAAGAATGAGAATAAATCACGTGTCTTTCATTTGCCCTCCACTGTCTTTTTTTACCCCACTTTGAGGGTAAATATGAGACACTGTTTATTTTTGTTTATCAATTAACGGTACTTTTTAGTAAAAAATACATAGAAATATAGTTTTTCCTGTCATTTTTACATATGATACCAATCTTTCATTAAATATGACTCGATTCTAAGCAACCTAAAAATTGAAAGATGTCATTTTGTCTCATTTTTACCCCGTTTGACCCTAATGTTATTGATATAAGAGATGAGCGGCAAAATGAAACTATGCCCGGGGCGGCAAAATACCTGGAGCCAGCCCTATCGAGGACACATACACAGTGAAGACGTATCTACGCTAGGGCTGCCATAAATATCGTTATGTTGACCGAGACATTTTGAAAAATATGTGTACACGGGGCACGCGTTGCGGGTGGTGGAGAGGGGCGGCAGCCCCCATTAGTGTTCCGCAGATTTTTTTAAGTTCAAGGTCATCGTGATTTTTAAAGTGCCATAATCATATGGAAATGTTGGCAAGCCATATTCATTGGGCGTGGTATATTCGTCTAATTATTCATGAAAAATAATTTGATTTTTAAACCGGGACATTTAATCTGATTACCGGGACATTTAATCTGATTACCGGGACATCCGGAAACAGCTTTGCAAACCGGGACATGTCCCGGTGTACCGGGACGTATGGCAGCCCTAATTTACGCTCGCCCCTATGCAAAATTAAACACAATTAAATTTCTTACAAGAATGCTTATATTCATTTTCGTCCTATGTGTTATAGTTTCCGAGATATTCGCCAGCGAAAATCGTTATTTAATAAATAAATCAATTAGATAACTGACATTTCTTTATCAAAACGGTTTACCGTGGTCTACTAATGAATCAGTCACAAAATAATCTTTATTTTACAACGCTCGATGTATTTACTAATAATTTTGTCGAAATCTACACATTTCCTTAAATATACAGTGCGACTCACTTAAAATGAAGACTGCTACAAAGACAAAGCCACCTGCGCTACCAAAATATGCGAAAAAAAATTAAATATACTAGTGGGTCTTGACGTATCCACCACAATTTGCGGAAAACTGAGGATCCCCTTTGCCAGATGAGCTTATGTATGAGAAACCTCCCATCAACAACCAAATCAAATTTTTGTGTACGTGTTTGGCGCCCGATTCGATGCATTTTTTTAGAATTTTTAACATTCAAAATGTTTTTATTTTATCCGCACATTTTGGTACCGCAGGTGGCTTTGCCTTTGTAGCAGGCGAATGTTTCTCTGGTCATAAGTAGGTCCTAATTTGTTCTATACTTGAGTAATATTTCATTAAAATTGGAAACAAAATAAAAAAGTTATAAGGGTGTCTTTATTTTAAGTGAGTCACATTATGTACCGTGCGTGTAATTGCCCATTAGGCATGTACATTCACGTAGCGCGAGAGATATGACAACACAGCGCAGTAAACTCGTCCGTCAGCGGAGTATCCCAGCTCTCAGTAATTTCATTTCAGCCAGCTGCCCAGCTTGTGACTGTGATTTATTAGAAGACCACGGTAAATCGTTTTGATAGAGAAATGTCAGATACCTAATTGATTTATTTATTAATTATCGATTTTCGCTGGCGAATATCTCGGAAATTATAACACATAGGAAGAAAATGAATATCGGCATTCTTGTAGGAAATTTCCGTACGACGCATCGTTTCCGAGTTATAAGCCAAGAATCGAAAAAAGGGCCTTTCCGCCCCCTCTCCCCTCTGAAGTGGCAGGGCTAGGGGCGGGGATTTTTAGCATGTTTACCTCCTAATTACCCCCAACACATTCCTGAAGAGGAAAATCCTCTCCCCCTCCATGTCCTCTACAATTTTCTTTCTTTTGGGCGTTCATTGATTTTACTAATATTAGTTAAGGAAGTATAGATAGTGCAGCCATTCACATCCAAATAAAATAAATAAAAACATTCCGTTTGTTATTTTATTTCTGAGAATATGGCAACCCTAGTTATGACTATGAGTAATAAATAAACTAATGTGTACTCACGTGTGTTTTCACGGAAATCACGTTTAGTAATAACAATAACATTGACATACAGACCCACATTAGACTATTTCATTGATAGGTATATGAGATATGAGAATGACAAATCTGAGATTATTTTATTATATTGTATCAAGTATAGCATAACAACACTCACAAAATTAAATTGCAATAAATTTAATCATGTCGACGTTTTGTAGGTATTCAAATTTGATTTTTTTTATCATGTAGAATTATTATGAGATGTTAGTTGCTATTTCTAATTTTGTTATTGTAAAACTTACAAAAAGCAAAAGTAATGTAATGAATATATGGCTGCCGTCTAAAGACTAAAGGATGTAATATATTATAGAAAATTTATGAAATTGGAGTTTTTACTGTATTGATTTGATTTACCAGGTATTGGTAGGCATTGCTGCCGCTGCAAGGAAACATACCGCTGAGCCGGCTACGTCAACGCTGGGTTGGATTAGTAGAGCAGCGAAAAAGAGGTAAAATTGTGTCGTTTTTTTTTATCAGCTTAGAACAAGATCAGACAGCGGGTATTACCAACAACATCATTTTACACATAAAAACACGAAATACATTATTCAGTGGTCACAGATATTCTTATTTAAAAAAAGTGTAAGATTTAATTTTTTTTAAATCATGTTTTTTGTACATCTATTGCCATATCTCAAAAATGAATTGAGCTATCGATGTGAACTTTTTTTTGTTATAAAACACACACTTAAGCGCTTCTTTTTATACATAGGATTGCTAATAAAAAAAAATGTGAACATGCCAAAAACGTAGATGACCCTGAAAGTTTAGAGAATACGCCATCAAATTTTCACTAAGCGAGGAACTTTTTTGTTTTTGAAAATTTTGTGTAACATGCTATGAAGAAAATGAAGTCAATAGACTAAAAAAGTTTTTAGAAAAAAATATTTTCATTATTAGCAATAGTTTGTTAGTTACGAATTTTTTAGTATGGAGGAATTGTCGAAGCGTACGCTAGCGGCACTTAAGAATAATAATGATTATGTATTGTGTGTAACGGAACTTTTCATTATTTTTTTATGTTTAGGACTGTTTTATCACGTTTTAGGATCTGAAAGGATAACTTATTTTTTCCAGTGGCGCATTAAGGACTAAAGTTGAAGGCAAAAAGGAATTAAAAATCTTAAATAGGAGTATCTGGGATAAAAATGCATTGCATTGGGATCTCGGAAACGGTAAAAAATAATATTATAGTAAATGGAAAAAAAAGTTGCGCAACTAGGGGGCTAATAAAATTCCATAAACAGAAGTTTAGGAAAAGTAATAATTTTGGAGTGTTTTGATAAAAAGTAAACTATCGAGTTTTCCTTTTTTTGCGTTATTATTGGAGCTAAATAGAAAAGACAGTTTCTTAAAGCACTTTTTTTTTTTGAACGTGGCAATTTTAATATTTGTATCCGACATTTCCAGAGTCCCTATCCGAAACTCCCATGCATTGCATTTTTACCCTAGATCCACACAATAATTGAGTAAACGTGTTATTTTCGCCTAAATTAGGTAACAAAAAAGAAAAAAATATCCTAAATTAAGTCTCTTTTAATTTCCGCAGCCCTAATTATAGAAACCTTGTTTCCATAGCTTGTGCACAAGTTTATCGTTCTCCTCTATTACTACGCCACATAAAATCCACTCCATTTTACGATGAAACTTAGATTGCTTTTTATCTTAAATATTTTTTTAGCAGATAATCCACGCACAATTCGCACAATGGCCATACGTTCTACAATATAATACAAGTGGTAATAAGGGAAAGAATATAGTTACACATTTTACTTCCACATCCAGTGTAAGTACAGTATCGACAAAAATATTTTTGAAAATTTCTGTTGTTCAAATAGGCTTAGAATGTCATGAAACGTCGAGATTTTAAGTTTGAGCAAAAAAAAAATTCTGTCTGTCGGTCTGTCTGTAACTTTTTTTGTGCGCACGATTACTCCGGAACCGTTTAAGATATTGACTTGAAATCTGGTAGACGTACCATGTATTTTAACGAGATCTGGAACTAGATTATTCCGTTAACGGGTTAATGGGGGTAAATAGGCAAATCAAGCAAGTAAGAGTCCATAAAATTGGTATTTAGTATATATAAGAGAAGCTAAGGTCTCAAAATTTTTTTGGCATTAACCACCCCCATTACCAACTCCCACCCCATTATTCAAGGGGGCGAAAAAATAAAATTGTCATTTAATGTGTGTACAAAAACCAAATTTTTTTTTACTTTATTCACCACTACTACCACTCCCCTTCCACCACCCTCAGCACCACTACCGATGTGGTATATCGTTTTATAGGTTTTTGGGGTAGACGATTTCAAATATTTTATTAAAGTTCCATAAACAATTATTTCCACATCAAATTTTTTTCGTTGTGAGAGACTTGGATAGAAGATCTGGATGTGGATGTAGTGATTCCTTGGGCAGCGGTTTTATAATTTGATCTTCGACGAAAACGAATAACGTTGATCGTACACCGTCCTGAGATTAGTTAAGTTTTAGTGGACGCGGGCGTATTAATACTCAATTTCTGCAATTCGCGCGCTCCAAAAAAATCACTGTACCTAAACTATCAAAGACACAAAAAGAATTATGCTATCAAAAACTTTTTTGGTCTTTTGGCTTTATTTTCTTCGCAACATATTATACAAAATTTCCAAAAACAAAAAAGTTCCTCGCTTAGTGAAAATTTGACTACGTATTTTCTGAACTTTCAAGGTTATCTAAGTTTTTAACATGCTTAAATGTCCGTGACCACTAAAAAATGTCGTATTTCATGATTTCTAATGAACATCGACCTACTTAACGAAATGGTATATGTCTCAGTTTTTTCTAAGATTAAAAAAAAAAACTCGAGAAGGAAGCGACTTTTCCCCTGTTTTTTACTCCACTATAGGGTCATGCTTGTTGTCAGCAGCGAGAGCCACATGATGCATGGTAGAGGAATTTAGGATGGGAAGTGTAGGTATTTATGAGATGAGATATTGTTGCATTGTGTCGTGAAGAAGCATTTAAGCTCTTTTTTTTTATGTTTTTGCTTCTAGATTTCTACCTCTTGTGAGTCCACTGATTTCTGATTCCGGTAGAGCATAGGTATATCCTTATGATTTCTTTATAGTACACTATTTTTTTCTTGCCGTTATTCCAGGGTTTTGTTGTTTCTTTTACGTATTTCCAGTTTCCCATATATTATATTTTGTGGTCTCTTGTCCCCCCGCTTTAACGCTCCTGGCCCGCTCCCCCGCTTCTCTGCCTACCAGGATGTGATATTTCGTTCTTAGATTCAGTATTTGGTCCATTATTTTTGTGTGTAGCTATCATTTCCTTGGGAAAACCCACATTAACGTGTCCATCCTTGCTCCGGTGAAGAGTTCTTTGTCCTTTTCGGCCCATAGTGATTTCCAGCAGTTATTCTTTGGATGGTGGCTTATTATATTAAAGGGTCTTCTTGTATTCATTTGATTCGCTCATTTTTTCTTTCTCTTCTTCCTCCAGCTTATATGTCCAATTTTGCAGTGGTATGCATCTTTTCGTGTACGTATTACCATTTCTTCTGTACCCCTCCCCGCCGCTTATACGCCCCTGATCTGTTCCTCTGCCCACTAGGATGTGATCTTTCGTTCCTACTGACTCGGGTTTAGTTTATATATTTGCCGAAAAAAAATATTTATTACCCTACTTTTAATTTACCTAACCCTTCAGGCCTAGTAATACGCCACTGACTCGGGTTTAGTATATGCTGGAAGAAAAATATTTATTACCATGCTTTTAATTTACCTAACCTTTTAGTGGTAAACTCAAAGTTTATTTGTCTAAGAAATTATTTAAAGGTCTACAGATGATCCAACCAACCAGCCAACCTTCTCGGTACACCAGCCTCGTCAAAGCGTATCGACAATGTTGGCTCCAGCAATTTTACGAGTTCGCATGGCAATCTTCAAAGTGTACCGAGAAGGTCGGTTGGTTGGTTGGTTGGATCGTATGTAGATTCCTTTAGGCTTAAATGGTAAAATTTTAAGGGTAGAAAAACTTATCTCTTTCCCTCGCTGTGATTTATTGCTTCTTTGGTCATCTGGGATGGCTTTCTCAAGCCACTTTGTCACATGTGTTTTCACTTGTTTATGAACTAAGATTTTAATAACTACTAATTAAATATTGGCTATAAGTCTTAACAATTGTTATTCTAATATGCATCACCTTATGTAGAATTTTTCACTTAACAAAACAAGCATAATTGTGTCCTATTGGACCAGCTTATAATAGGGATTTACGTAATTTATTACCAGCGTTTTTTTTTTGTCTCTGGGACCTCAAACCGAACCTCCAAAAAATAGTTTTTACTGTATTGTCACTAAATTTTCAAAGTTCTAAAATACATTGTTTTGTAATGTAAATAAACATTAACCGAGATAAGCATCGCCCAGGGTTAAAAAAAAAGAGTTTTTAATGTTTTTATCAACACCCTCAATGTTATATCTTTTTTCTTAAAATGTATTATAACTGATCGATTATTTTCAAAAGTAATAAGGTTCTTCCTCTAGCTAATACTAACTTACTATCCAAATTTCAATACAATCGGGCTTCCGACAGACGGACATTTTGAAACTTGTTCAGAAATTCGATCTGATGAACATATAATATGAAATCTTTTTCGATGCGAATATTATTTACGGTTTTAGAAATGTGCCAATCAAATGCAATCAATATACTCTTCGTTTCGTATTTTAGCCTAATCAATAGGTAAAAAAAGTCGATCCTTTCTGCAAAAATTGCGTAAGACACAGGGTGGTGTATACTTTTTGGAAAACAGGGAAAACCTGGAAAACTCAGGGAATTTGATTTTGTCAGGGAAATCAGGGAATAGTCAGTGAATTTATAAATTTATACAAAAAGTCAGGGAAAATTTGTTAAGACTACTTGTAACCTGGAAAATTCAGGGAATTTCAAATTTGTGAAATGGTATACACCCTGATAAGAACGTAAGTCAATTTTCTTTTTTTTTAAAGGTTTGGGGATGCCTTCCGAGTATTTTGCCAAGTTGGCGAGGTTGGCCATCTTTACTAAAAGTCAAACGAAAATATCTCGAGAACCATTGATGCTAGGGCAAAAATGGTAAGGATCTTTTCTGTTTAACACTAAATTATGTACAAATTACCTAATTTACCTTATTTTCGTAAAACTAACCGTTTACGAGTTAGTTGCAGCGCGTCAAAGTTTTCAAACAGTAGTTTTTGCGGATTATTCCGTAAACTACTGTTGATCGTACATTAAAATGTCAAATACGAGATGTAACTTGTAAACGGTTATATTTACGAAAATAAGATAAATGGCGTCCGAACGTTTATGAGACGAAGTACTTAGTTTAAGTGTTAAATATCTCAGAAACTATGGCACTACGTCAAAAATGCTAACCACCAAAATGAAAGATTTTTTTTTTATTATTTTTTGATTAACTCTATAGCATAAAAATCAAAGAAGTTATGACAAAAATAATGTGCTTCATTCACATTTTTTAAATAAAATCGTCGCCATCTGATTAGTGTAAGGTGTAAGTAGTCAGTAATTAAAAAAATATATTTCGTTGTACGTACCTACTGTTTTTCGTTAATTGAGGGTCCGCCACTTAAAACTCCCCAGACTCGTAACTTCCTTATTTTTTAAGCTACGACCATGTTCGGAACATCAAATTGTAGATAATTTTAAGGCCTTTAAACATCCAACATACAGAGTGATTTAATAAAAAAAAATTTGAAAAATTTATTACGAAAAAAAAATTAATTTCCTTGAATATTTTTTCCCTCACTCTGTACATGAACTGTGTTAATGTTTTCTTATAAAGGTTTTAATTAGCTTCAATTTATGTTATTACGTTATATTCGAAATTCTTTTTGGTTTTAGAGAAAGGAATTAAAAATACTCCTTCCGATTCCAAACTGATTTTTTTTAAAATAACCAAAAAAATGTAAATAATAATTTTACGCTTTATTTGTAAAAGACATATCACAAACAATCCTCAACGTAACAAAACAGCAACAAGAAACAAAAGAAATAAATATTTTTAAAAATAAACTTTATTAAAATGTACTAAATAATAGGAAATTTCAAAATTTTTATTAAATTTTTTTTTCTTAACCGTAAATTGAAGCTAATTAAAACCTTTATAAGAAAACATTAACACAGTTCATGTACAAGGTGAGGGAAAAAAATATTCAAGGAAATAAATTTTTTTTCGTAATAATTTTTTCAAAAAAAAAAATTTAAAATCACTCTGTATGCATATTTAAAAGCCTGAAAAATACCTACAATTTGATGTGCCCAACATGGTCGTAACTTAAAAAATAAGGAAGTTACGAGTCTGGGGAGTTTTAAGTGGCGGACCCTGTAGAGTGATCTAGATGCTCGAATTTTTTCGTCCGTCTACAAAACTTGCTTAAGAAGAAAACTCCACATTAAACTGTACAGGGATTTTCGAGAAAACAAAGTTTTTGGTTTTTGCAAATATCTCAATAAATATTAGTTTTAGTGAAAAAATGGTAGACATCAAAACTTTTTTTTTTTTTAACTATTTAACGTCGGCCTATTTCCGCTACCAGGGCCTATCACCGACGCCAGGAGACGAGCTACCCCCAACCTGGAAATTTTGCCGATCCTCTTCCCTTAAGAAGAGTAGGGATCTTTTACTTGCCTAACATTTAATAGACAAGGGACCGCCTGCTTTACATCCCTCCGAAGGATGGTATATCCACTACGTAATCCTCGTCTGAAATTACGTAACTTCCGAGTATACACTGATATACGAGCCTCTAGAAGGTGGGACGAGAACGCTGTATTTCCCAAGATGGGAGCCCATCCAAGTACTAACCGCGCTCGACGTTGCTTCAACGGAATATCGACTGATATTCACATTGAAGTCGCCTCTACGCTCGCCCCGACATAATCTGAGAATGAATTTATGGGATAAAGTATTTAGTTTAAAATGTTAAATACCTTAAAAACTATGACACACCTATCAAAAGTTCCAAGGGACATTAAAAATAATTATACAGTCTTTCAAATGATTTTTTTGTTTTTTCTATATCATAAAAAAAATATAGAAGCTATGGCCGAAACGCTGTCACATTTTTTGAACAAAACGTGGCCATTTTGTTCAGGGCCGCCGACAGCTTTACCGGGACCCGGCTGCTTATTATTGAGGGCCCCTTTCCTCTTTCAAGGTTTTGTCGTTTTATTTTTCGCATTAAGTTTTAAATTTATTAAAAACTACCATAGTATTTAATAGTTATAGATTTTTATTGAATTGAAATATTTATATAATTTTGTTTTTTTGAGAATCGCCAAATGTGCACAACTGAATGCCTAGCCTGTATGACGTAGTATAGCCGAAGCCCCGGGTCCCCTGCGGGTGCCCGGGCCCCGGAGATTTATCCCTCCGCTGCCTCCCCCTGTCGGCGGCCCTGATTTTGTTATTGTAATTGTCCAGTAATTAATTTTATTTTTCAAAAATGCTGTTTTTCGTTAATATCACCTAGATGCTCAATTTTTTTGACCCATTTAAAACGCTTTAGAAAAAAAATTCAACCGCCATATTGGAGTCGCCATTTTGAATTTTTCAATTTTGACTTCAGATTCGCAATCAGCGATCCCAAAAACATAAATATCTAAATTTAGTAAAAGCAAGTATCCGGACCATATAGAAACTAAAGATTATATGATAATAGAGAAAATAACTAGTGGAAGCATTCTACTCTTCGCCGATTTACTGAGCTTTTTATGTAATTGTTACACATTCTATAGGATACTCTTCGCATTTTTCTTGTAAATAATGTTAATTTTTGGATATTCTAAATTTTGTGATACCAACTTTGTTGTGAAAAAAAAAAAATATATGAAAAAAAAAATCACGATGTCAGGGATCGAACACGGGACCCTTGGATTGCGAGACGAGAGAGAGAGAGAGAGAAAGAACAAGCATTTATTAATGTTTCACCACAAGGTACAATAATGCGCCATTCCGGAGTCCGACCCGGAGCCAGCCAGACAACCACGGCGAACATCGCCGAGGTGGGTGTGAGACTGGGCGGGTAGGGTCCGGTTTGGCGGTGACGAAAATTATTTGCTGAGTTAAAACTCCTGCCTAATGGAAAAAGGCTTAAATTTAACGGTATCGTATAACGTAGTACACAAGGGTACTTAAAAATAATTAGAATTAAAAACTGTAAAAAACTATCGATTTCGCGCACACGCGAACACTTAAAAATTTTGATTGCTGGCACGGGAAAACAAAACTCAACGAAAAAAGCCGTTTGAGACAATTCCACCCTGGTAGTCTTCCTGACGCCAGGAAAGTGTCGTGGATAGTTAAAAGTGTGTAATGTTATGTGAAATTTTAGTTTGTTAAGAATTTATTAGTCGAAACTGAATTTAGAGACAAAAAATAGACAAGGAACAAAAAAGGTAAAAACAAATAAAGGGAATAGAGAGGGGTTGGTTGTAGGTTTTGGTGAAGATTAAAGGTGGGGAAAGGAGAAGTTGTCGTAGAGGGAAGTGTGGTTAGAGAGGTTGCCGAAAGATAGGCAACGCCTGGTATGGTAAGGGGTGTCGGATATCGAAAAGGATCGCATTATGCTGTCTGATTCGTGTTATGTTGCGGGTTAGCGGACTATCGCCCAGTTTGAATTGATAGAATTTTTGGGAGATTTCTTGGACGTAGTCCGCTAGTGGCGTTATGTCGTGGCAACGATTATATAGATCTCTGAGGGAGGTGTATCTGCCCGAATCAGAGATGAGGCGCATAAATTTGTGTTAGAGAACTCGGAGTTTCCTCATTGTCGTGGTCGGTATGCTGCACCACACCGGCGCCGCGTATGTGATGGCCGGCCTGATCACCATCGTATACAACAATTTTTTATTTGTCCTGTTGAGTCCGCTACTCCTTGCCAGGAGCGGATACAGACTCCTGGACATGGAGTAGACCTTGCGTATTGTCTCGTTTATGTGAATGTTGAACGTCAGTCTCTTGTCCAAGTTCACCCCTAGATACTTCACGCACCGTTTAATTGGAATTTGGCGACCCCCGATCGAAAGTGGTGTTAGAATCCGATTTTCGGTGAAACGGCGCGTGAATAGAATTGATTCCGACTTCTCGGCATTGATCCGAATTTTCCACCTGTCGTAATACGCCGTGGCACGGGCCACGTGAGCCTTCAGCAACATATTAGCTGCCTGTGCATTGTGCGAATGCACGTACATGGCCGTGTCATCGGCGTACTTGGCAAGGTTCGAATTCGGGAATTCCCGGAAGTCGGAGACATATAGATTGTATAGTTTTGGTGACAGGCATGATCCCTGGGGGACGCCCGCGCGAATGTCCCGCCGAGTTGATAGTTTATTATTCACTCTGACCTGCAGCGATCTGCCTGTCAGGAAAGAGTGAACAAGTTTCGTTATGTGCATGGGGAAGTCCAGTGCGTTTAGTTTATGAAGCAGTCCCGGGATCCATATGGTATCGAAAGCTTTCTCAACATCGAGGAGCACCATGACGGTGCTCTTCCCGAGGTTGCATTGTACCTTAACGTCATTCACTGCTGCACAGTGCCCCTGCCCCGCCTGAAACCGAACTGGCACTCATCATCGATGTGGAGTTCATCCTGAGCAGAGTCTAATCTGATCAGGATGACCTTCTCTATCAACTTGGAATTTGAATTGAAATATTTATATAATTTTGTTTTTTTGAGAATCGCCAAATGTGCACAACTGAATGCCTAGCCTGTATGACGTAGTATAGCCGAAGCCCCGGGTCCCCTGCGAGTGCCCGGGCCCCGGAGATTTATCCCTCCGCTGCCTCCCCCTGTCGGCGGCCCTGATTTTGTTATTGTAATTGTCCAGTAATTAATTTTATTTTTCAAAAATGCTGTTTTTCGTTAATATATAGCATCACCTAGATGCTCAATTTTTTTGACCCATTTAAAACGCTTTAGAAAAAAAATTCAACCGCCATATTGGAGTCGTCATTTTGAATTTTTCAATTTTGACTTCAGATTCGCAATCAGCGATCCCAAAAACATAAATATCTAAATTTAGTAAAAGCAAGTATCCGGACCATATAGAAACTAAAGATTATATGATAATAGAGAAAATAACTAGTGGAAGCATTCTACTCTTCGCCGATTTACTGAGCTTTTTATGTAATTGTTACACATTCTATAGGATACTCTTCGCATTTTTCTTGTAAATAATGTTAATTTTTGGATATTCTAAATTTTGTGATACCAACTTTGTTGTGAAAAAAAAAAAATATATGAAAAAAAAATCACGATGTCAGGGATCGAACCCGGACCCTTGGTTTACGAGACGAAACTCTTGCCGCTACACCACCATTTCTTATTCCTAAAATTGTTAATGAGTGTAATATATACCATTAGAAAATTTATTGTGATTATTAGGAAACACACATTAGTAAAATGTATTAAAAAAAAATAGTGATAGGAAATAACATTTCGCAAGGTTTCTATTTATTACAAACCATAAAAAAATGTAAAAAATATTTTTTTAAATTTTAAATTACTAATAACTTTTTTATTTACCAATCTATTTTGTTAAAAAACAATAGGGTTCTTCCTCTAGCTAACACTAAGTTACTCTCCAAATTTCAATACAATTGGATTTTTCTTTCTTGAGTTATCGTGCTTACAAGAAACGTGACGGACGGACGGACAGACGGACATTTTGAAAGTTGTTCGGAATTCGTTCACTAACATAACGATATAAAAAATTTTTCTCTACGAGCGATATTTACTGATTTAGAAATGTGCCGATCAAATACAATATACACTTCGTTTTTGCGAAGAGTACAATAAAGAAAAATTACCATTACCTTGCACTATATCAAATTTAGTAATTGAAATTTCACCCACTTCCCGTTATCTGATGGAGCTGAAATTTTACACACATGATGACTATACAATATAGTATATCTAATATCGTTCTAAATTCAATATGGCGGACGCCCCAAGATGGCGGCTTATCTTTTTCTTCACAACCCCCCCTTGACATCTTTACTCATCAAACATGAAAGGGTTTGATGAGTAGAATACGATCAGCTATGTGACGACATGCAAAGCCCAAGATGGAGGCTTACTTTTTTTTTCGTCGTGCATATGGGTATCAAATGAAAGGGTCTGACGAGTAGAATACGATAAGCTACGTGAAATAAAACCATTATTTATAAAAAAACAATTTTTAAATTTATCTATTGACCTCTAGGTACTGTACTATATGACATACCTATGTCGCATACGGTAGGTTGCTACTCAAGATTTTAAAGTTGGGCTAGCATTTCTCTCTTAAAATTGCATGTTTTAATGCGTTGAAATTTGTTACACTAAATCACCCTGTATATGGTAGTCATATTTTCTTTTTACAACACTTTACAGCTTTTTGAGATGTACGATGTACAACATCATTTAAATAAATTTTAAGTTCAAGTTCATCACGTATAAACAATAATACTATTAAATAATTTTCCTAGATACTTATAAATATTTAAAATTTAAAACATAAATATTATGTAGGTATAGAATTAGGTATGTTATTTATTGCCACGCTAACCTATCAACCCAGTATATGAAAATAAATTTAATCTCTTAATAAGAGTATACTAAAAATCATTATCGTTTTTCGATGGCTAAAACATCTCTCTGTTAAATAAATATTATTTCACTTGATGCAATAATACATCGTCACCATCGCAATAAAAAATTACCGTTCTTACTTAGAAAATCGCCCCCCGGCTATTTTTAAACGTGTTCAACTTCACGTCTTATTTACGCGCATGTAATGAATGAAACATTACTACGCGTACGTCATCATTGTTCTAGACCAACCATAGTGTGGTATGCTTGGAATAGCAAATCGTTTCTGCATTCCCGTTTGCCCGAACAAGCACGACCGAGTTCACTCTTGACTTCGTTGAACTGACAGCTCAGAGCCGCTACAGCTGATGGTTTACGTGTAAGCCTACTGTTCGATAGCAAAATTTTCAGTGTAAAGTAAAAGGTATCCCTCCGGCTTGCGGCCGTCATTAATAGTACTAATTTATTGTCGAGATGATCTCAAATAGTATAAACAATGTTACTGCAAAGTGTTCTAAATGTGTTTCTGTGTACTGTGGTGTTTAACCAGTGTCAAGCTTATTTTAACCTAGAAAAACACGATGACTGTTTTTGTCAGTTGCAAGGAAAAATCGACGAATGCACTTGCAATATCGACACCGTCGATCATTTTAATAATGTGAAAATTTACCCGAGGCTGACGAGCTTGCTTGTGAAAGATTATTTCAGATTTTATAAGGTACTGACAACAATTATAAACACTTTCTCAGCAAATTTCACCATGTACTACTTAAACTGTCAAATGGGTGACACTGACACTTGTACGATCCAAGTTTATTTCTTCCGTTGTTAGTGGATGCTTTTTACTTTCTCTTAAGAAACAAATGATATAAGTATTTTGCCCACATTGTTGCAGTGAGTCTCCATTTGTTTTGAAATCAGGTACTTTGTACTTTTGAAAATTTCGTAGGATCATCTGATGTGCGCATACCTAACAAAAATATTTTTTTTATTACAATCTGACCAATGTGCAATAAAAAGTCCCTTTCACGAAGGTGAATACCCCTTTTGGTTCCCTGTAATGCCGTAAATTTTGAAACAGATTTGTGAGCTTAGTTTAACAAATATTTAAGTTCGGTTCCCAGCCTTATTGTTATTTTTTATTTACCTACTTTTTTTTTTAAATAATATGCCACATTTTAGTTTCGGAAAAGAAATAATGTCTTTACGGCTACAAATAGCCAAGGACTGCGCCACAATCACATTAAACTGCGACTTTGAAGCTTATACATTTTTGTTTTTTTAGAACTTTAAAACATGATTCAAATGAAAGTTTAAGAGATTCGGAATTGGAATAAAATCTTCGATAATTTCATCTTTACTAACAATAAGGCAGTTTTTGATGTACCTGAAGTTTCGAACGTTCACTTGAACGAATTTCATATGAAAAAGAAAAACCGCTGCCCAAAGAATCACTACTTCCATATCCAGATTCTATCCAAGTCACTCACAACGAAAAAACTTTGTATGTGGAAATAATTGTTTATAGAACTTTAATAATATTGAAATCCTGTACCCCAAAAACCCATAAAACCCCACATCGGTAGTGGGGTGGGGGTGTTGATAGGGGGGGGGATGGTAGTGGGGGTGGATGAAGTAAAAAAATATTTTGAGGTTTCTGGTTTTTGTACATACACTAAATCACAATTTTTTTTTTCATCTCCTTCAATAAGGGTGGCCAATGCCAAAAATTTTTTTGAGACCCTAGCTTCTCTTGTATATACTAAATACCAATTTTATCGACTCTTACCTGCTTGATTTACATATTTACCCCAAATTTACCCCAACTTACCCCCCACCCTTAGTCGGAACAACATAAAAATATAATCTAGTTCCAGATCTCGTTGGAAGTACATACGTGTACCAAATTTCAAGTCAATATCTTAAACGGTTCCAGAGTAAACGTGCGCACAAAAAAAGTTACAGACAGAAATTTTTTTTCGCTCAGACTTAAAATCTCGACGTTTCATGACATTTTAAGCCTATTTGAACAATAATTTTTTTTTTGTCGTTACTATACTTCCACTGGATGTGGAAGTAAAAAACCGCTGCCCAAGGAATCACTACTTCCACATCCAGATTCTCTATCCAAGTCACTCACAACGAAAAAACTTTGTATGTGAAAATAATTGTTTATGGAACTTTAATAATATAATATTTGAAATCCTCTACCCCAAAAACCCATAAAACGATACCCCACATCGGTAGTGGGGTGGGGGTGGTGATAGGGGGGGGGGTGGATGAAGTAAAAAAATATTTTGAGGTTTCTGGTCCCTGTACATACACTTAATCACAATTTTTTTTCATCCCCTTTAATAAGGGGGTGGGGGTGGTAATGGGGGTGGCTAATGCCAAATTTTTTTTTGAGACCTTAGCTTCTCTTGTATATACTAAATACCAATTTCGTGGACTCTTACCTGCTTGATTTACCCCAACCCTTCGACGGAACAAGATGAAAATATAATCTAGTTCTAGATCTCGTTAAAGTACATATGTGTACCAAATTTCAAGAGAATATCTTAAACGGTTCCAGAGTAAACGTGCGCACAAAAAAGTTACAGACAGACAGACCGACAGACAGACAGAAAATTTTTTTTCGCTCAAACTTAAAATATCGACGTTTCATGACATTTTAAGCCTATTTGGACAATAAAATTTTTTTTAAATTTTTTTGTCGTTACTATACTTCCACTGGACGTGGAAGTAATTAATAAAAACCACACTTCGATTTAGTAAAAACTTAAGTATTGTGGATTATTGTCAGCAAATGTGGCAATGAAGTGTTTACGCCTAAATCTATGTACGATGTACGGTTTTTATTAAACTTTTCTTTTTCATCTAAAATTCGTTCAAGTGAACGTTCGAAACTTCAGGTACATAGTTTTACTTCCACGTCCAGTGGAAGTATAGTAACGACAAAAAAATTTAAAAAATTTTTTATTGTCCAAATAGGCTTAAAATGTCACGAAACGTCGAGATTTTAAGTTTGAGCGAAAAAAAAATTTCTGTCTGTCTATCGGTCTGTCTGTAACTTTTTTTTGTGCGCACGTTTACTCTGAAACCGTTTAAGATATTGACTTGAAATTTGGTACACATATGACTTTAACGAGATCTAGAACTAGATTATATTTTCATCTTGTTCCGTCGAAGGGTTGGGGGGTAAATTGGGGTAAATTTGGGGTAAATGGGTAAATTAAGCAGGTAGGAGTCCATGAAATTGGTATTTAGTATATACAAGAGAAGCTGAGGTCTCAAAAAAAATTTTGGCATTAGCCACCCCTATTACCACCCCCACCTCCTTATTAAAGGGGATGAAAAAAAATGTGATTTAGTGCATGTACAGGAATCGGAAACCTCAAAATATTTTTTTACTTCATCCACCCCCCCACTACCACCCCCACCCCACTACCGATGTGGGGTATCGTTTTATGGGTTTTTGGGGTATAGGATTTCAAATATTATATTATTAAAGTTCCATAAACAATTATTTTCACATACAAAGTTTTTTCGTTGTGAGTGACTCGGATAGAGAATCTGGATGTGGAAGTAGTGATTCCTTAGGCAGCGGTTTTTGCAATGGCAATCGGCGCCATACTTTAAACCTTCCTATTGGCAAACGCACCTGATGCTGGTGCAGTGACTGTCTTTGCAGGTTACAGAAATAATGGATTTCAGAATGCGAACATACATACCCCACATCTACTATTTATTTACCGATATTATTTATGTTTATATAATGAATTGCATGTTATTCTTTTCATAGATAAGTTTTACGTTTTTGATATGTCATTGTGAGACTTGATAATGAAATAAATATTGTTTCTACGACTGTACTTTTTTTCATTAATTTTTGTGCGTAAAATTATGTTTATGGTAATAGTGAAAAAAATAAAAAGGGTGAAAAAGTAATATTAATTCACACATTTGTATAGCCCGATCTAAGAGTACATTGAAACAACTGAAGTTGTCACTCACAATCTTCGCTTTAGAAACGTCAAATTATGGATTAAGGTTTTGACATTAAGTAAATTTTGAAATTTTTTCATTAAATATGAAAATTAAGGACAGTCGTAGAAAAACTCATGCATAAAGTATTTTTTTTTCCACTTATGGGATTGCCCGAGGGACTGTTATTGTCAAATGAAAAAAAAAATCACTTGTTGCATAAATTAAGTACTGATTATTATATTAAAGGTATTCGATATTATTTAAAAAACCGCTGCCCAAGGAATCACTACTTCCACATCCAATTCTCTATCCAAGTCACAACGAAAAAAGTTTGTATGTGGAAATAATTGTTTATGGAACTTTAATAATATAGTATTTGAAATCCTCTACCCCAAAAACCCATCAAACGATACCCCACATCGGTAGTGGGGTGGGGGTTGTGATAGGGGGTGGTAGTGGGGGTGGATGAAGTAAAAAAATGTTTTGAGGTTTCTGGTTCTTGTACATACACTAAATCATAATTTTTTTTCATCTTCTTTAATAAGGGGGTGGGGGTTGATAATGGGGGGTGGCTAAAGCCAAAAATTTTTTTGAGACCTTAGCTTTTCTTGTATATACTAAATACCAATTTTATGGACTCTTACCTGCTTGATTTACCCATTTACCCCAAATTTACCCCAATTTATCCCCCCAACCCTTCGACGGAACAAGATGAAAATATAATCTAGTTCTAGATCTCGTTAAAGTACATATGTGTACCAAATTTCAAGTCAATATCTCAAACGGTTCCAGAGTAAACGTGCGCACAAAAAAAAGTTACAGAAAGACAGAAATTTTTTTTTCGCTCAAATTTAAAATCTCGACGTTTCATGACATTTTAAGCCTATTTGAACAATAAAAATTTTTAAAAATTTTTTTGTCGTTACTATACTGCCCTGCTAAGACAAGAAGTCGTAACTGCAAAAAATTAATTTTTGAGATTTTAATTGCATTTGCACCGTATTATTGATCCTCACCACTGTACAAAATGTAGAAGTCGTATCTAAAGCAAAACTAGTGAATATACATAACGAATATGGGTCGTATCTACAAAATAGACCTATTCACTAAGCTCAAAAATCATATCCGATCATTATCAGATTTATTTGTCGTAACTTAACGTATATACAATGTTTTGTTATATGGTTACACTGATAAAAGGGACACATATTTATTTGCCAAAAATGAAAATCATGAATTATGAAATGTTGATGGCATAACATAATTCAGAAAATAGTTGATTTCTCTAAAATTACATTTTGTCAGATACGACTTCTTGTCATAGCAGGGCAGTATACTTCCACTGGATGTGGAAGTAATAGTAATCATTCGACCAAAGAACTAATATTATAGGTATGCATAGACGACATTTATTAGATAATAGTTATTTATGTACCTATGCACTAAAGTCAAACGTTTTATCACGATGTAGAATAAACCACATAAGTGATAAAATAGTATTTTATATAACAAGTGGCTAAAATGGTGTTTTTGTTTACAAGTGAGGCGCTTATAGTACGAGCCGAAGGCGAGTGCTATAAACCACACGAGTAAAAAAAAAAACATTTTAGTCTTGAGTTATATATAAAAATTTTTGTATCGCCATTCGAAATTAGAAAACAATATAATTTTGTCGTAATGACTAAATTCTATTGCTGTTTCCATAGAAACTAATAAGTTTTATTTCACACTGTGAAATAAAATTTCTTTATTTTACACTTGTCAATAATGACATTGTTTTGATTCATTGAAACTATCAAATAAATGTCATTTTAGGATATGGCGTTACAAAATAGTGTTTTATATAACAAGTGGCAAAAATGGTGTTTTTTTTACAAGTGTGGCGTTTATAGTACGAGCCGAAGTGCTCTAAACCACACGAGTAAAAAAACGCATTTTAGTCTCGCGTTATATACAAAATTTCTTTTATCGCCATTCGAAACTGAAAAACAATATAATTTTGTAAAAATAAATTAAATTCTATTGTTGTTTCCATAGAAACCAATAAGTTTTATTTCACACTGTGAAATAACATCGCTTTGTTTCACTCTTTTTTCTTTATTTTACACTTGTCAATAATGACATTGTTTTGATTCATTGAAACTGTCAAATAAATGTCGTTTTAGGATATGGCAAAATAGTATTTTATATAACAAGTGGCTAAAATGGTGTTTTTTTTTACAAGTTGGCCGTTATTGGCCAAAATAATTTTGTAAAAATAGACTAAATTCTATTGCTGTTTCCATAGAAACCAATAAGTTTTATTTCACACTGTGAAATAAAATATCTTTATTTCACAGTTTTTCCTTTATTTTACACTACTTGACAATAATGACATTGTTTTGATTCATTGAAACTGTCAAATGAATGCCATTTTAGGATATGGCGTTACAAAAATATATTTCCGAAACTAATAACGTGGCATAACATTTTTAAAGAAGATTACAAAAGGAATAAAACCGAATATAAATATTTGTTTTAATAAGCACAAGCACACAAGTTTGTTTTAAAATATACTTACTCTAATTTATGGCATTAGCGAACCAAAAGAAAAAAGTCGTGAAACGGGATTTTATTGAAAATTGATGTATTTGAAGTTTCGAACATTCACTTGAACGAATTTCATGTGAAAAAGAAAAATTAATAAAAACCACACTTCGATTTACTTAGGTGTATCGTTATGTTGTGCCCATTATAAAAAAAAAATAAAAAATAAAAAACTTGATGTACCTGAAGTTTCGAACGTTCACTTGAACGAATTTCATATGAAAAGGAATAATTAATAAAAACGACAAATTGACTAAGGCGTACCATTTTTCTGGTAATATTTGCTGGCAACAATGCTATCGTTGCCAGCAAATATTACCAAAAAAATTGTACGCCTAAGTCGATGATTTGGAAATTTTCATATGAAATTCGTTCAAGTGAACGTTCGAAACTTCAGGTACATAAAACTTGCTCTTAAGCTTTCATCAGTAATATCTCCGATCCCACTTTTCCTTTTTCTGAAAGTCCTTTTTTATGTCATCTAGGGTAATCAACGCAATCGATTAGTTAAGGTTTTAACCTGTAACAAATTAGTTTCATGGCCTAGATAGATGCATAGGGTAGTTAGTCGTCTTAACAGATGATTGACGTAATTGCTTAATCTATAGTCGTAGCAACAATATGCAAAGACAGATCATTTTCGGATTTAACGACGGCCTTAGAATCTCCTACAGTCAATAATTTAAAGGATAAAATATTCTTCTAATTTTCGTTTTGAATGCGATTAAAAGGATTAGTGCAAACTCAGGTGTGTAAATATTTTAAGATACTTCCATTTAATTGTAGGTGTGTTTGTTTTTTATTTTTGTTATAACTATACATCATCTATAAATAAGTACAACATATTGTACAGAGGTTAACCTCCCGTATCAGTATTACCAAATTTGATGTTATCTGTGATATTTTAGGTTTTCAAGAGAGTCTAAAATGATAAGCAAGAGCCTTCAGAAATATCAAGATTATTATAAACCATGTACTTACAAAATTACCAAATTATTTACTTTTAAGACGAATGATAAAAAGTAGATAAATTGAAGTACCCGATTATAAGATGCGGGTAAAAAGTTAAAACGAAAAATTAATCCATAATTCGGTGTTTTCACAAATTTTAAAATCTCATTGACTGTGAAGGTAATACTTAATTATAACTAAAAACATTTGAATTTCCACAACCAGTTGAGTAATATTCAAAAAAAGTATTTTTAAATTTGAATTAAAATTTTACCGCCCAAAATACTACGCCATATTTTTGACGTCATCGGTCATATTGATGGTAAACACCTAACCTCAAAATACATATCTTTTAAAAATTTCCGAGTAATATATCACTATTATGAAAATTTCCGCTTGGTTCTCGTACTTTCAACTAAAATCTTGTTCAATGTAATGTTCATAAAGTTTTAAATATCTTTTCCCAATAAAATAAGGCGATTTTTATAGGTTGGAAATACAACCTACAATCAGCAGCCCATTTTTAATAATCAACAATATTGAGACATCATTTGCTTTAATTTTTAAATGTTTGCTTGGAGCCATACTGGTTTCAAATGAGAAGTGCGGATACAATCATTAAAAAAGACAATAAACTTAAAAGATCTAAAAGTTGAGGTTATGTCGGTTATATTAATGCAACCGATGACGTTACAGCCCGTTTTGTATAATACCCGTTCAGTTATTCAGTTTTGTTATTTATTTGTTGAAATTTTAAATTGATAGAAGAAAGAATGGTGTTTAAATATTGGTAAGTGCTTTAATGTACGGAGTACTTAATTTTAATATCAAAAAAGCAAATTTGCATATAGTGAAAACACCTAATTGTTATATCAGTTAATTTTACTTCCACAACCAGTGGAAGTATAGTAACGCAAAAAAACCAAAAATTTGGAAATTTTTATTGTTCAAATAGACTTAGAATGTCATGAAACGTCGAGATTTTAAGTCTGTCTGTCGGTCTGCCTGTAACTTTTTTTGGGCGCACGATTACTTTGGAACCGTTTAAGATATTGACTTGAAAATTTTTTTGATCTTTATCTTCTCTTTCATATACTAAATACCAATTTTATGGACACTTACTTGCTTGATTTACCTATTTACCATTTGCTCCTCAGTCCTTCAACGGAATAAGATCGAAATATAATCTAGTATCTAGTTTCAGATCTCGTTAAAATACATGCGTGTAGCAAATTTCAAGTATATATCTTAAATGGTTCCAGAGTAATCGTGTGCACAAAAAAAGTTACAGACAGACCGAATTTTTTTTTGTTCAAACTTAAAATCTCGACGTTTCATGACATTCTAGCCTATTTGAACAATAAAAATTTTCAAAATTTTTTTTGCGTTACTACAGGTATTATAGTTGACTGCACACTGGTTAGGCGTGGAAGTAATTGAGTTTTTGATTATCTGATATTTGACTTCATCTATAATTAAATATTTTGTGCTTAATATCATATCGCCCTTCTTCTTTTCTATGTATAAATATGTTATCTATGTTTTTCAATAATATATGCTAATGCAAAACATCAATTAAACGTATAGCCATTGCTTACAAAAGGTGAAACGTTATTCGTTTCAAGATAGACTATATTATATACTAACAGTGACTAAGCGTGGCATCGCATCGTTTAAAGATATCTTAAATTGATTTATTTTTATTTGGGGCGTTTATTTATTTTTATTCAGACCGGATACCTTTAAGTGTTTTTGTTTCGAATCTCGATATTGGACGCATTTGCGGTACCCCACTGTGACACTCCGTAGGTCCACAAGGCTTTTAGGATCGCTTTGGATAGTGCATAATAATGGCTCGATATAAATATATTAATTGGCGAGACGAAGGTTATCCATATGCATGTAGCTATTATCCAACTTTAAACATATTTAGAGTTAAGATGAAAGCTACAGAAAAATGATTTGTTTCACTGGGTTTTTCAAGAGAAGATAAAATAAATTGTATGCTTGAAAAATTCATGCGCAAGGTGGTTTTTCTCTGAAATAACCATACGGAATAATTACACTTATTTTTTTAAAAACAAACAAATATAGATAAAGTTGTTAAACTAGTACCTGGTACATTAAAGTGGTTATTGTAATTTATTTTCCATGGTTAATTTTAAAAAAATGTCTAGACTAACAAGTAATATTTATTGAACATGATTTAAAAACTTTAACAATAATTGTGAATTATAATACTGATCATATATTATTGCTGATAAATTACAAAATTTGTTATTATTATTTATATTTAATGTTCTATTAGCTAATGTGCTAAAACCGATTACCGTTTAGAACTTTTAAATGAAAATATATAAATAATAGTGGATTTAGAAGCGTTGATTGATATAAAAATTATAATTCCTTGGTAGTTAATGTACCTGAAGTTTTGAACGTCACTTGAACGAATTTTAGATGAAAAAGAAAAGTTAATAAAAACCACACATCTATTTAGGCGTGGATACTTCATTGCCACATTTGCTGACAATAATATCCACAATACAATATATAATTTTTACACCCAAATCAAAGTGTGGTTTTTATTAATTTTCCTATTTCATATGAAATGCGTTCAAGTAAACGTTCGAAACTTCAGGTACATGGTAGTTAACTGTTAACACTGATACACAAAAGAAATTTGGTCACGTGACCAACATAATAATAATCCACTTAAGATTATTATACTTGAGTAATCTTTAATTTTCTATTTCAATTTTAATTATATTATTATGGGGATATTAGCTACACTAACAGCTATAGGTAATACTTCGTTCATTGTTTCGAAAAACTAAAACAAGTTCGAAAATATTCTACTTGCGAGGTCATACGAGGTCATAGCTCGCGAACTAATTGGAGGTAGAGGTTGTTCTCTTTTTTAATACATATAGGAAATTGGTTGTACTTTACTTGTACTTTGAACCACCTTTACGCATGATTATCAGGAACAACAGTATTTGAAGAAATCCGAAAGGAGCAATTTTGGGGGCAAAAATTGTTTTTCACTTGGAACTGACTACTTTTAACGTAACAAACTCGAACCGAACAATCTACGGTTTGGTGTTTTTTTTTTGGAACTGTTTTCACACATTTTGCCTGGGTTACTGATCGAGTTAGAAAAATTAAATTCTGCGAGTTTTCAATTCTGTTTGGGACCATTTCAACAAATCCGTTCGAAAATGTAATACCCAGTATCATTTGTGAAACCCCCCTTAAATGAACGGTCGTTTGCAAACTCCCTCCTCCTCATTATACTTAAAAAATATATTATATTTATTAGTTTGCCATGAGAGAACGAACTAAAAATGTTGTCAGAACGTCCACTTTTTATAAATAACCTCCCTTTCTCACCATCTTTCTCTGTCACATTTTCAGTATCCCCCCTCCCCTAAATGCGAACCATTTTATTTACTCATTTCATTTTTAGATTTATCTATTATTAGAAGAGATATTTTGAATAAAACTTTAATTTATTTAAAATTGTGACAATATTAATGCTACGAAGGAAAAATGATTGGCAAAACTGCTTCTCAATAATGATTATTCACCATTTTATGACGAACTCACTAATTTTTGTGAGACTAAAATATAATAATCCCATTAAAATAATTTTGACCAATTTCTAAGGAGAAATTATCGGGTTTGTTATCCATTCCGTACATCACGGTAGATTTTTCCTATTTCTGAGAATGTCATAGAGTATAATATACTGTCACATATTGTTATTGTTTTTCCACCCGCTTACTGTTGACATTGAGTTTGAAAAAGTGTCTACCACGGCCAGCACATTCCAATAATTTCATATACCTGAAGTTTCGAACGTTCACTTGAACGAATTTTAGATGAGAAGTTAATAAAATAAAAACCACACATAGCCCAGTCGATGAAGGTATACCCACAAAATTTTGCAAACTAAGTAAACTTTTTTTAATGAGTTCGTGAAAGTATGTAGAATAATATCCTGAAAAGTTTACATTTCGCTCGGATGCAGAACATAAAAAAAAAGTGAAAAAAAAATTGTTTTCATCTCGGTTTTCATCAACATGAAGTAAAAAAAATATTTTGAGGTTTCTGGTTCCTGTACATACACTAAATCACAATTTTTTTTTCATCCCCTTTAATAAGGAGGTGGGGGTGGTAATGGGGGTGGCTAATGCCAAAAATTTTTTTGAGACCTTAGCTTCTCTTATATATACTAAATACCAATTTCATGGACTCTTACCTGCTTGATTTACCCATTTACCCCAAATTTACCCCAATTTACCCCCCAACCCTTCGATGGAACACGATGAAAATATAATCTAGTTCTAGATCTCATTAAAGTACATATGTGTACCAAATTTCAAGTCAATATCTTAAACGGTTCCAGAGAAAACGTGCGCACAAAAAAAGTTACGGACAGACAGACCGACAGACAGACAGAAATTTTGTTTTCGCTCAAACTTAAAATCTCGACGTTTCATGACATTTTAAGCCTATTTGGACAATAAAAATTTTTTAAAATTTTTTGGTCGTTACTATACTTCCACTGGACGTGGAAGTAAAATTAATAAAAACCACACTTTGATTTAGGTCTAAAGACTTAAGTATTGTGGATTTTATTGTCAGCAAATATGACAATGAAGTGTTTACGCCTAAATCGATGTGTGGTTTTTATTGACTTTTCTTTTTCATCTAAAATTCGTTCAAGTGAACGTTCGAAACTTCAGGTACATATAATTTCGAAGTAATTGAACTACAGTACTTAAACAAATTATAACAAATAAAACTTGAACAAAAGCAATGAAATCACAACGTATGACACGAATTCCAAACTACAACAAACGATCACTAAAGCATGAATGTGATTGACATCTAATTGGTCAGTATAATGCAGGGTTGGCTTTAAACCAAGCAATTTCTTAATTAATTAATATATTTCAATTGCAGTATCACAGTATCTGCATTTAATCTTTCAGCCTTGCTCACGTTTTTAAGATGATATCTCATCTCTGCATTTGATCGGGCTTTTGAAGTTCGAGAAACCAAGAAGCATTCTTTGTGGAATAAGTTATGAACTTTCTCGAATGTCTTTGGCCTGGAGTTTATTCCTCCAGTAGGACTTTTGTTCCTTTTCCCATTTTCGGAATCTTTTCGCAGCGAGTTTTGAATAACCCGCAAAAAGGTTCGGGTCATTCTTTTGCAAGGCGATCAGCTATTTCATGACCTTTTATTCCTTCGTACTCTAGCATTCATAACAAGGTAACATTGTTGTTTTCTGACAGTTGTTGGGGAATGGTCTGCACTCCCAAGCAATTTTATATTCAAAGGTATAAGAGAGCCCTTAATGGTGCCTGGTTCTCTGAAAGTATATCGAGATCCTTGCCCTTCGAGTGTCTTTGTTTATTCATTACCGAGCACTTAGATCTATAGTATGCATTTCTATTTGGATTGTTCGGAAGGTAGTTGGAGTGCTACCTACATTTAGGCGCTATTACGCCGACACCTACCTCTTTAACCATTAGAGTCATATGAGTACCATATCGGTTCTACTGTTATTATGACGACTCTCAATCAATACATGAAAAGCAGTCAGTCTTGCTTGGTTGGCATCGAGCCGGTAGGCTTGCTCAATAGCCCACAGAAATTAGCATTTCACCTAGACAAAATTAGTAAAAATCACGTCCAGCATTTCCTGCCGTAGGAGAGGAACGCATTGCCCCTGTAATCCCAAAACGGGCAAGGTGTTGCAATTTTGGAAACTTTCTTCTGTTGATTTTTCTCCAGTTTTTGGCCACCATTCGCATGATGGATACACAGGTCACTCTGGGTCTAATAACTGAAAGATACTAGCATATATTATTTTTGGTTTCACACCCCAGGTCTTATCTGCAGTAAATTGAGGTAATTGGACTTTAAAACTGAACAAACACCGTAATCAAATTTTTTAACCAACCTCAATATTTTGAAAACTGTTCGATTTAATTTAAAATAATTTCAATTTTGCTTAATCCTAAATTTCCAAGCTTTCGATTGTGATTGATTTTTAGTCCTTTGAACTTTAAACTAATACCTACTTACATTTGCTTATTGCATAGTTTACAAATTGGGCTAATTTCACTGTTCTTGTCGCTTTTTCGCTTAAAAAAAATATATAATACGAGATGTAATATTGGATTTTCTAAATCACAGTTTTTACAATATCTGTTGAGACGTTCTGGTCTGTGTCGGGTTCATTACAAGTAAAGGAATGATGAAGGTATTGCGGTATTTTCTGTTTTTAATAACAAATATGGCGGCGTTGGAAGAATTTTAGTTATTATCTAAAAAATTGTAGGTGAATCTGAAGAGGCCATGTCCCTTTTGGACAGACGACAGTCGGTGTGCCATGCGCTATTGCCACGTCGAGTCCTGCCAAGAAGATGACATTCCCATAGGAATAAAGGGAGCGGTGCCGCGGCAGCAATCCCGAAATGGAGGTGCTAGCAAGAAATATTCAAGAGAAGTAAACGAAGACTGTACATCACATCACACTGAATTAGATTATTTAAATAAGACGATTTCGGAGAAGGCCCAGAAGGATATGCAGTTGTGGGACGCTTACGATGACGCTTTGGACAATTTCTGCGATATCGATGAGAACGACGAGGATGCGGAGTACGTCGATTTGTTGTTGAATCCAGAACGATACACAGGGTATGTAGCTGGGTATGTGAGGTAAAATTTTTGTTTTTTGACTAACGCATTCGCATTAACAGTATGCTTTCGTAAGGTAAATATAAATGCATGAATGCTTTTGTATAGTCTGACTTGATCACGCCCTGTTTATACTTCTTATAATAGTAAACGACCATTATTATTTCTATACAGTGAGTCTAAAGCTTAACCCCTAGACCATCAATCCGTATTTTCATAGCCGTTAATGTCATAATATAATGTGTCTCGCTGAAAACCCCATTTCGACGGTTGGTTGTTGTGCTATTATGAAATGTATACTAGTAGAACATATAAATAAGTAGTGATAGGAAATAACATTTCACAAGATTTCTATTCAATTATAAAACATAAAAAGAAAAAAAAAATATTCAATAACTTTGAGATGAGGAAATCGAAAATGGTATATATACAGTGTGTTTCAGTTAACATTCTTACAGCGCCGATATTTCGGAAACTAATAAATATATTTTTATTCTGTAAACGGTAATAGATTTCTATGGTTAATGCCTTCTTCAGGAAGTAACAATTTACCATTAGAACATTATCATCAGAGATGGCGCTGAAGTTTAAAAATATTTTTCGATTAAGGAAGGTTTGAAACATGCCATTCGATTAAGAATTAAATTTTAAACAAAATTGTTCTTATTCCAAAAAGTCAAATCTGCAGTAGTTTTTGACTTTTTGGAATAAGAACAATTTTGTTTAAAATTTAATTCTTAATCGAATGGCATATATTTCAAACCTTCCTTGATCGAAAAATATTTTTAAACTGTAGCGCCATCTCTGGTGATAATAATAATAATAATAATAATATATTTTATTTCCAATTAGACTGCAATAACAGTTTTGGCATTGTCAAGTAGTACACACAATACAACGTAACACATGACACATTAAAATAATACGAGAATATATATAAATACACAGTTTAAAAATATATGTAGTCAATACAAAAATTAATAACTTGATAAAAAGTATAAAACAACCTAGCCTATTATCACAAAATTGTCCTAAGACATTTAAAATATTTGACAACAAAAGAAAACAGTCAATAAAATTGGATTTTTCAGGTCCTCAATTCGAAATTGAAAGAATTCGGATAGGGAATAGAAACTCTGATTTTTTAATAGATTTTTAACATGGTTTCTAAACTGTTTGAAGCTGCTTAAATCCTTCAGACTCTGAGGTAGGTGATTGTAAAGCTTAATAGAAGTTGTATATGGTCCCCTGCCCACCTGGGCCAACCTACTCGGTGAAACATATAAGTCATTAGCGGCACGCGTAGTGTATTTGTTTATGTCACTACATTTAGGTATTTGATCAATATTTTTCCTGACATAACACACACATTCTAAAATATATAATGAGTAAACCGTAAGGATTCCATGTTGTTTGAAATAGGGCCTGCAGGAAGTTATATAGTTAAGTTGAAACATACTCCTTATTATTCTCTTTTGTAATAAAAACACTTTCTCTATGATATAGATATAGATATGGCCGAGAGATAAAAGGTATTTTCATTATAGGATATTTTACTTTCAAAATTATTTGTATTTACCGGAGTATTTGAAGTTAGTTCGTAAACAGAGTCAATGAAAAAGTTATTAAATCCATTTGCAATGTCCATTGGTTTCTTGTAGACTTGATCATTATATATAATTTCATGTGGTAATTTGCTTTTTTTATTTTTGTTATTTACATTTTTATTGATGACCTGCCATGTTGCTTGAGATTTATTAGTTGCATTTTTTATAAATTGGTCAAAATATGTCGTTTTGGCCTTTTTTATATTTAGTTCATGTCTTTTTTTTAAGAATTTTGTACCTCAGATGCAGTTCTGGATCATTTGTTGATTTTAGAGCCTTGTTGATATCTCTAATGAGAATACCTTCCTGTATAATATCTGCGGTAATCCAGGGATTTCTTTTATTACATTTTCCTACTTTAACTAACTTTAAAGGAAACGCTATATTAAATAAATATGTAAATATTGAAAAAAATACATCAAATTTGAAGTGCTGATTTCTTTCAGTGTATACTTCATTCCATGTCTCTTTAGATAATAAGTATTTAAAATGGTTAACATTTTCATCTGAAAAATGTCTCTTATAGATATCATTTGAAACATTTTGTGACTTATTTGTTTTGTATAAAATAATTTGTAAGTTGTGGTCGGATAAAATATTATTGAAAGTCTGAGTTTCTAAATAATTTATATCTATGTTTGAAAAAATATTGTCAATCACCGTTTTACTCTCACCTTGTATGCGTGAAAATTCAGTGAAACATTTATTAAGGCCAAATGAGGTAAACAAATCTATTACAGACTGAGATTTATTACAGCTGTTGTCTATTAAATTGTAATTAAAATCTGCACAAACGAAACAAGGGGTTTTTGCTTTGTAAATTTCAGACATTAACTTTTCTAACGATAGAATAAAATATTCATGATTAGCACCAGGAGACCTATATATACAACTTATAGTAATACTTACTTTTTCAAAAATTATATTAACATATAACAGATAATGTTATAATAGTAAATTGTACTTCCTGAAGAAGGCATTAACCATAGAAATTCATTTACCGTTTACAGAATAAAAATATATTTATTAGTTTCCGAAATATCGGCTGTGGGAATGTTAACTGAAACACACTGTATATATGTTCAATTGAAAAAAAAAACAAAAAAAAAATCGAAATTTCAAAATAAGTTGAAATTTCGGCTTATTTATTTTTACGCCGTGGGCTCAATACGCTTCTGGAAAAAAATGACTATTTTCTTGAAGCCAATTTTTAATTTCAACTAGAATATAATATTTTTCTACATAAAATGAAGCATGTATACAGCGTAAAGCAAAACATTAAAAACATTCATTATATTCATCATATTTTCCATTACAGGTATGCTGGGCCGTCCGCTAAAAGAATATGGCAAAGCATTTATCTAGAGAACTGCTTCCGACCAAAAAAATCCTTCAGCTTTAACCCCTATATCCAAAGTGCTAAACTGAATGAACTGTGTCTGGAAGAACGGGTTTTCTACAGGGCGATATCGGGATTACACGCCAGCATCAACACCCACCTGTGCGCGAATTATCTACTTTCAAACAGTAATGGAATCAGCCTAACTGACCCCAATGGAAAATGGGGCCCCAATTTGGAGGAATTCCTAAGTAGATTTTCCCCCGAAACCACTAATGGCGAAGGACCGCATTGGCTGAGGAATTTATATTTTGTTTATATGCTTGAATTAAGAGCGCTGGCTAAAGCGGCACCTTATTTGGTGAAGGAGGAGTATTATACGGGTAAGTGGAGGAATTTAAAGGACTTAAATTAGAATAGGTACAAATAATGAGATTATATAACATTGTATAACGGTTGGGCAAAATCTGAGTTTTATTAAAAAAATCAAAATTCATTGATTAGAAGTATTGGCAATTCACATAAATCGAGAACATGATAGGGCCGAATAGTTTGTGGTCCCTCAGATAGAAAGGAAAGAAATAGAATGGGGAATATTTGTCATTAGCATCGTCTGTACCTAATCTGGATTTTTAGATATTTTTTTAAAACTTTGTAAGTCAATAAATTACAGGGATTGCATGGTTTTAATCATCGTTTTTAACCAGCAAAACGGAATTTAAAATCGGGGGGTTGTGTTTTTGCCATCCCCGATAAACCAGAATTAAGACACAAAAGACAGGCAGCGTTTTCATTTGTTTTTGTTTTTTTTTTTTTTTCAGGTAACGATTCAGAAGACTGGGACACGCAAATGGCCATCAAGGACTTATTGAACGTTGTTAAGCAGTTCCCGGAACATTTCGACGAGACGACGATGTTTCGGAACACTGAACAGGCGGAAAAGCTCAAATATGAGTTTAAGCAGCATTTCAGAAATATCACCAGGATCATGGACTGCGTTGGGTGTGATAAATGTCGGCTGTGGGGCAAACTACAAACGCAGGGTTTGGGTACAGCCTTGAAAATTTTGTTCAGCGGGAAGTTTGATTATGTCAATGATAAGACATCTATTGACACCCACAACAAGAAGGAATTTCAGCTGCAGAGGAACGAAATAGTATCTTTAGTAAACGCTTTAGGTAGATTATCAAATAGTATTTATAAACTGGATGATTTTAGGCAAATGTTAAGGTAACAATAAGAATAAACTTTATATGTGTAATCAGTATATTTTCTTTTGTAATCGAAATTGTATGTATTTGGAAGATGCTAAGAACAAAAACTAATTGGAAAAACAACTGGCTACTATAAAAAGCTGTCTAATTATAACACTATATTATGTAAAAATGTATTTTAAGACAGTACAGCTCCTCACTAAAATATTTCGGTTCCTAGAAAATGTGAACTAATACCATAATTGGATGGGGACGAATTTTTATTTATCCTGATTATTTGAAAGACATAATTTATAAGGGCGGTTGTTTACCTATATCATGCAAATTAATTTATATATAATTATTGTGATAAGCGCAAAGTGCACTCAAAAAAATGCCACACATAAGACTTTGTTAAATATTTAGCTTTATGTGTTGTGACTATTTAATAATCAAGTTCCAGTATTTCCGCCTACGCTTTTAAAACCTTAGAAATTGCAAAATGTAAAGATTGTATAAATAGTGACAAAGAGGCTAACCAAATAGTTCCCTTTATTGGTTACTAGATTACTGTTCGTCGAGCCGAAACAGGGAGGGGTGACAGGATTGGTTGGATATGTTCCACCATACCATTATTCAGTATCAATATATTCATTTTTGGTTGTACTCTAGTTTTAATCATTTCCAGAAGATGTCAACACGGTTGACGAAATGCGCATCGAGTAATAATCAGGGTTGGCAAAAACCCGGGTTGATAGGGCAATGAACTTACTTGGGAAAGAACATATCGAAGATGTTTACATTTCCTTAATTGGCATAAAAGTTAAGCCGGCGCGTGCGGTCAAAGTGCCGCGTTTTTTTGCTTTCGGTCGAACAATCAGGACACCGGCAGGTACAAAGTACCGCCGAAGTTTAGTGTTTTTGTGTTATCGACGGGTTTAAGTAAATATCTCTTATATCTACTTGTTGGAGAGTTCACTAGCATAGGGTCAATGTCTTTTCGACTTATTTTGCTATTTTTGTAGTGTGATTTGATTAAAACCAAAAAGTCACTTCTACCCTCTCCATCTTTGCTGTCACAAGTCTGATAAAGTGGGAGAGGAAGTGATATGGTTGTACCGCGTTACGTCAGATTGGTTAAAGACGGCGCATTTCTACAAAAAAATAAGGTAATTTTTTTGGTTATATTTTTTAATTTTTCATTTTTTTGACTCCTTTCGGTGAAGACAACCTACTGATAAATTTTCCGCATGTCGTGGTAAATCGCCCTATATAACCTAACAAATTCTTGTGCCCTTGTAAAGTTTTAAAGTTTAAGTGAAAGTTTTTTTATTATTTTTTGATTTCCTTGGGGTGCCTCGTTACGTTGAAGTGAGGATTTATTAAATCATTATTCATTCCTTGCTTTTTCAAAAAGCAGCAGAGGTAAGTGATAAGTAATTAAAAGTAATAATTTAATTACTTATTACTTGATAACTATTTTGAGTATATTAGATTTAAGTTAAGTACTTTAAGTTTGACTCGTTGAATTTTATTTTTGTTTTTAGCAATAAAAGTTGCTTTATTTAATATTTTTTCACATTTCTTCATCAGAATAAGTTTGGGTTTTTGTTGTTTGGATTTTTGTGTGCCAACCCTAACAACAATATTCGAGCGTAGTGTTCAAGTGTTTTGGTTGTTTGTGGAAACTCTGTCTGACTCTGTAGCAGGAAGGCAAGCAAGCCCTGGCATCGGTGCTTAGCATGTCTCGAGACTAGTTGAGGCCCTTTTTTTTAATGAGTGTAAATATTTTCCTGCATGACAGTTTTTATAGTATTTGAGACTATGTTAATTTGATGAAATGATGTTATTATTATTTTTTATTATAGTGGAGTCAATAGAGGCTGAAAATATGCATTATTTCGGAATAATTACGGGAAGCTTCGATTTTCCTAAAACCTGTTGATATCACTTTTACATAGCTTAAAATAAAAAGTTATAAACGTATAATCGTAAGGAAATTGTTTATTAATTATCTAAACGAAAAGGTAAACAGCATAAGAATTTAAGAAACAATCAACATTGAGTCGATTTATTGAAAAAACTTGATTTTTTCAATATTTCGTGAAAAGTATAGGTTTATATACATTCCAAAAATTCGTTTTACATCAGATTTACTTATTTTGAGGTCCTACTATAAACGTATGCTGGATAGGTAGGCTAAATAACTTTTGTATACAAGTTATTAATGTTTATTTTACCCATAATTTAACGAATTTTCGAGCAATTTTTTTTAATTTTCGTAAAAAAAAGGGGTTAATTTAATTTTTAAGGTAAATCTCCTTGAAGCATCTTAAGGTACACATTTCAAGTTTTAAAAATTGCACCTACAGAGATCTAATAACGCGATTTAAACCAGAGTGATAGGTGGTTAACGTTAATTATATATCAAATTTTATCACTTTCATCACTTTCGTGTATATTTTCAAAAATAAATTTTTGAAATCTTTTTCACTCAACGGATCTTTTTATACATTACTTCAAGAATAAAATGTGAAAGACACAAGTTTTTATCTTAAAAATTTTAGAAATGGTAGAGCTTTTACCGATTTCATCGCAAATCTCTTTATTTTCCGACTTCATATATGTACTATTCTTACATATATTCATTTTTATATTTGAAAATATAATAATCCAATAGCTACATGTTTCTTCTTTCATTTAAACTTTTGTGAGGTCAATTTCATTAGTTAGTTCAAAAGTTACATCAAATTTAGTGTAGCGCGCGCGCCGTGCTTATGTGTCGCCGCGTTCCATTTTCGTGCGTTAAACAAAAAAATCTGGAGCCTACATTTTTGATCGTACAATCGTACATTTTTGATGTGAAATTACCCGTACTTTCGAATGATGCAATTAGTTCTTGGAAGAAAAAATTATTTTAAGATATATTTAACAATTACGCTCAAGGACTATTATTGGTAACTTCTGGTATGTTCAGAGATGTATTCTCAAAAGTTACCTCTTCCCGCAATTTTTCCGAAGTGAAAACCTCTATTGACTCCGTTATTACTAAAATGTCCAATTATCATTCCATTGTTGCTAAATCTATTACTTTAATTTACTTTTTATTTATAAATTATTAGAATGCGGGAGGTCATCCGATTTGCAATAATGCAGAACAACTAGCGGCATATGTCTATCCAGCTTCTCTCTATTGTTATAAGACAAAAGTATAGAACACACACCAATAAGAGAGGTAAATAATGTATGTGTCAACTTAGTCCGACGATTCTCAAACTCTTGAGAATTGTCCCACTTCTTTGTTTATTCATGATTATTTTATTGACAAATTATAATTTTATTTAAGTGTTTATTTTGTCATATTTATTATTTTGAGCCATCGTGGAAAGTATATAACAAATTTTAGTTTAGAGTTGTTTTTAAATTCATCAAGAAAAGCATTTCAATTTGTTTGAGAACTTCTGTAATTTTTAACTCGTCCACAACAATATTGTTCGTACAGTTAAGCGAGATTTTAAATTTTAGTTGACTACTATAAATACACCATAAATTGTCATTTATAGTGTTTTGGTCGGAGAAAGTGTAGTTACTTGTCAATATTAAGCAGACACACAAGTCCTAATACAATTTTTAAAGAGTGCTTATTAGGAGTCAGGTATGAATGAGTTTGATTGCATTTTTTTTTCTGAATCAAATACGGTTATAGTTGACTTCAGATTTATTCTGCATATAAAAAATGTCGGCCTGTTTGACGGTGCGGTAATGATCAGACGCCGACATTTTTTATATGCAGATTTGAAGTCAACTATACAAGTTATTATACCTACTAAGAGGCGGATATACTGGTACTTACTTAGTTTAACAAATAATTGTTTTAATGTTAATAGTAAAATTGTGAGGTGAGATACGGTACCAGTTTCAGTGACTGGACCTACCCACACAAAACATCCCACTGCACCCTAACAAACACACAACCCCACCAATACACCTCCCCCAAATTTTCCCCTGAGGAATCCAGCAAGAGGAAATATTTTATCGCTACACAATACAACACAATAATAGGTCTTTTACCATATTACCATCCTGCAGTTTTATTACTTTGACAGAAGTGTCGTAAAGCAGGTTTTTCCTCTAATATTTTTTCCTGCATATTTTTAACCTTAACTGTTCATCACACCAAATCTCAACCTATCTTTTAATTAACTTAAACGCCTGTATATTAAAAGAAATTCGCAAAGATCGTTTCGTTTCGGAGTGCGATTAATTTATATAAAGCTCTGGCAGCTTGAAATTCTCCCTCGCCTAACATCGGCGGATTGGGACGCTTCACGCCCCCGCGACGTATGTAGCGTTCTAATTAACTAATATGTGATTGTAATAATGAGATACACGAGATAATCAAATATAGCCCATGACATGTCAACTTAAAAATATCTAATAAATACTTTTAATGGTTTAATGGTAATGTCTGGATCTCGATCGGCGAAGTTAAGCACGGCCGGGCGAGTCCGTCACTTAGATTGGTGACCGTATCTCATCTCGCCGTCCTGGTTAAGTGGTAGAGTAGCATTGGCTAAACTTCGCCAAAACGTTAATATAAATAAGGCATACAAAAAAAAATAACCAAAACAAATTTACAATAAACAAGCTTTTTTGTAATTTAAAATGAGTATTGTATAGCTAAGCTTTTACCTAATTATGTGCATTGAATAATTTCCAGTGATTTGACCAGTTTAAAGCTACTCATTTGACGTTTTACAATTTAATTTGCTTTAGTGTGATCACAATTCACCAACGCGAAATTTCACAAATTATTTTTTCTACGATTGTGTTGAAAGTCAAATTTTCTAACTTCAAAATGACTGCGGAAAGTGTTACTTTGCCGCACGCCGCGCCGTGAGGCAAGAATTTTTTTGTACAATTTTGTTGAAATTCAAATTTTCTAGCTTTAAAATGAGTGCAGAAAATGTCACTTTGCCACACGACTCAATTACATCTTCACAAATTTAAAAGTTTGAAAGACTTTATAATCCAGTCAAAAAACCTCAAAAAATGACCCAACCTCCTGAAAAATCCGAAAGTTTTGAAACTTCGCACACTTATTCAGAGGTACCTAAGAATGAATATACCGAAAGTCCTCATGAATATGAGGCGAGCTCTAGCGGCAATTAGCGAAAATAGGGCACTTTCTTTGGTTTTTCGTTAATATCTCGAGAACCGTTGGTCGGAGGCAAAAGTTGATTATACACATAATTAAGGCTTATTAAATTTGCTACAAAAATGATTATATACATTTTTCTCGTATTCCCAATGGTTCCCGAGTTATAGGCGCTAAAAGAGAGCGTTTTGTGAAAAACCACGCTAGGGCGGTACAATATGGCATTTCTAATAATATTTGACATATGGTTTACCTACATTTTTGTATACTAAGGATAATTGAGGAGATAAACTTCACAACTTTGTATAAAAAGCACATGATGTATGTTACTTATGATGTATATTGATGAGGCACATGATGTAGGTATATTAAACAAAATCCTGAGGTTATTCCAAGGAAAATTTTGTACAGAAAAATCAATCAGCTCTGAATCGCTTCTTGGTAGAAGGCCCTGCAATTTGATTATCTTGGCCAGCTTCTACACTTGCTGCCTAAAACAATAGGTAAGTATGCATGAGATGAAGGTGTGAGAGAACCATTATACAAATAAAAACATGTAAGTAAAAGAAAGTATATAAGAAATAAATAAAACAGAAGAAGTAAATATAAGAAAGTAGTAAGCGACCAGTAAAACAACATATGAACATGACAACCGATTTATGTATACTATTGCAAGGTAAATGAATAATAAAAAAAATACAAATGTGCAATCTCACCTAACTTCTGGTTCCAGCAAGCACATTGCTTTGACCTTTATGTACCAAATGTTCAGAGTTTGTTATTTGCACTGAATGATCTGCTTCTTCAAGGTTTATGACATCGGGATCATCAGGGTCATCAAAGTCTTCTTCGAGGTTGGAAGTAACACCATTCAAGCATTCGCCATGGCAGTTGTGACAAATGCTTGTACACATTATTCCTGCCTTTCGACAGCCACAACTGCCGTGGCGAATGCTTGAATGGTGTTACTTCCAACCTCGAAGAAGACTTTGATGACCCTGATGATCCCGATGTCATAAACCTTAAAGAAGCAGATCATTCAGTGCAAATAAGAAACACTGAACATTTGGTACATAAAGGTCAAAGCAATGTGCTTGCTGGAACCAGAAGTCAGGTGAGATTGCAGACTTGTATTTTTTTATTATTCATTTACCTTGCAATAGTATACATAAATGGGCTGTCATGTTCATATGTTGTTTTACTGGTCGCTTACTACTTTCTTATATTTACTTCTTCTGTTTTATTTATTTCTTATATACTTTCTTTTACTTACATGTTTTTATTTGTATAATGGTTCTCTCACACCTTCATCTCATGCATACTTACCTATTGTTTCAGGCAGCAAGTGTAGAAGCTGGCCAAGATAATCAAATTGCAGAGCCTTCTACCAAGAAGCGATTCAGAGCTGATAGATTTTTCTGTACAAAATTTTCCTTGGAATAACCTCAGGATTTTGTTTGTTCATAGTTGGTTAATACATTTATACACCTATATAAGTATGAACATTAGAAAAATAGTGAATTACTTAATTTAATTACCGTAGATCATGCACAAGTAGCACACCAACTACTTACAGTGATATACATGCTTGTTTACAAACAAATTTTGTTATTTTTTTTATTTTTTTATTGTTATTGCGTACTTCTTTACTGTGCAACTCTTTATTGTAAACCTTTATTATTATATATTATATTACTATATTATTATATGTATATGTGTTTCACGTCTAATTATTACTTTAATTCATTTATAGCTGTAATTAACAATTATTATTCATGTATAATCTTAAAATTAACATTGAATGAATATTATGGTAATCCCCACTTACAAGTTTTCTTTTGTGGGTTTCCTTTAATGTTTATTTACATGTTATTGTCACTTATATTCTGTCAAAAAAATGTATGTCTTAAAGTGAATAAACATTATTATTATTATTATTATTATTATATATTTCATTGTTTAATATACCTACATCATGTGCCTCATCAATATACATCATAAGTAACATACATCATGTGCTTTTTATACAAAGTTGTGAAGTTTATCTCCTCAATTATCCTTAGTATATAAAAATGTAGGTAAACCGTATGTCAAATATTATTAGAAATGCCATATTGTACCGCCCTAGCGTGGTTTTTCACAAAACGCTCTCTTTTAGCGCCTATAACTCGGGAACCATTGGGAATACGAGAAAAATGTATATAATCATTTTTGTAGCAAATTTGATAAGCCTTAATTATGTATATGGTCAACTTTTGCCTCTGACCAACGGTTCCCGAGATATTAACGAAAAACCAAAGAAAGTGCCCTATTTTCGCTAATTGCCGCTAGAGCTCGCCTCATATTCATAAGGACTTTCGGTATATTCATTCTTAGATACCTTTAAATAAGTATGCGAAGTTTCAAAACTTTCGGATTTTTCAGGAGGTTAAACATTGTTTTGACTGGACTATTAAGGGAAATAACTTCACAACCGTAGAAAAAATAGTATGTAACACATGTGGCAAGCCTTATTGCAAAACTCGCTGCGCTCGTGTTCCTATTTTCATACATCGTTTTGCAGTGAAGCCCTTGCCTTCACTTGTATTACAATGTACTATTATTGCTTTTATATTGTAAAATATACTTAGGAAAATAAATCTCGTCCGTTCAGAAGTTCATTCTACGAGCAAAAATGGTAAGAATAGTTCCTATAAACATTTGGCCGGAATTCCTTCTTAAAGGAGCTACAGGTCTCTGAGGATGGCGCTTAAAGAGTGTATTTTACTGATTATCATATACAATATAACTGCAATATAAAATATAATTGGGCCAGAACATTTTCGGATATACCGGGTGTCAACGAAATCGTTTCCAGAGTTTTCAAGATATAAGTCTTAAATTTGACAGGGGTAATATATACCAAAAACAGCAAATTTTTCATAATTTTACACTTTCCCATCACTTCCGGTTTCTCCGGAAATGACCCAACTTTGAAATTTTAGATGGAACACCCTGTATATTTTTACATTTTTGGATTCCGGAGGCTATTTTAAGTACGACTGCGTAGTTTTAAAAACTTTTTGAGACTACTTGATTTTTTCGGGCTATTTTTATTTTTGCATCTCCAACGAGAGGTTGAAAAACAAAGCCCTTAATACTACTCGTTTGTAAGATCTCGCAAACAGAATATTACAGGAGGGAGGGGGGCTTTATTCTCCACCACCCACGAAAATATCGATATCTAAAATCTAAAGTCCTCATCATGTTTCAGTGCCCGTAAAGGATTAAAAGTATTCAAAGGCATTATCGACTTTTTGCTCCATAGCCATAAAGCGACAAGAGGTGGGGCTTACGACCTCACTGCCTAATCCTTTATGGGCATTCATATATGATGAGGGCTTTAACTTATTAATCGATTGTGAGGTTAATTTGCTGTATTCATTTTACATTATGACTATGGTATCTTATTTCTCCCCAATGAAGCAACACCTCTGGATAATCAAAGTTTGAGAGATCTCTACATATTACACTCAAAGCAGTTCCTTAAAATAATTTTCGATTAACGTTCATGATACCAAATTGAATGTTTTCTGGGTTCTTTTGCCTGTGATTTTTATATTATGTTAGCATTTTTAATGACTATAGTTGGTTTTATAATGAGAGAGTTTGTTTAAGGTAATTGTAGTCTAGGTTTTATATCTATAGATTTTGTCGTGATGTTAGCGGGAAACTGCACTCGTACGGTTGTCTCCTATAGGTTTTGAGGCGTAGAATCGATTTTTGGCCATGCGCATAATCGGTATGGAGTGCAACAGGGTCAAAAATCGACAAATCTATTTGGCCCATTGCTAAAAGTTTTGAAAATGTATCCAGAAAAATCATTCCAATTTTTTTCTGCATGCCGTTATCAGATGCAATGTTTTCATTAAAGTGCGTCAAAATCCGCAATTTGATCGATTCCTGATGATTTCATGCCGCACTAGATGACGGGAGTACGCATAGACACATCGAATCTATGGCCCAAAAACTATAGAAAACAACTTTAACATTGCACTTTTTCACAGATTTCATGAAACCTCCACAGTAGACTATTAACTATGTGATTTAGTAAGGAAACATTGCGTTAATGGGTTTTTATTGTTTCATCCGTTTATTGGTCACCTAAATATGATAAAATCAACAAAATGCTATTAAATTTAGAGAACGGGGTGAAAGGGGTGGTTTTTTAGCTTTTTCAATATACCTCAAAAACTAAGAAGCGGCATTTTAAAAAATTACAAGAGTACTTTTTTGTACAAAATTAAATTTCCCATTGAAATAGCTTTTCAACCTCGAAAAAATATTTTTATACTAATTGTAAGCATAAACAAATCTGCAAAATTGCGAAAAATCGCGATTTTTTTTTACATTTTGCAAAAAGCTATTTCGATAGCAAATTCAATTTTCTACAAAAAAATACTCTTGTAACTTTTTTAAATCCCGCTTAGTTTTTCAGTTATATTGAATAAACAAGAAAAACCACCCCTTCCACTCCGTTCTCAAAAATGCACCTCTAAATTTAATAGCATTTTGTGATTTTATCATATCATATATATCAACCAACAAACGGATGAAATACAATAAAAACCCTTCAACGCAATTGTTCTTTACTTCCTCTTTTTTGTACATAGTCAGCCTACAGGACCTGGACTATTCTGTTTTTTAAATATATATCAGGTGTAGTAAATTAGGATTTATGTAATTATTATTTACTATCATTATACGTTATGTATTAACTCTAGTCTTAACAGCCAGGCAATCAAAAGTAAATTATTTTCCTATTCCATTTTTATATGTTGAATAAATGAATAAAGAATGTTAATGTATGGGTTTTTATTTTACCAGTCATCAATTGAGGTAAGTTAGCTACAAAATAATTTAAAAATTTCATTTTTTAGGTACTTAATTAAAAACATGTTAAATGATTTGACTAGGCATGTAGAGTGATTTTGTCAATTACACAGGTTTTGTTGTAAAATAAGCAAAAAATAAACCGACAGTTTTGGTACTTTAATACGATGAATGTTATTTGCGCCTGGTTTCATATTTTGTTCAATTTTTAAACACAAGATTTTTATTTTTGCTGGCTAATCAAAATAGGTAAGCAAAATAATTGACATGCCTAACTTAAACAATTTTGTGTTACTATACATATAACTGAGGTTTGTTTTATATGATTTTAATAATCCGTTTTTGTGCGGTTTCCAGTTTCCTTAGATACATTTTTTTCTGATACCGTCCCATGCTAATACATAATAGGTGACACTGGACAAGGCCAAAGTATAGAATTCCTAAATATGGGTAGTAGTCCTGAGCCTGCGTGTACTTCTGTAGGGAAGTTGATGTACTCTAATTTTTCTTTGTAGGACGGTTATAACAGCTAATTTTTAATAGGGTGGTACGTTTTCCTATAATGACGTCAGCTGGCCGTTCCTTACTATACAAGGTGTCCGGAAATACCGGTTATAAACTTTTGATGCATACTCTACATGCAAAACTATGAAAAAAACTGCTGCCAAGGAATCACTACTTCCACATCCAGATTTTCTATCGAAGTCACTCACAAAGAAAAAATTTTGTATGTGGAAATAATTGTTTATGGAATTTTAATAACATAATTTTTGAAATCCTCTATCCCAAAAATCCATAAAACGATACCCCTCATCGGTAGTGGGGTGGGGGTGGTGATAGGGGGTGGTAGTGGGGGTGGCTGAAGTAAAAAAATATAAGTTTCTGGTTCTTGTACACACACTAAATCACAATTTTTTTTCATCCCCTTTAATAATGGGGTGGGGGTGGTAATGGGGGTGGCTAATGCCCAATTTTTTTTGAGACCTTAGCTTCTCTTGTATATACTAAATACCAATTTTATGGAGTTTTACCTGCTTGATTTATCTATTTATCCCTGATTTACCCCAATTTACCCCCAACCCTTCGACGGAACAAGATGAAAATCTAGTTCTAGATCTCGTTATAGTACATATGTGTACCAAATTTCAAGTCAATATCTCAAACGGTTCCAGAGTAAACGTACGCACAAAAAAGTTACAGACCGACAGACAGACCGAATTTTTTTTCGCTTAAACTTAAAATCTCGACGTTTCGTGACATTCTAAGCCTATTTGAACAATAAAAATTTTTTTAAATTTTTTTTTGTCGTTACTATACTTCCACTGGATGTGGAAGTAATTAAGTGAAAATGGTACTCACAGTGCGTGAATTTATATCGTGCAATGCTACGGAATTGGTGGTGAAAACTCGCTAAGAGAAGTGGTAAGCCAATTTAATTTGAAAAATTTCCAAACACTGCTTTGTCACGTACTCAGGCTATGAGAATAATTAAAAAGTTTCTGGCTACTGGTAGTGTTCTTAACATGAAAAGAAAAATAAAAGCATATGATGAAGACAATGTTGGGGCTATTATAGCTCATGCCTCTGTTATAGAAAATCCTAGGATGCCACTAAGAGAGAGATCAGCTCTTATTAATATTAGCAAGTCTGAACTCCGAAGAATTTACAAGGCAAAGAAAATTAGGGCATATAAAGCAAATTATAAACATACGCTTGAAGAGAGAGATGACGGCCGTAGGTTGGATTTTTGTTTGACCATTGGAGAAAAAATCATGGAAGAGAGATTTTTTCATCATTTCATAATTTTCTCAGATGAATCTACATTCACAACCAATGATGTTGTTTCATCTCAGAATTACATCTCGTATATTCAATTTTTTATTTATCAATAGCCTAGTTTTTGAGATGATTAACATTTGCTCCTACACAACTTAATATGAATTCAACTCTTAATTCGCAAAAAATGGGAAGTTTCAAAAAAATAATTTTATATTCCTGAAATTTGGTATAGAGGTATAAAATTGCATTCTAAATAACTTTTCTTAGTGGAATTTTTTCATATTTTGAAAAATAAAGGTACTTTATTAGTGGTGATTTTTACAACTTTGCTTATAAAATACCCTGTAGAACACCAAATCAAGTCATTTTTGGTATACTTTAGTTTTACAACAAGCAGGACTCAATCCCCAAATACCATTCCAAAATTTTTGGTCCATTACACCTCTCGTTACATCTATCCTGGGACACACTGTATACTGACTGGCCCAATATTTAACATGCCTATTGCAAGAAAACATACCAGATGGCGCTCTATCGCCCAAGTGAAAATTAGTTGTTACTTACACCTCTATCCATTTCACAAAACAAAATAAGGGTACATCAACTTCCCTACAGAAGTGTAGTCAGGCTCTAGATTATAGGCGATAGACTCCTAAGTACTTAATTCTTCCTGCAGATTATTAGATTATTTTTAAGTTCTCTTGATCATATTGTATGGAAATCGTATTATACATAGGCAATTTCTGTGGATAACTTGTAAATGGTACAAACTGTGTTTTCTGTTGGTTTATAGTATTTTTTATAAAAAAAATGGGTCAGTTTAAAATCTTGTTCAACTTTCTGTTTCAAGGACCTCCATGGCGAATCCTTGTAGAAGATGATCGAATCATCGGTCAAATTAACGTCATCTCCCAAACTAGATAAATGAAACAGGCCATTAACATACAGCATAAATAATATAAGTCTCATAATTATGCCTTGTGGAACCTCTGTTTTTATTTATTTTTTGTTAATAATGTTGTCTAGTTTTACATACTGAGTATTGCCATTTGAAATGAGAGACGGCTGCCTACTTTCTACAAGTTGGACGTTTGTAGTGGTAAACGCAAATTCAAATTAATACCACAGAGAGGCTCTGGACTTTTTCGTATTTGCTAGTGCAACATTTTTTTCTTTTTAAATCTTGTGTAGAAGATTCACCAAATCTTCATCTTATTTTTAATTTTCCATAGCAACCAATCAACGCAAAACCAGAACTAATTGATTTTTGTAACTTCTGAGATGGCAATCACATTCAAAAAATTAACCTGATATAACCCCGAACTATGAAAACGATAACAATACCAAAAAGAGTGGTGGGATATTTGATATTTGATTTTCTTTTACCTTACAAAAAATTACATCCGGCTCGCATGGACTGGACCGTACCACAATAAAATAAAGTTTTACACTTTGTACCTTACATTATAATTATATATGTATGTATCACCCTCAACAAAAAAAAAAACAAATATATTGATTATAGGTACATCGAACTTGATAAGTTTTTACTCTTTATCATTAGTATTCATTCATTGTCTACATATCAGCTAATTTATTAACAAACGTACAAGGTATTATCGTTTAATATGTGTAATTCATATCATACTCATAATGTATATTAATTACACACTTACAAAGAAAATGGTTTAAAAATGAGTCACAGACTTTACTGAAAAAACCATTGATGTCTCACAATTTAACATCAATAAAATTATGATCAACATTGTACATACACAATCTTTAAATAGATAACTTATAATCGAACAGCAGTTAATTAACCAGGAATTAATAGTTGGAATTTAATAAAAATAAAAATTCGGCACTATTAAGAAATTAATATTTACGAAAAACTTCATTTTAAATTTTTCTCGATTTGCTTATACATTTTTTTTGTACTTATAGAAATATAAAACATGTAAGTTTTTAGCGCAAAAGAAAAAACAAATTAAAGATCATTGGTACCGCTATTTCTCTTAAAGGAGATTGATGTGTAGTGGTTGACGGCTCCTAATACAACATTAATCCCCAACTCTTCACTATTAGGATGAATTCTTGTCTTCGGAAATGCAGCTCTCGCTGCTCATTTGTCTCTCTATATTTCTTGAAATAACGAGTAGTCTTTCTTCCTCCAGGAAATCTCTGAGTATACATTCCATATGCACGCACAGAATTTTTTAGACATTCGCCATAAATAAATATCATGTCAGTTTTTTCGTTATTAGTGTAGTTCATGATCAGTAATAATTGATAAAAATCTGTTGCTAAAAATCTGTTTACAAATATCATCTCATTCTTTTGTTTCATAACGTATCAACTTTTAGTGTATAGCTATAACTATATTAAGGTGTGATAAAAAATTTAACACTGCATTTTTTATTTTTAAATGAATAAAACAAAATTGAACAAAACAAAACAAATAGTAGATATGAAATGGATATCAATGAAATTATAAAAAAAATCTATAATTTATCAAACACTATGAGCCACTACCTAGGAAGGAAAAGTTCACTTTGTGTAAAGGCTGCTTGCACCCCCGGGTTGTTTGGTTCTCGTCTGATCGAGATTTATTTATTTCATTCGAATTGACGAGAAAAAATCCTATCCGACAAGCCCTCGCAAGCCTAGCAAGCCTAGCACCGGGAAATCCGGTTTTTAGGTTGAGTGAGTTGAGTGAAGGGTAGTTCGAAAATATTGTCACCAATTAGTCCACTCAAATTAGGAAAAAAAACGTCGTTTTAGAGAAAAATTCTGAACAGCAGTTTCTCTGCATAGAAAGTAAGTATTCAACTTTTAGAACAAGGTTTTGCTTATGTGCAGAAAAAAAAAAGACATGATTTTTGTGATACATATATATACGTTTTTTCGTGTTTTTTTTTACTTGGACAAAATCTCGAAAAGTACGAGTTTTTAAGGCTAAACCAACATAGGTAAACGCATTCAGAATAGGATTTCCTACAAAAAAGGCGCTATACATTTTTTTGATTATCCCTTTGGCTTTTCCCGAAAAGCGACTTGAAAAATATATACAGTGTGTCCACGGATGGACTTAACTATACTTATAAAAATGGTTATTTTCAATTTTTTGAAAGAAACTTATTCTTCATAATTTCTTTTGCTTGTTATATAAATATGATTCACATTGAGAAAATTTGATTTTGTTGTACAGGGCGCGCAAAAATTATAAAATTTGGATTTTCAAAACAAAAATTTTTAAAATCAAACTTTTTGAGGCAATGGGATAAAGGAGCTTAAAAGTAGTGATCGCAAAGCCAAATAAATTTTTTTCATGGGAGTTATTGTTACTAAGTTATTTGATATTAAAAATTAAATCGATTTTTCCCCATATCTTGTTATCGATTAATATGTTTTAAAGACTATGTATTAAGTACTTGTAAAAAAAAGTTGTTTGTAACTATTATTAATAAGTTTGGGTGTAAATGTTGTTTCATAGTTTTTCAACTCAGGTCCTACTTCATTGAATTAACTTTTAGTAGAAGTGGACCGCTATCTCATTTTGTGATTATTAATCAAGATTGCCGCTGCGAAATAATGCTTGGGTGACATTGTCTTTAGAAAAATGTTGACCCTAGAGCAGCGCATTTACTTGATCAAGTGTTATGGTATTGGAGAAGTGTCCTATAAATACGCGATAGAAGTTTTCCACAGGAAGTTTCCAGGTGTACAAGATTCTGTAAATGCTTTAAGAAATATGGTTCGTAAATTCGATGTTTATGGTGATGTTAAAGATGTGAAAAAAACAAAAAAAAAAAAGACATGATGAAAATGATGCTACAACAATTTTAGTGTTAGAATCAGTTCGCAATAATCACCGACTTCCTTTGAGAGCAAGAGCGAGTCAGGTGTATCTAAGAGTCACGTACACAATATTCTGTCCGCAAATAAATTTCACGCATTCAAACCAACTCTTATCCACAAACTTCAAGAAGGTGATGATTCATATCGACTTGAATTCTCTTTACTAATGGGTGAACGCATAATGGAAAGACGTAATTTTCACCATCATATAATATTCAGTGACGAATCTACATTTACAACAAATGGGATAATCTCCAGTCAAAATTGTAGCTTTTGGGCAAAACAAAATCCACTTCAGGATTCATACAAACAGCCAAAAATTTTGAGAAAGTCCACGTATGGCATGCGTTAACGTTCAATAAAGTAATTGGTCCATTTTTCTTGGAAGGAAGGCTTAATGCAAATTATTATTTAGAAATTCTTTTTGCCACAAATGGATGAAGTAAGTTTGGCATTTAGAAGAAATATGATATTCCAACAGGACGGCTGCTCAACGCATAGTGCAATGATTGTCACCGATTGGCTAAATGAACATTTCCCCGAAAAACGGGTTGGGCGCCATGGACAGATAAACTGGCCAGCGCGGTCTCCGGACCTCACCGGAATGATTATTTTCTGTGGGGATATCTTAAGCCAAAAGTGTATGCAACTGAGATGCAAGATAATATTGAGATTTTAAAAAACAGATTCACTGATGCCATTGCTACAGTGACTCTAGATATTCTTCACAATGTTTATAACGAATTTCGAAAAAGGATGGAGAAATGCGTTGACGTAGGACGGTTTCATGTTGAGTAAGGACGTTTCTGTTTGTTATTTATCTCACTGTATAAATACTTAAGTTAAATAAATACTTTATTGATTATTTTCTCACATTTAATTTAAAAAAAATTTGTTCTGTCTATTTTTAATATCAAATAACTTAGTAACAATAACTCCCATGAAAAAAATGTATTTGACTTTGCGATTACTGCTTTTAAGCTCCTTAATCCCAATGCCTCAAAAAGTTTGATTTTAAAATTTTTTATTTTGAAAATCCAAATTTTTATAAATTTTTCGCGCCCTATACAACAAAATCAAATTTTCTCAACGTGAATCGTATTTATATAACAAGCAAAAGAAATTATGAAGAATAAGTTTTTTTCGAAAAATTGAAAATAACCATTTTTATAAGTATAGTTAAGTCCATCCGTGGACACACTGTATATGTGCTTTTTCGTGTTTTTTTTTAATTTTGAATGCAAATATCTCAAAAAGTACGCGTTTTTATGGCTAAACGAATATAGGCAAACATGTTCAGAGAGATATTTCCTACAAAAAAGGTCCTATACATTTTTCTGATTACCCCATTGGTTTTTCCAGAAAAGCTTCTTCCAAAAAGTATATATTTGTCTTATAGAATGGGATAGACGGAAAAATGTATAGGACCTATTTTGTAGGAAATCTCATTCTGAACACGTTTACCTATATTTGTTTAGCTATAAAAATGCGTACTGCATTCAAAATAAAAAAAAACACGAAAAAACGCTTATAATATGTTTTTCAAGTCGCTTTTCCGGAAAAGCCAATGGGATAATCATAAAAATGTATTGCACCTTTTTTGTAGGAAATCGTATTCTGAACGCGTTTACCTATGTTCGATTAGCTTTAAAAACGCGTACTTTTCGAGACATATACGTCCAAATGAAAAAAAAAAAACACGAAAAAACGTATATATTATGTATATAAAAATCATGTCTTTTTTTTCTGCGCATAAGCAAAATCTTGTTCTAAAAGTTGAATACTTACTTCCTATGAAGAGAAACTGTTGTTCAGAATTTTTCTCCGCTTTTTTTCTAATTTGAGTGGACTAAATGTGTATTGGTGACAATATTGACACTAATGTGTTCCTCGCCCTCGTTTTCAAGCTGATTTTGTTGTTTTCGTGGTATTTCGTTATTGGGGCTGAGAGTAGGGGTGGGTTAGGCCATCTGTGGTCAATTTTTACTTATTTTATTCGAATTGACAAAAAAACCGATACGACAAGCCCTCACAAGCCCAGCACCGGAAAATCGTTAAAAGAGGTGGTTTTTTCGGTTCAGGGGTAATGGGTAAAGGGTATGTCGGGAAATATGGTCACCATCGTGTTCCCCGTCCTCGAACACAGGGTATGCCGTTTTCCAGCTGACTCGTTCTTTTCGTGGCATTTCGTTATTGGGAGTGGCGGTAGTTTCAACCACCAGGGGCAGGGGTGAGATAGGTCAATCCTATTTTATTCGAATTGACAAAGAAAACCCGATCCGACAAGCCCTCGCAAGCCTAGCACCGGAAAATCGAAAAAAGGGTGGTTTTTTCGGTTTAGGGGCGGTGGAAAAATATTGTCACCATCGTATTCCCCGCACTCGAAAACGGAGGAGTAGATGTCTTGCGGTCCAGTGACAGAACTTTTGGGGTCAAAGCCTCACCTCAAGGGACTATATAAGAACTTTATATTTTTAGACTTTAAAGGCCACTGGCGGCCGAACTATGGAATTTTGAGCATTGTGCCCATGAGAATTATTGTTCAGGAGGCCAAGACCTATAACATAATAAAATTTGGTGCAATTTAACTGTTATAGTCTTAAGTATATTTCAAATATCTTTATTTAATCTGACTAAATATAAATAAACAATGTGTAGCAAAACATTTACATTCGTGGAAAATATGACGACTGACAATCGACTGTCCAGGGCTGTACTCAGTGACGTAGCCAGGATTTTTATTCGGGGGGGGTCCGAACATTTTTTGTAAGTATATTATGTATTGTTATGTAGCTTTCATACAAAGGACCCCGCACAATTATGTAAATTGGCGTACAGTCAAATTGGCTGAATTTTTAATATATTGTAGATTTCGACTTTCTGATCAAAAGCTCTCATAGGCCCAACTCGATCCTGTAACTAGTTTCCGAGATACTGCTCAAGAAATGTACAATAATGACCTTTTGTACAATTTAAATCATTTCGAATTCATGATTTTTTTCATACATTTTATATTGTAATTCTTTCTAATAGCCCTTTATAATATTTCGCACTAAAAATATTTGTTGTTTTAATAAAAATAGCGTAGAAAAAATTAAAGTTTGAAAAATGTTGGCGAAGGCGCCGGGAAATCTGCATAAAAATAACAAGTGAAAATAATATTCGGCTATACCATTTTTTACATAAAGTACGTGTCTTCCTGATCAAAAAACTTTATTTGAAAAACTTTCGGAAATTGCTTCTTTGACCTCTAACACCCTATCAATAAATTAAAAGTTCGACAAGATACAGAATTTTACAAGAATTTATAGTTGTATTTCGAATACTATACATACGATCGAGTTGGGGCTGAGAGCTTTTGATCAGAAAATCGAAATCTACAACATATTAAAAACTCATCAGCCAATTTGACTGTACGCCAATTTACATAAGAAATTTGCGGGTTCCTTTAGGTAAACTATTCAAAAAGTTATATTTCAAGTAACCGGCAACTATGCAATTTAACGTGGATTTGGCTTGGCTAGTAATAAAAATAAAAATTGAATTTACTTATGATTCAACAAAGTTTTATTCATTTGACTGGAATTAAGCTCCGCCCTGTCAATATTGCTACAATAAATTGCGAGAAATTACGATTTGCAACGAGGCTGATTAGAATCAAGATTCGTAATTGGCCAAAAAAATTTTTGACTAAACCGAAAATAAAATCAATATAATAATTTTAAATGTCTATCAATTATATAAATGTCATTAAATTTCGGGGGGGGGGTCCCTAGGACTCACTCACTTCTCGCCTAAAAGCTGCATACGAGAGAACCTTATGGTCTACAAATCTTAGGATATTGTAACATTAAGCGAGGGCCATTTTCCTATTATTCCGTGCGAGGTCCTTTGGAACATATCTAAACAATTCTAAAAGTGAACTATATCCGCCCTATAAATGATCGCCAGAGATGTGTGAACTGTCTTGTTTCTTATAAACCAGTAGTACAATCAATGAGTTAGATACTTGCAAGGACCTTTTTTCTTCGGTACTAAATTCCCCATAAATTCCTTAACAGGTACATTTTTGGAGAACTAACCGATTACGAGTAACAGCGCGTCAAAGCGTGTAAAAAGTAGTTTTTGCGAATTATTTCGTAAATCGTTGATCGTCTATTAAAATTTCAAAGGCAATCTTGTAGAGCACTAAATTCTTTACAATTTGCATGACGGGACTTAATTGTTTTCGGGCTACAGCGCGTCAAAAACTGTTTTTTCAAAATGTCTTCTAAACTATTCATCGTACACTGAAATATGTTAGCATCAATTTTGAAGAGCTCTAAATTCTATACAATCTAGTGTTTCACAAGTTTGCAACTAGATATATTTATATCCGACCAATAGTTAACGAAATATTTTTAAAAACTATTTTTTATAACTGCTCGTAAACTACTAGTTCTATAAAATGGTATCTGTGACAAAAATTGTACAGAAATCAGTGCTTTTCAAAATTTCTATTTGACATTTTAATGTACGATGAAGAGTTCACGAAATAATTCGCAAAAATTACTTTTTGAAAACTTTCACGCGCTCTAACACGTAAATTTAGTTCTACAAGAATAAGTCTGTGAAGGGATTTGTAGAGTCGCCAATATCCATTTGCTTGGAAAATGGTCTCGGATAAATTAAGGGTTGAGCTGACTAGCTCTTAAACGTAAATACACCACATATAGGAAACAACCCCCAAATCCAAAGCCAAGGCTGTCCGGAAGAGAGTTACAACATTTGAAAAAACGCAGACGTACATTCATACAAATCGGCATTGTCAGTACCGGAGCTGGGGCTCGAACCCAGAACGTGATAGACAGTCGGTCAGCATATTCGCCACTCAATACATCGCTGTAGACCTGGACCAGCCTCGTAAGGGTGGTGCCTTTTCTTCAACCCCGCTCACAAATATGAGCAGTGTGGGCGACGTCGACAGCCCTCCCCTGGTCCTGGCTGTTGGGCCTTGCCAGCTGGGCCGCCTTTTCTGGCCCTCTTCTGTCTTGATCTTCTATCTTCGCTGGCATGTCTTGTTCCTGGAAGCGTCATCTGTCGCGAAAGGAAGTGACTGTTGCCGTCCCCTCAGCGCTGAACAAAAAAAGTCTCTTACCATTTTTAGCCTACTAGTTGAGAAAATTTATAACTGAAAATCGAACTGATTATGAATCATTATCCTTAGAATCCAGATGATTTTTTTTTTACTTTTTCATAAACTCCATAATCACATACGTCAAGCTGGTAAACAGATACAAAATTACTCATTAAACGATAAATTTAAATCTGGGTTTAAAACAAGTGCAAACGACGGAAAAATAACTATATCAATGCGCGCACGTGTTCACCACCCGCGTCGTTTAAATATATTAAAAGCGATTAAACATCTTACATAAAAGAAACGTTTACTCCGTATTTTCCTTTAAAAGCAATTAAAGTATTATCTATTTAGGATAATTTGTGCAATTTAGAAACTCAGGACGGCAATTTTTTCAATTAGTGTCATATTACGAAAGAGGATCTAGATTTATCGTATAGAACGGTTTATGTAATATTTGTAACAGTGTCAAATAAATCAATTTTTCCAAGTTTCCTGATAAATTATTTATACCTAATTGAATTCCTCTGGGTGCGAAAGAAAATAAACTTAGAATATCTTTAAATCATTTCTATATAAAGAGTTTTATAAATATTTATACGAAAAAATATTTCTCTAAAACTGTATACACACAGTTAATAAATCTTTATTTATATAGCCACTACTATGTAGGTACTCGAAGCGAATAATATGTCCAAAAATCTCAGTTGTGTTTGTCTCTGCGTTATTGCATAAAAAACGAAATACTCAAAAATGTAGCATTTTCTCGCGTCGATTTTTGAATTATGCTAACCATAATTATTGAGCTCAGCCAAAATGGCCATTTTATTTAAATCTTAATAAAACTTACAAATAAAAACTTTTTTTCTTATTTAAATAAATCTTGTTACTCGGGGGTTTTTGAGGTCGCTGATTACGAATCTGATATCCAAATTGTCATAAACCAACCTGCAAAATGGCTGAATCAACGGCGGCTATAAAATGCTAAAAAATGATGAAAAATGAAATATTTTTTTGAAGTTTATGCCGAGAAGTTTTGAATATTTCTGATAAGTACTTTTAAGTTAAAATAAACTAAATTTTAAGTTCCAGGAAGAAATTCAAGATGGCGGATGCAATATGGCGGCAATAAGATGATAAAACTAACTTAAAAATAAATTAAATGCATAAAACTAAATAGGCTATTCCTAAGAATTATTAAAATATTTAAAAAGAACAAATTTTCTGAAATTTTTAAAAATATCCAATATGGCTGCCATACATTAATTATCAATCATAAATATGCGATTTAGTCCTTCATTAATTTTGAACAAAATCTTAAGTAGGTCATATTAATATTTCTTTTCTTTATCTGCTAATAATATAATAAATACCTAACACCAAGCACTTTAGAACAAGAATATTAAACAGGGTGGCCACTTTTTCTCCACAAAAAATGTCCCTGACTTTTCCCGGTTTTCCAGTCGATTTTTTAGTTTTTTCCCTGACTATTATTATTCCATTTTGTCGTATGTTATTATACTCTTCGCAAAAACGAAGAGTATATTGTATTTGATGAGCACATTTCTAAAATCGTAAGTATCGCTCGTAGAGAAAAAATGTTCATATTGTGTTAGTGAACGAATTCTGAACAACTTTCAAAATGTCCGTCTGTCCGTCCGTCCGTCCGTCACGTTTCTTATAAGCACGATAACTTAAGAAAGAAAAATCCGATTGTATTGAAATTTAGAAAGTAAGTTAGTGTTAGCTAGAGGAAGAACCCTATTTTGAAGAAAATCGATCAGTAAATAAAAAAGTTATTAATTATTTAATTAAAAAAATAGAAGTACGAGTTGAAGTATGTATGAATGTTGAAAGATCACGGACAATCAATTTTCGTAGCAATATGTGGTGACGCAACGGGTAAATCTTTAGTTAAAAGTGTATAATGTTATATGAAATTTTAGTTTGTTAAATTCTTAACAAACTAAAATTTCATATAACATTATACACTTTTAACTATCCACGACACTTTCCTGGCGTCAGGAAGACTACCAGGGTGGAATTGTCTCAAACGGGTTTTTTCGTTGAGTTTTGTTTTCCCGTGCCAGCAATCAAAATTTTTAAGTGTTCGCGTGTGCGCGAAATCGATAGTTTTTTACAGTTTTTAATTTTAATTATTTTTAAGTACCCTTGTGTACTACGTTATACGATATCGTTAAATTTAAGCCTTTTTCCATTAGGCAGGAGTTTTAACTCAGCAAATAATTTTCATCACCGCCAAACCGGACCCTACCCGCCCAGTCTCACACCCACCTCGGCGATGTTCGCCGTGGTTGTCTGGCTGGCTCCGGGCCGGACTCCGGAATGGCGCATTATTGTACTTTGTGAAACATTAATAAATGCTTGTTGTTGTTGTTGTTGTTGCGTTGCAATCCAAAGGTCCCGAGTTCGAATCCCACACAGGTTGGATATATTTTTTTTCATATAATTTTTTTCACAACAAAGATGATATCACAAAATTTAGGATGTCCAAAAACTAACATTATTTACAAGAAAACTGCGAAGAGTATCCCATAGAATGTGTAACAATTATATATAAAAAGCTCAGTAAATTGGCGAAGAGTACGTTTTTAGCTTGTTTTCTTTACAACTGCTCGTTAAGTGAACGTGATTAGTTACATGATTTATCCCATTGACTTCAGCAGTTCTAAATGAAAGTTAGTCTTTTTATCCATATTTTAAAAGTATATATGAATAGAAAAGGTACATATTATCAAAAAGAACAAACGGCATTCGGCATTGACTGGATTTTCACAAAAATCCCTGACTTTCACCAACATTCCCTGACATTTCCCTGACCTATTAAATTCCCTAACTTTTCCCGGTTTTCCAGAAAGTGGCCACCCTGTTAAACCTAACATAACTTAAAAGCAAGAGTTTTATACCATGAACTGTAAACTTAGTACAAACATTTTTCGTCATTAATTAAATCTTAAATTTCTCTGTTTAATTTGTGTTGTTTAAATAAAATTAATCTCCAATTGAGTTGATAATTTTTTGAATGTTGATTATCCTAAATACATTTAAATAATATTATTAGCAGATAAAAAAAAAGAAATATTAATCAACTTATGTTCAAAATTAATGGAGGACTGAATCGCGTATTTATGATTAATAAATTAATGTATGGCAGCCATCTTGGATATATTCTTTCAGAAAATTTGTTCCTTTTTAAATGTATTAATAATTCTTAGGAATAGCCTATTTAGTTTAATGCATTCAATTTATTTTTAAGTTATTTTTATCATCTTATTGCCGCCATATTGGATGCGCCATCTTGAATTTCTTCCTGGAACTTAAAATTTAGTCTATTTTAACTTAAACATAACATAAACACACCACAGATAGTAGACAACCCCCAAATCCACAGCCAAGGCTGTGCGGAAGGGGGTTACACATTTGGAAAAACGCAGACATACATCCACACTAGGGTGGCCCATCTCTATAGGGGGTGAATTTTTTTTGCGTATTTTTTAAGTCTCACCCCACGAAAATATACTATTATACTAGGAATAATTTATGTCAAAGTTTCAGATAATTCGGTGAACGGTAACCCGTGCCGCATTCAAGTAGAAATTTGTAGATAAGATTTTATTACGGTAATACACTTAAATTTTACTTAAAATACAAATATCTACCTCTTTTCTCATAATGTTTTATTGGTGTAATTATTTCCTAGAAATTATTTGTTTTGGAAGTTTGGAAATATAATGCACCTACGGTAGGTTTTTATGTCAGTTTGCAATTGTGTTTTACAGTGGTGACATTATAAGTTCTAGCATACGTTCCTTTTTGAAAAAACATTTAACGATAGCTGATGTTAGATCCTTACGAAAGGATACTTTCATTTACTTAGTTGGACACTATTCGTCACAAATCATTGGCAATAAATTGCCGTCTAATAGACAAGTATTACAAGTGCTCTTTTATAACATTCGTGAAGTGAAGCTAAGTGTACATGAAAGTGCTAAATTAACAATAAAAGAGGTGTCAGTTTTTTGGGATAAAGTTCTCATTCCGACACGTCAGGATTTTCATTGTGTTAAACAACTAGATAAACTTTATGCAGAGTGGAGGAACTTACAAAAATCGGCTAAAAGGGCCAGTGCGGGAGTAAAGAAAAAAATTTCGTTGAAAAATTGGACGATCTTTTTGACATTTCTCATGCAAATGCATTGGAGTTGATGAAAATAGATGAAGATAAGCAGTTTTTAATTAACCAAAGAAAAAAGGGACGTCCTGGATTTATGCATGGTATTGATTACCAACTTGCTTCTCAAGAAAAATCAGCTGAGGAGAAATTACAGAAATTATCCGAACGAATACAACGAAGTCAACAAGAAAAAGCTAGATTAGAGGAAACAGTCACCTGTCCATCATCAAGTAGTAATTCAGCCGACTCCAACGAAAATGAAGATGAAATAATCGAAGCCCAAGAAGAGTTGTTACAAGACCAGCCTGGCCCGTCACAGCCAAAAAAGAGGAGATTGTATGGAACATGTAACATCATCACACCAAAAATAGCCGCTGCATTTGATGCTTGCAAAATAAGCGACAGGTATGGAGTCCATATTTTGACGGCAGTAGCAGAAGCACTAGGACATGACACCATATCTTTGTCCATCAGCAGACCAAACTTCAGCGCTCTAGACAACGCATCCGCGAAGAAAGAGCTGAAATATTAAAAACTGCCTTCGGTAATTCTGAATTGCCGGCCCCAGTCATCCATTGGGATGGAAAACTTTTACCTTCTCTCACTGGAATGGGAAATATCGATAGACTTGCTATCTTAGTTACTAGTGGAGATATTGAACAACTACTTGGAGTACCAGCTTTGCCCAATTCAACTGGAAGAGAACAGACTGAAGCAGTTTATGATGTGCTTTGTGAATGGAATTTGGACGAAAAGGTAATAGCTTTGTGTTGTGATACAACAGCATCAAATATGGGTTATATAAATGGGGCAGCCACACTATTGCAACAAAAATTAGAAAGAGATATTCTATATTTTCCTTGTAGACATCATATTTTTGAAGTGGTTTTGAGAAGTGTGTTTAACACAAAAATGCCTTCCTCATCTGGTCCAAATGTGCCACTATTTAAACGTTTTAGGGAATTTTGGCCTAAAATAGATCAAAATAAACTAAAAACTGGATTTCAGGTATCAAAAATTAAACACATTTTACAACCAGTTAAAGCCGAAATTGTAAAGTTTCTAAATGCAGCTTTAATTTTGCAACAGCCTCGTGATGATTATAAAGAATTTTTAATGCTTTCTAAACTTTTTGTTGAAGAAGAGCCCACTCACACGACATTCTATCAACCAGGGGCATTTCATCGTGCACGTTGGATGGCCAAAGCCATTTACTGTCTAAAAATATTTTTTTCCAAGATCAGTTCCAACTAACTAAAAAAGAAAAAATAGGTATTGAAGATATATGTCTCTTTATTGTAAAGGTTTATGTAAAGGCCTGGTTTACAGCGTCATTTGCTAGTAAAGCACCGCTTCATGACTTAGACTTTTGTAAAGAACTCATTAATTATCAAAATATTGACAAAGAAATATCTCAAGCCGCAAGTAGGAAAATAGTGAACCATTTGTGGTACTTTAATTCAGTAAATGTTGGCTTATCTTTCTTTGATGACGATATTTCAGTTACCACTAAAAGAGAAATGGTTAAAGCTTTGAATAGGAAAGCACCAAATCAAGAGGGTATTAAACGACTTATGATTAGTAACATTACTGACGTTGAAAACAAGGAAATTCAGGACTTCATATGCGAGAACACTAAACAGTTTTTTCAAAAATTAGGTTTGTCTATGGAATTTTTGGAAAATGATCCAACAACATGGAGAGAAAATGAAAGTTATACCCGACGTTTCAATATTGTAAACAAAATTAAAGTTGTAAATGATGCCGCTGAGAGAAGAATCAAACTTATTACTGACTATAATGACATTTTGACAAAAAATGAAGACCAAAAACAGTTTTTACTCCAAGTTGTAAATGATTATAAATCACAGTTTCCAAATGTAAAAAAAGAAACCCTGTCGCATGCTTTGGCCTAGTGCAAAAAATATTGTTTTTATTACTATATGTCTTGTAGATTTAGGATAATATTTGGTACTATGTATGAAAAAAACGTTTCATAATAAAATACACAAAGATAAAACGAGAGTTTTATTTCAAAAACTTCTAGTCTAGTTTTCTTAGACTACGAATTTACAGTAGTATGACACATGTCATAGTCACAACAGATAATGTCTTTGATATTTGTATGACTTGATTAGTCATTCTAAAGATAAATGTTGCTGATTAAAAAAAAAAACAATGCATCAACCAAAGAATGTAAATAATTCCATTTACTTTTATTATTGCATAATAATGCATTCTGCGGCACCCCTTGCCTTCAATTTGCCTCAATAATATTTTGAGGGGACTGTTTTTTCTTCAAATGGAACCATTTGCAGGGGTGAGAAATAAAAAATTTCGATTTCGAAAAAGATGGGCCACCCTAATCCACACCCACCGGTGTTGTCAATACCGGGGCTGGGGGTCGAACCCAGAGCGCGGTAGGCAGTCGATCAGCGTATTCGCCACTCAATACGCCTTAACCGATTGAGCTACCGCGCCGGTATTTATCAGAAATGTTCAAACTTCTCGGCATAAACCTTATAAAAAATATTTCATTTTTCGTCATTTTTTAACATTTTATAGCCGCCATTGAATCCGCCATCTCGCAGGTTGTTTTATGAAAATTTGGATATCAGATTCGTAATCAGCGACCCCAAAAACATTCGAGTAACAAGATTTATGTAAATTGGATAAGAAAAAAGTTTTTATTTGTAAGTTTATTAAGATGTAAATAAAAAATGTCCATTTTGGCTAAGCTCAATAATTTTAGTTAGCATAATTAAAAATTCGGCTCTCTTACGTTTTTTGGAAACTAAATAACGAGTATTTAAAAAAATATTATCCCAATCGAAACAAGTTCTCTAGATAACTTTGAACGAAAAAATCACGATTCGTGCGCTGGCCGAGAATGGAAAAATCATCGAAAATGACACGTGCAATTGAAATCGGATACTGTCAATTTTTATAAACTATTATTTATAACAATTTATAAACAATGGTGATGCTTAAAAATTCAGAAAAAACATGAGGATACTCTTGAGTAATTTTAAGTTTGGCATATTTTTAATTTACTAAAAGAAATTTCCAAAAAAATTTTTTTGATTTTGATAAAAACTATCGTGGGCTACTGTAGCGTCTACGTGACATGTCAGGGGATTCAATGTTTAGAACATTAAAAACTAACTATACATATAGATGCCGATTTATTTAACTTTTTATGTAATTGTTGCACGTTTGATCCATAGATATTCAGCACAGTTTTTTTGTAAATAATGTTATTTTTTTGGACATTTTTACTTTTAAGATGCCAGCTTAGTGAAACACCCATCAGTGGACAATAAAGTAAATAAAAGCAACAACATTCAACATATTTGTGTCTAAACCCAGGACCCTTAGTCTATAATGTAACCACTACACCACTATTTGTTACTTTTACTGGCGTTTAATGTCTATAATAATGTGTTTACACATTTTTAAAAATTAATAACTTTTTAATTACCGATCGATTTTGTTAAAACATAATAGAATTATTCCTCTAGCTAACACTAACTTAGGTACTGTACAAATTTTAATACAATCAGACTTTTCTTTCTTAAGTTATCGTGTTTACATGAGACGTGATGGACGGACGGATAGGCGCATATTTTGAAAGTTGCTCCGGATGCGTTCACTAACACAATGATATGAACATTTTTCTCAACGAGTTACATTTACGGTTTTAGAAATGTGTCAATCAAATACTGTTAATTTTCATATCTGCGAAATGCATAATAATAATAATAAATGACTTTATCAAACAAACGGAGTTTGTTTACATTGGCGAAGTCCAGATGACAAACCACCTGCTCTTCCATTTTACTGGATTAACCTAGAATTATAAAACTAATATAGGTACTAAACATTTCGACACATTTTATTGATTTGATAAAACAGTGAAATTCCCATGGAAAACTGTATACAGAGTGACCCATTTAAAAGCTGAACACTTCTTTAAAATTTTTATGTATTGTGCGATTTGAATCAAATTTGACTCAAGTATAGAACAAATTAGGATCTAATTATGACCAGAAACCATTCGCCTGCTACAAATGCAAAGCCACCTGCGGTACCAAAATATGCGGAAAAAACAAAAAATCATATTAGGAATTTTTTATCGGAAAATTTTGTTAATTGGGGTTTAAGTCCAAAATTTAATCAAAACTAAAAAATTGAAATTTTAAAAATATTAAAAATAATTTATTTACTAGGACATTTTTCTGACCACTGAGGCGCGTTTTGTAAGAACATAATATATGACACGTAGACATACTTGTTAATTTATTTTTTTTATTTTTTTTAAATAATAACAATTGGAATGAATTATAGCTTATGTACTTTTACGGTACAGCTCATAACGAACATTTTCCTTCTTTTTGTTGTTTTCCATAGAACTTATAGATTTCGAGATATTCAAAGAAACCGATGGAAAACAATTTTTTAACAACTTTAACATGCTCTCACTATTAGCTCCACCGCTACCAGAGTAGCTGACGGTGAGATTGTTGATGTATTAGAGGAAAACTATTGTTATGATTTTCAGGGGAAATCTCAAACTTCATTTTTAAACAAAAACCAAGGAAGTGTTATGAAGTGTACTTTCATGAAAAAAATAATTTATGACAAAAGGTCTGTCAGATGCTAATTAATAAAAATTGTCAGACAGACAAATTTTTTCAAAAATGATATATTAATTACCATACATTGTGTAAATTTCAAGCTAGGGTTTTGAATAGTAAATTCATTTTATATTTAGCTAATTTTAGAGCTTAATTAAAAATAGCAGTAAACATATTTTTACTAGTCTGGCGAGCGTAACATGTTTATTACGTTTTCCAACCATTTTCACATTTTAAATTTAAGGTGTTCGATGGGGAATATTTTTGTGCCATGGGAGCTTAGACTATTAGTGATAAAGGTGAAATAATGATAATGAATTAATAACTCACGCGCCTGTGTAAATATGATTTATATAGGAAGATAATATTTGGTATTTCCAAAGGAAATCGGACATACTTAAACCCATGGCGTAATACTACGATTTTACAAACCACTAAATGATAAGTTCATACAAAAACTTATGTATATTCCAAGATAACGTAGTATCGTAAGCCAATGCTATGAATTTTAAATGATTAACAGGTGTTTAAAAATATTTATTCTGATTGTAGGCCCCGATTGACTTCACAGTGATAAAACATTCAAATGTTGAAATTGCATTAAAACTGGTAGTTACGTAGGTAGAAATAGCTGACACAGAATCTGATGTGAAAAGTTAAGAATTCAAAATGGTGAATCCAAAATCCAATATGGTTGATATAATTGCAATATTTTTGCAGACTTATATGTTTGATACATGGAAATTTCAGAATTCTCTAACTAGCCTGACATTGAAGCTTAACGACGGATGTTTTACCGTGTAGAAATTAAATAAAGAGGTCACTAAAAAAGTAAAAAAAATAACAGCCTTCAAAAAAGGTCCCACCTCCATTAAGGAATGTGGCACTCTCATCCAGAGCAAAAAGCAAATTGTTCAACGGGAGCGTTTCTCATTAAAAGTCTCAGTTCATACTGTTGTCGTAGAAAATATTCTTTGGTTGATTCGCGTCTCTTTCGTTGTGAAATGGTATATGACATGATAGGAAGTTATAATAATACCCTGTTGTTTGCGAAAAAATATCATTTTTATAAATAGAGAATTTTTAATTGATATCACCAGCGACTCCGCGAAATCTTCGAATATGCTCATAATATAAAAAATTATTTCCAATTTTTGTTCACTAGATATAGCTTGATATATTTAATGTGGGACCACCGCCCGACCATAGCCTACAATTTGCAGCAGGTTTGACAGAAATCGCTTAAGCTACGCTAGAGTAATCATTGGACAAATTGATTGATTGATTGATTGATACCAGCGTGCGGTAGGCATTGCTGCCACTCCCAGGTATACAGCTGGGCCTGCTACGTCCACGCTGGGTTGGACTAAGATCATGCTTGTTGCCAGCAGCGAGTGCCACATGGCGCATGGTAAAGGAATATGGGATGGGACGTGTAGGTATTTGTGAGATGCGTTACCGCATTGTGTCGTGAGGGAGCGTTTAAGCTCCCTTTTTTGTGCTTTTGTTTCTGGGTATCTGCCTCTTCTGAATCTTTGTGTGAAATATGTGTTGTGTCTTATTGTGGAGTGTTTATTACTGTTTATGCTCCTCTTTTTTTATTTCTGCTTCTTCGATTCTTCTTTTTCTGAGTCTTCTGATTCCTCGATTTCCGATGCTGGGTTGGATTTGAGTCATGCTTGTTGTCAGCAGCGAGAGCCACATGACGCATGGTTTTTTCATTTTTCCCCTCGCTTTTCTTTCCCAGTTTGTTTATGATCCTCTCGATTGTTGTTTTCCACGTGTAACATGGTCTCCCTATTTTTAGTTTGGTGCTGTTCAGTGTTAGCGTTTTCTTCAGTAGGTTTTCTGCTGTCCTTTTTGCTTTAACCTTCTTGATCCTTTCCCTTATCTCTCTGCTTACCAGAATATGGTCTATTTGTGTGATTGAGCTTCCATTAGTCCAAGTGTTAATGCATGTTTCACTTTTACTCCATGTATTTCTTATTGTTAAGTCAAACATGTGTGCTAGGTTTTTCAGCGCGTTTCCGTTTTCGTTAGACCATGTGTGGAGTATATGTGCATTAAAGTCTCCAGGTACACGATTTCACTGCACTATGTATATGTATATGCTATGATTTACTGCGTTAGAGGGAAGCACTGTGGAAAGTTTTGGTTTCTGTACCTAATTAAACACTAACTAATATTTTTTATCAAGCTGATAATATTCCGAGGTATAAATTATTTTACACATTCACTTATACAAACTTAAATATAACTTCTATACGTTGACACTTTGTATTTAACTTTTTCAAGCTTTTATGGGTATCCATTGGTGACAGAACACTATAAGTCATCTCCCTGCCTACCAGAATATGATCTATTTATTGAGTTGAGTTTCCGCTGCTCTAGGTATCAAGATTGCTCTTTTCTGTGCGTATTTTCTTAGAAACCATTTTCCTGAGAGAAACCTGTAACACGCATACATACATTGAGGTGCCATAAGAATTCAGTCTGGACGCTACACACCAGACAGTGCCCCATTGATTATTTCTGATCTAATCCAAATTAAACTCGTTTGAATATTTTTAGCAATTATGAGAACCTCACCTGAAAGGTATACTTTAAGAGTAGTGCGCCACTCATCATTACGTATTCAATTTTGATTAAATTTGTTTGAATATTTTTAGTAATTATGAGAAAACACACTTGAAGGTTCACACAGGAAATCTGTATAATCACACTTTAATAGCGATGCATTACTAATTATTTCGGGTTATTATTATCACCATTATTATATCGTGCGTAATTCTCTTGATTGGCTGAAAGAAATTCGGTTTTGGCTATTAATTATTATTTGTATTTTTGTAATAGTTTGGTTTGTATATTTTTGCTGAAAGAAAAATATTTAGTGCCCTCATTTTAATTTATTGTCTAGGAACTATCAAGCATTTAAAGCATATAGGTATTATAAATTTAAGTAAAGTGGTATAGTCGAGTGTAGACTTATCTTTAGCCTTAGTGTTGATTGATTTATGGTTTCCTAGAGGCTCTCGGGTTATTCTCCACTTTTTATGCACTGAGATATTCTAATCATCCACATTAATTAAATATTAGCTATATAACTTAACTGTTGTAATGTTATTTTACATATCACTTTGCGTATTATTTTTCACTTATCGCATCAGCGTAATTTCGTCCTATTGTGCCGGCTTTTAATCGGGATTTAAGCCAGATTACTGGCACCGAACTTAAACGCGTCCGATGTCTTTGAAATCACTAGACGAACTCCGCTAGAGTAATCATTGGACAAATATAATAAAATTAAATTACAAATTTAAAAAACCCCCGACACAAAAATATCGACTAAATAACTAATATAAAAAAAATAAATTAACACAACTTTAAAAATTATGAAATAATTTTGATTCCATATACGAACTCTTATGATTTATTTAAATCCAGCTTACATTTTCTTTATGTCCTCGAGATTTGCTTTCTTATACGCATGAATATATCGGGAGCTGCTGTTTTGAATATAACCTTTTAGTGGTTCGTCTTTACAGCAGCCCCCGACATATTCATGCGTATTATAAGAAAGCAAATCTCGAGGACACAAAGAAAATGTAAGCTGGATTTAAATAAATCATAAGAGTTCATATATTATGGAGTCAAAATTATTTCATAATTTTTAAAGTTATGTTAATTTATTTTTTTTATATTAGTTATTTAGTCGATATTTTTTGTCGGGTTTTTTTAAAATTTATAATTTTATTTTATTTTATACTTTTTAAACTAAACATATACATACAACATAGCGTATTATGATATCACGAGTCCCACACAGAACTTTTTAACCTTTAAGCCGACGCGGTCCAATTTGGTATTCCACTAGTCGCACACGGTCTACAAGACCGGTTCTATTATAAATATATTTATGTGTTATATTTAATTTTAATAAAAACTGCATCAAAATCGGATCTTCCGTTGAAGAGATATAAAGCCACAGAGACAGACAGACAAACATACGAGTCAAATTTATAACATCCCTCTTTTTGGGTCGGGGGTTAAAAAATTGAAAATTTTTAAAAACTCCCGGTCAATGTATCTAATCGTACCAGTTTCATATGACCGAATCAAAATGAGGCCGAAATCATATTCGGCTACCATAATTGTCTGCACATTTTCAATTTTACTTCAATCGGACAATTTCTAGAGAAGTTCAACATGGCGACCAATCAGCAAAATCTAATATGGCCTAAAACGTTCAAGACAAAATACTCCTTCAGGTATAAAAAAGTGCATCAAAATCGGATCACCCGTTGAAGTGATATGAAGCCACAGACAGACAGACAGACAGACAGACAGACAGACAGACAGACAGACAGACAGACAGACATACAAACATACGCGTCAAATTTATAACGTACCGAAATTGGGTCGGGGGTTAAAAATTAACTAACTTCAAACTTTTGGTTATTTTTTGGTGGTGCGTTAATTTCTTGGAGAAGTGTATATTCATTGCGTCGTTCCTATCCGATATAAAACTTATAGTTTAAACCGAATCCTTCACCATTTCTCAGAATGCGACGTATGAGTATATACGATCAAATTATAGTGTTAAAACTAAAAAATTTTGTCCGCCATATTGAATTTAGTCTGACGTCATTTTATATTTGTATTCTTCTCAGCAAACTCTTTCATTTGATACCCATATCATGGCATAAAAATAACTGGTCCGCCATATTGGATTTGGAATGGCGTCACTTAGCTAACCATGCATTGTCATCCAAACTAAATGTGTATGCAAAATTTCAGCTCAATCGTTTGGGGATAACTGTTTTAAAATTCAGTTGCCTTCGCCATATTGAACTTAGTGTGACGTCATTTATTTTCGTATTCTCAGCAAATCCAACCCATATCGTGGGGGTGCATAAAAAATAACTGGTCCGCCATCTTTGGGAGTCCGCCATATTGGATTTGGAAGGACGTCACTTAGCTAACTATGCATTATTATCCATACTAAACGTGTATGGAAAATTTCAGCTCAATCGTTGAGGATACCTATTTTAAAATTCAGTTGCAAGATTTGACCCACAAGAACAAGGCAAGTTAAATAAAAGCTTGTAATCAAGATGGCGACCAAACATCAAAATCTAATATGGCAAAAACCTTCTCGATAAAATACTCTTTCAAATAAAAAAAAGTTCATCAAAATCGGATCACCCGTTGAAGAGATATGAAGCCACAGACAGCCAGACAGACATACAAACATACGCGTCAAACTTCCCCTCTTTTGGGGTCGGGGGTTAAAAAAAGAAAACATACCGGTCGAATTGGACCTTTCGACTACCTGATTATTTCGGTATTTCAACAAATTGCATAATGAGTTTTGTCCTAGAATAATTAATCGGAATACTGTGCAGCATGGCGAACATCGATCGAGCTTGATTTTAAAACGAAATATCCATTTCTATCAAGCTGAAAACAGCTTGTCATTATAAATTGGAATCTCCTCTTTACAACATTTACTTAATATGGAGTCCTTATAACATATTAAGTTTTCTTGTTTAGTTTTATGCACATACTTCGGTACTAGCGCATAGTGAATTAAAGGTCTCTAGGGCAGCACCTCTAGAAGTAAACACCCTCGACACCACATCCAATACCAGAGAATTAATTTAAATAAAAGTCACTAAAAATAATTTTAAAGTACATCGTAGTCAAGGAATAAAATTAATATTGAACTAACTGAAGATGCTCATAATAGCATATTGTGTATTTAGGTGTGAAAGCAATACATTTCCGGACGACGCGACGCGCGACGATGCAAATTGTTGGCCGAGGCCAACAAGCATCGAAGTCCGGGATTGTGCTTTGATACCGAAGTACACATACTATTTTTTCTGAAATTACAATCAATATTATTATAAATTAAGGAATTTGTATTAATGCATAACATTTCTTCATTACAATCTAACTGCTTACTAATAAATGCAATTACTTCCACGTCCAGTGGAAGTATAGTAACGACAAAAAAATTTTTAAAAATTTTTATTGTCCAAATAGGCTTAAAATGTCGCGTACGGTTTTGTTGATCGTTGCTTGGCAACGGATCTTTTCCGGTCTGTTTTCTGATAGTTTCTTAGCAACGGACTAAAATACTGGAATTGTGCATTTTTCGATTTGAAATCGCGCCGAAAATGTACACATTGCCGATCGATTTCAGAAAAACGTTTTTACATTAAAAAACCTTAGTCTTAGAATTATTTTTTTACGCCTTGATATTTATTGCGTAGCATACTACTTAGTCCCCCATATGCTAATACTATTTGTCCCCCTTTTTAATCTAAATACTTTACACTCGTTTAGCCTAATTGAAGATATAACGTCGTCTTTCATTACATTTGCCGGTTTTTTCTTCCTAACTAGTAGAATTATGCATTTATACAAATTAAAAATAACAGTTCATCCAAGAGCATCAATAATCTCGAACCAGAGTGAAAAATGTATGCATAATATTAAATAAACGAACATTATAAGATCAAGAGTAGCAGTAAATTTTGTAAATTGATTTATTTTGAGTAGATTATAGTCATAAGTGATATACAGTGTCCCAGAAGTAAGGGACAATATTTCGGGAGCGCATAGTTTGGGTCAAAATATTAAATATAATTTTTTTTAAATTTTAGGACTACCTCTTTTCGGAGTTATTCGCCCTTTAAAGTTAAATCTTGGAGAAGATTTTTTGTTTATAACATCCAGACTACTGAATCGATTATTCGATTGTAACAAAAGAACAGTAAATCAGACTAATGATGGCGAGCGGTAGGGATACGACGCGCAGATGTATGCTCAAGGTTGCATCCTAACCGGCATTACAGTGGTTTTATATTAAAATGGCGCCACCAGTAAAAGTTTATTAGAAAAAAAACATTAAAATAATAAATAATTACATGGCGTAACCTACATTAAAAATTTTATGTCAACATGTATAAATAATGTTAATGCCGTTGACTAGTAGTGGGGAATCAGAAGTACCAAATTCAATCATAGGGTATGCACTTGAAGATATAGCTTGGAAAAATACGTACATTATCTGTATTGACCTTGCGGATCTAAATGCGGAGAGGGCCATTCTGACCGCGATTGCAAAAAGGCGTAAAAAGTTTCTTATCGAAAATTTTTGTATTACTGAATATGGATGAATATTATGTTCCCACGGCATTTACAGGCTTACTGTTTAACATTTCTTAATGATTTTCAAACCAATGGAAACTTTATTCCTTCTAGATTCAGATGCGGCCCAATTATTCTCGAAATTGTTATTAATAAATGCTACAGAAATTGTTTAAACAAAGCGTACCAAAATGTGCAGTGTAAATTTCAGTATCGAGGCATTTTTAAAAAAATTGTAGAAAGATGCATGCTTCTATGATATGAAATCTGCAGAAAATAATGGAGCAATATTTAATGAAAGAATTATCATCAGGCCTGTCGAGGGGGAGGGAGTAATTCTCGCCGGGCCCGGTCTCGTTTGGGGGGGGGTTGAAAATTTGTATTATAATTTTTTTTGGCATATTTTTTAAAAAACTTCGGTTTTCTCCCCACGTTCAGCAGTTTTAAAACAAAATGTTCCACCGGGCTCTTATTTTTTTTCCACGACCCTGATCTGCATTGCTTTATTGTTCTAAAAGGCATAATTATTTGATTATTTTTGTACAGCGCTCCGTTGTTTCCGCTACCGTTTTGAGTTTACAAGTGCTCCAGCCATCATTGACTTGCACCATAATATACTGTGATTGCAAAACATTCACAAAACATTCTTCTTATGCTTATTACTAATACGTAAATATTATCATTTATCATGAAAAAAAAACAGTAAAATTTAAAGAGGAAGTAATTTACTTGCGAACAAGAATTATTACATTACAAATTATAACTTAAAATATTCATGAGATAGAGAAAACAACGTGCAATTATCATTTAATAATTTACTCTCATACCATCAACCGATTTAGCTCATTGCTATTAGACATATAATCGGGGAATAGCGGAAAAAATTATAATCGGTTGCCCTTTACGGATTATACGCTCCATAGGGCCTTTAAGAAATAAAACAGTTCCCCAGGTACAAGACTATTAAAATTTTTATTAACATTGCAATTATAAAATCTAAACAAAGTTCCAAAATACTTTATGAAATTGGAGAGTTTAAATTTAATTAGGGAGAAAGCTGCTAATTAGTGCTAACACATATTTTTCAACACCACTAAGTATGTATGAAGATAAGTAACGGACTGATAGCTGTTAGTAATTTTATTATCAACTTCCATAGTACGAACCGACTTAATAAAATGTGTGTTAAATGCATGTATTCCTCAAATTTTCTGAAATTATTGGATTGGCACTTATTTAATGAGTCAACAGTTTTTCACTCATCTGTCCAAACGCCCTTAATTATTATTTTGGACTTAATAGCTTTTTTCTATATTTTAAATTTTGCCATTTCTCAAATACACATCGCTGTAACTACAACCATACTCATAGTACATGCTCCAAAAATATTGAAGATAATGATTTGCCTTTTTTTTTTTAGATACTAATTCATTATTAGGTCTCCAGCAGTATCGATAAAATTGACAAGATGTAAGCCCTGATGGTAAAATAGTATATTATTCAACGAGAATATATGATGGCTATTATTCACGAGGGTGAAGTTTAAGACACGAGCCGGAGGCGAGTGTTGTAAGTCACCAGAGTGAATAGTAGCCATTATATGCGAGTAGAATACTATACTTTGTCCATGACTATTAAATATTTTTTATTAAATTGTTTACTGAAGAAATTAATTAGTGAATTAATTATATTATTCTTTTTGAGTAATATGTAAAATTATTGTAAATAACGTTGACTTTTAAATTTAATTTGACAAGCCGTTCTTTTGATACATTACAGCCTACTCAATCAAATTTAAAAACGAAATTGTATGATGATAAAAAAGGGTCTGTTTCTGAAGTGCTAAATAAAGTTATCTATTCATAAATTTGATAATAACAGTAAAATTGTTCGCACAATTGTAGCTATGACAGTTAACGAATAATTCCATTTAATGTATCAGAAGCTGGCCATAAATTCTACTAAAAAGTTGCGAGATCGAACTAGAATTGAAGAAGTATCTGCTTGTAACTTCTTATAAACAACTGGCTGTCCTCATTATTCAGTATTAGTGAATAATGACATCATTATTCACTGCAGGGATATAATGGATAGCGTTATCCTTGAGGAAACACATACATAATGAGTACATTATTTAATAGTCGTGGACAAAAAATATTTCGATTATGCGCACGTAATTTTTTACTAAGAAGGACTTTGTTAAAAATATACGAAGTTATAATATTGAAAAAAATGTAGCTGGGTATTACGGAAGTTTGTCATTTGCTGTGATTTTTTTATAAGAGTTACACTTTCTAAGATAGGGAGGCATTTTATTAGAGCGCTCCTTGTGTTGGATGAATCACATCCACACCCGCCTCACCACACCTTTTGTTAATCCTTTCTTGTTCCTTGGTTATTTGCATATCTAAATTCGTATTTGCCTTTAATGCAATACACAATTAAAAAACCGCTGCCCAAGGAATCACTACTTGAAATCGTCTACCACAAAAACCTATAAAACGATATCCCACATCGGTAGTTGGTTGCACCAAATTACTTCCACATCCAGTGGAAGTATAGTAACGACAAAAAAATTTTTTTTAAAATTTTTATTGTTCAAATAGGCTTGGAATGTCATGAAACGTCGAGATTTTAAGTTTGAGGGAAAAAAAATTTCTGTCTGTCGGTAACTTTTTTGTGTGCACGTACTTTAACGAGATTTAGAACTAGATTATATTTTCATCTTGTTCCGTAGAAGGGTTGGGGGTAAACTGGGGTAAATGGGTAAATCAAGCAGGTAAGAGTCCATAAAATTGGTATTTAGTATATACAAGAGAAGCTAAAGTCTCAAAAACATTTATGGAATTAGCCAGTCCCATTACCACCCCCACCCCATTATTAAAGGGGATGAAAAAAAAATTGATTTAGTGTGTGTGTAAAAACCAAAAACCTCAAAATATTTTTTTACTTCATCCACCCCAACTACCACCCCCACTCCACTACCGATGTGGGGTATCGTTTTATGGGTTTTTGGGGTTTAGGATTTCAAATATTATATTATTAAAGTTCCATAAACAATTATTTCCACATACAAATTTTTTTCGTTGTGAGTGACCTGGATAGAAAATCTGGATGTGGAAGTAGTTATACCTTGGGCAGCGGTTTTTAAATTTTAATCACTCTTGCTGATGCCAGTTTGATTAGCGAGATGCTTGTCAGTACCTTTGCAGTATTTTTGTTTTTCTGTTTTCTAGAATATTATCAAAGATTTCGCACCCTCTTCACGTGCATTTTTTAATTGAAATGTCAAATACGTTATATATTTACCGATCGAGTTCGTTAAAAAACTCGATCAACAAACTTCTTCCTCTGGCTAACATTGTCAATACGAATGTCAATACGACCGGATTTTTTCTTCTTACCTTGTCACGCTTATAAGAAACGTGGCGGACAGACTCACAAATTGACATTAAAATTTTCGATATCCATAAAAGCGGGGTATAACGAAATTTTGATATGGAAAGTTTCCTTTACCATCTCTGATTTTTATCAAAACTTTGTTCCGGAAACTCCCGAAAATTTGAAATGTTGGAAAGGTCCCTTTACCCATCTCTGGAATTTACTATACCAATAAAAAATAAAATAGGTAATATATTTTTTTCTTACCCATCAATCTGTTAAACTTTTGAAGTACTCACCTGAAAAGAAAAAAAATGTAAAAAAAAAAACGAAATATAATATTAAATATAGGTAGGAATGCTGGGAAAAATAAACGCTATTTTAAAATACTGATGATGGTTTTCTAAGAAAAAAAAACAGCTCAAAAAAATGTTAATCCTAACTTGTTTTTCTTGAAAACAGCTTAACTAAATTTTAACACGAAGTGTTTTTAAAATGTCTGCTAAATTTTGGGAAACCAAGGGCACATCTAGAGTTGTTTCGTAACGGATATTTGGTTCCAAATTCAATTAAAATGTCATGATTTTGTATCAAGTACAGTAGACTTCTTAATTGATTTTTTTTCACAGATAATAAGACATCGATGAGTTTTAAGTAATCATATGTTGCATCTTATGTTAAAAGTGAAAAAATCTATTTGATAACAAGTAAAATTGAAAATTTTTAAAAACCCCCGATCAATGTATCTAATCGTACCAGTTTCATATGACCGAAGCAAAATGAGGCCTAAATCATGTTCGGCTACCTTAATTGTCTGCACATTTTCAATTTTACTTCAATCGGATAATTTCTAGAGAAGTTCAACATGGCGAATTCAAGATGGCGATCAAACAATCAAAATCTAATATGGCCTATAACAGGCAGGCAGGCAGGCAGACAGACAGACAGACAGACAGACACACGCGTCAAACTTATAAATTATACTTTTTTCAAATTTTAAAAATTAGTTGCATTCGAAAAATTCTGAAAATTATAAAAATTTTCAAAATATGTAATAATATAAGAAGTATGGAATATAATAAGATAAAAGTTTTAAATAATTGGCGTTCTAAAATGATAAACAGAAAAGTTACAGAAGTTTTCAAAATTTACAGAGACAAAAAAATGGAGAAAAAAATGCATGTAGTTCCAAAACGGATGGTATTTACAAAATTTTTACATAGTCAAAATTATTCACAATTTATTCATTAATCGTATGAATCGTGTTTCAAGGTTCCAGCCATCGAAAAATAATTCCTCACCGCAGCGCCATCTCTGTGCACTGCGAAGGAACAATTCTAACTGCAGTTATTTAAGACCTTTTTTGGTGTCAATTATCCGCGATTTACAAATTTTAAGTATCTTTATTATTTTACGAGATAATGACCCGGGGACTTTTAGCTGAAACACCCTGTATATATATTATGAGAATATAATATTTCAACGATTAGATATATTATTATGAAATGTATATTAGCAAAATATATAAATAAAAAATAATGATAGGAAATAACATTTAGTAAGATTTTTATTTACCCAAGTAGGTACAAGCGATAAAAATTAAGAAAAAAATCTTTTTTTCATTTTAAATGATTAATAACTTCTTTATTTACTGATCGATTTTCTTCAAAATAGAGTTCTTCTTCTGGCTAATACTAACTTACTGTCCAAATTTCAATACGATCGAACTTTTTTTTCTTAAGTTCACGTGCTTAAAAGAAACGTGACGGACGGACGGAGAGTCAGACGGACATTTTGAAAGTTGTTCAGAATTCTTCACTAACACTATATGAATTTTTTTTTCTACGAGCGAAATTTACTGTTTTAAAAAGGTGTCGATCAAATGCAGTAGAGTAAGTATAGTATAATATAGCCCAGTCAGCATAAATGAAATCACTAAGGTGGAGCTCAACAGTCATGTGACGTCAGCGAACTTTTGGGGATTGGTAGTGGTGGTGGGGGGGGGTCATTGGTGAGTATATTGGCGAATTGCCGGCACGTTGCGCGACCGAGGTTTTCCGTCATCTTGAAAAAAGGGGTTATTTGAAAATACGGTTTTTACCGTATTTTCAAATATCTCGACTTCTGCTGAGGCTACATACAAAACAGATACGACGTATTAAAGGGCGTTAAATTTCCTATGTTTTATGTGCTATACATTTTTTTCGTAGGATCGATAGCTTTTTGTTTATTACGAGAGAAAGTTTGGGTTTCTCGCGTTTTTCTCGATATGGGTAACTTTTACGAGAAAATTGTTCTATATGATAGAGCAGGAAAAAAACCTACAGATTCGTTTTATTTAATTTTTATTTTCGAACAATAATAATTAGACAGATAGCCTAGATGTTGTTCAGCAGGGTAGTGTGAGATTTTTACTTACTAAAACCCCTCTCCCCCTTCACAGCGACACCTCGGAACCGCTCGCGCATTACTTCTCAAACTAAAGATTGTCATCTTTCTATGTTTACTAATTTTTACGCAAATAGATTAGTTTTAGTCAAAATACCGAAGAAATGCATGTAACTATGTCAAAATTCCATCTTCACAGCTTATTATTGAGGGTAATGTAAATCAGCTTTTTCTGAAATCGATCGGCAATGTCTACATTTTTGGCGCGATTTCAGATCGAACAAAGCACAATTCCAGTATTTTAGTCCGTTGCTAAGAAACTATCAGAAAACAGACCGGAAAAAATCCGTTGCCAAGCAACGATCAACAAAACCGTACGGGAATGTTACTTTTCCATCCTAGGCCGGGAAAGTAACATTCCCGTACGGTTTTTTATGTATATTTTAGACAGTAAATAAATACACGCAGACAAACAAACTCCCATTAAAATTGCATTTATTAGTTAGTAAGCAGTTAGATTGTAATGAACAAATGTTATGCATTAATACAAATTCCTTAATTACTTCCACATCCAGTGGGTCTAGTAACGACAAAAAAAAATTTATTGTTCAACTAGGCTTAGAATGTCATGAAACGTCGAGATTTTAAGTTTGAGCGAAAACAAATTTTCTGTCTGTCGGTCTGTAACTTTTTTGTGCGCACGTTTACTCTGGAACCGTTTGAAATATTGACTTGAAATTTGGTACACATATCTACTTTAACGAGATCTAAAACTAGATTATATTTTCATCTTGTTCCGTCGAAGGGTTGGGGGGTAAATTGGGGTAAATTTGGGGTAAATAGGCAAATCAAGCAGGTAAGAGTTCATAAAATTGGTATTTAGTATACATAAGAGAAGCTAAGGTCTCAAAAAAAACTTTGGCATTAGCCACCCCCACCCCATTATTAAAGGGGATGAAAAAAAATTGTGATTTAGTGTGTGTACAAGAAACCTCAAAATATTTTTTTACTTCATCCACCCCCACCCCACTACCGATGTGGGGTACCGTTTTATGGGTTTTTGGGGTAGAGTATTTCAAATATTATATTATTAAAGTTCCATAAACAATTATTTCCACATACAAAATTTTTTCGTTGTGAGTGACGGATAGAAAATCTGGATGTGGAAGTAGTGATTCCTTGGGCAGCGGTTTTTTAGTATGATATAGGTCTTGGCCCCGTGAACAATAGTTCTCATGGGCACAATGCTCAGAAGTCAATATAGCGCAAGCCACTGCTTGTCGAAGATAGAATTATTAAGTGCAAATCCAAAGAACTAGTATACTGTTCCTACCATACACTTAACAAATGGTTTCTAGCGAGGGGGTAATCGCTTATGTAACGGTTTCTTGAAATCTGCTCGGGCGTCAAATTATGTAACGGTTTGTTGTCGGGTAGCTGGTTCGGAGATTAATCAGGGTCCAAATTAGTTAATAAGACAGCCCAATAAAAATATAAACAATTTATTTACTTTTCCAAACAGGTAATGTGTGGCAGTGTTACATAACATACAGGTACAGGTTATATGTCCGTATCTTTTACGGTTCTTAGGACAACATTCTCTATTATCTGAGAGAGAGAGAGAGAGAGAGAGAGTGTGTAACGATTGCGATGCGACGTTTGTTGTTGCTACGGGAGTGGCATCGGGCGTCGGGTGAATATCGTCGACTCAAGAAGTTTCCCAGTTCAACACGCTGTAGGAGATCTCCAGGTCAGGCTTATTCGCTCTGGTTTTGGCGGCGAAACGGCGCCGGGGAATGACTAACGACTCGAGGATACCCAGGGTCAGATTGCATTCGTTCCGTCGTGTTTGCGTCGAGAGATGTACAAAACTGTAATATGTCCAGCTCAGCACGCTGTAGACAGATTGGCAGAATTATCGACTCTCAATTATGTTGATTTGCGGCCGGGCTTTTATATCCGAGAATCCTCGCTTACTGGTTACGTAGTACTGCGTATAGTTTAGTGTAGTGTGCAAATCCGTGCCTCTAGACGGGAGCTGGTAGATTTGTGGGCCGTGTGCACATTGGTGTCGTGTGTAAATCCGGAATCTTAGTAATGGAGCAGGAATTTAAAGAATGCTTCATTACACTGTGTGGGACAGGCATATGTGCAATATCATGCAATATGTGTGCAGTATTGCAATTGTGGGACACATAATTTCTAGTGATTGCCCCCTCGGTTTCTAGTTAGTTTTTCCAAACGATTATACCTAATTATATTCAAATTATGTCAAAGGTCATTTACTTAAATAAACTGCATTTGACTTTAATTGAATAAGTAATTAAATAAGATGTGACTTTCCATTGTTTTAAATAGCAATTGCGTTTAAATTGTATGGTAATCTACATTGAATCTACATAGAAATCTTCAAGAAAATATAATGTTATCAATGGTTATATTCATAAGTAAATTTGTATTTGCCATTAATGAAAAGAAGTGGGTTTTTATCTGCGATATAACATTATTTATTTACAATTTTATTGTTCGGTCCAAATGTTATTTGTGGCAGAAATAAAAATTATTTTATTGTGCATTTTGTATTAAATATAAATGAATTAAAATATAAATATATAAATCAATTTTAGTGCAATTTAAAATTTATTGAAAATTTGCACAAATGATTTTATAGAAAAACTGTCAACATACTGAAAAATAATTGTATTTTTAGTGTATTTACAAAATCAGTAAAACTGTCAAAAAATTAAAGTACATACTACAAATTAATCTACTGTACATTCCAGTTGGATCTAGTTTTCGATTTGGAGTATGCAGTTTACGATGAGGTTAAAAGGCCATTCTTGCTCTTTTGATATCGATATCGTACGGCCTTGCTACTCATGCATTAACGAAGATCTGATCATTTAAAAATTTCGTGTTTTGATTTCTCTGCCATAATTTATTGAATCCGCAAATGTTTCACGGTCATGTCATAGCTCAATGATTAAAGGAAGAATTCCTAGTTGTTGTATACGATGGAAATCGGCCTGATTTCCACATACGTGGCGCCGGTGTGGTGCAGTATCCCGGCCACGGCAATGCGAAAACTAAAAGTGCTAGAACACAAATTTATGCTCCTCATTTCAGACTCTGGTGGGTTCACCTCCCTCAGAGATCTCTATGCACGTTGCCACGACATAACCCCACTATCGGACTACGTCCAAGAAACGTCTCAAAAATTCTATCAGTTCAAACTGGACGGTAGTCCACTTACCCGCAACATTACCCGAATCAGACAGCATAATGACATACTTTTGATATAAGACACCCCCTACCATACCAGCCGTTGTTTGTAGGGATTGCATTACCGGTTAACCGGTTATCAGGACAAAAAACACATGATGATAATTACCGGTTATTTTAATTTTTTACCGGTTATTTCGGTAAACTCTGAATATACGATATGTCACGTATTCAACGTTTCTATTTATGTCACTGACTAGTATTCACTAAATACAGAGTGACTGTCCCAACACCGAGCACTTTTAACAATAAATAAATAATATAAAAAGTAAACTTAAAACACTCCCCAAGAAATACAAGAGAGACATTGACAATATCTTACGATAGAAAATTGAATATTTCACTGCCGCAAATATCTGTGGAATACATTTAGAAGTATGTTATTACCAATTCTTAAATTATCGACCCACGAATATCGATTGAGGAAGGGCATCTTTAGCTGGTGGTATTCTATGTACAAATATCAGACGACTAACAGATATAGCTTTGAAAAACTAACCCCTTTAACAGACTATTTTTAAAAAATATTGTATTTTTAGATTAGGTATTCAGTAAATGCCATATTTGAGTTTATGTTTATATGTTTATAATTTTTGTTATTTAAGTGGATATGTTTTTTACAGGATAATTATTTATTTAAATTTATTTCATTTATATTTTTTTCTTTTGATAAATTAACTCCTATATAAAAAAGTCTATTTGACAGTCACATTTTTGTAACTTTGACAGCGATAAAAAAAGGTGCTTCGTCTTTTATCAACAGTAAAATCACAAGAGCTTTTTTTTTATCGGATAAATTTCTCTTTGTAACGAAATAATTTTGCCAATCAGTGATTTTATGAGAAAAACTGAAAAGAAAAAATCGCGAGACCGGAGGTCGAGCGATTTTGTCAAATGTCAGTTTTTCGAGCAAAATTACTGATTGGCAAAATTTTGAGTTAAAAAAAATTTATCCATAAAAGAAAAGCTCGAGTGATTTTTGGCAAGATAAATTAACGACAGAATATGTGAACGAACAACAACAATTAAAAATAATTATAATTTTCTCAAAACGACTCATATCGTACAGTATAGTTTCCACAAGACTTATAAATTATAGCCGACAGTACAGATTTTAAAATGACGTGCGACTACTAGATATACTCTGCTTTTGAGGAACAGGCACGATGCACCTTTTTTATCGCTGTCAAAGTGACAAAATGTGACTGTCAAATAGACTTTTTTATATAGGAGTTAATTTATCAACAGTAAAATCACAAGAGGTTTTTTTTATCGGATAAATTTCTCTTTGTAACGAAATAATTTAGCCAATCAGTGATTTTATGAGAAAAACTGACATGAAATATCGCGAGACCGGGGGTCGAGCGATTTTGTCAAATGTCAGTTTTTCGAGTAAAATTACTGATTGGAAAAATTTTGAGTTAAAAAGAAATTTATCCATAAAAGAAAAGCTCGAGTGTTTTTTGGCAAGATAAATTAACGACAGAATATGTAAACGAACAACAACAATAATTTATTAAAAATAATTATAATTTTCCCAAAACGACTCATATTGTACGGTATAGTTTCCACAATACTTAAAAATTATAGCTGACAGTACAGATTTTAAAGTGACGTGCGACTACTAAATGTACTCTGCTTTTGAGGAACAAGCATTTTTATTGATGATAAAAAACCTTTTGTTTGTTCGTTATATTAAATATACGTATATAAAAATGTCTTTTGTTAAATTTAGATAATTTTGTACATGGAAAAAGACAATTGCCATTTTCGCCACCCTAATCATCCATTCTAAAAATTACCGGTAAATACCGGTTAACCGGTTATTTACATTTTTATTTACCGATTTACCGGTTATTAAAACTTCCGGTAAATTGCAATCCCTAGTTGTCTGTCTCCCGGCAACTCCCCTAGCCACACTTCCTTCTACGATAACTTACCTCTTACTCTTATCTTTCCTCAACTTTACATCTTTCCAATCCCTTTTTCTCACCTTTCGTATTTGTACAATCTTGTTCTTTTACCTTTTTGTTTCATTTTTGTCTTTCTAAATCCCCTCTAGGACGAAAACTTATCCGAATCCTAATTTTTTTATACCACAATTTTATTTCTACCCTACCTTCCTTGTCGGCGATCAGACCACAAGGCCGTCATTTGTTCAAACGGGTTTCTTCGTTTAGTTGTGTTTCCCGTATCAACAATCAAAATTATAAAGTGCGTCCGCCTACGATTTTAGTGTTCTCAGTGTTATGTTTATTTTTAAATTATTTTTAGGTCTATGTGGACACATTTTTCGTCTTATCCTAGTTTTTAAGTTTGCCTACGGCAGACAGGAGCTACAGCCCACATCTCTATTTTTCTCAAAGCCAAACCGGACCTACCCAGTCCAGCCACAGATTAGAAACAAATCAGATATTTCACTTATGACGTATCATGGTTTAGATAATAAATCAACTCCAGGCAGGTACCAATTTGTGTCGTGATCTGCGCATTGTCCAATCAATCTTAACCAGCGAGAATACAGTCATAGGAGGGAGCTTATGATACGTAACAATAATTAAAAGTGACCTAATAAATACTCAAAAAACCACTTAAATGTATAATAACAACTCTAACCACAGATTAGAAACAAATCAGATATTTCACATATGACGTATCATGGTTTAGATAATAAATAAATTCCAGGCAGTACTATACACCCTCCTGTAAGATTATACTCGCTGGTCTTAACTTCCATGTCAACCGTAAGGTTCCTCTGTTTATGTCTTCTGCGCAGAATCCTGGCAGGTATACGTCACATCACAAAAAATGAAACTGGTAACAGGGAATACTATTAAGTGAAACATCTGATTTGTTTTAGTCTGTGGTCCAGCCTCACACTCACCTCGGCTGTATTCGCCGTGGTTGTCTGGCTGGCTCCGGCTAGGATCCAAGGAGGCATATATATGTACTAAAAATATTGAATAAAATATTGTTGGGTTGAGCTGAGTTAAGCGGAAATCCGCGGTTCAAATCCTGAACATATAAAGTTGTTTTTGTATTTTAAAATAATACACAAAATTTATTTTTATTAGTGTTGTAAAGCACGTTCAAAAAACTACAATTAGGGAGGAAAAAGTTTTACTGTGACCAAACCGCAGTATTTTATAAAGCTTCAAGAATTTTTCAAAAATTTCGTTCTTTAGGGAAAAAAATAAAAAAATTTATTTGTAATTTTCCATAATAGTTTACTAGATATAAAGACCTATAATTTCACCAAATTTCATTAAAAAAGATTAATTATTTTTTTAAGTAATTTCGGTTTATGTAAAATTAGAAATTTGCGTGGTTTTTAGTTTTTGCAAAAAAAACAAAATGGCTGATAGGATTTAGAGCTACGTGATTTTGTTCATCATTTGTTTACAAACATTTTGGTTTCCAGGTTTGACCTGGTCCGATGAACAGAACCCGAGATATTAAAAAAGAACGAGACAAAAACACGTTTTTCAAAATTAAAACTCAATTTTTAAAAAACGTTCACACAATTAGACAAAACTTCACTCTACCATCCTTATAACATACAGATCACCTTCTCAAAAAAAAAAGTTGCCTCCCCCCAAAAAATTTGAAAAAAACGTTTTATTCGACTTCTTATATTGTGTTTTAATCTGTTTATTATTTGTAAAGTTATTTCTTAAGTATTTCTGGACACATCTGTTCGTTGTAATAGCAGAGGTGTAAATAAATGAGTATTGAATGTTCATTCCATTTTTTTTCTTTATGGCGAGTTCACATGTTCGTGGATTTAGCGGTGCCAGAAGCTGTTGGCGTGCCAGTAAAAAAAAACTTTCATTTGTAAACATTAACTGGAATGTAGGTTTTAACATAGTTATTGCGTGTCAATAAAAGTTTTCACATGGAAGTTTTTCTACTGGCAAGCCAACGGTCATTGTCACCACTAGTAAACCCGTTATTAGTTTACCCTCTTTGTGGCATATCTTTCTGATTTCAATAAAAAAAGTTGTTTATATTTTGACAAAACATTAACCATATGCAATCGGCATGGTAGTTTGTAGATACAACTACGCCAACCAGTATATAAAATGAGTGATATATGATTAAATGAAGTTCAATAACCACAAGAGGAAGTCAGGACGTCCGTTATTATTGTTATTAAATTAATGTTTTTAACAATGAATAAAACTAACTATTACCCAGTGTAAAAAATTGTGTGTGTAGCGAATTGTGACGAAATTTATAGGTAAAATACATAATTAGTAAAAAAAAATATTGCACTAAATTCAACATGCGTTAAGAAACATTAACATATTTATCGATGGAATTATAATAAATAAACACTTATAGACAGCACTTTCTCTGCAGAAACGAAGAGAATATTGTATGCCAGGCACTTTTCTAAAAACGCAAATAAAATTTTTCATATTATGTTGAAGATTGAAGCTTCAACAATTAGTTGGTTAGCTAGAGAAATAACTATTCTTTTAGAAAAAAAAAAATAGTAAATATAAAAGTTATTAAACCAGACAACAACAAAAATGTACAAAACGATTGCAACATTTAATAAAACTATAAATACGAAAATACCGCATATTATACTGACGAGGGTTTCGTCAACCAAGCTGGCATTATCAGGAGATTATCAGATTTTCTTGCAAAGTGCAAACAAAGAGGACATAAGAGACACACTCATATATCTCGCGTTACTCAATTAAGTGATATTACGAAAACGTTATCTTACAGATGCAAAATGCATTTTTCGTATAAATCTCATCTCTCAATGGAAATATTTAAAGAATCCGAAAATTTAGCTCAAAGGAAAATTGTTCAAATTACCAAATCAAATGATAGAATAAATGTTTTTCGTTGTCGACTGTTGTCTATTTCCTTGATTCCTAAATAATGTTTGATAAAGACTGTGTATTCATAATTACATTAATTGAAGTAAAGTAGCATATTATTTACTGCTGCTATTTACTGTAATTAATTAAATAGATTAAAATTTAATATTAATAATTTCACATTTTTAGAGATTTCCGACAAGCTCAATATCTGGTGATAAATCGGAGAAGTGTCTGATCGCCAAAGTACTCATACTGGCAACATGTAGACGATTGTATGGCAAAACATGGGGGCTTAAGCCTGGTATGGTCCATTGGCTCTACACCAGTGTAATAAGACCCACCATCACGCGCTGCTTTAGTTTGATGGCCCAAGGCTACACATACAAAGCAGCTAATAGGCTAAACCGGATGCAGAGACTGGCCTGCCTGGGAATCACAGGTGCTATGAAAAGCACCCAATTGTCTAGTATGTACACGAGGCGAAGTTCCCACCTTTCGATACTTCTGTAGAAGAACGAACTACCACTTTATATTTAGAAGGGCGCCAGTCGCGTTCTACCCCGTTCTTCCACTCCCAGGTGGGTTCGAGATAAGATATGCTTCGATAGACGAGTAATGGGTCAAGGCTGCACTACTTCAGATCATCAACGACGCTCCCTCAAGACGTGATTTCAATTATTCACTGACAATAAGGGCTTTTACGTCTTTGGATTGTTGCAATTTTTGCATAAAACAAATCCCTATCGAAAATTTCTCTCCGACGGGATTGGAATTTGACGTGATTTGGATCTGTTTATCCGTAATAAGTGGTCTGGTGTCTGTTATTTTTGCATAAAAAAAATCCCTATCGAAGATTTCTTTCCAACGGGATTGAAATTTGACATGATTTGTATAGATTTACCTACTAATAATGGTCTCCGCACTTTAAGATTTCTGGAGAAATCGCATAAAAAAATTTCTATCAAGTTCCCGTAAGGCGACCAGAACACCGAGTATCAGAATGAAGGAATCATGAGATTTCAAGAATTAAATATAAGCCTTTTTAAAAATTTATATGACTTTTGTAATTATGGTAATTACGGCTGACTGAAAATAACATAAAAATGTTTTACTAAAAAAAATTAGTTTCACTAGAGACTACCTTTAGAGTTCTCGTAACATGAGATTTCACGTATTAACACGACATTCAAGAGGACTTACTTACTACATAAGTTTGATAACGTTCGGTCAGTCCACGACTTACTTGCCCTTATGTAGGTGTTCAATATTGGAAAAATGGCAGCGACTCGCCTCCGAACGACTTTTAGGCAAAATGAACTTTTGAGGCCTTTGTGCACAAGGCGGTTTTCTCTAGAACGTTATTATTTGGAAAGTCCTGCTATTGGCTTCCCTACCATCGCTTTGTATCGACCACCCAACGCATTCGACCAAATTACGAGTCGCTGGGTGAATCCAAACTTGTTTTATGCGAGAAACCGGCCTTGTGCATTTTCATTGATTTTTTGCCAATTTTTGCTTATAGGCGTTACGCTTTTGCCAAATTCGTCGGTTTCGCCTTTTTAATACATTGCCTTGCTAAAATTTTATTGTCATTCTTTAAAACAAGGTATATTATGACTGTACCTCCATGGTCAATGACTTCGGTGGAGGAATTAAAATTGAAAATATTTTGAATATTTTCAAAGTACTTTTTTGGCGTCCTTTAAAAAACTATGTGATTTATTTTACCATGACCACCATATACCTTCACGGTTGTGCCTAATGTCTTATCGAATTCATAACGATCCTTTTGGACTAGTCTGTGGCTCTGAAGTCCCTCAGACCCTTGAAAATGTCCTTAAATATAATTTTTGCCTAAGTGGGACTTTTATTCTGGCTTCGACTCAGGTCGACTCTGGAAGGTTCTACAACACTTTCTCCAGGTTAAACTGGTGTGGATTATTTGCTCGATGGCTATCTTTGTAATTGTACGTTTGACTTTTGAGGCATTTGAAATGGTTATTCAGAAGAGTAGTAGAAAGGTTGAAAGTAGAAAAGTTTTATGTGCAAAGCATGTTTATTAGTCATTTGGTGCTCAAACAAGAGGTTACCTGGGAAATTTTCCGGGAGTTTTGAAAATTGGTGATTTTATAGATTTCGATGTGCTCTTTCCGAATTTCTACTTTGCCACCTCGTATCTTTGCCGCTTCCGCCGCCATATTGGAAAAATGGCGCCTAAAAACAGTTTTTTGACAATATCTCCTTTCCGATTCATTTTACGATAAGAACAGTTATATAATAAATTAAACTGGATAATTTTTTTAATAACTTTTTTTTTTGTAAAATGAATAGTTTTAGCGTACGAGCGCCGCAAAATCTACTCCAACATGCATTTTGGCCAGCTCCGGAAACCTTGTTAAAACTTATTTCTTGCAAATGCAAAAAGGGATGTGAGAAAGCCTGTGGTTGCAGAAAGGCTGGATTAAAGTGCTCCATTATATGCACGAATTGTAGTGGTATCTGTAATAATTCGCAAATTCTATCACAAGATAGCGATGAAGAGGAAGAAACGGAGACTGTTCTCGAGCAAACGTATGACGAAATCGAGGACGAAGAGGATTGCAATAAAATTGATAATCCCATCGCGGATTATGTGGATGAAATTTCTATCGGTGACGTTTTGGTCGGTACTGAAGACGATGAACTCGCAACACCTGGTCCATCAAAAATAGTGAAGCGAAGGAGAATGCGCTAAATTTTGGAATAGTGCATTGCATGTGGATTAGGCCTACTGGGGATACCACGATAAAAAAACGCGCCACTTACTCTACCTCATGGTGGTGTGGAAATGAATTTTTTGGCCAAAACGCATGTTGGAGTAGATTTTGCGGCGCTCGTACGCTAAAACTATTCATTTTACAAAAAAAAAGGTTATTAAAAAAATTATAGGAAATTTCCTCTAGTCTAATTTATTATATAACTGTTTTTATAGTAAAATGAATCGGAAAGGAGATATTGTCAAAAAACCGTTTGTAGGAGCCATTTTTCCAATATGGCGGCGGGAGCGGCAAAGATACGAGGTGGCAAAGTAGAAATTCGGAAATAGCACGAAATCTATAAAATCACCAATTTTCAAAACTCCCCGGAAAACTTCCCAGGTAAATACCAAATGACTGTACTAGTTCTGTTTGTTAGAAAAAAGAAGGTATTGTTGGGTGTTTACTGGAGATGGATAGGAGGGTATTATCTCACCGTATGGTTGTGTATTATCTCAGGGCGATGTTGTAATATTTTAATTTATTTATGGTTTTGATATTTTTGTGGTTTCTGATTTTGTATATTTTTTTGATTATTTTGTTTGGAGATTAATAAGGTCAAGGGGTATAAATGTAGTTAACCGAGGAATAGGTGAGGGCTCTATGGAATTTAGAGGTGAGCAGACTGATAAGGGTTGGGTTATTTAATTGAACTAAAGAATTAGCAAAATTGGGCAGGAGCATTCTTAGAATAAAATTATCCAGGGTGGGCGTACCTGACAGGTCATGTAATAGATGTATTGGGGTGTTAAGGGGATTCGGTTAGTACATCTGAGGAGTTTGTTTTGTTTGTAGCCTGTTTTGGAATGATGGGATACCAGATTGGGGAGGCGTATGTAATGATCGGACGTAGGTAGATATTGTATACTATGGTGGAGGTGCGGGGTGGGGAGTTAATTAAAATAGGGAATAGCATTACCGTGCGGTGTCTGAATTTGCTAACAATGTTGTCAAGATCTTTCTTGAAAGTTAGTTTGCTATCTAGGTTTACTCCGAGGTAATCAACAGCTTCAGATCACTTAATGGCTTGGCCAAGTATTTTCTGTACTGCCCGGTTGTAAATACCTTTTGGTAAAGTAGAGAGCTTGAGAATTCCGAAGGTTGACGATAAGCCCCAACTCAGGTAAAATTCTACCATTCTGTCGGCCTAGTCTTGTAATAACGTAGTCGTAATATTAGTCTTTGGAGGTTGCCAGGATTGCTGTGTCGTCTGCGAATAGACACAGGTTGGTTCTGTGGTCCGTGGGGCGGAGTATATCGTTGACATGAATAGCACCCCCACAGCAGCCATGAAGATTGGAGACCTTATTAGACCTCCCTGCACTCAACTTGGTGATTCAGGGGGAGGTCAGAAAGGGAGCATACAGGCTACAAACCTCTCAGAACCTGACTCCTCTTGAGGGAAATTCGAGACATACGAGGATAATTAATATTGTAGTAGATTCTTTATTAAGCATGAGGTCAGACTAGATGATACCAAGAATTAATTCAACAAGCCCTTCACTATCACCATTGGAGGTAGGAATTACTGGTCGACAGGAGCTGCAGCAGAAATACATGGTGAAAGGCCAAGGGTGAGTATAATGTAATGTAATGCTTTATTTTCCTTTCGACATATTACAATGTATAGGAATCGCCATAGAATCACATACAAACCATGATAAACAATTACACAGAAATCATTACAATTAACAGACAAAATAATAAATACATTTTGAACTACACAAACTATCTATCAGTGCAAAAAATCTTTCACTAAAATTAGACCAAAATCTAAAATTAAGATAACATCAGATCTTTACGTATTGAGGTCCCAGGAATCCAAAAAAGTGGTTTTTGAAAAATGTCTGTGTGTGTATGTGTGTTAGCACGATAGCGGCGAAACTACTAAACGGATTAGGATAAAACTTTGCATGAGGGTTTCTTTAGTGCCCCCGAAAATCTAAAAAGGGTTTGATTGAGATCCGATTACGTTTAGTGCCGTTTTGGCACAAGTTGTTTATTTTATACTAAAAAAAATTGTAATTGACAGAAGCAGTTTTTCGATTTGGTTTCCGTGAGAAAAATTAAAAAACAAAATAACAATCTATAACAATCACGCTTCTTGTGTATCATATATTTTACAACCTAAAGTAATAAATAAAATAAAAGAAAATACTCTCCTTTTTCTTTTCTATTCTTATAATCTAATATATAAAAATCTCGTGTCACAGTGTTTGTTATCGAACTCCTCCGAAACGGCTTGACCGATTTTTATGAAATTTTTGGTGTATATTTGGTAGGTCTGAGAATAGGTCGTAGGCTATTTTTTATACCCCTAGGTGATAAGGGTGGCCTTATCCAGAAATTTTCTTTTTATTTTTTGGACAAAAATTTATAATTTATATGGCAAAACAACGTTTGCTGGGTCAGCTAGTATATTATAATATTTACAACCGTAATAAAACAAGTTTTGCATGGTAATTGATCGTACATAAAAACAATTAAAAATTATTAAAGTCTTAACTTGAATAAATATAATTTGTGTAACTAATTATGTATTTTATGGTTGTTTTGAGTGTTCTTGACTCATCGCTGTTTAATTATCCTATTAAAGTATAAATATATGTACAATAAAATTTTAATGCAATTTTAAAGATATACGTACGTAAAAATGTTATCGTTTTGTAAAACATCTGTTTCCTTCCTGTGGCGTAATCTGGTCGCATTTCACAAACTTATTATTTGAGAATATGATACAAATACAATAGTTCATCAAAGTAACATAAACAATGTACATAAGTAAAATTTAAAATTAAAAAAAAAAAAAATCAAGACCATGTCCAATCATCTCGTAACGTCATATAAAGAAAACCACATCGATATCGGTAATTTTAAAATTCCGATTTATAACTCAGAATTTTAAAATACCGAGTTATAACTCGGAATTTTGACGTAAAATTCCAACTTATAACTAGGAATTTTAAAATACCCGTTCATTTTGGCAAAAAGAAATGGTTCATTTGTAGATAGCGCTGTCATATGGCCCGTAGTATTACGGGAGCCCACCCTAAGTGTCTGTGCCCCCCCCCCCCCCTCCCGATCTTTGGGGACAATGTTTTTCATAAAGATTAAAGCCTAAGGAACAATTTAAGACATGTCCTAAAAAAAAAATTGGCTGCACTTTCAAAATGGCGTCCGTTATGGTTTTTGTCATTAGACACAAAAACTAAAAAACATGAAGAAAAACTTTCTGCACAAAAAACAAAATGCATACAATTTTCTACAATTTTGTTCCTATACAATATTTGGATAGGAGTTACCATTTTCCAGATATCATTGTTACCGTTTTCGCACGTGCAGCTAGGGAAGGCTCCCCGACTATAATGTTTCAGCATTTAACTTTAGAAAAGAAATTTCTACATTTGCGTTTCAATTTTATTCTGCAATTGTTTTATATGAAAGTTAAGTGACCCTGTATACAAAGCAAAGGGCACAGTAACCATAGGTTTAAGGAATTCTTAGATGCTCGCATAACAATAATTAAATTACTTTTGTTTTTTTTGTTAATATTTGTTTTTTGCATTCGTTTTTTATTAAATAATACCCAGCAAACACACACAATTGGCCCATCATTAATAAACTTCCTATATGCCTTCACTTCATCATTGGGAAAGTACTGGCAAGGAGCGCTAAATTATCGAATAAAGTGCATCACCGGCCAACGCTCGGCCATCACATACTTTGCCAATAATAATGGCGGTATACTGGATTTTTAGCATTAACTTATTATTCACGTGCCGTTAATGAAAAGTATGTAATGATCATTTTACTATTGCCTTGATATATTATATGGGGATTGCAGATATAGTTCGAGAGAGATGCAGAGAATGACGAATGTATCCACTACATAATACAGTAATGTAGGTACTATTTTAGAAAATTGTATCAACATAATTTATGCAACTTTGTAGGCTTGAAATATGTTTGCACAGCTAGTTTTACTGTAAATTTTATAAAATAGTCACAGAAAACAAAGGGGCATCATGAAATATATAAATTTTAAGAACGGGTAATAGAATTTAACCTAAATATTTATATTTTTGCAAAATTTCAAGATGGCAGGGTCATCAACAGTAATCATTAGGAGTTAATACATTGGTTTAGTGAGTTAAAATGTGACTTTGGAAAAGCATTTAAGAAAATAATATAAATTTTACTAGAGCTACTGTTCGATCGAATGGAAACATGGATGCCTCCCATCTTGTCCAAAAGGTGAAGAAGGTTATAAGCAAGAGACAAGTAATTTGTATTCGCTTTTCAGGTATTGGGAAGAAAGTGATGGTTAAATATTTCCAAATACACAATAACAAAAGGGCGTCTTAAACACGTAGGGCCATCAATTTACCATTACAATACGGGAGCTATAATGGTTAGACAGTACTTTATATTAGTTTTTTTGATATCGACAAAAGAGTGCTTTTATACAACGTGATCTACCGTGATATGCGGAAAATAAAATGGTGTACTAGTCTTCAATGTGGAAAAGCCCCTGCAAAATTTTAGAGGGTTCTGCGGTAATTTAGTATACTAAATTATTAGTAAATTTGCGAAGATACGCTACTGTTCATTGACTAGGTCGGGGTAGAATGCAATGAACTATACCGCATCATCTGGAAGGAATCCGTCCTTCAAATAAAAGTTAAGGCTAATATTCACAAGATCGTTACAACATTCGATCGTGCTGATATCTGTCTCTATCTTATTACGAACTTCAACGATCGATTCCGTTCTAGGCATGTATCATAATAGTTTACTGACATAGAGTTAGTATTTAATGACTTCTCGAGTTCTAGCTGAAGCCTACCGTTAAATTTTAAATTGCATTCGTAGATCGATACCGTCAATATGCCATTCTGCGCTTACAACAGTGCATTGAATGTAATGCATCCGAACATTTTCTTTGACTTTTCATTACTTTTCAGTTTTGTGCTGTGCTGAGTTCTCGGTACACAAATTATTTTAATTTTTGTTATTTTTGTAATGTGATTAGATTCAAAAAGTCACTTCTAACCCCGCCAGCTTTGCTGTCAGTCCCAAGTTTGATAAAGGGAGAGGGGAAGTGATATGGTTGCACCGAGTTTCGTCAGATTGGTTAAAGTCATTGGCGACGCATTTCTACAAAAAAATTAGGTCATTTTTTTGGTCTTTTTTTTACTCCTTTCGGTGGGGATGTTGTGGAACTCTCCAAAATCGTCCTAAGTTGAAGACAGAATCAAAATTCGACTTAGGCAAAAATTTCATTTAAAGACATTTTTAAGAGTCTGCAGAGGCACAGATCAGTCCATAAGGACCGTTTTGGGTTCTATAAGGCGTTGGAAATGACCAGGTGAAAATTCGAAGAAACACCGAATTTTCACTTAGGAAAAATGTTTTTGGTTCAGGATATGAGAGCAGAAGTATATAATGACAAAGATTTATGAATAATGTACTTTTTCAAAGGTACCACAAATTGGACTTGGAAAAATAATATTTTTGAAAGGGCGCCAAAATTTGGCTCAAGAATCGATTTATCGAAAGTACGCCAAAATTTCACTTGCAGACTAATTTTTCAAAAGTACGCCAAAATTTCACCCGCAGATTAATTTCTCAAAACTACCTTGAAATTTGGCTTGAAAATCGATTTTTTAAAAGTACGCCAAAATTTCACCCGCAGATTAGTTTTTCAAAAGTACCTTGAAATTTGGCTTGAAAATTGATTTTTCAAAAGTACGCCGAAATTGGTCTTAAAATAGATTTTTCAAAAGTACCACAAAGTCAGTTTAAAAAGTACCACGAAAATATACTGTGAAATATTTTTTATTCCTCCACCAAAGACATTGACCTTGGATGTACGGTCATTGAAAGCCCAATTCTAAAGTATGAGCATAAAATTTTAGCGATGCACTGCATCCAAAAGGCAAAATAGAAGATTTTGACAACGCCGGCGTAGTGCCGATAAGAAAAAATTGATAAAAATCAATGTACATGTACAAGGCCGGTTTCTCGCATAGAAAGAGTTGGGATTGACTCAGAGGCTCGCAATTTGGTCGAGCGCGTTGAGTGGTCCAAACAAAGCAATGGTAAGAAAGCCAATAACAGGGCTTTCCAAATGACAAAGTTATAGAGGAAAATGCCTTGTGCATAAAAAACCAAAAATTCAATTTTGCCTAAAAGTCGCTCGAAGGTGGGTAGCTGCCATATCGATAATATTGAACAGCTGCATAGGAGCAAGTAAATCGTGGACTGATCGAACGCCATTAAACTTATGCAGTTATAAGTCCTCACGAATGTGTTTGAGTACGTGAATCTTCACGATACAAGAACTTTAAAGCTAAGTAGTATCTAGCGAAACTAAATTCATTTAGTAAAACTTTTTTAAGTTAATTTCAGTCAGCCGTAATTACAAATTACAAATAGTCTCAGACTTCTCTAAAAAGCTCGCATTTTGATTCTGAGAAGGTATGCATGAATCTTTTCTACCTAAACGATCGTTAGCGTAAGCGCTCTCGCTTGTATGGTCTGAAAGCCATTACCTTGATTGGGGAAGGCACGATTCTTATCTTGAGAATTTTGTATAACCATTTCTATTAAATAAACGGATTCTTTGAACTATTGTTTCTTAATTGATCTTGAGGCCTATAATCCCTGGAACATTCGTATAGAAAGCCGGATGCGTCGAGTTAATTCACATTAACACTCGACCTTCTGGTTGCTTTACGGAGGTTCGATAAGGATTTTTTTATGCGTTTTTTGAGAAATAGAGTCCGTTATTAATAGACCAAAACGTGGTTTCCACGTACAAAAATTAATCCCTCCGCAGAGAAATTCTTCGGTTGGGATTTTTTTATGCAAAAATTCAGGAAATTAAGAGGTACCTAAACCCTTAACGAGGGAATTCAGGTCCAGAGAGAGCGTCATTTCCGATCTGTGGTAGTGCAGTCTTGGTCCATTATCCGGCTATCGAAGTGCATCTTATCTCGAACCCGCCTGGGAGGTAGAAGAACGGGGTAATACGCGACTGGCGCCCCCTGAGAAATAAATTGGTGTCGCGTCATTTTGACGCCCGGTAGTGCGTTCTTCTACAGGGACAACCCACTGTTAAATTTTCCGCATGTCATGGTAAATCACGTTGTATATTTAACGTACCAACGATGACTCAACTGTTGGGTCAAGTGCATCTAAATAAATGTTTTTACCTATTATTTCTGTTTTTATTTCATCAAAAATTTAACTCAATTGCATGACTCAAATGTTGAGTCATCGGCCTATCCTTGATGAAACGGATCTTAGAGGCCAGTGACTCGACCTTTGAGTCATGGTGAATTTGGGCCTAAAAACTTAACAAAACAATTAATAATTAAGAGGCTCTAAGAAACGCTTTTTGATTTTCGAAAAATATATTTTGGCCTTTGAAAAAGATCCTAAATTTTTATTGGCAAAAGTTGCCAACACTATCAGTCATAAAATCTAATGGCCCATCGCTTCGCCACTTATAGAGTGTTTGCTGGGCAATGATTAACGAACAGCGATATTAATTGTTACTGTACTATATATACATAAGTACTCACATCAATTTATTTCTACTTATTAGTACTTTGAATGTTTAAATATTTGTTGAAATTGCATTTTAAAGAAACGAAAATTTGTTCGACGGAACTCATTTTTCGAATAAACTGTTTTTGCAAGTTAAAGGAGGTTGGTCAATAAGGCCGGTTTTCAGCCTAAGTTATTTTTGAACAAAAAAAAACTGAAAAACATGTTTTTATTATTTACTATCAATATCGAATCGATTCCACCCTAAATGAAACTTTCCCGCACTCACCTCCCCCTAATCTATTAAGTAACCAGCATTCAGTTGATTTTTTTGCAGATCATTGAAACATTTTAACATGACTGTTGCTGAATAAGGATATTTTTGATTTTGTACGTGTATTTTCGTTATTTCGGAAGAGGTGGAAGGAGGAGGGGGTGACGGGTAAAAAGGGAGGGTGGGGGAAAGTTTCGTTTGGGGTGGAATCGATTGATAGTAAATGATAAAACATGTTTTTCAGTTTTTTTTGTTCAAAAGTTTTTTGTTCAAAAATAAATTAGGTCGAAAAGCGGCCTTTCATTTTAGAGCGGTTAACCTCGGAAAATACCAAATTTTTGCTTGCGGCGCATTTTTGATGGTTGTACCCCCTGTTAATTTATTTTGGATCCGCCGCTGTCGACATACATTTTTCCCAAGTAAAATATGTTCCGAATTCTCTAACTAAATATTCAAAATAATATAGTGAATAACTGTAGTAGTAGTAGTACTCGCAATATTGGCTTAGTGAATAACTAACCTGTATAGTTTTAAAGAATTTATGCGTAACAATATTAGCGCCAAGAGGATATTTACTAAAGGAAATTTAGCAACAACGTGGAGACACCTTATATTTATATAACGTTAAATCAACAACAAATTTCAATATTTTTTCATTTCCTACTCAATTGTTATCGCCTTTGCATTAAAAAAAGTTCTCACAGAACTAGCCATCCATACAAATCAATTGCTAATATGGGAAATACACACACGACAAAAGGGAAAGTGCAATAATACGACTTACATAAAGTACTAATAGACACAACACATGCTCTTAGAATAACTGATCGGTGTGAACTCTCCAGGTATTTGACTCCCATTGAAAAACAATAAATAAATAACCCACCACAGATTGCAGCGTAGTTTAAGAGCAAGTGCAAGAAATGCAACGGCGACGTTTGCAGAGAAAGCATTCTAGTTTTTATCGGATACAGGAAGACGAGATTATTGGAAAACCTTTCAATGGTTATACTACAGGAATTCTAGGCCAATTATATTCAGAAAATGGAAAAAATAAGTGCAATGCATTCCTTGGGAGTTGTCTTATAACATACCAAAAATCTCCACAAATTCGTTTGGCGGAAATTGCAAGAAAACTACATATATCTAAAATTATGGCACCTGACAAAAAATCGCCAATAACTCGAATATGACATATTTCACATAATAAAAAAAGTTTTAGAATGAAAAAATACCTTTTATATTGGTATTAAGTTTAATTTACCATACAGAGGGTGTTATGTGTACCTATCCAACATCATGAAATGTCAATTATTTTGCCACTTCTTACATAAAATCGCCAATAGCACGAAAACTACGCATTTTTTTTTAAAAAAGATGGGATTAAAAAATATTTATAATTAAAAAATATTCCAAATTTTGGTATAAGCGTACCATATAGAAAGAAAGAAAGAAAGAAAGAAAGAAAGAAAGAAAGAAAGAAAGAAAGAAAGAAAGAAAGAGATTACACAAGTCATGAAAAAAAGTTTGCAGTTCACATTACTTAACACAACGAATGACACTACTTATATATGCTAAGGTACCAGATTTACCATCTGTACAATCATTATTACAAAAATCTTCCATAGAGTAAAAATACTTAGATATAAGATATTTTTTTGCTACATTTTTAAATCTTTTAAAAGGCAACAGTTTCACGGGGGATGGTAGCAGGTTAAACAACTTAGGACCAATGTAAGATATTCCCGATCTAGATTTGTTAATTCTGTGGAAGTCTGTATAAATGTTTGTCTTATGTCTTGTGTCATACGAGTGAATTTCATCATGGTAACATAGCTTGGTAGATTATCTCTAACGAACATGAGACACTGTAAGATATATAGTGAGGGTACTGTGAGAATTTTAAGCTCAATACCTATACGCTTGTTTATAATTCGTATTGCCTTCCTCTGTAGTCCAAATACGCGTTTCATGCTTGGAGCATGGCCCCAAGCATGAATAGCATATGCTATCTTTGACTGAACAATTGCATGATAAGTTATTGGGAGTTCTTGCCTGGACACTATTAAGGACAAATTTCTAATTGCATAGATACCAGAAGTTAGCTTATTACATAATTTGTCTATATGAATATTCCATGACAGCTCAGGGTCTATCTGTACCCCAAGAAATTTTACTGACCTGAGTTATTATTTAGATCTATATTACGTAAGCTAAAAAGCACAGTTTCCGTTTTAGTAGCATTTAAGCTTAGTCGATTTGCGACAAACCAGGAAGTGACCTCTGACTGCGTTTCCTCGATGACTAACTGCAGTGCATCACAGTTTCTGCCTCTATTTACAACAGTTTTGTCATCAGCGAATAGGATAAAGTCGGCTCTGGGGCCAGTGTACACCAAATCGTTGATATAGACAAGGAATAATAGTGGTCCCAGTTCCGAATCCTGTGGTACTCCGAATTCTACTGTTCTCGTCTGGGAGCGACTATTACCTGTTTCAACCAGTTGCATGCGGTCTGTTAAGTAAGACTATTAATTTCAAGCTCGTAACAGAAAATTTGTAATAACTAAGTTTTTTATAAGTATACTAGAGGGAACACAGTCGAAAGCCTTGCTTAAGTTGCAAAACAAAGCCCCTGTGTAGGCACCTGTCTCAAATCCAATGTTTATAAGTTCAACTAATTTGTTGATCGCCATAGTGGTTGAAAGGGCATTGCGAAAACCATACTAATTTGTATTAAACAAACTATTACTTAAAAAAAGGCATATATTCTGGATTTTAAGGCCTTTTCAAAGACCTTTGCTATAATTGGAATAATTCAAATTGGTTGGTAGTTATCTAGCAAGCTTATATTTTTTTGGGTATAGACACAACACGGGAAATTTTAAAGACTTTTGGGAAGACAGGAAGTTTTAAACATGAATTGAGTAATTTTATAAGAGGAATAACAATGATAATGTCTATACTTTTGGGTATGTTAGTGTTAAAATTGTAAAAATCTTTGCTATTTTTATTTTTTAAATTGAAAATTATGTCTCTAACTTCAGTGAAAGTTAACTCACCGAAATTAAAGTCTTGTTGGCCTGCTTGAGGTGTTGTCTTATCGTTATTATATAGAAATTCCTCTGCGGTAAAGTCACTCTTAGGGAGCTCATCAATGATATTCTTAGCAATGTCTGCAAATGAATTGTTGAAATCATTCGGACTTATGTTAGTGTCGCTGTTTAAATTTTTTGGCTGCGAGATCGTATTTTCTCGTGCCATTTGCCAGATCACACTAGATTTATTAGTATGAGATTTAATATACGTATCATTAGCGTTACGTTTAGTATTTGCAATTGCAATGTTATATTTTTTCCTATATTTTTGCATAGTTTCTCTGAGTTCTGGCGAGTTTGCAGTTTTTACCGTTTCTTGCATAAAGTGTAACGTATCCCTCATATCCATTAGTTCCTTCGTGAACCAGGTCACTCTAAGTGTGTCTTTTTGTTTGAACTTTTTCCAAGCGCGGATCTAGAAATTTTAATAATTTTTTTCTCGTCTGTGGCGCATGGGACCCATACGAAATATGGGAAATAACATCTCGAAAAGCACTTATCTAACGACCCCTAAACAATTTTTTCAAAAGCACTTATTTCGCGACCGATTGGGATATATTTTTTTTTTAAAACGTAAGAAATTTTTTTTCTTATTCAATTTACATAAATCTTGTTACTTGGGGGTTTTTGAGGTCGCTGATTACGAATCTGATATTTAAATTGTCATAAACTAACCTGCAAGAAGGCGGAATCAATGGCGGTTGTAAAATGCTAAAAAATTATGAAAAATGAAATATTTTTGTTAAAGTTTATGCCGAAATCGGCTCTCTTACGTTTTTTGGAAAGTAAATAACGAGTATTTAAAAAAAAAATATCCCGATCGATTGCGAAATAAGTGCTCTAGATAATTTTGAACGAAAAAATCATGATTCGTGCCACTGTGCGTCTGTCGAAAAAAATGTCGTTATTTTTATACCGCGGCGAGGCAGTTCTCGATTAATTCTCGTTAAAAATGATGAACAAGACATGAATTAATCGAGAACTGCCATTTTTTATTGTCCGAAGTTCCAATAATATCAATCAAAGTTGGAGGCTAAAATAATCAAAGCAGCGAGGCTAAATTTTTTTTTCTATTTATAGAGTGGGTTGTATAAAACGGCAAAAAAATGCGAACTGCCGTTTTCTGTTGGCCGTAGCTGCGGGAAATCGATATAAAAATTTAAGAAATTTGGTAGAAATCGATGTGGTTCGGGTTCAATGCCAAGATCATTATTTACGAATCCCCGATATTATTTTCCTCCAATTAACGAATCTCCAACCAAAGCCTCTACTGTCTATCAATCTCTTCAAATGGAATTAAAAATAGCAGATGAATGTGAATCACCATATACCGAAGTCACATATGATCTCGCGAAAGCGATTATCAACGGGAAGGTTCAGGAAATCAGAATGGAACATTTTTGGAACATTGCTGTCTTTCTCTGAAGCCCAGGTTGACCTGCAGTTTGCTCTTACTTTGTCAATATCCGTTGACCTTTCTTTTTGTCACCCTAGCGGAGCACATCACAAGACCGAGAAGGCGACTCTGCTTCGGCTGTTGGAAAAGAGAATGGATTCTGAAGACCCCGATTCTCCTGGGCATTATAATCATTGATGGTTTTTTTTGCTATATTCGTTGAAAGATGCTAGTAGCACATACAGCGATATTTCAAGAAGGATACTTCGCCTCTTAGATAGTCATGAAGCGCAAGAAATGTATCAGATGACGATGTATTAAATGTTTAAAACTACAATAATAAATCTGACAATTTGAATCCTTCTTTTATCATTACTGTATGTACAGAACCTTGAAATTCAATTTTAATTCCATTTAAATACATTCTCTGAGAGCCTGTGCTTACAAACAGCCTTAATTTGCATCTTTTTTTTGTCGCGGCGAAAATCATTTTTCTCAAATGTGAACAGGGAAAAATTTCAGTTCTTATTTTTTTCGTCTTCTTAATGATATTTGGAACAGCCTGAAGTGGAGAACTGCCTCGCCTCGATGACTTGATCAGCCTTCAAAATAAAGCAACATGCGAATGTAACCACCCGGAACTGAACTAGCAAAAAGTTCCGTTCGAATTTTCTTGTGGTCAAGAAACTACTCGATAATGAGCAGAACTGCCTCGCCGCGATGATCAGAATTTTGACCGGTGGCTATTTGTCATTATTTCGGTCTTTGTAACTCGGCTTATCAGTCAAATGGGCAGTTCTCAATTTTTCCTCATCATGTTTACTTTCCGCGACAAGAAGACGAAAGAAATTGTCTTGCTGCGAAGACCGAGATGACCGATTTTTCTTTACATGTTCAAAGCCCGATGTGAACTCTTTAGGACAGGTAAAAAGTTCCGTCGCCCTGAACTTTTCTTCTCAGCTCTCCTAGAACTGATGAGAAACGCTGGAATTATCTTCGCTAAAGTAACTCGAAAATCTTGGTAACAGGCTGCTGTACTAACAGGAAAATGTATTGTAATCGCCATATGGTATGATAAATGAGTGTCAGAAGTTTGAAAAGTACTTTCCAAGTTGATTAAGAAGTTGTCCAGGCAAGAATTCCCTCTGGTATTTGCATCTATTGTTATACATAAACCATATGTTTTTATTAAATCAGTGTGATTATTATTTTTATTGTTAAAGTTTATATTAAAGTCCCCATTTACAACGAAAGTGTATTGTTTGTACCGACTGATAATAATTAAAACCTTTGTAAATGTATCAAGAAATATATTGAAATCTCCTGACCTAAACCAAAAAATTTAATATTTGAAAAAGAGATACAGTAATAATTATTACGAGCTTTTGCTTGTCACATTGTACCGCACATATTTCACAGTAGATTTCAATTGACAGCAGACAAATGTCATCTCTTGTAACAAAATCTTTTGCAGATTTACGACTAACTAGAACTACCACCTATGAATATGAAGCTTCTACAGAAACATCTTATAACATCGTAATTATCAAATTTAAATTGAGAGATTTCATTTTCGAACATCCAGTGTTCGCTTAAACACATGACATCATATATATGGTTTTGTGCTTCAAGTTTCATCTTCTTGTTACGCAGACAGACACTGGATAATTAGATGAAAAATAGAGAAATTTACAGATTGGTTAGACAGACAGAATGTTCATAAATGCCGAGCTAACAACATTAAATCTCAGTTAAAATGCAAGCTTATAAATAACTTCACTAGACGAAAATTTTTTTCACCTAGCATTAGTGAAAATAATCATATTAAGCCTAAAAATATGACCGAAAGTAATGTTTATTGTCCCTTGGACCGCTATATTATTTATTTACCGAGGGTCGTAATACAGTTTGTAATCCGAGGCCCGTAGGGCCGAGGTTTGCAAATATTCGAGACCAAAAAATCGCACTGTACGACCCGTGGTGCATATTATATTTTTCGTCATACCCATGAATCATTAAACTACAAAAGAATTTGAAAAAAACTAGTGCCAATATATATATAATTATTTGTTTACACCAATTTCGGGAATAAGCACCTAAATTTATAAACAATAAACTTTACGTTGGTTTGAAATTCATTAAAATGTTAAAAAATATAAAATTAATCAATTTTCAGTATTTCAGGATGGAAAAACGAGTTGACAATTTTTTTTACGCTTTTTTCAATAGCGGTCTGAATGGCCCCCTCAACATCTATATGCTCAAGGTTATTCCAGATAATATCTATACCTTTCCAAAACTATCTTTGAGTGAACACCTTTCACTGGTTAATCGAAATCGTACGGATGCGTGTGAAATTTCTTTTAATGTAAATCGATCTGCAACTATTTTGTTTAGTGATAAACTTATTAATAAAAAAGGAAAAGTTGATTAACATACTCGGCGACGGTGATTCATTCGGAGAACACTAATTTATTCAATTCGCTAATGGAGACATGCTGCTGTTTGTTTTATCAGTCTCACCCCACAGCGTTAATCATATGCGACACTTTTCCGATTTCCGCATCGATAAACAAGCTGCCTGTCTCCAAATGAGCAATTATCTTTTGTACAAACAACCTACGGATACAGGGGGCTGTATTTATTATCTGTGCTACTTAATTTTAGTTGATTTATTTTTGTTCGACCAAATGCGTTAAACTATTGGCATTATAGCACAGTGCCTAGAGGTAAAAAGCAAAATTTAGAAATAATGCCACAATGCCACGTGTAATATTATTTTTTTAGGGGTGATTCTCGTAGTAAAAGGGGGTATTCAGTTTCTATATCGTTCCGATACTTGCTCTTACACCCAAGGAGTGAAAACCACCCCTAAACAAAAAAAAATAATATCTGAAAAAGCATTGCTGATTTTTTTTTTGAATCGTAGTATATTTAGGTTTTCGGGGTCGTTGATTACGAATTTGAAATCAAATTTCAAAAATTCAAAATGGTGGATGGAAATTTTTTCTAAAGTAAGCGTTCTAAGCGTACAAAAAAAATGAACATCTAGGTGATGCTATATATTAACGAAAAGCAGTAGCTGAAAATTTTTATGGTAATTACAGCAACAAAATCGCGACTTTTTTGCTAAAAAAATGAGAAAACGCATTGTTTCCGCCATAACATTATTTTTATGACACCATTATTTTTATGATCAAATAACTATTTGAGAGCTTAATTAATTATCTTTAAGGATAGGATTTTGCAGAGTGAGAGGAAAATATGCGTTTATTTTCGATTTATTATAGGTAAATATATAAAAAACCAAACATAGTATAATCTGTTTTAGATACTTGCTATTGTTGTAACGTACAAAAATAGTTCTTAATTTCATTATTAGAGTATCGCATTTAACTATAAAAACCATTTATGACTTTTTAAATATTTATAATAAACCGAAAATAAACGCATATTTCCCTCTCACTGCAAAATCCTACCCTAAATATTGATCCTTAGTATTTTGATGCAAGTGTCATAGTTTTCGAGATATTCAACATATAAATTAAATGCTTCGTTCTATAAACGTTCGATCACCATTTATAAACTTCTATATCTCCGAAAACATTAACCCTGCATGAATTAAATGTAACATGATGAAACAAATTCATCCCCAGTTTATAAGCTTTATTTATTGAGATATTTGCAAAAAGAATACAAAAACTTTACGTTTCTCCGAAAATAGGTATAGGTTAAAGTGCATTTTTGTCTAAAGGGCATAGCAGGATAAGCATGTGTTAGGTGCCCCCGCACCAATCGGGTCGAAATTTTTAGCACAAGTTGATAGTAGTGTTAGATGAAATTTCCCAAAATATTATTTTTGGAAAATCATTTTTACGGGAGTTATGGGGGGTAAAAAGAAAAATGAAAAAAAATTTTTTTCTCGAGAACGGGTAAACCGATTTTCATGAAAAAAATATATGTTATGGCTTTTGATGGTGCAAATGTGGGAAAAAATTATTGGACCCATTCGTCAAAAAAAAGTGGTGAAAAAATGTTTTCAAAATAAAAAAAAAATTTTTTTTAGGGGATGTTCCAGAGGCACACCCACCATTTTCTTCCAAATAAATGCTTATATGCCCCTTTAAAACATATCCAATTTTCAAAGCGATCGGAAGGGTACAACATACTCAAAATTGATAATCATTGGCAGACTGCGGGCGGCGTGTAGTCTATGTAATGAAGCATTATAAGACGACTTTTTTGTAAATATTTCGTGCAAAGACGAGATTACCTCCCCCCTTCGTTTTCGAGGGTGCTGAACACGATGCAGGTGGTGGGAGAAGTTTTTGACCGCCGCAACCCCCTGAAACGGCCATCCCTCTTATGGATCCCTTTATGTTTTCATATATAAACGGATTTGGGGAGTGATTTATCAACGGGTTATACTTGAAATAATATGGAAGGGGGTTATAGAGCAAGTAGAGTCCAGCCAGCAGGCCTAGGGGGTTGATTAAACCCTCTCGAGAGGTGTAGGTTTTTTTTTCAGATGATTCGGTTCAAATACGTATACCCCTTTTTTGGGGTCGCTGATCACAGGATTTTTAGCTCCAACCCCCTCAAACGGGCAGAAATCACCTCTCACTCACCGTCTGAGAGATGAAGAGGGGTTGGAGCTAAAAATGAATATTTTTCCCATGATCAGCCCAAAAACGGGGGAAACGCGTTTGAACCCGAATTATTTGATAAAAAATGATTTTCCACTCCTCGGAAGGGTTTAATTAACCCCCTAGACCTGCTGTCTGGACTCAACTTACTCTATAATCATCTTCCATGTTATTTCAAGTATAACCCGTTGATAAATGACTCTCCAGACCCGTATAGAAAACAAAGAGATCCATAAGGAGGTTTTCGGCGGTCAAAAACTTCTCCCACCACTTGCATCGTGTTCAACACCCTCGAAAACGGACGGAGGAAGGTAATTTCGTCTTTGCAAGAAATATTTACACTATTTCTGCCTTTATTACATAGACTAGCGGTTCATTACTACATCTTACTACATCTTACTACAACGGTCACTGGCGGCCATTACAACCCTACCATTTAAATCAGTATCAAACTTCAAGAAGTGTGGTGCAAAAATTCTCTGACGTCAACTGTGGGGTCAAACAAAATCTAGTTTGAAAATCTGAAGATTTTGCAAGGATGACGTCCGCAGTCAGCCTACGAAAGAACTAGTTCTCAAAGTCCACTACGAGGAGGTTACAGTGCCTTTCACTAGTGAAGGTGCCTGTTTATTGTGAGTCCTCTTGCCTCTCATGAGTCGGGGTGTTTATTTATTGTGAGTCTCCTTGTCTCTAAATAGTCGTTTGTTTATTGTAAGTTCCCTTGCCCCTCATTAGTCGAGGTGCTTGGTTATTATGAGTCCCCTTGCCTCTCACAATTCGGGTTGACTTTTTTGCGTGAGTCCTCCTGCCTCTCACGAATCAGGTTACTCTATATTGATGAGACTTTTCTTAGTCTTCATTCTTCAAGAACATCCCATAAAAAAAAAATTATTTTGAAAAAATTTTTCAAAAAAGTTGCAGGGGGTTGCGGCGGTCAAAAGCTTCTCCCACCACTTCCATCGTGTTCAGCACCCTCGAAAATGAGGGGGAGAAGGTAATCTCGTCTTTGCACGAAATATTTACAAAAAAGTCGTGCTTCATTACATAGACTACGCGCCGCCCGCATTCTGCCAATGATTATCAATTTTGAGTATGTTGTACCCTTCCGACCGCTTTGAAAATTGGATATGTTTTAAAGGGGCATATAAGCATTTATTTGGAAGAAAATGGTGGGTGTGCCTCTGGAACATCCCCTAAAAAAATTTTTGTTTTATTTTGAAAAAATTTTTTCACCACTCTTTTTCGACAAATGGGTTCAATAATTTTTTCCCACATTTGCACCATCAAAAGCCATAACATATATTTTTTTCATGAAAATCGGTTTATCCGTTCTCGAGAAAAAAAATTTTTTTTCATTTTTCTTTTTACCCCCATAACTCCCGTAAAAATGGTTTTCCATAAATAATATTTTGGGAAATTTCATCTAACACTACTATCAACTTGTGCTAAAAATTTCGACCCGATTGGTGCGGGGGCACCTAACACATGCTTATCCTGCTATGCCCTTTGAGCATCTAGGTTATCCTTAACAAAAAATAGTATTTGAGAATTACATATTTTTAATTACTGGCTAATTACAGTAATAAAATGGCAGTTATAACTTTTTTTATTTTTTATCCTACAGAAAGAAGTAAAAAATCACTTGAAAGCTTAAGTACTTATATTTTATTTTGATTTTTGGTATTGTTTATGTAAGTGCCATAGTTTTTGAGATATTCAACATTTAAACTAAGTACTTATAAATGTTATAAACGTTTGGATGCCATCTTTATACTTCCATATCTAAATTAATTCTACAGAAATTAGGAAAATCAAAATTGATCCTCAATTTAGAAGCTTTCTTATTGGTCTTTTTTTTGCTAAATGTGATACTTTTCGAGTTATTCGACGGAAACCGATTTCTCAAGCTAAAATCGCAATTTTCAAGTCGTAAGTTTAACAATATCCAGTTATAGTACAGAAAAACTTTACTTTAACTCGAAAAAAATTTGGCAGACCTTAAACTTTGGTTATAGGTTCAAAATAGGCCAAAGTTCACGAAACAAAAAAGTTTAGGAGGTTTACGGATCAGCGAGAACCTATAGGGGGTGAAAAGGGGTATTTTTAATAAAAAAAATCGATTTTTCTCTATTCTCTCGGGAAATATGGCATTACTAAAAAATAGTTCAAATAAAACTTGTTTCTGACAAAATTATCTTTAATTTGGCGTTTTCAAATTTCATTTTACAGCAGTAATTAACTGAAATACTAGAGGTTTTGACTTCGAAATAATGTCATATGAATTAGATCTCGTTCATTTTTGGCAGCTTAATAGTAAATGCATAAAAAAAGAAGTTTCTATATTATGCGATGCCTTGCTAATTTATGGGGGGTGGATGCCACCTCTTTTTAGGGGGTGGCACCTAAAAAATAAATAAATAAAAACATTAGAGCTGAGGGAGAATTAAATTTTAAGAAAAAAAGGTTCTATGCAACTTTTCATATAAATTGAAGACCTAAGTGGATAAAGGTGTTATGTCGCATTTTTTAAAAAAATTACTTTATGCAATTTTTGAACACCCCTGATATAGATTTAACACCCAATAAACGGTGAATTCTAAATTTGTAATATTTTATAGAAACTTTTTAATTATAAAGGCGCCGTGTCATACATACAACCAGTAATTTTAGTGGATGTACACAGTTTTGGACAGAAAAATCTAGTTTCATAACAGCTTGATATTGTTCTTTAATATTAGTGTAAACAAAGGAACATAACCCAAAATTATCTATTTTATGAGGTATTATTTATTTGAATCGAAGACAAAATAAATAAGTTCCAACTCAAAACCGTTTTATTTAATTTACTCAAAACTTTAAAACATAAAACCTTTTTCTTCAAGCGTATTAAAATGTTTAAATTATGTCACCAAAAACAGAAGTAGAAGTAGGACATTGTTTTACTAGTAACAAAATGTTAGTACCGAACGCCACCGTAGTGGACATTGTTTTACTAGTAACATAATGTTAGTTCCGAAAGCGCCACCGCAGTGGGTATTGTTTTACTAGTAACATAATGTTAATACCGAAAGCCACCGGTGGCGCGCTCTCCACTAGCCACTTGTCATATTGTGTCAACATGTAAGACTGTAGTTTGAATATTTGTACATTTATGATAAATAAATGAATTTTTGCATTTTAATACGCTTGAAGAAAAAATAGTATATATTACACGGAGTAGAACGCCTTTTTTGTACCACGTATACAGGAAGGACTGGCTGAGGCCCCACAGAAGAGTGATGAGAGGAGTAGCCCTGCTAGTCAAGACGAGCATCGCACACCATCCGATCCTGCTCCCGGAGATGGAGAACCTGGAGGCCACAGCCGTAGTAGTGTCCACGGCACGAAATGGCAACATCAGAGTGGTCTCCTGCTACCAGCCACCCCACAACATGCTGCGAGATGCAGACCTGGACTCGGTCCTCCCCCCAGGGACCCAGACGGTTGCTATCGGCGACTTCAACGCCAAGTCCCCGGAATGGCACAGTAGGATCACAAACACTCGAGGACGAGAGCTACTGCGATTTCTGGTACGACAGGATGGCAACCTGCTGGTCCTTGGGCCGGAGGCACCGACCCATGACAATGGTGTAACCAGGCCGGATGTGCTGGACATTGCGATGCTGAAGGAGATGACCCTCGAAGCCGAAATCACCGCCATGATGGAAGGTTCCACCGAGCACAACCCTATTCTCCTAGAACTAGGAGAAAAGGACGGTGAGAACACGACAACTTTCGTCAAAAGGAGGACGGACTGGGAAGTGTTCCGTGCAGAACTGCAGAGGAACATCGCACACATTCCCAGACTCGAGACCGAGGCAGACGTGGAGAGGGCCATCGCCTCCCTGGAGGACCAGATCCAGGCGGCACTAAGGGTAAGTACCACCGAGATGGAAACGAGGCGAGCACCAGCTCCCCTGGCAAACCTCCCAGAGGAAACCAGGCAGCTGATAAGGGATAGACGAAGTGCCAAGAGACGAGCCCAGAGAACCCGACTCCCGGAGGACAGGAGACATTACAACACCCTGAGCCGGAGAGTCAAGGCCGCCCTTCAGGAACACCGACAAGAAGGGTGGCAACGCCACCTGGAATCCCTGGACACACAGGACAGGAGCATCTGGACCACCCAACGGGCCCTGCGGAACCGTCGGACTCCCATGCCCCCGATCCACGGAGAGAATGGTGTTGTCTACACTCGCCAGGAAAAAGCCGAGGCATTTGCCGACAGCTTGGAACTGCAGTGTAGGGAAAACCAAATCGATGATGAGGACGAGGACTGGGAGGACGACGTGAGACGCAGGGTACGTAGGATGAACCGTCTGCCAGATGAGGACCACATCCCCCCGACCACCCCCGAGGAGGTCAAGGAGATCCTAAGGAGTCTAAAACCCAGGAAAGCTCCAGGATGTGATGGCATTGGGAACATCGCCCTCAAGAAGCTGCCCCGGAAAGGAGTAGCGGCGATGGTCAACATCATCAACGCAATGTTGAGGTTGAGACACTTCCCATCCAGGTGGAAAAAGGCCGACGTCATAGTCATCCCAAAGCCAGGTAAGAACCTAACGTTTCCTTCCTCTTACAGGCCCATCAGTCTACTCCCAGCGATGAGTAAGGTAGCCGAACGAGTCATACTCAAGAGGATAGCCGAGAAGACAGAAGAGCTGGAAGTCCTCCCAGACGAGCAGTTCGCCTTCAGGACAGGGCACTCCACCGAACTCCAAGTGCTCCGCCTCACCGAGGAGGTCACGAAGGGGTTCAACCAACGACAGGTCACGGCAGCGCTGTTCCTGGACGTTGCCAAAGCCTTCGACAGGGTCTGGCACGATGGTCTCCTAGCCAAAATGATGAGTATGGGTTACCCCATTGCACTCGTCAAGCTAGTGAGATCATACCTCCACAGGAGACAGATGAGGGTGAAGATCGTGGACAAGGTGTCCACGTACAGAACAATGGAGGCAGGAGTCCCCCAAGGCTCAGTGCTGTCCCCCCACTTGTTCTCCATCTTCACATCCGATCTACCCCGGACGGAGAGGACCTCCATGGCCCTCTACGCCGATGACACAGCCCTGACTGCCAGATCCTGGAGTGCCAGACTAGCCACCAGAAACCTCCAAGAGGCGGCCACCCTCCTAGAGGACTGGTGCAACAGATGGAAGGTAGCCGTCAACGCCGAGAAGAGCAAGGCGGTACTCTTCAAGAAGGTAAGAAAACAAAACCCCACAGGTCACGTTTCCATGTTTGGAGAGGACATCCAATGGCACGACTCCGCCAACTACCTTGGCGTGGTCATGGACAAAGGCCTAACATGGAGACTGAACACGGAGGCCATCGTCAAGAAGGCCAGGAGGACGAGAGCCCTAATCTACCCGATGACGGGTAGACAGAGCAGACTCAACCTGAGGAATAAGCTCACGCTTATCAGGTCCCTCATCCGGCCTCAGCTGACGTACGCTTCGGTAGCTTGGGGCTACCAAGCAAAGAGCTACCTCCATCAGATCCAGAGAGTGGAGAACGTCGCCCTCAGATCGGCCGTCGACGCACCCTGGTTCATCCGCAACGAGGACATCTACAGGGACCTGGACTACACCCCGGTCACTGAGATCATCAAGCAGAGAGCCAGAAAGATGTACGCCCTTGCCGAGGAGCATGGGAACCCACTAGTCAGGGAGGCAACTGACTATGACCCAGCAGATGCTCCGAGGCACAAGCGGCCGAAGGTGCAGCTCCTGGATAACGGGTGAGTATGAGAAGTACCACCACCCGACGATCCACCCCCACGGAAGAGACATGACGATTACCCAACCACCCACCCAAGACCCTGCGGGTACCGGACAAACAACCGTCCAGTACCTGTAGTCCCCCTAGCTCCGGGCAGACCAAAAATGCTACCAAAGCAGTTAGGTCTGCCCTTCCTCGAGCTACACAGCTCATCCTTACCCTACCGACGATCCGGATGACAGGATGCCTCTTGGCATCTTGTGTACCGGCAGTCACTCCCGCCACAAACCCAAAAACACCCAACAGACCGATGACTACCCCCCGGGGGGCAAACAAGCTGGCGAAGAAAAGAAGACGAAGACAGAAGAACGCCAGAAGAGGCCTTAGCCAGCAAGGTCCAACGAGCCAGGACCCAGGGAGGTGGGCCGAAATCGTCTGCACCGCTCACATTTGTGAGTGGGGCCGACGTAAAGTAAGTTCGCCCGCCCTGCACGAGGCTGGTCCCCGGTCTACAGCGATGTACTGGGGTAAAGGGCAATAGTCCTGCCCGGCCCCAGACATCCGAGACCGACATCTTTAGCCAAGAATATTGGCGCGCCTTTTTTGTGTTTCGCCCGCAAATCCTGGGCTCAACACAAAAAAAGAGTGCGTTCTACTCCTAGTAATATAATATACTATTATCCACTTAGGTCTTCAATTGATAGATTTAAGTTATAACTACTAGAAAATTTGGGATTTTATGAATTTTGTTTTTTTCTAATTTTTGTAGAGTTAATGGTTTCGGAAATCTGGAAGTCTAAAGGTGGCGTCCGAATGTTTATAAGACGAAGTATTTAGTTTAAATGTTAAATATCTCAGAAACTATGGCACTTAGGTCAAAAATGCCAATAACCAAAATGAAAAACTATTAATTAGGCTTTGAAATTATTTTTTTCAATTTTTATAGCATAAAAAAATAAAAAAGTTAAGACAGATACAATGCACTTTTTCACATTTTTATTTTTAAATAAAAACGTCCCAATTTTGTTAATGTATGTAATCAAAAATTAAGTTTATAAACTGAAAGTAAATTTATTTTATTTATATATTTGTGTAGGGTTGATTGTCTCGGAGATATTTAATTTATAGATGGCATCTGACCGTTTTTAGGATGAAGTATTTACTTTGAAATGTTAAATATCTTAGAAACTGTGACACTTTCATCAAAAGCTCTAAGAAACAAAATTACAGGTAATTAATCAGTCTGTAAAATAATTTTTGTTTCTTTCTACATCACAAAAAATAAAGAAGTTATGGCCGATTCAATGTGCATTTTCACATTTTTGTTAACAAAATGTCGGCATTTTGTTATTGTAATTGCTCAGTAATTAATTTCTCTTTCAAATATGCTGTTTTAGTTAATATATAGCATCACCTAGATGCTCAATGTATGTTCTCCCTTTAAAACACTTGTTTTAGAAAAAAATTCCATACCCCATCGAAAAATGGCCGTATCTCGGTTAATTATTTCTATAAAATTAATTTAAAAACGCCAAAGTAAAGATAATTTTGCCAGAAACAACTTTTATTTGAACTATTTTGTTAAATATTTTCTAAGAAAATATGGAAAAAGCGATTTTTTTAAATTAAAAATACCCCTTTTTACCCCCTAGAGGTTCCCGCGGATCCGTAAAACTCCTAAACTTGTTTGTTTCGTGAACTTTGGCATATTTTAAACTTATAACCAAAGTTTAAAGTCGGCACAAATTTTTTTCGAGTTACAGTCATTTTTTTCAATCTTTCCCTGTACTATTATTACATGAAAAATTGCATAGAGCCCTTGTTCCTTAAAATTTGATTTTCTTTCAGTTGCATGATTACATTGGTTTTTTTACCCCCTGTAAATTAACAAGCCCCCGCATAATATATGAACCTTTCGTTGATGCCTAACTATTAAAGTATACAGAGTGGAGCAATGGTGCGTCGGACTTTAGTAGCTCGAGTCCCATCATAGCTAGAAATAAAGAAATATATAAGTAAGCTAGATAAAAAAAGTCTATAATCGGACATTTTCGAATATACAGGGTGAGCCAAGACGATTCTACATGCTTAAGTGCCTTTTTTTAAATATAATGCTATGTATATCAGTACATTTTTGAAGCGTCTGTCTAAACTCCTGTCACTCCTATATTATTATTGATTATCTCCCAACCAATGAGTTTTTTTGTTGAAATAATGTCATCTGCAGATGCATACTGAAAAATCACTAGTCACAAATATAGATTGTAAGAAAAAAATATGTGAACACTAGTTACGAGACATCTAATTAATGTTTTTGAATCAAACAAAAAACAACCTCCCAAAAGACCAGCAGTCTCCTGATGCTTACGCTATGTTAATTGTAGAAGCAAATTTGTGTAACATTTAGAATTTACATGAACCAGAAATTGATAAGTAAGACTTCGACTAAAGTTGTGTTAAAAAATATAATTACTGATGGTCCGATAATTCCGATGCCATTTAAAAAATTGTCACATTGGCTAGTGGTGAAGGAAAAGAAAAAAGAAAGAAAAATTTCTTTTGTTGCCTCTTCAAAGCAATGGTACCGAATACCACATAAGGAAGAAAAATGAGAAGTTGGAGAAAAAAAAAATGAAAAAATTAGACTGAGGAAAGAACAAAAAGAAAAAGAACAGAAAAGACAGAAACAAATAAAGGTCAAGAAACACAAAATAAAATATTCTCAAAGAAAGCGAAGAAGAAACGTCCAAGGGAATGGTCATTAGGATGCAACGATTTTCTTTTTTTTTACCTAATCCAAAATGGCGGGCGCCCAAAAGTTGTGTGATAGGGTTGTAAATAATACGTTAAAATTTCAAATTAAAATATTAACCCTTAGAGGTAGCGGGTTGGGGTCAAAGGTAAACATTTTTGATATTCTATATATTCGAAATGGCGGGTGCGCAAAAGTTGTGTTTTAGGGTTATAAGCAACAGGTAGAAATTTTAGTGAAAAATATTTAGGTTTAGGAGTAGCGGGTGAGGGTTAAAAGTCCATTTTTTTTATTTTGTGCATATCTAGAATGGCTGGCGCGGAAAAGTTTGGTCTTGGGTTTGAAATTGGCTGGTAAAAATTTTAAACCAAAATATTAAGACTCAAGGGTAGCGGGTTAGCATCAAAGACCAAAAAGATAGTACGTACCCTTACAAATATTATCGACACTTATCAATTAGTAATATTTTTAAACTATGTTTAATTACGATATTAAATTTAAATTACTTATTACTACCTACGTATTTGTTATCTAATGTACGCATGCCCATAATACACCATGCGCTGTGTTCTGCATACATAAAAGTGAATAGTGAACACTGTCAGTTTTAGCTGAAACTTTAGATAGATGCGGTATTTCCGATAGAGCTGGAGCACTGATTGCTTCTTCAGTACTCCAAGATTTTGGTTTAATTAATGAATCTAACACAGCTCATGTAATTGATAGAAACAAAATTAGAAGAGCTATAAGCAAGAAGAGAGGTGAATTATCATCATGTGGTTCGCCAATATCATTACGTGGACTTTATTTCGATGGGCGTAAAGACAAGGCCATGAAATTAATAAATAACCGTCGAAAGATAACAACCGAAGAACATATAGTTTTAATTGGAGAGTCCGGATCATCATATTTGGGACATGTCACACCTTCTACAGGTTGAACTGTAAACATCATTAACGCCATTATCAGTTATTTTGAAAGCTCTCGAATCCCAACTAACACCTTAAAAGTCGTCGGATGTGATGGAACGGCTACAAATACTGGTCCTAAAGGTGGTGTTATAGCTCTACTTGAAAAACATTTTAAGAGACCACTTCAGTGGTTCATTTGCCAACTGCATGCAAATGAACTTCCACTAAAAGGCACTTGATCGAACATATTGACGGAACTGTGTTTCAGGATTTTCAGGTATAATAGGAAAGTCGTTAGTCAAATGCGAGCAGATGCCAGTAGCTGCATTTAAGATTATTAAATCCGAAATTCCTATAGTTAAGGTGAAAGATCTTAACACATATCAGTTATATTTTTATGAAATATGTCAATCAGTGATAACGGGATATGTTTCTATTAATTTTTCAAAACGAGAACCTGGCAAAATAGTCCACTCGCGATGACAGCAAATAGAATACTTTATATGTTGCTCTGCAGATTTGGTTATATCAGCAACGTATGTTGTCAAAGTGTATGCGCCAATGTGGTTCAAAATAGAAGCACATGCATCATGTCTGCACGGTGCTTCAAATGTATGGAAGACCATACAATTATCCAGATATTTATCAGAAGAGTTGAAAGGAATAGGTAGTTGATCCCATCGTAATACGAAATGGATATTTGCACACCCTGAGAACATACTACTGGGAATGCTGGGCGGCGAAAACCGGTGTATTAGGGAGTTGGCCGTTCGCAGAATATTAAAAGCTAGAAAAGGCAACAATACCGACTTAAGAAAGTTTACACTTGCTCCGTTGAAACTAAATGCTACAAATTAGTATGAGATGATTGATTGGCAAGAATGTGAATATCATGAGACACCAATAACAGTTGATTTATCCGAAGAGGACCTTAATCAAATTATAAATAATCCTGAATTGTCTGATAATTGAAATAAAGAAATTTCCTAATCACATACAAGCTGTGAAAAGGGCAGTAAAGCTTGTAACTGAAGCTTCAGCGCTGGATGGATTAATTAGAACAACGATTAGATTCTGTGACAAAATTCCCAAATTCAACACAAAGAAAGATTACTCAAGCAAGTTTTACCATAATGTTTATAGTATTTTTACTTTTTATTCTTTAATAAAATCAAGTTTATTTTCACATAAGTACCTTTGTTATCAAACTTCCAATAAGGAAATTAAAGTAAAAATAAAGTTTATTGTTTCACACTATGATGATAAAGCAAATAATTTCCCTTAAAAAAAAAATGGGACCTTTGAGCTTGTAGGGAATAGAAATGGATCCAATGTAGAACAAAGAAAATATCAAGTTGACTTTTAACCCTAACCCGCTACCTTTAAATCTTAATATTTTTGTCTTAAGTTTTTACCTCTTACATATAACTGTAAAGCACAACTTTTTCACACCCGCAATTTTGAATATATAGAATATCAAAAATGTTTACCTTTGACCCCAACCCGCTACCCCTAAGGGTTAATATTTTAATTTTAAATTTTAACGTATTATTTACAACCCTATCACACAACTTTTGGGTGCCCGCCATTTTGGATTAGGTAAAAAAAAAAGAAATCGATGCACCCTAATGGTCATAGTCTGAAACAGATATAAAACGGGTGAAGTTGAGAAGTAATGGAGATGATATAAATGATTTGGATATAGACAAAGATGAGGAGAAATAAAATTAAAGCGACAACAATAGTAGAGCAAAATAATTCCACAAAAAAGGAGAATTTATTGCGGTTAAATTTTCAGGGTAAAAAGATTATCACCAATACATTTTCACATTGCAAGAAAGTTAAGACAGCAATGAATTTGAAGTAATTGTATTAAATTGTTGTAATGATTTTTAAATTGAATGATGATGTTAGTGTAATACAATTGGATCAAATAGTTACTCGCATTTTTACACCGTGCTCTGCGTACTGCTGCATGTTTTAATGATACACCAGACAAAGAGACACCTCTGCCTAGTATGTGATAAAGCTGGTAAGCATATTTGTGGATTCTGGATCAATAGGAAATAAAAAGCGTGAATTGTGGATTAGAAATGAAACCCAACAAGTGGCTCTACTAGGTCATGATCATTTAAACCCACAAAGTTCCATTAATTGGTGACTGCTTCAGGTATTCATATATCGTAAGTCTGCAGAATTTTGAAGCCATATAAATGTCACACTTATAAATTAGAGATGCATCAAGAATTTAGTGGCTGATTCGATCACCGGCGTCTTACTGAATTCAGTGAATGGATGTCCAATCTACTTATTGACAGACCTCACCAGGTAACCAGTAGTACAATTTTTCCTTCGGTTATAAAGTCCAATTTTCGCTTATAAGCATAACTATCTATGTGAAGTATGGCCACATCTAATACAAGAAGGTCATACTCAAAGACCTTATCAGAGACTCGTACCCTAACATGCTGGAAGATTCAATAATCACAAAACTTATCGAAAATGACAGACTTGGAAAAATTTTCTCTTCCATGGACTCGCTCATTAGGCCCCACAAGTGTATGACTTTCCTGATGAAACTTTCCCACAACGGAGAAGAGGATGTATGGAGTTGCAATCTCTAGATCAACGTGTCGAAAAAATCAATTCGCAGTCTATCTGCCTCCCTACCGGCCCATGTCTCAAAAAATATTGGGAAACTAAGGCGATAGCAAGCCTTATTACGCCAAATTTTGTTGCAAATCGATTTGTATATCTGTATTATCAGTTACAGTTTTTGTTAATAAATGCGTTACCAAACTAGAATCTTGTTCTCGAATTTTAATGTTCTCACTTTAAGAGAACTGTATACAGGGTGTAATCAGTTTCATGTCATTACAAAAAACTGATAAGGGGGACCGACTAGACAAACAAAAAACCTTTATGACTTTTCCCCCTAGGGGCATTTTGAAAAAAACTGACCTAGGTCAACAATTTGAATACTAGGGTAGGAAACATTTGAGAACCACTGCCTTTCTGCGTCAATGGACGTGTAGTAGTTCCCAATTATACAACTTTTAAATTGTCATAAAAAGTGCAGAGATTACCGACGACTCGTTCCGCCGGCAGGCGTGGCGGTTCAAAGCAAAGGAAGGCGGCACCTTTGATGAGTGCCTCAAATAAAAATGTAAATAATTCGTTATCTCTTTTTGCAGAACTGCAAAAGCAAATAAATGGTGGGCGTAGAAGTTAAATACAGCATTTCTTAACATGTGTGTTTTTTTAATTTAGAACAAAATGTTGGAGCTTTTATTGTTGTTTATAATTTATCAGATTTAAATGTGGTTTATTAACATTTGTAACCTAAATGAGTGTTCTGGGTTAAAAGCTTAAAAAATGAATAATTATTGCATGACATTGGGAAATAAAGAGTTAGACGTATGAGATACACGATAACAGAAAACAACTATGTGTATTTTAAGCTAGGAAAAAATCTGATTTATTTAACGTATATATATATAAGATATCGCGTTATTTCACTATACTTATTTTAAACCTAATTAATAAATTGTATTCTTTGAACTTTTGCATTTTATTGGTTGTACGACTTGTTGTAAGTCCCATCCCTTCGTCTGATAAGGCCGGAATTGAGTAAACTGGGTGTCTCAGGACCCCACAAGTTTGAATCTCAAGTCGAGATGGATTTTTTTTATCAAAACAATTCAGAGATCTGTGAAAGAACATATTGGAGATGTTTACATTTTACATTTATACCCATACCAAGACCAGTTTTTATTAGAGAGAGAGAGAGCGTCGTTAGTAGTAGTAATAGTAGTGCAGCCCTGGCCTATTTCTTATCTATCTCTTATTTCGGACCAGCCTGGGAGTGGAAGACCACATAGGAACACGGGAGAATGCGACTGGCGCCCTTAATAAATAGGTGTCGCGTCACTCAGACGCTGTGTGGTAGGTTCTTCTACACAATCACCCTTACTGTTTGGAAAAGGTTTGTGATTAGCATTGTGAGTTCAGTTCTTTATAGATGGCTTTTCGATATGAATTCTTATCTCTTCGGTAAAGAGTAAATTCTACGCATCAGTTTTATATTTTTTTGATTCCAAGTTGGTTACTAGCTGGATACTACACTACAAAATATTCTCTGATAGGAAAGTTATGCATGAGCTGGCTATATCAGCTATTTTGTCAGGAAACTTATCATCATGATGCACGAGCACGGTGCAATGAATATTTGTTAAATAAAATTATTACGTTGCCCGATACTGAGCAACTAAAAAAATCTTGAAAATGCAGATATTGTAAATAATTACGTTGTGGTATAGTTTGTTAATCATATACATATGTCTTGTTTCACAGTAAACACATTTTAATGTTTGTCTGCTGATAAAAAGGCCATTAGTCATGCAATACAGTCCAAGGTACTTAATGCATGTATAATTTTTTTTAACAAAATAAATAACGTAGCCACCACGGGCTCGTATAAATTCATTATCATTACACACACACACACACCTTTCCATTTAATACATACAAACGGCAATTATTTGCATACAAAATACGAGAGTGAATGTGTTATAAATTAATTAATATTAAAATAAGCACATTTTTTTTAATTTGGAAGTGTAATTTTTTTTAATTAAGGTTTTCAATTTAATTTTTTTTTATGCAACAACGGACTTTAAAAAGGAGGTTCTCAGTTCAGTTGTGTGAATGTAGAAGAGTAGGCAGGAAAGAGAAATGAACATTTTAAAAATGTTTTAAAAATTACTCGATCTTCTGAAATTTTTCAAAGACAATGTCTATGCAACTAAATATCTGATATTTTAAATATTACTAAATCTTATGTATCAAATAGGTGGCAATCTGTTGAAGTTAAGGATCACAAATCCGATACGTGCAGATATTAGCTCAGGGCTCAACATTCGGTCCATTATTACTTCCACATCCAGTGGAAGTATTATAGTAATGACAAAAAAAATTTTAAAAATTTTTATTGTTCAAATAGGCTTAGGATGTCACGAAATGTCGAGATTTTAAGTTTGAGCGAAAAAAAATTTCTGTCTGTCTGTCGGTCTGTCTGTAACTTTTTTTGTGCGCATGTTTACTCTGGAACCGTTTGAGATATTGACTTGAAATTTGGTACACATATGTACTTTAACGAGATCTAGAACTAGATTATATTTTCATCTTGTTCCGTCGAAGGGTTGGGGGGTAAATTGGGGTAAATTTGGGGAAAATAGGTAAATCAAGCAGGTAAAAGTCCATAAAATTGGTATTTAGTATATACAAAAGAAGCCGAGGCCTCAAAAAAAATTTTGGCATTAGCCACCCCCATTATTAAAGGGGATGAAAAAAAATTGTGATTTAGGGTATGTACAAGAACCAGAAACCTCAAAATGTTTTTTTACTTCATCCACCCCCACTATCATCCCCTATCACCACCCACACTCCGCTATCGATGTGGGGTATCATTTTATGGGTTTTTGGGGTAGAGGATTTCAAATATTATATTATTAATGTTCCATAAACAATTATTTCCACATACAAAATTTTTTCGTTGTGAGTGACTTAGATAAAAAATCTGGATGTGGAAGTAGTGATAAACGTTTTTTTACTTCATCCACCCCCACTACCACCCCCTATCACACCGCTACCGATGTGGGGTATCGTTTTATGGGTAGAGGATTTCAAATATTATATTATTAAAGTTCCATAAACAATTATTTCCACATACAAAATTTTTTCGTTGTGAGTGACTTGGATAAAAAATGTGGATGTGGAAGTAGTGATTCCTTGGCAGCGGTTTTTGTACTTGTTACACAAACAACTTTAATTAATTTAATTATGAAACAGTGCATTTATCTAACGTTAACCAGGAAAGTAGAGAAACAACCAAGAATGAAAAATATTTATTCTATCATTTAGTAATTTTAACAATTTTTCTTCGAGATAAATTGCCGGATGTTCCTATCAAGAAAATTTATTTTGCATGTGTAAAATATCGCAGTATGACTTAATTCAATAGTGCGGGACATATCAATGTGTTCTCACATGTAATAATTACAAATTTAATGACTCTCCGTTGATTTGCCCAATAATTTCATTCGTTCATTTTGACACTGCAAGAAAATCTTAATTCGATTTAATTAAATAAACTACCAGAATCCAGAGTTTCAAACAGTTTGACCGAAAGCCATTTCCAATAAGGTGTAAAATGCACGTAAAGTTCAACCTCAAAGGGCTATATCTTTTTAGGACTTAGTGCCCCTGAGAACTTTCGTTCTACACATCAAGAACTACCAGAATCCAGAGTTTCAAAGAGTTTGACCGAAAGCCATTTCTGATAAGGTTTTAATTATGCTGTATAATGCACGTAAAGTTCAACTTCAAACGGCTGTATCTCAAACCCATGAGTTTTTTTTAGGACTTCGTGCCCTTGAGAACTTTCGTTCTACACATCAAGAACTGCCAGAATCCGGAATTTCAAAGAGTATGACCGAAAGCCATTTACCATAAGGGTTTAACTATGCTGTAAAATGCACGTAAAGTCGAACTTCAGAGGACTATATCTCAAAACACGAGTTTTTAGGAGTTAGTGCCCTTGAGAACTTTTATTCTACACATCAAGAACTATCAGAATCCAGAGTTTCAAAGAGTTTGACCGAAACCCATTTCCCGTAAGGATTCTGGGGTCCTTTCTGTGTGAGAGCGTATCTCTCTTCCACAGTATCACGCGTTTTTGTGGTATTTTCGTGGATTCTTGGCTCACTTTCAATCGGTTATATGACAATTTTTATTCTTCGAAGAGAGATAGTTTTAAATTATAGTTGAAGAAATACAATATAAAAGTAGAGCCAAAGAGCGGGCAGGCAACACTTCCATGTCAGGTGTACCAATTGTTATGTTACCCAAACATTGATAACTTTTGGCGTCAGTGATTGATCTTCTCAAACAGGCCTATGTTTATTTTATATCAGTTCTAAATATTACCGACAAATATCTTTTGATTTCATTTAAAAATATGAATGCCCTGGGTTTTACCTACACAATATTTGGAGAGGCCAATGACAATAAACAAAGTAGAGGAACTTTTATCAATATAAACAAACAACTTCTAATTTATTTAAGTGAAGTCGTTAGAAATGATAAAGAAACAATTAGGCTACTTGAGTTAGTCATAGAAAAAAATAAGAGTCTACAAAAGGGGTCTCAATAATAGAGGCTGGCATGAAAACAGATTTATTAGACCAAACTTTTGTCTTATTTGCCACCGGTGCGATATTTCAACCTGGAGAGAAAAATAATTGGCTTCATTTAATCTCTGGTATCGCAGTTTTCAAATTTTGAAATTATCACAGAGTATCGAACAGTTCTCTAGGGGTGTAAAGGGATGGAAAATGCGTTATTAAAAATGTCTCGGAAAATATTAAAAAAAAATCTCGCTTTTTGCTGATGGCTGAATTTGTTACTGACTCCTGTGTGATGAAAACTGACTGACATACAGAAAGTTGAAGGTGGGTACTTTTACATCCCCATTAAAAACTACATTTTTTTAGTTGAGAGTGCAGTGAGTATATATTCGTGTCCGTGCGTGATTGCGTGCGCGTGCGTGTTTGTGTGTATGTTTTTTTTTTAATAAAATATTAATAATGTACACGATATATTTGAAAAGCATGGCATATTTGTATGTTTGAAATTTTATCATAATTATTTTGAAATATTTATTTATTTTTTCTTAATAATTAGTAGTTACATTATTGGACTTGAAAAAATGTTTAGATTTAATATACAGCGTGATTTACCATGATATGCAGAAAATAAAATGGTGGACTAGTCTTCAACGTGGGAAAGCCCCTGCAAAATTTTGATTGTGATTCCTTGGCAGCGGTTTTTGTACTTGTTACACAAACAACTTTAATTAATTTAATTATGAAACAGTGCATTTATCTAACGTTAACCAGGAAAGTAGAGAAACAACCAAGAATGAAAAATATTTATTCTATCATTTAGTAATTTTAACAATTTTTCTTCGAGATAAATTGCCGGATGTTCCTATCAAGAAAATTTATTTTGCATGTGTAAAATATCGCAGTATGACTTAATTCAATAGTGCGGGACATATCAATGTGTTCTCACATGTAATAATTACAAATTTAATGACTCTCCGTTGATTTGCCCAATAATTTCATTCGTTCATTTTGACACTGCAAGAAAATCTTAATTCGATTTAATTAAATAAACTACCAGAATCCAGAGTTTCAAACAGTTTGACCGAAAGCCATTTCCAATAAGGTGTAAAATGCACGTAAAGTTCAACCTCAAAGGGCTATATCTTTTTAGGACTTAGTGCCCCTGAGAACTTTCGTTCTACACATCAAGAACTACCAGAATCCAGAATTTCAAAGAGTTTGACCGAAAGCCATTTCTGATAAGGTTTTAATTATGCTGTATAATGCACGTAAAGTTCAACTTCAAACGGCTGTATCTCAAACCCATGAGTTTTTTTTAGGACTTCGTGCCCTTGAGAACTTTCGTTCTACACATCAAGAACTGCCAGAATCCGGAATTTCAAAGAGTATGACCGAAAGCCATTTACCATAAGGGTTTAACTATGCTGTAAAATGCACGTAAAGTCGAACTTCAGAGGACTATATCTCAAAACACGAGTTTTTAGGAGTTAGTGCCCTTGAGAACTTTTATTCTACACATCAAGAACTACCAGAATCCAGAGTTTCAAAGAGTTTGACCGAAACCCATTTCCCGTAAGGATTCTGGGGTCCTTTCTGTGTGAGAGCGTATCTCTCTTCCACAGTATCACGCGTTTTTGTGGTATTTTCGTGGATTCTTGGCTCACTTTCAATCGGTTATATGACAATTTTTATTCTTCGAAGAGAGATAGTTTTAAATTATAGTTGAAGAAATACAATATAAAAGTAGAGCCAAAGAGCGGGCAGGCAACACTTCCATGTCAGGTGTACCAATTGTTATGTTACCCAAACATTGATAACTTTTGGCGTCAGTGATTGATCTTCTCAAACAGGCCTATGTTTATTTTATATCAGTTCTAAATATTACCGACAAATATCTTTTGATTTCATTTAAAAATATGAATGCCCTGGGTTTTACCTACACAATATTTGGAGAGGCCAATGACAATAAACAAAGTAGAGGAACTTTTATCAATATAAACAAACAACTTCTAATTTATTTAAGTGAAGTCGTTAGAAATGATAAAGAAACAATTAGGCTACTTGAGTTAGTCATAGAAAAAAATAAGAGTCTACAAAAGGGGTCTCAATAATAGAGGCTGGCATGAAAACAGATTTATTAGACCAAACTTTTGTCTTATTTGCCACCGGTGCGATATTTCAACCTGGAGAGAAAAATAATTGGCTTCATTTAATCTCTGGTATCGCAGTTTTCAAATTTTGAAATTATCACAGAGTATCGAACAGTTCTCTAGGGGTGTAAAGGGATGGAAAATGCGTTATTAAAAATGTCTCGGAAAATATTAAAAAAAAATCTCGCTTTTTGCTGATGGCTGAATTTGTTACTGACTCCTGTGTGATGAAAACTGACTGACATACAGAAAGTTGAAGGTGGGTACTTTTACATCCCCATTAAAAACTACATTTTTTTAGTTGAGAGTGCAGTGAGTATATATTCGTGTCCGTGCGTGATTGCGTGCGCGTGCGTGTTTGTGTGTATGTTTTTTTTTAATAAAATATTAATAATGTACACGATATATTTGAAAAGCATGGCATATTTGTATGTTTGAAATTTTATCATAATTATTTTGAAATATTTATTTATTTTTTCTTAATAATTAGTAGTTACATTATTGGACTTGAAAAAATGTTTAGATTTAATATACAGCGTGATTTACCATGATATGCAGAAAATAAAATGGTGGACTAGTCTTCAACGTGGGAAAGCCCCTGCAAAATTTTGATTGTGATTCCGTGGCAGCGGTTTTTGTACTTGTTACACAAACAACTTTAATTAATTTAATTATGAAACAGTGCATTTATCTAACGTTAACCAGGAAAGTAGAGAAACAACCAAGAATGAAAAATATTTATTCTATCATTTAGTAATTTTAACAATTTTTCTTCGAGATAAATTGCCGGATGTTCCTATCAAGAAAATTTATTTTGCATGTGTAAAATATCGCAGTATGACTTAATTCAATAGTGCGGGACATATCAATGTGTTCTCACATGTAATAATTACAAATTTAATGACTCTCCGTTGATTTGCCCAATAATTTCATTCGTTCATTTTGACACTGCAAGAAAATCTTAATTCGATTTAATTAAATAAACTACCAGAATCCAGAGTTTCAAACAGTTTGACCGAAAGCCATTTCCAATAACGTGTAAAATGCACGTAAAGTTCAACCTCAAAGGGCTATATCTTTTTAGGACTTAGTGCCCCTGAGAACTTTCGTTCTACACATCAAGAACTACCAGAATCCAGAGTTTCAAAGAGTTTGACCGAAAGCCATTTCTGATAAGGTTTTAATTATGCTGTATAATGCACGTAAAGTTCAACTTCAAACGGCTGTATCTCAAACCCATGAGTTTTTTTTAGGACTTCGTGCCCTTGAGAACTTTCGTTCTACACATCAAGAACTGCCAGAATCCGGAATTTCAAAGAGTATGACCGAAAGCCATTTACCATAAGGGTTTAACTATGCTGTAAAATGCACGTAAAGTCGAACTTCAGAGGACTATATCTCAAAACACGAGTTTTTAGGAGTTAGTGCCCTTGAGAACTTTTATTCTACACATCAAGAACTACCAGAATCCAGAGTTTCAAAGAGTTTGACCGAAACCCATTTCCCGTAAGGATTCTGGGGTCCTTTCTGTGTGAGAGCGTATCTCTCTTCCACAGTATCACGCGTTTTTGTGGTATTTTCGTGGATTCTTGGCTCACTTTCAATCGGTTATATGACAATTTTTATTCTTCGAAGAGAGATAGTTTTAAATTATAGTTGAAGAAATACAATATAAAAGTAGAGCCAAAGAGCGGGCAGGCAACACTTCCATGTCAGGTGTACCAATTGTTATGTTACCCAAACATTGATAACTTTTGGCGTCAGTGATTGATCTTCTCAAACAGGCCTATGTTTATTTTATATCAGTTCTAAATATTACCGACAAATATCTTTTGATTTCATTTAAAAATATGAATGCCCTGGGTTTTACCTACACAATATTTGGAGAGGCCAATGACAATAAACAAAGTAGAGGAACTTTTATCAATATAAACAAACAACTTCTAATTTATTTAAGTGAAGTCGTTAGAAATGATAAAGAAACAATTAGGCTACTTGAGTTAGTCATAGAAAAAAATAAGAGTCTACAAAAGGGGTCTCAATAATAGAGGCTGGCATGAAAACAGATTTATTAGACCAAACTTTTGTCTTATTTGCCACCGGTGCGATATTTCAACCTGGAGAGAAAAATAATTGGCTTCATTTAATCTCTGGTATCGCAGTTTTCAAATTTTGAAATTATCACAGAGTATCGAACAGTTCTCTAGGGGTGTAAAGGGATGGAAAATGCGTTATTAAAAATGTCTCGGAAAATATTAAAAAAAAATCTCGCTTTTTGCTGATGGCTGAATTTGTTACTGACTCCTGTGTGATGAAAACTGACTGACATACAGAAAGTTGAAGGTGGGTACTTTTACATCCCCATTAAAAACTACATTTTTTTAGTTGAGAGTGCAGTGAGTATATATTCGTGTCCGTGCGTGATTGCGTGCGCGTGCGTGTTTGTGTGTATGTTTTTTTTTTAATAAAATATTAATAATGTACACGATATATTTGAAAAGCATGGCATATTTGTATGTTTGAAATTTTATCATAATTATTTTGAAATATTTATTTATTTTTTCTTAATAATTAGTAGTTACATTATTGGACTTGAAAAAATGTTTAGATTTAATATACAGCGTGATTTACCATGATATGCAGAAAATAAAATGGTGGACTAGTCTTCAACGTGGGAAAGCCCCTGCAAAATTTTAGAGCGATCCGAGGTAATTTAGTATATTAAAACGCGTCAAAAATTTCGAAGATACGCTACTGTTACTTGTCTATGGTCAGTAATAGGGTGATGAACTTACTTGTGAAATAACATATCGGATATGTTTACATTTTCTTAATTGGCATAAAAAGTTAAGCTGGCGGGTGCGGTCAAAGTGCCGCGTTTATTGCTTTCGGTCGAACAATCAGGACACCGGCAGGTACAAAGCGCCGCACAGTGGTCTAAATACCTAATTTACGGGGACATTTGTCAAAAAATGCAATTCCTTGAAATCAAAAACATCTGTTGTAGAACTATAGACAGACAATTATCCTAGAAGGGCATGCAACAGAAATGGGAATTCTTGGAAGTATAGGGCGGTACTGAAGCAGGTAAGCGAGCACAGGAAAGAATATGCTCATTTACGTTTAGTCGCCGCTATTAAACGGATGTGTAAAAGTTGTTTCCACAAGTCCCTATAGTGTTTTATTGTGAAAATTTCTATCTCGCCATGGCTGCTGGTCCTTCAAGTAAGTTCTGAAATAACTTTTAAGTCTATATAATGTTTGGCTGCTTATATTTTTGGTTTTTATAAATTAAATGAAAAAAATCATTTTCTTAACTGTTGTTTAAATTTTATTAGAGTAGAAAAAAAAAAGATTTACATTTATTTGGCCTAAAAATAGCATAGTTTTATTAAACATTTATCTATCTATCAAATGATACTACTCGCAATGTGCGTGGGTTCAGGGAAGTAATTTTTTTTTAACCATTTGTTTCCAGGTGTCAATCTGGGAGTGAAAAGAAATCAATTGTTTGATTTTCTTTCTGAGGAAGGCCTTCTTTCTCAGGCAAATACGATACCTGCGAAGCAGAAGATGGTTGATTTCATCAAATTGCTAATACCAAGTATTCCAGAAGAGATTTTGGCCAAAATCAAAATATTTTCGTGCAATTTTACAATTCGATGGAAGGCAAGTGGAAGAAATAAGAAAAGCTTTTTGAAAAAAAATGAAGGTTGGCTGGGAGAAGAAATAAAATTAGGCACTCCGCAACATCTAGTTAGTGTTACACCCACTAGAGGTTTAGTTCGTCGAGCCAGAAAAGAATTCGAAAGCACGAGTACAAGAACAAAGAGAATGCGAACGAAGAATCTGGTAGGGAGTCATAGTTCCGAAGAACTTCTATTTGGGACTCAAACAAGCTTCATTAAAAAAGGCCAGAGAAATGTTGCTCATGTAATGAAGAAAGCCACATTGACAAGTCCTCGCTCGTTAAGAGCAATGAAGAGAATAAATCCTTCAAAATTAAACTGGCGAGCATACACTCCGGAAGAAGCTGTGGCATTTATTATTGATACTAAAATGACCAAATCACAGTACATAAAAATGAGAAAAGGAGCAAAAGAGAGAAATTGCAACATCTATCCCGCATACGAAAAAGTATTATTAGCTAAAAAAAAGTGCTACCCCAAGGATATAAAAATTACTGAGAATTTGGGAGAAGTGAAATTACAAAGTCTTCTCGATCACGTCGTTCAGCGTCTGTCAATAGTTCAGAATGAGGTTATTACTCGCGTTATAAAAGATCAAGATATATCAGCATTAGAAATTTTATATAAATGGGGCTTTGATGGGAGCTCTGGCCACTCGGTATACAAGCAAAAATTTCTGGAGAGCTTAGATGCTAAAGATTCAGATATATTATTGACGTCAATTGTACCATTACGAGTTATTACAAAAACTGAAAATTCTGAAGAAATAATTTGGATGAATCCTCGTGCCTCGTCAACACGATTTTGTATGCCAATAAAAATTCAATTTAAAAAAGAGACGCAAGGCGTTATAATGCAGGAAAATGAATATATGGAAAGCCAAATCTTAACACTTACACCAACCTGCATAAAAATTGATGGGAAGGATATCAATGTACATCATATCTTACTAAATACGATGCTGGATGGGAAAATAGCCAATGCTCTAGCTGAGAATCCATCAACACAGAGCTGCTATATTTGTAAAGCAAAACCAAGCCAAATGAACGATATAAAAACCCTTAAGAAAATGCCTTGCAATACGAGTACGTTTCAATACGGATTATCTACACTACATGCACATATCCGATTTTTTGAATGCATATTACACATTTCATACCGAAGAGATATGAAAACCTGGCAGGCTCGAGGCCTAGATAACAAAGCTGCACTTGAAGAAAAGAAAAAAGAGGTTATTACAAAATTTCGTCAAGAAACTGGTCTGCTTGTGGGTGTCGTTAAACAGGGCAGTGGAACTACTAATGACGGCAACACAGCCCGGCGATTTTTCCAAGAGCCTAAAAGGGCCGCAGAAATTACCGGGGTTGATGAAACCTTGATATCACGATTCTCAGTCATTTTACAAGCAATATCTTGCGGTTACGAGCTACACACTGAGTCATTTCGAAAGTATGCTCTCGACACAGCAGAATTATTTGTCAAATTATATCCATGGTATAAAATGCCAGCTAGTGTCCATAAAATATTAATTCATGGGGCTGACGTTATGGACACACTTCTGCACCCAATAGGACAGCTGAGTGAAGAAGCTTTAGAAGCAAGGCACAAAGAATGCCGTTACTTTCGAGAACACAATACCCGAAAAATGAGCAGGAAAAAAAATATTGAAGATCTATTATTGCATGCGCTGCAGATATCATCAGATCCGCTTATTTCCAGTTTAAGACCTTTACCGAAAAGGAAAGTAAACTTATTACCCCAACAAGTAATTAACCTGCTTCAAATTCCCACCAAGAAGTTATCGCATAATCGCCAAGATTCAGATGAGTCATCAGTAAGTGAAGAGGAGTCTCTGGATTCTTCAGAAAGTGATTTAGATTCATTTTAAAATACACGTGTAGAATTTTAAACAGTGTTAATATTAAGATACAATTAAAAAAATCACGACCATAGTATTTATTTGCATGTCTTCTATTGTTCTAACAACAAAGAATTAATTTCAAGCCTCTTATAAATACCATCCTGGGCTTATAGATATTTTTACTATTTTTGACGTATTTACAGATTTACTATCGTATTCACAAAATTTCAGATTTCTGAAGCGAAATTAATTTTTCAACTCACTCAAAAACCACCCCTCTGATTCAGAGAATTTTTTTACTATTTTTGTTGAATTTACAGGTATATTATTAAATTTACAAAATTTTAGAATTTTTTAGCGAAATTTATATTTCAACGCTCTGAAAAACCATCCCCTTGATTCATAGATTTTTTTACTATTTTTGTTGAATGCACAGGTATAATATTATTAAATTTACAAAATTTTAGAATTTTTAAGAGAAATTTATATTTCAACCCTCTCAAAAACCACCCCCTTGATTCATATATTTTTTTTTACTATTTTTGTTGAATTCAGAGGTATGATATTATTAAATTTACAAAATTTTAGAATTTTTAAGCGAAATTTATGTTTCAACCCTCTCAAAAACCACCCTTGGTGCTTACATTTTTTTCACTATTTTTCTCTGTTTTCTTAAAACTATTTGGAGCTTTTTTACAAATTTCTACATTTTTGTCCCCCTAAAGATAGAAAATCGACCACTGTGCGCCGCCGAAGGCTGGTGTTTTTGTATTATTGACGGATTTAAGTAAATATCTCTTATATCTACTTGTTCACTAGCATAGGGTCAATGTCTTTTCGACTTATTTCGCTATTTTTGTAGTGTGATTTGATTAAAACCAAAAAGTAACTTCTACCCTTTCCAGCTTTGCTGTCAATAGTGTCAATCCCAAGTCTGATAAAGTGATATGGTTGCACCGCGTTACGTCAGATTGGTTAAAGTCATTGGCGGCGCATTTCAACAATAAAATAAGGTAATTTTTTTAATAATTGTGTTCTTCACCATCAATGTCGGCAGTTTTAGCATCAGTGTTACGTCCATCCTTATTTTCATATTGTTTTTGATCATTGCTTACATTAAAATTATCGAAACCATTAGCTTCAATCAAATTGAGTGCTCATCTTGCTCGCTGTTTAAGCAGTTACACTCTTGGTAGATTTTACAAACAGACGAACAACTTACTCCAGCTTTCACACAACGGCACCTTAAAGTAGTAGAATTTCCCATATAAGCACATGATATTAAATTGAATGGATTCAGGTGCGGTTTCTAAAGTTGTTATTGCAGGTTGCAAGAACCCATTTATTCTAGTCCTGCCCCCACTGTTCTGACGACATCTTATTATCAAGCCATTGTTGCATTCGATAATCGGTTCTGCAAGAATGTTGGGCAGCGGTTGCAAAAATAGGAGACAATATTTCAAATTTTGTGGTTTATTTCAATAAAAATGTTTGAAATGTAATAAATCTAGATCCGTCAAGCGAATATTTTTCGTCTTTTAATTTGTATAAAAACATTTAATTTTCTTCGGCACTGAAATCAGCATTATTAAATGCTCTTATATATTCTCCTTTTGGACATTTGAAGGTTTCGTATACTTACAGACTTACTGCGACAACTTCGATAAACATTAATTACAGAATCTTCTTTTAGTTGTAGGTGTTTGTTACGACACATGTTTTTACTACAATTCTGTCATTTAAAATCATCTTTTCACAAATAAAATATAAATCAGATCCCTCATGACGTTCGGCCATTATTTATATTAACAATTTTTGTGTGTAGAAGGAGCAGCTCGTATTATACCGGGTGCCACGGGCTAATGGCTCCCCCTACATTTCCTTTATTTTTTAACTTATCCATTTGAAATTTGGCATAAACTACCTGTAAAAATTATATAAAAAAATATTTTTAAGAAAAAGCTTTTATTTGAAAAAACTGTACTAAAAAGTAAAAATATTTTTTTTTAAATTCATACACCTGGAAACCAAAAGATTTGGGGATGGTTATATAGCGCTATTGCATAGTTACTTTGCTCAATTGACCGCCTCCAAAGCTTTTGGTTTCCAGGTGCATGAATTAAAAAAAAATTACTTTTTAGTACAGTTTTTTCAAATAAAAGTTTTTTCTTAAAAATATTTTTTTTAGATAATTTTATTTTTTACTTCTTAGTCTATTTATTTTACAGACAAACAGGCAGACAAAACCCTTTCATTTGATACCCACGGCAAGGGAGTCGTGAAGAAAAAGATAACTTGCCATCCTAGAGTGTCCGCCATATTAGATTTAGAATAACGTAACATAGTTTATCGTATTTTTACTCGTCAAACCTTTCCATTTGATACTCATATTAAGGGGGTTGTGAAGAAAAAGGCGATCCCCATCTTGGAAGTCCGCCATATTGGATTTAGACCGATAATGGCTATACTATGTTGCATTGTCACCGGACTTATACACGTGTGCCAAATTTCAAAGCTCTAGCTTAGAATGACGTCACATAGTTTATCGTATTTTACTCATCAAAATCCTTCATTTGATATTCATATCAAGGCAAGGGGGTGAAGAGAAAGGCGATCCTCCATCTTGGGACGTCCGCCATATTGAATTTAGACCGATAATGGCTATACTTTGTTGCATTGTTACCGGGCTTATACACGTGTGCCAAATTTCAAAGCTCTAGCTTAATTAGAACTAGTCGAAATTCAGCAAGATTTGACTAAACAAACAAACAAACTAACATACAAACATTGCAAATTAAATAAAAGCTTTTAAAAATGGATTTTTGGACATAAAAACGGTATGAGACCATTTCCGTTTTACCCGGAAATGACCTCAACTTTCGATTTTTAAATGGAACATCTTGTATATTTTTACATATTTGGATTCAAGACAACATTCTGAGATTTTCGCGAATTTTTTGAGTCGATGTTCAGTTCTTTTAAGCATTTTAGGGCATTCGTCTAGAGTGCTCTGGATTAAGAACATTTGTTCTACGGCAGGTAAAGTCCAAGGGAAAAATAATTTTTCATTTAATTTCATTAATAACTATTTACGAAGCCTCCAAAATTGAACAAATCAATTTTTTATCGAAAACTTTTTTTTCCAAATGGGAAGGTGGTGGCTCATAGTGTTCAATAAATTATAGATTTTTTCTGATTTTATTGATATTGTAATATGTTGCAACCCCTTAAAATTTAAGGTTATGTTGGGTACTAAAAAGTAGGCACAGACTTCAACAGATCGAATGTCTGAATGTAGTGCATTTGCACCTACTCGAGAAAGAACCTACCAGAAGTTAGTTCTGGTGACATCTGGAATTATCTAGAGAATGGTGGCGTCATCACAGAAAAATCGAGATCTGTCATTTTTATGTATAAAAGACCGACCGCATTCTCGGCGAGTAGTTCAGAAAGTTCAGAAAGTATAGAAAGTGAGGTTAAGACTTCAAAGAAAAACAAAGTGATAAACATTGTGATTTTTAGTCAGTAAAGTGTATTTAAATTAATAATAGTATTGTGAAGTATCCAGTAAATATTTAATAAAGTGTGTTAGTGGACATCTCTTGTTATAATTTTTGGAACCCACGGAATTTGCAAGGGGTAGTTTCCTAAAGGTGGAAACACGTGACAAATTGGTGTCAGAAGCGGAATTTTATGACAAGAGGAGTTCTGAAGTTATGCTGGAGTGTTCGAGCTAGCACGGAGGACTAATTTACTGGACATTGTTTGAGGGTTATTTTCGAACAGGAAAATAGTGTAAAGTGCATTTTTGAGACATTGTAGAATATTTTATTAGGACATTAGTGTGATAATTAAACTCTTTGAACTGAGAAGTGATAGAGACACTGAAAAAGACTCATTTAGTGCGTGAAAATTTCTAGAACTTTTCTATTTGGACATTAGTGGAGATTATTAAATTCTCTGAACTGGATAGTGACAAAAGACTCTGGATAAGACTTTTTCGTGCTATTTCGGGATTTGTCTGGAAAGTTCCATTACCGATATTGACGTGACAGTTAAATTTATTTTATTTTAACATAATCTTATGCCTATAAAAACTAGAAGTATGGCATCTGATAAACAAATACAGGACTTATTAGAACAATTCCAAAAAATGATGGCGCAGCAACGGCAGGAAGACAAAGAAGAACAGGAGAAAAAACGTCAAGAGGAGAAAGAAGAACAAGAAAAGCGACGTCAAGTAGAAAAAGAAGAGCAAGAAAAAAGACGTCAAGAAGAAAGGGACGAATTAAAGAAAATTATGGAAGATCAGGAAATAAGACGTCAGAAAGAAAAAGAGGATGAAGAAACAAGACGTCAGAAAGAAAAAGAGGATGAAGAAAGAAGACGTCAAGAACAAGAAAGACAACGTCAAGAGGAAAAAGACGAACTCAGAAAAATAATGGAAGACTTGGAAGAAAGACGCCAGGAGGAATTAAGGAAAATCCTGAGCGATCAAATAAAAATACAACAGGACGCAATCATTTCTGTCAAGGAAGAAGTTAAAAAGGAGATAAACAAGGTCGAAGACAAAGTAGGTGTGGTCGAGACAGAAGTTAGTCAAATTAAAGGAAAAATGAGTGAGGTCGAAGGAGAGGTAGAGCGCCTTAAACGTCAGTTGAGAGAAAAAGGAGGCCAGTTAGTAACTTCATCGGGTCCTCGGTTAAAACCTCCCTCCTTTGACGGCCAAAGCTCATGGACGACGTACAAAAGACAATTCGAGGCGGCGGCATCTGCAAATAACTGGGATAATGAGGAAAAGGCCATGGCATTAGTTCTAGCTCTAAGGGGCCAAGCTTCAGAGTTACTCCAAACCATCCCAGTTGAGAAACAAAGGGACTTCAAAGTCTTGGAAGCTGCATTAGACTTGAGGTATGGCGACCAACATCTTGCCCAATTATACCAGGCTCAGCTGAAATCCAGGATGCAAAAAGCTGGGGAAAGTTTACAAGAATTTGAAGCTGCGATAGAGAGACTGGCACACCTGGCGTATCCGAGTGCACCTAAAGAATTCCAGGAACAATTAGCCGTGGGGGCCTTTTTAGATGGTATAAGGGACGAAGAGGTCAGGCGAGTTCTGAGGCTGACGAGACACCAAAGTAGTAGCGAAGCTTTGGTGGGTGCACTCGAAGTAGAAGCCGCTTACAGGGATACTCCAAGGTCGAGAGTGCGAGCTGTGACTCTCGAAGACTCGCAACCAGAAATGAACCAGAACCCCTTGCTGACTGAGATGCAGAAAATATTCACCAAATTATGCGATAAATTGGATGGCCTCGGAAAGCAGAAAAAACAAAAAAATAAGGGAAAGCCGAGCGGAGGTATTAAATGTTACAACTGCGGCAAGGTGGGCCATATGAAACGAGACTGTCGACAATAAACCCCGGAGAAGGTAAATGCCGCAGTTGTCGAAGAGTCGTATTGGGACAAAAAGAATCTGGAGACTTTACTGAGAGACTTGCACAGAATGGTAAAGCAATTGCTGGAGAGTTTTTCAGGGAAGCAAAGCAAGCAACCAAGCAGTGGGGAGCCAAGTGGGGGTATTCGATGTTGTAGCTGTGGAAAATTAGGGCATGTAAGACGAGATTGTCAACAGTGGAACCCCGAGGTTGTACATGCCACTGGAGAAGTGCTGGCTGGTGAAAGCGATGCCCCCAGGGAAATAAAGGTTTGCCAGCTTCGAAGAATCCCAAGTAGTTTACCATCACAAGGTTGTGTAAGCGAAACGAAAGAGATTCCAGAGAATTGGACAAAGAAAGCTTTAAGACAAGAGCAACTGGACGATACGGAAATTGGACCTATGTTGAATGAAAGCAGTAGAAAGAGGAACACGCCCAGAGTGGAAGGATGTTTCAGACAAAGGAGTGGGGCTGAAGGCTTTATGGTCACAATGGGGTTCACTTACGGTTGTAGACGGGCTGTTGAGGAGAGCATGGGAAAGCCCGGATGGGAAGCAGGTTGCCATGCGTTTAGTTATTCCCAGGTGTCGTGTACCAGAAGTACTCCAGAAAGCGCACAATGAAACATCCGGCGGACACCTTGGAGTAAACAAGACGTTGAGTAAAGTACGAGAACGATTCTATTGGGTCAATAGTCGCCAGGATGTGGAGGCTTGGTGTCGCAAATTCAAGAGTTATGCTGCCAATAAGGAACCACTATCCGAGAGCAACTATGTGAATGAAAGTCGAAAACAGCCAAAGAATGACCGAGAACAGATTACCAAAACTGGTAACCGAATGAAGGCTCGTTATGATCGGAATGTCAGTACAGGGGGATTCAAGGTGGGAGATCGGGTGTGGCTGTACAACCCACAGCGGAAAGAATGGAAGCCCCCGAAGCTTCAACCACCTTGGGAAGGACCGTATTCAGTCATTACCCGAATTAATGATGTCGTCTATCGGATTCAACGAAGTAAAAAGTCCAAGATGAAGATCGTACACTTGGATAGACTGGCGAAGTATGTGAAGGAAACTGAATTACCTGACCGGGACGTTCAGGCTTAAGGAGGGGGCAGTGTAATATGTTGCAACCCCTTAAAATTTAAGGTTATGTTGGGTACTAAAAAGTAGGCAGACTTCAACAGATCGAATGTCTGAATGTAGTGTATTTGCACCTACTCGAGAAAGAACCTACCAGAAGTTAGTTCTGGTGACATCTGGAATTATTTAGAGAATGGTGGCGTCATCACAGAAAAATCGAGATCTGTCATTTTTAGGTATAAAAGACCGACCGCATTCTCGGCGAGTAGTTCAGAAAGTTCAGAAAGTATAGAAAGTGAGGTTAAGACTTCAAAGAGAAACAAAGTGATAAACATTGTGATTTTTAGTCAGTAAAGTGTATTTAAATTAATAATAGTATTCTGAAGTATCCAGTAAATATTTAATAAAGTGTGTTATAATTTTTGGAACCCACGGAATTTGCAAGTTTCCTAAGGGTGGAAACACGTGACAATATCCATTTCAAATCTATGCTATTTGTTTTTTTATTTTATTGAATTTATTTAAAAATAAAAAATCACTTTCAATATAATTTTTATTGATCCTTATAGTTTGCACTAGTACTTATACCTATTAAGAAACAAAAGAGAGAACCAAAAGGCTATTATTCACATTTCATTAGGTTTGTTCCAGCAACAATCACGGACTAGTCAGACGCAATACGATAGGTTGAAAACAGTTCGTGATTGATCAGCTGATTTCATAAATTCAATAAAATAGAAAAACAAATAGCATAGATTTCAAATGGATATCAATGAATTCAGAAAAAATCTAAAAAAAGTGGTTTGTTCAATTTTGGAGGCTTCGTAAATAGTTATTAATGAAATTAAACGAGAAATTGTATTTTTCCCTTGGACTTTACCTGCCGTAGAACAAATTTTGGTATTTCAAAGCACTCTAGTCTAGACGAAAGTCTTAAATTGCTTAAAAAACCTGAACATCGACACAAAAATTCGCGAAAATCTTATGGTATACTCAGAATGTTGCCTTGAATCCAAATATGTAAAAATATACAGGGTGTTCCATTTAAAAATCGAAAGTTTCGAATGGATAAGTTAAAATATAGAGGAAATATAGGGGGTTGCCACTAGCCTGTGGCACTCGGTATATTTTCACTGTCTGGCAGGTCTTGAAGTACTCAAAAACCCACACACATGTACGCTCGTGAGCACATACACGCAATACCGCACGCACACGGGTACATTCTCACCTCAACTTCACCATTCTGTATCTAGGTTAATTTTCATCCGAGAGGTCAGTAAAAAGCCAAATTGAAAGTATTTTACTCAACTATCAGCAAAATAAGAGATTTTTTTAAACAATATATTCCTACAAAATTTAAAAAAAACACTCCTTTACACTCAAAAAAAAATCCTTTGGAGTTAGGGACTCATCAGTTTCTTACTCTTAAGAGTGAAACCTACAAATCCCCAAATTTTCATTAGCTCCCTAATTTTTTCCTTTTCCAAGGAATATTTTTGCTATTTTGTATAACCACGACTATAAATTTTGTGAACGTAATATAACAATATGACGCAAGCATGCCTATTTAATAAAACTGTTACTATTTTAATTCTTTCCGCGCGTGGAAATACGCTACATTTTTGTCCCCTAGCTCCACTTGCGCTGCACTGCTGAAACCATTCAATCACTTCAATCAGTCTTTTTTTTATATTAAATTCCTACAATCTGCACCTACTTCTGGCACAAATAAAAGACTACGTCAACTGATATAAAAGTGATATATAAATTAATGATTAAGGCCAATGAAAAGCTTAATCGATATATAGGTGAGTCTTGGCTGTAGAAGGTCGCTTCGCTATTGGGTTACCTCGTTGACCTTTTCTGCAGCATTAACATTGCCACTGAATAATAAATAGGTGCATTTCCATAAAAAGCGCTTCCCCCTACTGCATTCTTACAAAAATGTAATTGGCCAACCTACATGTTATTCTAATGCTGCATAAAATCTAGGACTTTTAGTAGAACAAATTGTTACCGTTGCACATATTTGTATATTAATAATAATAAAAATCTTTACTTAGGGCCGGTTATCAATACAGGGTTAGGTTAATTTGTCACGAATAAACATTTGAGGCTTACTACAAATCAACGTTTACAAGCAACATCCACTTCAATCAAAATCGAATGACACAAGAAAAATTTCACTACCTATGATACATTAGATAGAAGACTACTTCTTAAAGAGCAACACAATCAACAATAGTGTGGTTTCTTAGCGAAAAGATCGTGACCTGGTGGATTAAAGTTCTAAATTTTGCACACTTCTTACCCTCAGTACTATCAATTCAGAGAAGGGTGCCCATTTCAGTGTACGCCATCTTGAAATACGACGCCATATTTGTTTTCTTTGCACTGTACCTGTAAATTTTCGACTTTTATTTGGTTTTTCCTAAATATCTTGCCAACTTCTGGGTTTGTAGCAACGAGGATTTAATTTAAACTAAATCTACAATTTGAGACCAGAGCTGCTTTTGTAACTTTAATATTTTGCGAGATACAAACTTCCAACCGAAAATCACTTCAATGATATATATGATGTATATTTGTCGGTTTTGCTAAATATCTCCAATGCAGTCAGTTTTACAGCAAACATTGTTTTATTAATGTTTAAGAAGAATGAATAGGCTACAATGTGAGTAAAAAAAGACATCGATACAATTACAATTTGTTGAGATAATGTACTTGACTACTTGACCATGTTACAAACGTTTCAATAAAAAAATTACAGAATAACTATTAAGAAAATAACCACAAAAATTATATTTATAATGTTGTTATTATTATATTTATAATGTTGTTGTTTACTGTTCACAATGGCCTTTGCAATGGCAAAGAGCTGTGCAGATATGTGCAGCCCTGTTACAAACGCAATTCTTAGAGCACAGGGGTTCAGCCTTACATCTGCACTTGATTAATTCCCTACAGCTTTTGCTTGCTTCAAATTGGTTTGGCAACCAATTTGAAGCAAGCAAAAGGAACTTTGCAAAAGGAAAACTTTGGATGGAAAAGAAACGAAGAGACCTGACTGTCTCTTCGTATCTTTTCCATCCAAAGTTAGCCGAAGTAGGGGTGCATTTTGGAGTGATTTCGAACTGTTTAAACCAGATGCTAGAATGATTAGTGTGTTGAATGAGGGCACCCTGTGTGGGCGGTTGGCTTTGCATCATCTTTACTTTTTTCCTTGCGTGAAAAGATCCTCTCTGAGCTTGCCTTTGTTTTAGCATCTACTGGCTGAAATTGATATTTTGCAGAGAAGATAAATCCTTCAGTGCCTGGAGGGTATACTTTCCATGTCTTCCATGCTTATTAAAAAATTGCGATGCAGTGTCTGAACACGTGAAAGCATGAAAAAAAGGCAATGCTTGCTACATATTTTCTCCGAGCTCTTGGCAGATGGCGTTGATATGATAATATCGGGAGTGTGTTTACCCTTATCAAATGCAATCCAAAGTTTAATATAAGGTTTGTAAGTTTGTAGCTCAAAAAATATGCCTACTAGTACCACAATAATATCTGTGTCAACTGTACTTATGAGGATGTTGGTTGCGCCCTTTTTTAATGCATCCAATATATGAAGACACATGGTATCAGCTTCTTCGTGGTCAGTTTCGGACATCGGTGCACTGTTATTTTTTGAAATAACAGATTTACCATATTTATTTGCCTTCTTGTACGTCACAGGCTGCGACTGCATCACTTAGTAGGGTAAACAGTTCTGTCTTGTTCGCTGAATTCTTCAGGAATGTAATAAAGTTTTTGAGTGCTTTCTCTTGTGACTTTTCCCCTTTCTTCCATCCCTCTCTTCACACGTGTAGTTTCCTTCAGACTGTCTGGCTTGTATATGTCCCATACAACATAGATTCTTAGGCAACCCTGAAGTTGTCTCTTGATGGTAAGAAGATCAATATCACTATATTCTAAAGTTGTAGCAAATTTAGTCTGGATTAAAATTGATTCGAATAGTGTTGCTGTAAACCCAACCGATTTTCGTAATAACCTGAAAAAAGTCCAAAATTTTGGAAGCTTGTATCTCGAAAAATATTAAAGTTATAAAAGCGGCTCTGGTCTCAAATTGTAGCAAATTTAGTTTCAATTAAATCCTTTTTGTTACAAACCCAGAAGTTGGGGGAGATATTTAGTAAAAACCAAATAAAATTCGAAAATTTACAGTTACGGTCCGAAGAAAACAAACAAAGCGTCATATTTCAAGATGGCGGACACTGACATCGGGTACTCTTCCCTGAATTGATAGTACTGAGAGCATATAAGAACTCCACAAAATTTGGCGCTTAAATCCAGCAGGTCACGATTCTGACTAGTATTTGTTCTAAGCCATCACACTACAAATTCTGGCAGCGTGCTCGCTCCCTCTATCCTCTTCTAATCAATTTTCCCCCACATATGTCCATACATTTATAAGTCATATATCCGGCGTTTAACTTACATATGTTTCACCAATTTGGTTTCCGATTATAACACCCACCCTCCAGAATAAACCCCAAGTGATGCGGAATAAAATTATCAGAATCGCTAATCTACTGCCCCAAAGTCCTATCACTATTCAGCAATGTGACGATATCGCAGGTACACCAAATTAAGTAACTTTATTTGGTAAGGGCTTTTTGGTATAGCTATCCGCCCTTGGTTTCTCTTCGCCAAGTAGTTGGAATCCCAGTAGGTAAGCCTCCATATGGCCATAGCACATGTATTGAGGTTTCCTCTTTCTCTTGACATAATCTGCATGTTGCATCTTCTGCCAGGCTCATTAAACTTATGTCTTTTAAACCTACGATGTCCATTTGGAAGACTCACCATTATCCCAATCACCTTTCTATTTTGGAGTAGCAGGTCTTCCATTTTGGTCGATAGTTCTTTTGAACCCTGGCCTGTCTCTGCCATGGAAAACTGTTGCACTATTCTAGAGATTTATTTTCCACCCATTTGTTGATGGATGCTCGTATGCATGGCTTAGCCATACCGCAAAAAAAATTCGGGTCCTACTAGGACCTAAGACGCGCCTTCCCTGGCCAGTTCATCAGCATTTCCATTTTTCATTTGGGTCTCTTTAATCCTGGTACCCATGCCACGGACATTTTGTTCTAACTTCCTAGGTTCATAAGGGCAATCCCACTTGAATCGACCTGATTGTAATCGATTGCCTTTAGCTTGGCAATCGAATGGTTAACAGTTCCTTGCCTCATTATTTCCTTTGCACACAACTATAAAGCGACCACTTCAGCCTGAAATACTGTGGCGTGTCTTCCTAGACTTATCAGGATTTCTGTTTTCGATCTTATCCTGTAAATCCCAACTTTGATTCCCTGTTCTGTCTCGGAGTCGTCCGTACAAGAGAGTCAGAGCAAAGTAGTTCTTTCTAGTACCAACCCAAGGCAAGCATCTATAGATGGAAAGTCTCATGCCAAGGCATCTACTAATCACAAAGATTCCAGAATATACCTTTATTCACGACTATCGTATAATCATTGCATTCTACATTTAACATTGACAAATAATGATAGTCATTATTCCAACCTAAAGTATAACGAACATAATTCATTCATTCATTCTAACGCACCTCTGATCAATCAGGAATCGGCAATTTTCATAAAGAACGGACGAGTCCATTTTTTCCAAGGTCCCTTTTTTAGTGTTTGACGTCAAACAAAGTCTTACTGTACAACTTTAATTTTTCATATGTAATATCACTAGTGCTGAAAATGTCATCGAAAGCGTTGTTGTCTGGTAATATAAAGAGTGTAAATTGCCGTTTATTATCTGATTAAATTCCGAGCGTTTTAGCGGGAGGGATTTAATCTTTGATAATAAACTGCCAATTAACACGAGTGCCAATTAACACAAGTGTGTACGCACCTTTTGGCAACTTAGCTTGAGAAAAAAATTAAAATTTAAAAGCACAAGTGGTATTTGGGGAGAATATTTCATGAATAAATAATTCACTAAATACATCTTCAATATTATGTTTTGTAATTAATTGCCTTCAGACGTTTTCCTGTCACTTTTTAGAGTTTACTGATCTTTATTTTCAATTTCATCATTAATTTGATATAAAGAAATATTTCCAAACCGATTCATATTGTCAAAACAGTAAATTTGAAACAAACGCAGTAGAAACTACGCAGAATTTGCTATATTTTAAACATAATCTAGTGACGGTTTTCATGGCAACTAGTAAATAAGAGTCGAAACCTTAAGACTTGTACAGACCTGCAACTGCGCCCCGTTCCGAACCCCATCACGAACCTCGTCGCAAACTGCGCCGCGTTCTAGCTGGATGTCGGCGTAATTAATTTAGGCGCACCAAACTTCGAAAAGAACGCGTTCGTGTCGTTCTCGATAATTTAGTCAAATTCCATAGTAGTATTAACTAATAGTTCACCATGGAAGTAGCTGCAGCGGCCTATATATACATTCATTATGCATTGACCGAAAAGAAAAAGCGAAAATGCAGAAGACGTCTAGTCAGTGGCGGCTGGTGAAATTTCAATATTTTTTTTCTCGCCTGTGGCGCGTGGGCGGATGTTATTTCCCATACGAAATATCGGAAATAACATCTAGAGAAGCCTAGTTCCCGTGCGATTTCCTCCCATGTATCCTGCTTCTTAATTCTATTAAAATGTTGTGGATGTTTCGCCTTCCACAACAATTCATGTTTTTCGTATTCACTAATTAACTGAATAATTTGTTCTTCCGCCCACTCCATTTAGACGTAAATCGGTAAATCTATATTTATGTGAACGCCGAACGATTTGTGAACTATCAACTCGTCCAAACCTTGTAACGTTGTCGCGCGCACTTTCTTTGATGCGACAGGGAAAAACCGACAAGTGGTGGATCGCCAGAAAACCATTCGCCGAACGGTTATCAGGCGCGCGCGCGTTTTTGTTGCATCGTACACACTATCGGAGCGCAGTTCGCCGGGCGGTTCCGAACGGAGCGCAGTTGCAGGTCTGTACAAGGCCTTAAGCCTTGTACAGAACTGCAACTGCGCCACGTTCCGAACCGCGCTCCGATGGTGTACGAGCAACAAACACGCGCGCGCGCCTGATAACCGTTCGGCGAATGGTTTTCTGGTAATCCACCACTTGTTGGTTGGACACGAACGCGTTCTGTTCGAAGCTTGGTGCGCCTAAATTAATTACGCATCCAGTTAGAACGCGGCGCAGTTTGCGACGAGGTTCGTGATGGGGTTCGGAACGTGGCGCAGTTGCAGGTTTGTACAAGCCTTAAGGTACGTACGCACTTGTAACAGACCTTCGTTGCGAACCTCGTCGTGTAACCGTGTGGAGGGGACCATGTAACCTCGTTGCGTAACGTCAGAGCGAGCATGGATGTTCGCGCCGAGGTTCGCAGCTTTCCCATCACGTGTCGGTATTTCCGCGTCACTTCAAAGGATGTTGCTGTATGCGGTTACGCAAAGTCTGGACGTGTCCGAGCTTCCTCGTGTATCGTCTTATGAGGTGTTTAAATATTTTCATATTCTCTACATATAGAATAGACAGTCGTGTTGTAAATTTGGAGTGGACGGAAGAAAACTCGATTCTTTTTTGTACAGGCCGCTAACATGTTGAAACTTTAAATCATTCAGCAACTTACAACCACTATATTCCATTTCTAGAATACAAACACCATCTTTTCGGCTTTTCCGTTTTTGTCGCATAATGAATATAAATATATGCCGCAGCCGCAATTTGCAGTTTATTATTGTCCATGGTTTCGATAAACGGCTATCTTCACTTCTTTTCCAAACACAAGTAACTGACAGGACAGCGAACAATATGGAAAACGGAATGTTCGCGACGCAAAGGAGTTCTGTTCGGGGAGAATTTTTTCGTCGCATGTTAACGCGTATCATGCTTTGACCCTGACCGCGACGGAGTTACGCATCGAGGTTCTGTTACAAGTGTGTACGCACCTTTAGATATTATAATATATAGATGGGCTTAACACCTCTCGGGAGTTTCTGAGCTGTAATATAACGAGGAACGATAGAGAGAGCACTACTTTATTGCCGTTCATATATATTATGCACTAATGGTTCCCGAAAGAGCGCCATCCAGCGCTACTACAGTTATATTTCAGACGGCATAATAATAATAAATGTTCATTGACACATATTTACGTATTTAAGCCTTATTATTAACTTTAGAAGTTTAAAAATTAAGTTGAAGTTTGCTTCGTTAAGCAGAGAGAACTTTGAATACAGCAAATTATAATGTATAGTGCGCAACTTTGATTGAACGAGTTACTTTTTGTTAAATTACCGTATGTAAGTACATTTTTAGTTTTAGTCTATTGTTCATGTACTGTAGAAAGGAACTAAAACGTTAAAGGGTTTTTATTGTTTCTTATGTTCAATTGACCCCAAGATATGAAAAAATGGTGCGTTTTTGAGAAAAAGGTCCACTTTTCATATTTTTTTTTGCTCGAAAACTATGAATTTTTTCTATAAACACGTCAATAGAAAAGTGTGTAGAGAAATAAATTTCCAATCGAAATGACACCTTCAGAAGTCAAAAATTTTTTTTTTTACAAAAATACGTCCAAAAAACAAAACAAAAAAAAAACGAAAAAATGCAATTTTTTATTATTTTTTTTTTATTTTAGCCTGTAACTATTTTTCGGGTACATTTAGGCATAGACATTGCTGCATAACAAAAAAGCTGGCGTTTTACCCATTAAAATGAGATTTTGTAAACAGTTTTACGATTAATAGTGACCGAGATATAGCGTTTCAAAGTTTCCAACTTTTAACTTTTTTTGCTAATTTTTACTATTTTTTTTTTCAAATTTCGTCCTGTAACTTTTTTCTGAGTGAATTTATTTATTATATTAAAGTGAAATCTGACTTTACGCCCGTTGAAATGGTGGCTGGTAAAAGTCTCTACGATAAATAGAAACCTAGATCAGCGTTTCGAAGAGTGTTACTTTTATTAACTTTCTTCCAATTTTTACGTTCTTTTTTAAATTTCGGTCTATAACTTATTTGTCAAATACAGATATTGCTACATGGAATGTACTCGCAGCATTCTTGTTTAGATGGTCTGCAATAGAAGTTTATGTATCAATAGTAACCAAGATACAGTCTAGATATAGTAGATTATTGTAGGACTTAAAAAATAATAACTTTTTACATTTTTCCACTTCTGAACTTTATTATATCACGTGTTTTTTTTTTTGTTCAAATAACTTAGATTAATAACTTACATTATGAAATTATTCAAATGCTGGATTTAACATATTTTCAAAATCAAAGTCGATTTCTTCATCGGCATCTATGTAAACATCGTCTTTCGTTATTTGAGGTACATCAGCGTTTTCACAGTTCATTCCCATACATTCTTTGCAAAAACTGGAGCAATTCATTCCCAATTTCCTGCAATCACAGTTTCCTCTGCATCCTTTGGTGCATTTACAGGCTATTTTTTCCAGCAAAACTTATGGTGCGGGAGGTTTATTTGTCCAAATTGGTACTAGTCCATTTTCTGCAACCCCAAATGAGAGGATTTACAATATTTCCTTTCCAATGTTGCATTTGCAAGTAAGTTCTTAAACCACAATCTTTAGCAGCATCAGTTGTTGGGGGCAATCGGGACAATGAGAATTTCGCACCTGTTGAGTACTTCTGAAATAATTTATAGCGACAGGCCATCAATTTTCATACCGTATGGTATAGTAATGTTACAATACATTCAGCAGCAGAACCGATGGCTGCTGGACTTGCATTTTCACACAAAAATTCATTTAAATACTTTTCCAAAAGCAAAATATTCTTATTAATGAAATTCAAGAATTTCTTTTTACCAATACCAAAAAAGGAAGAGGTTGTATCACAGCCACTGAATGCATGGACGAAGCCAAGTTATTTTTGTAGATGATTAAATTTGAAACTATTATGGTTATATAATTTGGCAGTTACATTTCCTATAGTAGGTTTAAAAAAATATATATTTTCATTTTCTTCTGGTAATAATGACAGGATAATAAGAAGATCGACATCTTGACCAACTATAACAACATTTAGCAATATCTGTACTTAAATTTAAAAAAGAACGTAAAAATTGGAGGAAAATTAATAAAAGTAACACTCTTCGAAACGCTAATCTAGGTTTCTATTTGTCGTGGAGACTTTTACCAACCATCATTTCAACGGGCGTAAAGTCAGCTTTCACTTTAATATAATAATGTCTACACCTAAATTCACTCAGAAAAAAGTTACAGGACGAAATTTGAAAAAAAATAGTAAAAATTAGCAAAAAAAGTTAAAAGTTGCAAACTTTGAAACGCTATATCTCGGTCACTATTAATCGTAAAACTGTTTACAAAATCTCATTTTAACGGGTAAAACGCCAGCTTTTTTGTTGTGCAGCAATGTCTATGCCTAAATGTACCCGAAAAATAGTTACAGGTTAAAATAAAAAAAAATAATAAAAAATTGCATTTTTTCGTTTTTTTTTTTGTTTTGTTTTTTGGACGTATTTTTGTAAAAAAAAAAAAAATTTTGACTTCTGAAGGTGTCATTTCGATTGGAAATTTATTTCTCTACACACTTTTCTATTGACGTGTTTATAGAAAAAATTCATAGTTCTCGAGCAAAAAAAAAATTAAAAGTGGACCTTTTTACTTCGATCTCAAAAACGCACCACTTTAAATTGTAGCACTCCGCGGTTTTTTCATATCTTGGGGTCAATTGAACATAATAAGCAATAAAAACCCTTTAACGTTTCAGTTCCTTTCAACCCTCTTTTTTCGTACATAGACAATAGCCTATTGTTTCCAGAGCGAATGTGTTTACTTGTACATTTGTAATAAATGATTTGCTTACCTCGTAGGCATTTCTATTTAATTTTAGATGCTGCCAGTGATAATTATTTTGTAACTACGTTATTGAGCTATTGAAAGCTGTCCTTGACTTGTTTCTGTTCCTGTATGAGCTATATTCAGTACATGTAATTGTTACTTGATTGAAAAGTAGGGAAATTGAAATAGTTACAGATACGCAAGGGTTATAGCCTATATATTTCAAACAGGCTTCGCTTTGGAACTGAGGGTTGGTTGTTTACTATATGTGGTGTGTTTATATTTATATTTACTACTACATAATACAATATTACAATTTACAAGTTATGTTAACAATAAGCAATAAGATAGAGAAAAATGTATAGATAAAATTTAAAAGCAAGAGTGAACCTATTTGCGGAAAACATTTCATGAAACAAAACATGACATATATGTCAAAAAATTATCGCAACATTTGTCGACGCGGCGACACAAAAAATTAGAGCGATAATTTTTGCATGTCGGTACTGTCAAAAACCGATCTAGGTTGGATTACCACTAATAACGACATTTAATTGGTGCAATGTTGTGAAAAAATAGCTAATAAGAGCCCGCTCTTATTAGCTATCGCGTTAATGAGTGAAATAATAACTTTTAAATGATTAATACAGTTAAAATATACGATAGTCGTAGATAAAATATAATACTCAGTTCCCGTATAATGGCTATTACAAGCTCGCCGAATAATCTACTATTTTTCTTTCAGTGTGATTTTCTTAAAACAGAGTGTAAGCGCAGGCGCAGTTTGGTAAATCGCCTGTGGTGGTAACAGCGGTTCCATAAAAAGCGATTCATTCGTATAATTATTAATAAGATAAAATCTTAATACTCCTTATGTGCAACTAATTTAAAGGCCGCAGAATTTCAAGACCGTTCAAAGATAAAGCATATTCACAAGGAACAAATCGAGTCTTAAGGCGGCAGCATTACTTGCACTACTTTTATTTTATGACCTAATTATTGATTCACTGTCAGCCTCTGGTTATATTTCACTTTCTTTAACCGTAATTGAATTAAGGCATTGAATATTTCAAGTTTAAGATTCAATGTCTCAGGAAACTCATTAATGTATTAAAGTTTGTACTGTTAGAAATATAGGGGGGGTGCCGATAACATGATGATAAATTATTCCAATCACACACAACAATAAATTAAATTCGATTTAACCACGTTATAAAATTTATTAATTTGAATTTAATGCACAATTAATAATTCTCAAAATCAGGATTATCGAAATAATGTTAATTAATAAAAATAACTTGAAAAATGGTAATTAATACTCTGACGACTGTCTAAGCCAAGCCAGCGCGATGAAGATAATGTCCTCGGCGCCCGGACAGGCAAGTCGCTTATCCCTCATTTCACTGACGTAGCATCTTTACGTCGGCGGACGGGACTTCTACAGGGGGAACCGCTAACACGGCCAGACTGACGAATGTTTCGTTCTCGGAACATCCTTCTCCAGAGGTTCCTTTTACCATAACATGTCAAAAGTGGAAAAACAAAATCAATATTGGGCAAAAGTTAATACTATGGATTTAAAATCCAATCTTCACACAAAAAATTCAATTCATGTATGGAAGTATGCTGACCCCATACTACAAGTCAGATCTAAAGTCCAGACTTGTACACACATTCGATTCCTGTATGGGAGTATGCTGACCCCATACTACAAGACAGATCTAAAGTCCAGACTTGTACACAAACAAATATAACTCATGTATGGAAGTATGCTGACCCCATACTACAAGACATATCTAAAGTCCAGACTTGTACACAAACAATTCAATTCATGTATGGAAGTATGCTGACCCCATACTACAAGACAGATCTAAAGTCCAGACTTGTACACACATTCAATTCCTGTATGGGAGTATGCTGACCCCATACTACAAGACAGATCTAAAGTCCAGACTTGTACACAAACAAATATAACTCATGTATGGAAGTATGCTGACCCCATACTACAAGACAGATCTAAAGCCCAGACTTGTACACAAACAATTCAATTCATGTATGGAAGTATGCTGACCCCATACTACAAGACAGATCTAAAGTCCAGACTTGTACACACATTCAATTCCTGTATGGGAGTATGCTGACCCCATACTACAAGGCAGATCTAAAGTCCAGCCTTGTACACAGATTCAGTTCATCAATATCAAAAAGTCAAAATTAAAAAAAAATAATACTTTTACAAATTATTAAATAACAATCTCATCCTACCTTGAGATCCATCACCAGTCTCGAGGAATTCTAATAGATCAATCATGTAATTTTCTTCCCAGAGAAAAATCTTAATTCGCATACCTGCCTTTTCAGTACTCACTATCTCATAGAGGCCCAAAAATTCAAATTCTCAGCAAAACTAACTAAAGTTTCCACAAAATGCTCGGCCATTCCTTATATCCCGATTTCAATTCGGATCAAGTTCATAATGGTGCACATATATTGTGTTCAATTTGTTCACTGGCTCAATTTACATCAGGAGCTTGGTACTGAATGTGCAATTCATCTAAAAATGTACAAACGGACAGATTTCGAAAATTTGTCTCTACCACATGTGCGTTTAATTTATGGAAATCAATACACAAACGATAAGAACTCTCTCTTTTTTTTTTTTAAAGACTTCTCGTAAAAATGCTTTCTCGTGTAATAAATATGATCTCAAAAGAAATCCATCCACAAATTTACAGATTTCTTCATGTTCGCTAGCAGAGTCGATAAGGTCGTCGGGTAATAATGAAATTATCTGGTAAATTAAATGCATTGATGTAGCAGGTATTTACCATACATGCGGCAGTGCATGAGATAATCATATCTGAATACTTCTCAAGTCAACAGCTGATTTGGGAATAATATTCGTTGGGTACATTTAATTGATTAAAATTGTCTTTCAAGACTCGTAAAACATCAGAAAACTACCTGCTAATAACACGTACTGTCACAATCTATGACAGCGGCAAGAGGTCTGTCTCAAAACTCTCAAAATAAATAAATAAAATAAATTACTTCCAACAATTACATCCTAGTCAAAGTAAGGGCTAGAATAACCATAAAAGTTAACCTAGTACGCTGACCTATAATTTCGACAACAGCCTGAAATTTATGTTTTGATAACATTTTTCCCGGACTAATAAACACATTTTATTGAGACTGAGCCTTCAACTAATTTGAATAAAACATCTTTCAAAATATCCTTCACAGTGTCAACTAAACAAACCCATGTAAATTTCATTATCAATTTTTTTTTCTGTGCTTTTATCACTGAAAATAACATTTACTTTACTTCTTTGTCCTATGAGATGAATAATTAATTGTTAGATTTCATAAATTTATTTGTTGATACGAGTTTCTTAAACTGAGGGACAACGAATTGACAGTTTAACTGCTCGGCACTTAAGCATAATAAATTAGACCCTAACACTTATGGTTATGGTCGTTCTAATCGAGATTGCTTGCACTCATGTTTATTTTGTGAGAAAACAACGTGTTGACTTAAAAATTGTGCCTAAATATTCAATAAGTCTGAAATAGTTTCAAAATCTCGCATTAAAACACATTCTTGTATTTTACTGTCGTAAATGCCATAAATAATTAATTAAATTAGATTGAAGATACTCCAATTTGGATGTAAATTTTTGAGCAAAGGTAATTTTTTTTTAACAAAAACTGCATAATTACTCCAACAATTAAAAATAGCCTCACAAAGCAAACGGTCAAGAATTTTTTTTTTTTTTTTTTTTTTGGTGAAAATGACTAAAAATCATACTTAAAAGTAATCCAGTATCGTGTAACTGGCGACAAATCATATTTTAGCATCATTAGATAAAAAATATCCAACTCTTACCACAATTTGAAGATCATACCACTCAAATTCAGTTTTAATTATGTCAACCTGTTCACTTTATTGCTTAACATCATCCACATCTAGTCCAAACAATGGTAAATCAACTTGTTCAGGTGCTGTTTGGTTTATTCTAATGGTTTTTAATACTTCAAACAGTAGTTTTTCCATTTTCCGGTCTTCTGCTCCAAGTAATTAAGTGGAAAACGTGAAAACTATCCCACTTCTGATGTTAGAAATATAGGGGGGGTGCCGATAACATGATGATAAATTATTCCAATCACACACAACAATAAATTAAATTCGATTTAACCACGTTATAAAATTTATTAATTTGAATTTAATGCACAATTAATAATTCTCAAAATCAGGATTATCGAAATAATGTTAATTAATAAAAATAACTTGAAAAATGGTAATTAATACTCTGACGACTGTCTAAGCCAAGCCAGCGCGATGAAGATAATGTCCTCGGCACCCGGACAGGCAAGTCGCTTATCCCTCATTTCACTGACGTAGCATCTTTACGTCGGCGGACGGGACTTCTACAGGGGGAACCGCTAACAGTACAATAATTTAGATTTAAAGAACCCACATTGTCTCAACTTGGATTTAATGAAAAGTTTAATTTTGGGGAGTGTTTAAGTAGCGTTATTCGAAATTTATTACAGATTAATTCTTCTATTAAAACTGTGAGATGCGTAAATGTAATGAGATTATCTTTAATTGTGATTTATAGTTTTTGATGCTGAATATTCCCTTCAATAATTTTTCCATTATAATCGTGATTTTGTTCTGTGTAGTGTTATCCAAATCATCTAATTATATTGTTTAGAAATAGAGATACTACATTAAAATACAATACAGCATCTATTTTCCTCATATTGTTATTGCATTTTTTTCGCATTATTGTAGAGGAAATATTGAGCTAACAAATATTGATTTTTAAATATGGGCTCATTTAGCACTTTTTTTTTATTTGATTATCGGAAAGATCTTATAGTTATTAAGGTACCAAGGGTAAGAATAATAACGCACCGAGGTCGGCAATGTACTTCCCGAGGGCCTCTAGCCCGAGGGAATGTACGTCGACCGAGGGCGCCATTATCCTATAACACCCGTGGTGCCTTCAACGTTTAATATCCTACAAGTCTGTTATTCGAATTCGAATTTTTTTTTGACATTTACGATTTATTAATTTGACATCTATTATGTTCAGAACGATTCGATTTAAAAGAGAGTAAACGCCGCCGTTGCATAGCAACGCATTTTGTTTGTCAATAACGCTATCATAATTTGCTTGTTTTGGGTTGTGGTTGTGTTGTAATTTTATAATGCCCTAGGGCGTTATTTTTCATTTAATTTATCTCAAAATAAGGTGGTTATTATAAAATAACAGACTTGTACGACATTAAAATTTTAAGGCCCTGTGAAAAAACTAGAATTTTGTGAGACCTGTAAATCGTCTTAAAAAAATTATAAACATGGACCGCACCCGCCTTGTCGAATCTCGGCCGAGACGTCACACAGTGGTTCAGAGAGCGGATTTAGCTTATCAAAAGTGCTCGACTCATGTCGCGCCGGATGACGTCATTACCCACCATAAGCCTTTCGAAGACGATAGACTGTCGTACACAAGTAGAATTATTTGCATGTATTCGATACATAAGTAGTGGCCGAAAAAAAACATAACTAGTTAAACTCACCCATTTTCAACTCGTATCAGTAACCTGTTTTTGATTGCTGTTGTTACATGCGTTTAAAGAGAAAAGTGAAAACTTTTTATTATGGTATGTACTTAGTATACTGTATATTATTTATTGAAATCAATTTCGTTTTTCTCGACTGTTGGACAATAATTAATCGGAAATAAAAATAATAAAAATGAGCTTATATTTTGTGGAACTTCATGGAATCTTCTAATTTCCTATGCATATTAATCCACAGTCCTTAGATTTCAAAAGCTATCTAGTAAGACGCTCCACTTTTTACAACTCTTCCTGTTATTTTCATTTTAGTTGGTGCCAGCAACAGAGCCCGACGAGAGTTGTTTGAAGTTTGGCATGCAGAAACGCAACACAGTAAAAAAAAGTTTGCTGTATATCGATATATAATTACTAAATTACACTTAGTGGATAATAAAGTAAATGTTGGAGAAAAATTACTTGAGAAATCGGGTAATATCTGCAAACTATTTGTAAGAAGATGGAAGCAATGTCACGCCAACATTAACTATTTTAAAATACTGATACTGCAAAATTGTACATAGAAAAGTGTAACTAGTATTAATCACTTTACATAAAGTACTGATCCATGGATCAGAAATCATTAAATCTTCTCTAGTGCCTATAAGAAGAATGTTTAAGGAGGCTCAAGAATCCTGCCATAAAGATGCGAAAAGATTCAGAGAACATAGTACTCGGGTGGCATTTCGAATTAACGCCATGAAAGATTTAATAGACGTTATTGGTAACAAACGATCCATTGATCAATTTTTCAGAACATTGCCGAAAAAACCTAAAGGATCACTTTCCCAGGAAGTTGTTAATTTGTTCGAAATTGATAAGTTTCAAAGTATGTGCTTTGATTAAGGCATAATCCTACACATGAGACAAAAAAGGCAATATGTACATACTATCATAATTTTAGCTTATTATTCGCAAAAAAAACTTATTGTATAACAAACATTACTTCTCGTAGGTAAACAAATTTCATTACTAATTAATGTGTTTACTATTAATTTTTTTTTTATTTATTTGCTTTCATCATGATTAGAAAATATTATTTAGGTATTAAGCAAATCACAACTTACACACTTTTTTATTTATTATGAAATTAGCTACTTTCTGTAAAGAGAAAAGAGAAGAAAAGTGTGTAAGTTGTGATTTGCTTAATACCTAAACAATATTTTCTAATTAATGTTATTGGATACTTTTCCCGTTTTATTGTATTTTAGATATTAATTACAATTATTATGAATCCGTGTTTGTTTATTAACAGAAAAATTTTGTTCATTAATTTTAATTGCTTTTAATGACAGTGGCCGTTTATTTTTTCGTTTCAATCATGGTTTGGAATCCCAGGAACTCAGAACAGTTCAATAAAGTACACTAAAAAACCGCTGCCCAAGGAATCACTACTTCCACATCCAGATTCTCTATCCAAGTCACTCACAACGAAAAAATTTCGTATGTGGAAATAATTGTTTATGGAACTCTAATAATATAATATTTGAAATTCTCTACCTCAAAAACCCATAAAATGATACCCCACATCGGTAGTGGGGTGGGGGTGGTGATAGGGGGTGGTAGTGGGGGTGGATGAAGTAAAAAATATTTTGAGGTTTCTGGTTCTTGTACACACACTAAATCACATTATTTTTCATCCCTTTAATAATGGGGTGGGGGTGGTAATGGGGGTGGCTAATGCCATTTTTTTGAGACCTTAGCTTCTCTTGAATATATTAAATACCAATTTTATGCACTCTTACCTGCTTGATTTACCTATTTACCCCAAATTTACCCTCCAACCCTTCAACGGAACAAGATGAAAATACAATCTAGTTCTAGATCTCGTTAAAGTACATATGCGTACCAAATTTCAAGTCAATATCTCGAACGGTTCCAGAGTAAACGTGCGCAAAAAAAAAAGTTGCAGACAGACCGACAGACAGAAATTTTTTTTCGCTCAAACTTAAAATCTCGACGTATCATGACATTCTAAGCCTATTTGAACAATATAAATTTAAAAAAAATTTTTTGTCGTTACTATACTTCCACTGGATGTGGAAGTAATAGAATTAAGGTATTTTTATTCATAACGAATATTTTTGATAAGCGAAATCCGCTCTCTGAACCACTATGCGTCACTTAATAGGAATCCGCTAGTCGCACAGAGAAAGACTCGACATCTCAAGCTGGTCCCTTGAGGTAAAGCTTTTACCCCAAAAGTTCTGCGACCGGACCACAAGAGATGTACCTCTCCGTTTTCGAAGGCGGGGAACACGATGGTGACAATATTTTCCAACCTACCCTTCAACCACTACCCTTAAACCGAAAAAACTACCCCCATTTCCGAATTTTCGGTACTCGGCATTTTTTTATCGGAAAATTTTATTAACGAAAGTTGTTCAGAATTGTCCAAAAACCTTAAGCCCAATATTTCATCAAAATAAAAAAATAGAAAAATTTAAAAAATGATGAATTTAAAAAATATTAAAAAGCTAATAATTACTTGACAACTACCTGACAGCTTGGTTTAATTTCAAACAAAATTGTCATGAATTTTTTAAACAAAAAAAACCCATTTAAATGATATTTTTGGACTTTAAAAAAATTTCAATATTTCTTAATTTTGATTAAATTTTGGATTTAGGGTTTTTGGGCAATTCCGAACAACTTTCATGAATAAAATTTTCCGATAAAAAAATGCCTAGCATCGGAAAATCGAATAAGAGGTGGGGGGTAGTTCTGGAAGGGTAGGTCGAAAAATATCATCACCATCGTGTTCCCCGCCCTCGAAAACGGGGGAGATGTCTTGCAGAACTTTTACGCTTTTTTCCTTTTTCTGGTTTACCTCAAGGGACTAAACGGCACTAGCTTTGATATGTTTTGTTTCCTATCCTCTGACGTCACGATGTTAGTAGCACCGCGCCTTTCAATTCCCTCTTTAAAAGTCGTATATTTCGAGAACCACATATCGCATTCATCTGAAATTTTCAACATTGCCTAGTTTTACTTCCACATCCAGTGGAAGTATAGTAACGACAAAATTTTTATTGTTGAAATAGGCTTATAACGTCATGAAACGTCGAGATTATATTTTCATCTTGTTCCGTCGAAGGATTGGGGGGTAAATTGGGGTAAATTTAGGTAAATGGGTAAATCGAGCAGGTAAGAGTCCATAAAATTGGTATTTAGTGTATACAAGAGAAGCTAAGGTCTCAAAAAAAAAATTGGCATTGGCCACCCCCATTACCACCCCCACCTCAATATTAAAGGGGATGAAAACAAATTGTGATTTAGTGTATGTACAAGAACCAGAAACCTCAAAATATTTTTTTACTTCATCCACCAAATTCATCCACCATACTGTCACTAAATTAACTAGTCGTTTCGATGCTAAGCTAAGTGCAACGAATCGCGGTAGATGGCTCCCCTTTGAAGTTGTTTGAATAATGCCATTCAATAACGACAAATGAGAAAAGACCCCTCACATTTCTTATGGCCCTTGGTGAAAATGGCTGAAATTAAAATATGTTGTTCCTCTTGACCTGTACATCAAAAGTTCTCATGTTCTCAGTCTGAAAATGGACAGTTTTCGAGATACAAGGGAGTGAAAAGACGATTTTACAGAATTTTATGGTTTCCTATAAGAATATTATTGGCGCGTGGTGACAGCCACCTAGCCTGTACCGAAGTGTTTTGGACTGAACGAATAGGTAGAAACGTGAAATGTATTTTTGCTTTTGGTATTGGATATATAAAACAAATTGGATCGACAAAATTGCATACCCGGTATACCGAACTTTATAAATAGCTTGACATTCTACTTCAAAATTGTAGCTATTAACAACATATTGCATTTTACAAACTATTATGATAGTTTAATTAAAAAGAAGCTTTCTGGCCTTAACAAAGGGAACTACTGTAATCCTGAAAAACGTAAAATTTTTTTAAAAATTAAGGTCTTTCAAGTTTGTCTAATATCAGGTATTCTATTTACTCTATTAATGCACATTGTATACAAAGCCGTAGCGAGCCAACTTTTTTGGCAAATTTGCCAAACTGAAGAAGCCAACTCTGTAAATAATTAAATAATAATTCCTCCAAAAAAAAATTGATGAAAGAAATTCTAAAAAAAAATTTTTCAATACAAATTGCCAACTTACGTCTCAAATTTCCAACTTTTGCCAAGTCTGACAAAGTTGGGGGGGAGGGGGCGATAACGTACCCCCCATACCCCCCTTCGCTACGGCCCTGATTGTATATTTAGCGTAGTATTGCTGTCGGCGCTGCCGAAGAAATGGTAAGGGTACGAACATGTCGAAGATGCTAGGCAGCTAGAGTTCAGGCCGCAATTTCAGTAGATGCATCGAAGCCATCCTCGGTATGTGCGGTCACATTTAAATGTACAGGTTTGTTTTACAAATCGATGGCTTCGATGCATCGACTGAAACTGCGGCCTGAACTTCTAGCTGCGTAGCATCTTTGGCATGTTTGTACCCTAACACTTTGTAGAATCGAAGCATCGTGGCTTATTGTCCCGTTACCCCATATGTGAAGACGATCCAGTCACACAATTCATACAGAAATTGTATGAAGATGGTAAAGACATCAAACACAAAAGAGCCTGATTTTCAAAGTGGTGGTTTATGATCTATTCTGCCTCAAGCCTTTCGCCATAAAAGAGGTTTTTTAATTCTATTTGCAATTCAATTATTGAAATTCTTTCGAAACTATATTTGACGAGAAAGGTACTAATATCGGCTTTTCTTAATTAAAGACCTGGGTTACATTTGATTTTTGAAAAAAATAAAGTGCTTTGTTAAAACTATGTTTAATGTAACGTGACGACATCACGAGTAGGTATATATTATTGTATAAGATTTATAAACGAGGTGACATTTCATTAGTGATATTGAGAATAAACTGCTTTTATTTATTCAGATATAGGACGTCATGAAATAACACATAACGGTTAAATACTTAATGGAACTAATTATAGAAACAATTTAATTTGTACGGAAACACCATCTCCTTCCTGAGTTACATAAAAAAACAAATATAAATACTCTTGACCAGCTTATTCAAGTTTCCATAATTGTTGAACATTCTATAGAATACTCTTCACAGATTTTTTAAAACAAGTTATTATTTTAAGTATAATTGCTATTTTTTAATTTTAATCACTCTTGCTGATGCCAGTTTGATTAGCGAGATGCTTGTCAGTACCTCTGCAGTATTTTTGTTTTTCTATTTTCTAGAATATTATCAAAGATTTCGCACCCTCTTCACGTACATTTTTTTAATTGAAATGTCAAATACGTTTTATATATAGGTTCCGATCGAGTTAGTTAAAAAACTCGATCAATAAGGTTCTTCCTCTGACTAACATTAATTTACAGTACGAATGTCAATACGACCGGATTTTTTCTTCTTACCTTGTCACGCTTACAAGAAACGTGGCGGACAGACTCACAAATTGACACTAAAATTTTCGATATCCATAAAAGCGGGGTATAACGAAATTTTGATATGGAAAGTTTCCTTTACCATATCTGATTTTTATCAAAACTTTGTCCCGGAAACTCCCGAAAATTTGAAAAGTTGGAAAGGTTCCTTTAGCCATCTCTGGAATTTACTATACCAATAAATAATAAAATAATATATTTCTTTCTTACCCATCAATCTGTTAAACTTTTGAAGTACTCACCTGAAAAGAAAAAAAAATGTAAAAAAAATGAAATATAATATTAAATATAGGTAGGAATGCTGGGAAAAATAAACGCTATTTTAAAATACAGCTCAAAAAAATGTTAATCCAAACTTGTTTTTCTTGAAAACAACTTAACTAAATTTTAATACGAAGTGCTTTTAAAATGTCTGCTAAATTTTGGGAAACCAAGGGGACATTTAGAGTTGTTTCGTAACGGATATTTGGTTCCAAATTTAATTAAAATGCTAATCAAATACAGTAGACTTCTTAACTGATTTCTTTTTTCACAGATAATAAGACATCGAGGAGTTTTAAGTAATCATATGTTGCATCTTATGTTAAAAGTGAAAAAATCTATTTAATAACAAGTAAAATTGAAAATTTTTAAAAACCCCCGATCAATGTATCTAATCGTACCAGTTTCATATAACCGAATCAAAATGAGGCCGAAATCATGTTCGGCTACCTTAATTGTCTGCACATTTTCAATTTTACTTCAATCGGACAATTTCTAGAGAAGTTCAACATGGCGAATTCAAGATGGCGACCAAACATCAAAATCTAATAAGGCCTATAACCTTCTCGACAAAATACTCTTTCAAATAGAAAAAAACTACATCAAAATCGGATCACCCGTTGAAGAGATACGAAGCCACAGACAGACAGACAGACAGACAGACAGACAGACGGACGGACGGACAGACAGACATACAGACAGGCAGACAAACATACAAACATACGCGTCAAACTTATCTTTTGGGGTCGGAGGTTAAAAAACTAGAGTACACATTATACCTACTATCGCCGGTTTGTTGAACTTTTTATATAATTGTTGCAATACTTTATATTTATCTCCCAACACGTCTACCTTTCTTTACATAATGCATAGGCACATTTTGACAGAAAAGTTAATTTAAAGCAACTTTCTATTCCATAAAATCAACAAAAAAAAGTTAATTTAAAAAAACACACTTCGAAGTATTTGGTTGAGAATCCGTGATATACATTCATAATTTATGTATTTCTGAAACCTTCTCCGTCATCCGTCATTATTTGCAACAAATTATCATTATTATAAAGCGAAAACTAATTTGGCGAATATGCCAGTAACATAATAGCAAACACCGATTAATAACCTCATTAAAAAAAATTGAAGTCTAAAACTTTTCAATTTCATTTGTTTAAATGTCTATGTAAAAGTTACAGAATAACGATGATGAATATCTTATTTGACGGGTGCTGTAAATTTTTGAACCTAAACATCATGGCAAAAGCCTTTCGAAACTCCAATAGTTTATATCAAAGATAATGGTGTTTGTGCTGTAGGTAAACAAGATTATCAAAATAGCTTACATTTCGACAATCATCGCTCGTCTTGAAATTTCTTTTAACAGCCAAGTTAATGGATGTTGTGGTTTTACTATCAGTAGAATTAAAATAAAAAATTACGCCGATTTTAATCAGGTTTATTGGAGTTATTAATCTGCTTGTATAAACAGATCAAGGGAACATACGTATATTTAAGGACACTACTACACATACACATTACTATAAAATACCACGCATTTATATGAGTTAAGTGTTTATTGCTTTTACTGATTAGTTTGCTGCTAAACAGAATTGAAAATAAATTTTATTGGGTTCAAAATGTTACACAAATAACAAGTCACCAAGGTCTCATCGGAGAGCAACATTCAATTTGTAATGAATTCTTAAAATCATTGCAGTACATCTGACGTGTAATGGTTATAAATAACACCATTTGTTATTTATATGATCACATTTTAATTTAATTGAACACCGTCAATGGTAAGTGTGACGAGTTTGTACATCTTTTACTTGTACACTGATTTATTTGACCATTCTTCTTCAATTCTAAAATGTTTAAAACATGCCAAAATGTTTGACAGTGCAGTGTAATTGGTGAAATCACTTGCATTGATTGCATTTGTTGGTGTTACTCGATTCAGCTCCATGGGAACAGTATTTGAGAGCATTTTTACAGCCTTCCAATTTTGTAGTGATCTGTGATCATCGAAGTATAATTAAAAAAATTGTAGATATTTCGAGCATGATGTTTTTTTATACCACAAAAGTGCACTGAACCTTTTTTTAGAGCATCAAATTTTCTACAAACAAGTTTCTGAAAATATATTTGTTGTATCTATTCAAAATCACATGCATGATTTTGCGGCAAAGTTTGGATGGAATTTCCATATTTTTCAAATTTTGCTGCTGAACGCAATACTTTTATTTTTCAACTTTGCAGTTAAATATTAGCCGTCCTATAGAAACTTAATAATTGCCGATCTTTTTACTTGTATTTTTCATCCCTTTACACGAGTCCTTTATTTTTCTAAAATATGCGTTTTAAATGTAAAAAAACATTAGAAGCATTAAGAATATTGTGTAAATATCATTTAAAAACTAGCTATTTGACAAGTCACACCTCGAAAACCGTTATTTGAGGTTGAGACTTTTATTCAGGACAAAATCTACAACAAATGTAGACAATTTCACCGAGAGCCATTTTCCCATAAGAATTGAGCGGGAATGATCTTTATACAAATACAAAATTAAGAAGCAACGGCAGTCGATAAAATTTGTAGCTATAATCAATAACAATTAAATAAATCTTGCCTATACACTGAAAAAAATTGACGTAAAATTACAGCCTCATTACATTAGAATTCATGGAATTTTACTGTTAAAATAATGTAATAAGAAATCGTTACAGACAAATACATGTAAAAATACATCCCCCATGGAAATACAAGGGCGGATCCAGAAAGGTTACTGGGGGGCATTAACATTTACAAAAAATTTTAGAAAGCAGAAAAAAAAATTTTTCGCCTCGGAATATAAAAAATTTTTATCGCCTCATGGGGGGGGGGGGTTTGCAAATTTTTTCGCATCATACACGGGGTGCTATTAGAAATCCAAAACATTTTTTTTTCACCTCATGCGGAGAAAAAATAAAAGCGCCTTGAAAACGTAACGAATACTTTTCTCGGGGGATAGTGGAAGACCAGACCCTCTGAATTCGACACCCTCTATACAACTCGCGAACACCCACCTAAAAAATAGGTAATCTGATGTAAAATAACCTGCTAAACTTGATTTTTGAATTCGCCCATTGATTTGAGATTGCCAAAATGACCAAATTGGCAATTTTCTAAAAAAAATAAAAATTATATGTTATTTTTTGTTTTTCATATAACACGTCATATATTTTTTATTTTACTTCAGAATTTTTTAATTTTTTTACATAATATTTTCTAACTATTCTTTGATATGTTGAAAGTAAAAAACTTTACCTAAAAAATAATTAGTTGGCAAAAAAAAATAACAACTTTTCTTTGACGCAAAATCTTTAAAATTTGCAGAGTAAAATGTCCGATCGAGGTATCTTTTTTATTTTTAAAGTTAGGTGCCTACTATAACCGAAGAAAATGTTCCGAATGAACTAAATAAAATCTTTTTTGAGAAGTTTTTTTTGAAATTTTGCTCCCTTATCGAAATATTCATTGATTGTTTCAGCGTCCGAACGAATGCGCGCTACTATGAATCGGCCGCAATCGCATCTAGAGCTAAACGCAGACACGTGCCGGGTGATTATTATTTTCCAGTATCCATTTATGTTAAGTTGAAAGTGCTTTTTGTTTCAGTCCTTATATTTAGTGCGTTATAAACACATAGTTTGGCATAATAAATTATAATTACTCGGATAGGAAGTCAAAGGAAACAAGCTAAAAACTTACTCTTCTCCTGTTCACTGGATTTTTATATAATTGTTATACATTCAATAGGATACTTTTCGCAGTTTTTTGTAAATAATGTTACTTTTAGACATTTTTAATTTTATAGTACGATCTTAGTTGGTAAAAGACTTGGTAAAAAAACTATACCAAACCCCATTTGGGTTTCGATTCCGAGTCAAAAGAACTACACCACCACCTTACACGTAAAATAATGTAAATTTTTACATTAGAAGACACGAGCTAAAATCATATTTTCACGGTTGTATATTACATTATGAAATGTATATTTGTAAAATATATAAATATTTAGATATTAAAATGAAATATCATTTCATCAGATTTCTATTCAATTACAAAAACATAAAAATTAAAAAAAAATTTTTCAAATTTAAATCATTAAGTAATAACATTTTTATTTATCGATTGATTTTGTTCAAATAGGGTTCTTCCTCTAGCTAACACTAATTTACTGTCCAAAGTTCAGTACAATCGGAATTTTCTTTCTTCAGTTATCGTGCTTACAAGAAACGTAACGGACGGACAGACCGACGGACAGACGGACGGACAGACCGACGGACAGACGGACATTTTGAAAGTTGTTCAGAATTCGTTCACTAACACAATGGTATGAACATTTTTTGTCTGCGAGCGATATTTACGGTTTTAGAAATGTATCGATCAAATGCAAAATCCGATGACATTTCTGTGGCTCAAACAATATTTAGAATAGAAAGATTTATTTTTATCACTAAATCCAGTTTACCATGCACAATGTAGAAGATCGTATACCCGAACTGCTTATAAAAGAAAATCAGAAATTGTAAATCCTAGTACAGAGAATACAAGTAAAAAGGGCATTTCTGCAATGTGCTATTTACAAGACAGCCTACCAAATTAAGCCCAGAATTCCAAATGTTTTAGATTTTGGACGGTACCTAAAGGAGGAAATCTTATTTCCAAAGATGATTTCAAAAAGCCCAACCCAATTTTATTGAGATAACTCCATTTTGTAAATGTAAATTATACAACTGTACTACAAGCTGCAAGTGTAGCAAAGCAAACGTGCAATGTAACATAAGTTGTTTATGCGAAGGAAAATGTAATCTTTAGTACCCACTTGCTGTTATAATTAATGAAAATATATTTTTTAATGTGTATGTTTCGAGATTATCTACATAATTTTATAACATTTAATTGCAAATAGAAACTAAATAATCCGTAGACTCACTTGATCGCTTAAACGACACCACAGATGGGCGATGTTAACAGAAGTTATGCTTTAAATTAATGCGGACGAGTTGCGCGGCCGCATTCAACAGCGTCATCTCGTTACCTGAGCCGAATTTAAAAAAAATCTCTTTATAAAAAAGTTTGTTTAAAGTATATGGAACATTTTTCTCGTTTATATTATAACTCTCTCTTTAAAAATAAAAAATTTACCTCGATCGGGTATTTTTCAATGCAAATTTTAAAAAACCGCGACAATAGAGGGTAACTATATTTCTTTTAGGCACTATATTATTAGTTATGCTATATTCTTTGCCGTCAGCCTGTCCAAGAATATTGGAGGCATAATGTGTAAAATATTGGTCTAAATCGGAATTAAAATAAAAAAGATATCATGTGTTATGTGCAAAACAAAAATTAATACATAATTTTAAAATTTTTCAAAAAGTTTGCGAATTGACCGATTTGGCAATCTCAAATTAGCTGCTCTCCGACTAGGAGGGCAATTGCCCCTACTGCCCCCCCCGATTCGCCCTTGTGGAAATATACATAACTTTCGAATGTATTCCTGTTCTAATGTGGTTTTACGTCAACTGTCTGTTACATCACAATGTAATTATCCACAATAAGTGCAAATTTACTAACCATCGTGTAAATTTACAGACCTTTTTGTAATGTTACAACAAATATGTGAATTCACATTACTACTGTAAAATTACAAGAATACTGCAGCAGTGTAACCAATAGCATTGGTATATTTTATCACGTAATGAAGACTACAAACTACAACTTGAATTAAATCATAAAACTTGTCGCCATTGTGCATTTATCATTTCTGGCGGTGATTAATTCGATTTTCAAGTATATCATAAATCTACAAAACAAAAGTAGTAAGTAAGCATATTTAACTAGATGAAGCAAAATATGGTATTTAAATGTAATAATTGTCACACTAATCACGGTATAAGCATGAATGCCACCAAAACGCTCCTGGAATTATTGTAACGTGTTTCCACCCTTAGGAAACCACCCCTTGCAAATTCCGTGGGTTCCAAAAATTATAACAAGAGATGTCCACTAACACACTTTATTAAATATTTACTGGATACTTCACAATACTATTATTAATTTAAATACACTTTACTGACTAAAATCACAATGTTTATTACTTTGTTTATCTTTGAACTCTTAACCTCACTTTCTATACTTTCTGAACTTTCTGAACTACTCGCCGAGAATGCGGTTGGTCTTTTATACCTAAAAATGACAGATCTCGATTGTTCTGTGATGACGCCACCATTCTCTAGAGAATTCCAGATGTCACTTTGGAATCTTCTGGTAGGTTCTTTTTCGAGTAGGTGCAAATACATCATTCTAGGGGTTGTAACATATTACACTGCCCCCTCCTTAAGCCTGAACGTCCCGGTCAGGTAATTCAGCCTCTTTCACATACTTCGCCAGTCTATCCAAGTGTACGATCTTCATCTTGGACTTTTTGTTTCGTTGAATACGATAGACGACATCATTAATTCGGGTAATAACAGTATACGGTCCATCCCAAGGAGGTTGAAGTTTCGGGGATCTCCATTCCTTCCGCTGTGGGTTGTACAGCCAAACCAGATCCCCCACCTTGAATCCCCCTATACTGGCATTCTGATCATAATGAGCCTTCAAGCGGTTACTAGTTCTGTTCATCTGCTCTCGATCATTCTTCGGCTGTTCTCGGCTTCCATTTCTGTAGTTGCTCATCGAAAATGGTTCTCCACGGGCAGCACAATTTTTACACTTGCGACACCAGGCCTCCACATCCTGGCGACTATTAACCCAATAGAACTGTTCCCGTGCTCTACTCAATATCTTGTTTATGCCGAAGTGTCTGCTGGATGTTTCATTATGTGCTTCCTGGAGTACTTCTGGTACACGACACCTGGGAATCACTAGACGCATGGCAACCTGCTTCCCATCTGGGCTTTCCCATGCTCTCCTCAAAAGCCCATCTACGACCATAAGTGAATCCCATTGTGACCATAAAGCCTTCAGCCCCACTTCTTAGTTGGAAACATCCTTCCATGCTGGACGCGTTCCCTCTTCTTTTGCTCGCAACATAGGTCCGATTTCTACATCGCGCAATTGCTCTCGCCTCAGAATTTTCGTTGACCAACTGTCTGGAAGATCGACCTTGACAGTGTTCACTTCAACCATGTTCGGCAATTTTCTCACTTGAGGGTAGCGCTTGCAATCTTCCTTGTCTGGTTTTCTGGATAATGCAGGAGTTTTGACTGCCTGCGTTGTCAACAGCCTGGTTTTCTCGCATTGGTCGTTCACTTTTGACAGAATAAATTGTTTGTTCCCAATCCTTAAGACTCGCTTTCCTACGTCAACGATAAACCCATACTGTTCCATAATGTCCAGTCCCAAAATGAAGTCATCCGTAATGTCAGCCACGATGACCCTGTGGTCGAACCTTAACTGTCCAATCTGCAAACCCAGGTCTACTTCTCCATGAACCGTAGCCCTGTCCCCCGTAGCTGTCCGGACGATCACTTCTTCATTTTGCCTCTTGGTAATCTTTATGCCCGATATAAATCCTGGCCGTACTATTGATGACGTAGTACCTGTGTCGATGGTAAACAAACATTTTCTTCCGTTCACATATCCATGCAACAACAGTCTGCTTGCGATTCTTCGAAGCTGGGAAATCTTAATTTCTCTGGGGGCACTGCATTCCCTAGCCAGAACAACCCCCCTGGTACTGTTTTCCTGCTCCTCTTCAAGATTCACAGCATTTACTCGACTCTCCGAATTCTGCTGTCGACAGTCTCGCTTCATGTGTCCTACCTTGCCGCAGTTGTAACATTTAATACCTCCGCTCGGCTTTCCTCTATTTTGTTGTTTTTCTTGCTTCCCGAGGCCATCCAATTTATCACATAATTTGGTGAACATTTTCTGTATTTCTGTCAACATGGGGTTCTGGTTCATTTCTGGTTGTGATTCTTCGAGAGTCACAGCTCGCACTCTTGACCTTGGCGTATCCCTGTAAGCTGCTTCTACTTCGAGTGCATGCACCAAAGCTTCGCTACTACTTTGGTGTCTCGTCAGTCTCAGAACTCGCCTGACCTCTTCGTCCCTTATACCATCTAAAAAGGCCCCTACGGCTAATTGTTCCTGGAATTCTTTAGGGGCACTCGGATACGCCAGGTGTGCCAGTCTCTCTATCGCAGCTTCAAATTCTTGTAAACTTTCTCCAGCCTTTTGTGTTCGTGATTTTAGCTGGGCCTGGTATACTTGGGCGAGATGTTGGTCGCCATATCTTAAGTCCAATGCGGCTTCCAAGACTTTGAAGTCCCTTTGTTTGTCCACTGGGATAGTCTGAAGCAACTCTGAGGCCTGGCCCCTTAACGCCAGAACTAATGCCATGGCCTTTTCTTCATTATCCCAGTTGTTCGCACATGCTGCTGCCTCAAACTGCCTCTTGTACGTCGCACAGTGGCGAGAATTGCCAGTGTTCCACCCAAATTACTCTAGAGGTCGTAAATTTTAAGTTATTGAGACATTCTTTTTTTTAAAATGTTCGTCTTGAGTTTACCTATCGATCCCTCTAGCCGGATTTTGAAATTTCATTTTTCGTTTTTTTTTAATTTTTAATAGAAAATCATATTTTTACAGAAAAATACTGTTTTTTCTATTAAATTTATTCTAACGGGCCGTAAACTTGAGTTTTCGTAACAATTTTTTTTTCAAATCTTCGTCCTTTAATCAGCTATTGAACTGTCTAGATGAATTTTTGATTTAGTTGTTGACAACTGTCAAAATTACTGTCAAATATAAGAAAATACGATTTTTAGATAAATAATTCATACAATAACAGGTTGGTGTTCAGAAAAATATATATAGTGTTTTCAATGTACCTGGTTCCGAAGTTGACAGGAAAATATGTATTTCTAAATTTGGCAGCTGCCATAATTGTTGTCAAATTTCCAAAGATAGATGGAAGAGCTTATTCATTTTAAAAATACCCTGTAAATGTATAGAAAAATAGATATATATTGTTTTTGATCTGTTTGATTTAGTAATTGACAGGAAAATATGAGTTTTAAATTTGGCAGCTACCATAATTGCTGTCAAATTTCAAAAAATAGAAGTTAGAGCTTATTAACTTTAAAAATACCCTGTGAATATATAGCAAGACAGATACAAATTGTTTTTAATGTACCTGGTTCCGAAGCTGACAGGAAAATGTGATATCTAAATTTGGCAGCTGCCAAATTTAAAAATAATATTTTCCAGTCCGTTCGTAAATCAGGAAGATAAAAAATAATATACATCTATTTGTCTATACATTCAAAGGGTATTTTTGAAATTAATAGCTTCTAATCTGCACACCTTAAAACTTGACAGAAATTATGGCAACAATAATATACATCAATTTTTCTATACATTTATAAGGTATTTTTAAAGAATAAGCTCTTACCTCCATGTTTTTAAATTTGACAGCAATTATGTCAGCTGCCAAATTTAAAAATGATATTTTCCATCAGTTACGAAATCAGACAGATCAAAAATAATATATATCTATTTTTCTACACATTTATAGAGTGTTTTTAAAATTTATAAGCTCTTACTATATATTGATATGAGACAGCAATTATGACAACTGCCAAATTTAGAAATCATATTTTCCTGTCAACTTCGGAACCAGGTACATTAGAAACAATTTGTATCAGTTTTGCTATATATTCACAGGGTATTTTTAAAGTTAATAAGCTCTAACTTCTATTTTTTGAAATTTGACAGAAATTATGGTAGCTGCCAAATTTAAAAATCATATTTCCCTGTCAACTACTAAATCTGGCAGTTTAAAAACAATATATATCTATTTTTCTATACATTTATAGTGCATTTTTAAAATTAATAAGGTGTTACCTCCATATTTTGAAAATTGACAGCAATTATGACAGCTGCCAAATTTAAAATTCATATTTTCCTGTCAATTACTAAATCAAACGGATCAAAAACAATATATATATATATCTATTTTTCTATACATTTACAGGGTATTTTTAAAATTAATAAGCTCTTCCATCTATCTTTAGAAATTTGACAACAATTATGGCAGCTGCCAAATTTAGAAATATATATTTTCCTGTCAACTTCGGAACCAGATACACTGAAAACACTATATATATTTTTCTGAACACCAACCTGTTATTGTATGAATTATTTATCTAAAAATCGTATTTTTTTATATTTGACAGTCATTTTGACAGTTGTCAACAACTAAATCAAAAATTCATGTAGACAGATCAATAGCTGATTAAAAGACGAAGATTTGAAAAAAAAATTTGTTACGAAAACTCAAATTTACGGCCCGTTAGAATAAATTTAATAGAAAAAACAGTATTTTTCTGTAAAAATATGATTTTCTATTAGAAATTAAAAAAAATGAAAAATGAAATTTCAAAATCCGGCTAGAGGGATCGATAGGTGATTTCAAGACGAACATTTAAAAAAAAAGAATGTCTCAATAACTTAAAATTTACGACCTCTAGAGTAATTTGGGTGGAACACTGACATTTCTCGCCACTGTGCGTCGTCCAGGAACTTTGGCCGTCAAAAGAAGGAGGTTTTAGTCGCTGCCCTGATGATACCACTTGCTGGCTTCCTCTATCTCTCAACTGTCATTTAAGCCGGTCTATTTCTCCTTTGACTTCTTCTTCGAACTTGTTTACTTTCTCTTTAACTTCGGTTACTTCTCCTTTTACTTGACTGACTTCTGTCTCGACTACTCCTACTTTACCTTCGACCTTGTTTATCTCTTCTTTGACTTCACATTTTATTTTAGTACTTCACTGGCAGAAATTATAGCGTCCTGTTGTATTTTGATTTGTTCATTTAGAATTTTCCTTAATTCTTCCTGGCGTCTTTCTTGCTCCTGTTTTTCCTCTTGATGTCGTCTTTCTTGTTCTTCTTTCTCCTCTTGCTGTCGTATCTTCAGGTCTTCCATAATTTGTCTCAATTCGTCTTTCTCTTCTTGACGTCTTCTTTCTTCATCCTCTTTTTCTTTCTGACGTCTTGTTTCCTGATCTTCCATCATTTTCTTTAATTCGTTCCTTTCTTCTTTTTCTTCATGACGTTTTTTCTCCTGTTCTTTGTCTTCCTGCCGTTGCTGCGCCATCATTTTTTGGAATTGTTCGAATAAGTCCTGTATTTGTTTATCGGATGCCATACTTCTTGTTGTTACGGGCATACGATGAAATTAAAATAAAATAAATTTAACTGTCACGTCAATATCGGTAATGGAACTTCCTAGACAAATCTCGAAATAGCACGAAAAAGTCTTATCCAGAGTCTTTTGTCACTATCCAGTTCAGAGAATTTAATAATCTCCACTAATGTCCAAATAGAAAAGTTCTAGTAATTTCCACGCACTAACACAAAAAAATGAGTCTTTTTTCAGTGTCTCTATCACTACTCAGTTTAAAGGATTTAATTATTACACTAGTGTCCTAATAAAATGTCTCAAAAATGCACTTGACACTATTTTTCTGTCCGCAAATAACCCTTGAACAATGTCCAGTAAATTAGTCCTGTGTTAGCACTAAACCTCGAGAATATTTCTCGAACACTCCAGCACAACTTCAGAGCTCCTCTTGTCATAAAATTCCGCTTTCTGACACCAATTTGTAACGTGTTTCCACCCTTAGGAAACCACCCCTTGCAAATTCCGTGGGTTCCAAAAATTATAACAAGAGATGTCCACTAACACACTTTATTAAATATTTACATCTGCTCTCGATCATTCTTCGGCTGTTCTCGGCTTCCATTTCTGTAGTTGCTCATCGAAAATGGTTCTCCACGGGCAGCACAATTTTTACACTTGCGACACCAGGCCTCCACATCCTGGCGACTATTAACCCAATAGAACTGTTCCCGTGCTCTACTCAATATCTTGTTTATGCCGAAGTGTCTGCTGGATGTTTCATTATGTGCTTCCTGGAGTACTTCTGGTACACGACACCTGGGAATCACTAGACGCATGGCAACCTGCTTCCCATCTGGGCTTTCCCATGCTCTCCTCAAAAGCCCATCTACGACCATAAGTGAATCCCATTGTGACCATAAAGCCTTCAGCCCCACTTCTTAGTTGGAAACATCCTTCCATGCTGGACGCGTTCCCTCTTCTTTTGCTCGCAACATAGGTCCGATTTCTACATCGCGCAATTGCTCTCGCCTCAGAATTTTCGTTGACCAACTGTCTGGAAGATCGACCTTGACAGTGTTCACTTCAACCATGTTCGGCAATTTTCTCACTTGAGGGTAGCGCTTGCAATCTTCCTTGTCTGGTTTTCTGGATAATGCAGGAGTTTTGACTGCCTGCGTTGTCAACAGCCTGGTTTTCTCGCATTGGTCGTTCACTTTTGACAGAATAAATTGTTTGTTCCCAATCCTTAAGACTCGCTTTCCTACGTCAACGATAAACCCATACTGTTCCATAATGTCCAGTCCCAAAATGAAGTCATCCGTAATGTCAGCCACGATGACCCTGTGGTCGAACCTTAACTGTCCAATCTGCAAACCCAGGTCTACTTCTCCATGAACCGTAGCCCTGTCCCCCGTAGCTGTCCGGACGATCACTTCTTCATTTTGCCTCTTGGTAATCTTTATGCCCGATATAAATCCTGGCCGTACTATTGATGACGTAGTACCTGTGTCGATGGTAAACAAACATTTTCTTCCGTTCACATATCCATGCAACAACAGTCTGCTTGCGATTCTTCGAAGCTGGGAAATCTTAATTTCTCTGGGGGCACTGCATTCCCTAGCCAGAACAACCCCCCTGGTACTGTTTTCCTGCTCCTCTTCAAGATTCACAGCATTTACTCGACTCTCCGAATTCTGCTGTCGACAGTCTCGCTTCATGTGTCCTACCTTGCCGCAGTTGTAACATTTAATACCTCCGCTCGGCTTTCCTCTATTTTGTTGTTTTTCTTGCTTCCCGAGGCCATCCAATTTATCACATAATTTGGTGAACATTTTCTGTATTTCTGTCAACATGGGGTTCTGGTTCATTTCTGGTTGTGATTCTTCGAGAGTCACAGCTCGCACTCTTGACCTTGGCGTATCCCTGTAAGCTGCTTCTACTTCGAGTGCATGCACCAAAGCTTCGCTACTACTTTGGTGTCTCGTCAGTCTCAGAACTCGCCTGACCTCTTCGTCCCTTATACCATCTAAAAAGGCCCCTACGGCTAATTGTTCCTGGAATTCTTTAGGGGCACTCGGATACGCCAGGTGTGCCAGTCTCTCTATCGCAGCTTCAAATTCTTGTAAACTTTCTCCAGCCTTTTGTGTTCGTGATTTTAGCTGGGCCTGGTATACTTGGGCGAGATGTTGGTCGCCATATCTTAAGTCCAATGCGGCTTCCAAGACTTTGAAGTCCCTTTGTTTGTCCACTGGGATAGTCTGAAGCAACTCTGAGGCCTGGCCCCTTAACGCCAGAACTAATGCCATGGCCTTTTCTTCATTATCCCAGTTGTTCGCACATGCTGCTGCCTCAAACTGCCTCTTGTACGTCGCACAGTGGCGAGAATTGCCAGTGTTCCACCCAAATTACTCTAGAGGTCGTAAATTTTAAGTTATTGAGACATTCTTTTTTTTAAAATGTTCGTCTTGAGTTTACCTATCGATCCCTCTAGCCGGATTTTGAAATTTCATTTTTCGTTTTTTTTTAATTTTTAATAGAAAATCATATTTTTACAGAAAAATACTGTTTTTTCTATTAAATTTATTCTAACGGGCCGTAAACTTGAGTTTTCGTAACAATTTTTTTTTCAAATCTTCGTCCTTTAATCAGCTATTGAACTGTCTAGATGAATTTTTGATTTAGTTGTTGACAACTGTCAAAATTACTGTCAAATATAAGAAAATACGATTTTTAGATAAATAATTCATACAATAACAGGTTGGTGTTCAGAAAAATATATATAGTGTTTTCAATGTACCTGGTTCCGAAGTTGACAGGAAAATATGTATTTCTAAATTTGGCAGCTGCCATAATTGTTGTCAAATTTCCAAAGATAGATGGAAGAGCTTATTCATTTTAAAAATACCCTGTAAATGTATAGAAAAATAGATATATATTGTTTTTGATCTGTTTGATTTAGTAATTGACAGGAAAATATGAGTTTTAAATTTGGCAGCTACCATAATTGCTGTCAAATTTCAAAAAATAGAAGTTAGAGCTTATTAACTTTAAAAATACCCTGTGAATATATAGCAAGACAGATACAAATTGTTTTTAATGTACCTGGTTCCGAAGCTGACAGGAAAATGTGATATCTAAATTTGGCAGCTGCCAAATTTAAAAATAATATTTTCCAGTCCGTTCGTAAATCAGGAAGATAAAAAATAATATACATCTATTTGTCTATACATTCAAAGGGTATTTTTGAAATTAATAGCTTCTAATCTGCACACCTTAAAACTTGACAGAAATTATGGCAACAATAATATACATCAATTTTTCTATACATTTATAAGGTATTTTTAAAGAATAAGCTCTTACCTCCATGTTTTTAAATTTGACAGCAATTATGTCAGCTGCCAAATTTAAAAATGATATTTTCCATCAGTTACGAAATCAGACAGATCAAAAATAATATATATCTATTTTTCTACACATTTATAGAGTGTTTTTAAAATTTATAAGCTCTTACTATATATTGATATGAGACAGCAATTATGACAACTGCCAAATTTAGAAATCATATTTTCCTGTCAACTTCGGAACCAGGTACATTAGAAACAATTTGTATCAGTTTTGCTATATATTCACAGGGTATTTTTAAAGTTAATAAGCTCTAACTTCTATTTTTTGAAATTTGACAGAAATTATGGTAGCTGCCAAATTTAAAAATCATATTTCCCTGTCAACTACTAAATCTGGCAGTTTAAAAACAATATATATCTATTTTTCTATACATTTATAGTGCATTTTTAAAATTAATAAGGTGTTACCTCCATATTTTGAAAATTGACAGCAATTATGACAGCTGCCAAATTTAAAATTCATATTTTCCTGTCAATTACTAAATCAAACGGATCAAAAACAATATATATATATCTATTTTTCTATACATTTACAGGGTATTTTTAAAATTAATAAGCTCTTCCATCTATCTTTAGAAATTTGACAACAATTATGGCAGCTGCCAAATTTAGAAATATATATTTTCCTGTCAACTTCGGAACCAGATACACTGAAAACACTATATATATTTTTCTGAACACCAACCTGTTATTGTATGAATTATTTATCTAAAAATCGTATTTTTTTATATTTGACAGTCATTTTGACAGTTGTCAACAACTAAATCAAAAATTCATGTAGACAGATCAATAGCTGATTAAAAGACGAAGATTTGAAAAAAAAATTTGTTACGAAAACTCAAATTTACGGCCCGTTAGAATAAATTTAATAGAAAAAACAGTATTTTTCTGTAAAAATATGATTTTCTATTAGAAATTAAAAAAAATGAAAAATGAAATTTCAAAATCCGGCTAGAGGGATCGATAGGTGATTTCAAGACGAACATTTAAAAAAAAAGAATGTCTCAATAACTTAAAATTTACGACCTCTAGAGTAATTTGGGTGGAACACTGACATTTCTCGCCACTGTGCGTCGTCCAGGAACTTTGGCCGTCAAAAGAAGGAGGTTTTAGTCGCTGCCCTGATGATACCACTTGCTGGCTTCCTCTATCTCTCAACTGTCATTTAAGCCGGTCTATTTCTCCTTTGACTTCTTCTTCGAACTTGTTTACTTTCTCTTTAACTTCGGTTACTTCTCCTTTTACTTGACTGACTTCTGTCTCGACTACTCCTACTTTACCTTCGACCTTGTTTATCTCTTCTTTGACTTCACATTTTATTTTAGTACTTCACTGGCAGAAATTATAGCGTCCTGTTGTATTTTGATTTGTTCATTTAGAATTTTCCTTAATTCTTCCTGGCGTCTTTCTTGCTCCTGTTTTTCCTCTTGATGTCGTCTTTCTTGTTCTTCTTTCTCCTCTTGCTGTCGTATCTTCAGGTCTTCCATAATTTGTCTCAATTCGTCTTTCTCTTCTTGACGTCTTCTTTCTTCATCCTCTTTTTCTTTCTGACGTCTTGTTTCCTGATCTTCCATCATTTTCTTTAATTCGTTCCTTTCTTCTTTTTCTTCATGACGTTTTTTCTCCTGTTCTTTGTCTTCCTGCCGTTGCTGCGCCATCATTTTTTGGAATTGTTCGAATAAGTCCTGTATTTGTTTATCGGATGCCATACTTCTTGTTGTTACGGGCATACGATGAAATTAAAATAAAATAAATTTAACTGTCACGTCAATATCGGTAATGGAACTTCCTAGACAAATCTCGAAATAGCACGAAAAAGTCTTATCCAGAGTCTTTTGTCACTATCCAGTTCAGAGAATTTAATAATCTCCACTAATGTCCAAATAGAAAAGTTCTAGTAATTTCCACGCACTAACACAAAAAAATGAGTCTTTTTTCAGTGTCTCTATCACTACTCAGTTTAAAGGATTTAATTATTACACTAGTGTCCTAATAAAATGTCTCAAAAATGCACTTGACACTATTTTTCTGTCCGCAAATAACCCTTGAACAATGTCCAGTAAATTAGTCCTGTGTTAGCACTAAACCTCGAGAATATTTCTCGAACACTCCAGCACAACTTCAGAGCTCCTCTTGTCATAAAATTCCGCTTTCTGACACCAATTTGTAACGTGTTTCCACCCTTAGGAAACCACCCCTTGCAAATTCCGTGGGTTCCAAAAATTATAACAAGAGATGTCCACTAACACACTTTATTAAATATTTACTGGATACTTCACAATACTATTATTAATTTAAATACACTTTACTGACTAAAATCACAATGTTTATTACTTTGTTTATCTTTGAACTCTTAACCTCACTTTCTATACTTTCTAAACTTTCTGAACTTTCTGAACTACTCGCCGAGAATGCGGTTGGTCTTTTATACCTAAAAATGACAGATCTCGATTGTTCTGTGATGACGCCACCATTCTCTAGAGAATTCCAGATGTCACTTTGGAATCTTCTGGTAGGTTCTTTTTCGAGTAGGTGCAAATACATCATTCTAGGGGTTGTAACATATTACATTATATTTAAATGTGTACAGCCAGCTTACAAATTCATATGTAAAACATATTGTTATGTGCTTACACCCTTTTTGTAAACACTCTGTATCGTGGATCCGCAAATTATAACACCAGGGTAACACTAAACACTAATTTATTAACTTACAAATTACTACAATTCCAACAATTAATTACTTTACTAATATTGCACTAGTACTATAAGTCTCAATAATTCAGTCATTTTGTTTATTTCTTAATGTTTCTCCAATCACTGTCTGTATTCAACTGAACTGCACAACCACTCACTCTTCTTTTATAGTCTAGGTTATTAATTCTGGATATTTCTACTACATTCTAGCGGATTCTACAAGGTTCCACAGGATGTCTGTAATGTTCTAGATTCTTCTATACATATGTCTCTAGAGGGTTGAAACACATAACAATATTTTCGTTTTACACACCACATTGCTACTTCTCATTATGTAAACGCTAGTTTTTTAATTATATTTATATATTATGTTTATACTCCATAGTGCCTCCTGATGAAGTTTTATTTTAAGTTATTTACTGTGATGTATGTTTAATTTAGTTTACTATTTTGTGTATTTATTTTTTATACCATTGTGCGTCAGCATGATGTTTTATTACTACGATGTATGCTTAGTTAAGTTTATTTAAGTTCAGTTTATTATTTTGTGTATTTATATTTTATACCATAGTGCCTGGGAATGAGGATTTATTTTAAGTTATTTAGTGTGATGTATGTTTATTTAAGTTTAGTGTATTATTTTGGGTAGGTATATGTTTTATACAGTAAAAACAATATTCCTCTAACATGTGGTTTTTATTACATACATTTAATTTTTTTCTGTTTGTGCTACATCAGGAAAAGCATGTACTTACTTTTAACTACAATTGCATATTGTATAATATATGTGTCAAATTTATCGTATTTAAGTATAATTTAGGTAGTTTTGGAATGTTAAAAAATGTGAAAATGCGTTTTTTGTATTTAATCACCTCTGAAACAGTTAAATACAAAAACAGGTGCCTCTATTTTATAACTTATCTAAATTATACTTAAAAACAATAAATTTGAGCCACTCGTGTTCACTGAAAATCACATGCACCCTGTAAATTTACAACAGAAATTGTCAGGAATTCGCATAAAATCACGTTGTAAAGTTATGTCCTCCATGTAACTATGCCAACAAAACTCAGAAATTCTTTTTTTTTGCCGTTACTATACCCACTTTTACTCCACCACGTGGACATGGAAGTAACAAATTTGGTTTTCTGGTTTGTCTTATTTGCAACCATTGCTTGTTTTGAATTTTCGAGTCACTGAAAACAATCAGCATTTTTCTAGTGAACATTATACAAATAATACTGATAGTCATCATTAATAATATTTAATCTACAACTAGATCAACAATATCTCTCCGAGTGCTTTATTTACGATGTGGGAGACAGCTTCTGTTATGTAAGGTGGCCCACATAAAACTACCTATTCTGATATCTCGAGAACAATAAGTGATAATTCGATTAGTTATATTCATCCTGGATAGGAAGCACATTTTTACTTCATACTGCCACTTCGGCAACAACGATGTCGATGTCGTCATACCAAGTACCTTTTTGAACGGAAAAATTAAAAAAATTTTACTTCATATTCTGATCCAACATGGAATTTTGAGTTCCACAATGGTCAAATTTACCACACACGATGAAATTCAAAAAGTATGAGGATTTTTTATTGAAGTGATGAATAACTACTTGATAGTCTAATGTCTTCAAGTAAAATCTAAATGATTTTGCTGTATTATATCCGCCACTCATTTATGTAGGTGACTGTATGAACTGCTACTTAAACAAACAGGAACCACCCACTCAAAAGAGGGCAACTCAATGTACTTTGGTGATCTACAATAAATCCCATATTCGTTTATTCCTTTGAAAATTCGTATAATATTTCCTGTTTCACAGTTCACAATTTCGGAAAAGTTATGTGGACAGCCTAGTATAATTCTCTCTAAGCCTATTTGAGCAAAAAAAATTTTTAGCGTTACGTACTATATTTTTACGAAGTGGAAGTAACAGGTCTTCCAAATAAATAAATCAAAAGTTACTGGTAGAGTCTACTTAAAAGCAGGTTACTTTACTGTGTTAAAATGCATGATATTTCGCCGGATCGAGTCGCCATTTTGGAAAAATTGCTCAAAAATAAATTTTTAGAGAAATATCTCAAAACTTATGGGTGCTATAAAAAAGCATACGAAATTACCTACAATTTGATTTATTTTTCATTTCTGTGCTTAGAATAACAACTGACGGAGATACATTCTAACACCATTATAAGACATCTATACCTAATCCTATTACTACGGGAGCCCCAAGTGTTCGTGCACTCCCCCGATACTTGGGGACAATGTGTTTCATAAAGATTAAAGCCTAAGGAACAATTTGAGACATGTCCTAAAAAAAAAAAAATTGGCTGCACTTTTAAAAAAAAATTTGCAAATATTGTTTTTATCTTTTAACACAAAAACTAAAAAAGATGAAGAAAAACTTTCTGCACAAAAAACAAAGTGCATAAAATTTTCTACAATTTTGTTCCTACACGATATTTGGATAGGAGTTACCATTTTCCAAATAAACGATTCAGCTCTTAAAATAAAATATAAAATTCAATATAAAACGTAATACTACGGGAGCCCACCCTAACTGTCCGTGCACCCCCCCCCCCCCCCCCTAAATTATAATATTATTATTAATTTTTTTCAGTATATTTTATTTTTGTTATATTAATAATATAAATAAGTTATATTATATGCCTTACAATAATTGTTACAGTTATTTTCTCTAAGTGATTTACCGATATATGAATTTCCATGTTTTTTTAATTTTGGACTCATTTATCTGGAAAATGGTAACTCCTATCAAAATATAAGAACAAAATTGTAGAAAATTTTAGTTTTTGTGTTAAATGACAAAAAGAACATTGCCAACAGTTTTTTTTTTAACATATGTTCGCCATTTTGAAAGTACAGCCAGTTTTTTTTTTAGGACATCTTTATGAAAAACATTGTTCCTAAGGATCGGGCGGGGGGTACACGTACAGCTAGGGAGGGCTCCCCGGCTATACGTTTTTGGTGATTTAAACGTAATAGTACATTATTCAGCGAACGTATAATGATAGCTATTACTCGCGAAGGTGATATTTGTGTGTCCCACGATTCTGTACATTTCTGAAACTTCATTTCGAGTGTTACAGAGTAACAACAGCTCCAACATATCCTCTTCTTCTATCTGAAAAAGGAGAAATAATTGCCTTTGATATTTGTAAGAAGCCATATTTTCGATATTCACTTGATCGTAGTTCACTGGCAACTGATTTCCTGCTGTATAGATGCCACCTCAACCAGCATCTGGACGCGGCGGACACACGCTGCGGTCGGACGCTGCGGCGGGACTCAATTGAAAGACGTTATATACATGACTTACCTTAAGAGATGCATTGTGCCTGGTGATATAGGATAACACTGCATGAACGGGACATACCGAGAGTGTGTGTGTATGGTCTCAGGATATGAATTACGCCCCGCATGCAGTTTGGACATTTTCCTTTAGAATAACACTACGATATACCCGGGTATTTATTACTTCATCCTGACACGCCAATACAAAACCCTCGGTCTCCGAGCTTAAGCCTGCCGGCTTGAGGGAAGCAAACGTCAAGGCATCAGATATTTCCTCTCGTAGATATTTATAAAAGACAGCAGGTTTTCATGCTCTGACTTCTAGCGTTAAGTCTTTTATCTTCTTCCTTAGAGAAATGCCTGCTTGTGTAGGATCAGACGCGAGTTCTGATAGTCCAAGTTTATTAGTTGCTCTTACAGCGGTTCTAATTAAGACCGCTTCCTTGTGCTCCTTTTCATGCGTCGAAATCATTTGTGCTAGCGGAATTATTATTATAATTATTTTTCTTCTCCTTTTAGAGTATTGTGATGAAGTAGTTTGGGTTATCACCAAGAATCACTCCTCTTCAGAGGCACAATTAAGGAAACTTCTGACACTATTGCAAGTCTGTAGAACTACTGCTTTTTGCATCGCCATAAGGATACACTGGTCTGGTGATATCAATAATGCTAGACTTTTCTTTAGCGATTTAGGAACAACTACGGAGGATGATAGCAGCAGTGGGGCGATATATACTTTCTTTAGTTCCCATAGACGTTCAACCTCCCTCGCCAGTGCTTCATATTTTGTGATCTTTTCCTGGAATTTGCTGTCTAAGTTGTGGTTGTTTGGTGTCGACATATCTATGAGGTAAGCTATTTTCTCCTTTTTATCGATCAGTGTGATATCAGGCCTCATGGTGGCCTACAACCAAATTTAAATCGAAGTTGTTGCCACTCGGATTTTTTTTAAACACATTCTTAGATGAATATAGAAACAATTTCCACGATATTTAAAATCATTCATCGCAGAAATTTTTTTACAAGTATTTTACTTTTTTTGTTGACACAGAAACACAAAAAACAGTGGTCTCGCCTGCGGACCAGGTCCTTATGTATTTGGACCCGCTGAAACCGAATCCGAAGTCAGAATTGTCAGATTGGCTCGTTTTTCAGTTCTTCAGACCAATGTATCCTTACCAAATATATAAAGGATACACTGGTATGGTCCGCCGGACAGACCATTTTTTTGGGGGTGGAAAATTAGCCAATCTGACAATTCTGACTTCGGATTCGGTTTTAATAAGAGTCCAAATACTTAAGGATACACTGGTCTGGTCCGAAATCTAGACCACCTTTTTTGTATTGGGGGTGTTTTTTAGGGTTAGGGGCGAAAAACGAGCGAATCTGACAATTCTGACTTCGGATTAGGTTTCAAAGGGTCCAAATACATATGGATACACTAGTATGGTCCGCCAGACAAACCATTTTTGAGGAGGTGTTTCTTTGGGGTTAGGGGTGAAAAACGAGCCAATCTGACATTTCTAACTTCGAGTTAGGTTTCAACGGGTCCAAATACATAAGGACACCCTAGCCTTGTCCGCAGGCTAGACCACTTTTTTGTGTGGCTGTGTCATTAAACAAAAAAAGTAAAATACTTGTAAAAAAAAAATAATTCTGCGATGAACGATTTTAAATATCATGGAAATTGGTTCCATATACATATAAGAATGTGTTAAAAAAAATCCGAGTGGCAACTATAGCGACTCACTCACTGGAAATCGAGAAGTTCCTATGGAGTCGAGAATTAAAAATTTCTTGTCTTTGTAAGACTTGATTAATTGAATCATGGAAAGTGATTGAAAAATTTTTGATAGTGGTAGTTAAATCTGATAACGGGGTTGGTTCAGAGTCGAGAGGATTTTTGGAGTACCATGCAACCATCGAATTTTGACAAGATTCCCATATCCGATCTGCAATATCGAGAATCTCTTTTGTGTCTGTTTTCCCGGAAGCTGTAATAGCGATATATACATATCCCATAATTTTATCAATAAATCTTGACTAACCATGCTGAAACCTCCAACCATATTCAGCATGGATCTATAGAAATCTGACGGCTTCAGATCACCCATTTGGGAACCTGATAACAAATCATTGAGGCGTTTTGCCTCACTCGATGATAAACGTGAAATTAAAATTTTCTTTAAATTGATATATAGATCTGTTTCTGGGGGATTAGATATTATATCGTATATATTATCTATCACATCTAATGGCAAATTAGCTATAACCTGATCATACTTTTTCTTGTCATTGACAACAGAAAACCGTGATTCGATTTGGGTAAACCAAATTTCAGGTTTTGATTTCCAAAACGGTGGTAGCTTGACAGATGTGACATAGTGGGTTTGAGGAAAATCCTCGTCTGAAGGTTATGTTGGCATAATTAATTGATTGTGATTGGTTGATTGACTATTTCTCAGATAAAAAGGGAAATGTACTTTAACTCACTCACCAGCAGATGACAGTAATTGTAATGTTCAACTTCAATTGGGAAATAGGGAATTACCATAAATTAGAGGAACATCTATTCAAAATTTATAAGGAAAATTCTTCTCTTCATTAAATGATAAGCATCATCTGGATCAATTTATAGTGGTAGTTAGTATATTGAATCTCTTTGATCACCTGATCCTGAATTGCTATAAGAAAGCCCTCGGTCTCCGGGTTGAGTCTTCCTTGAACTAGCCATGGTAGAGAGGCTCTTTTGTCAACATTTTAGTTCACCAGGATATTGTAGTATCTGCCATGGGGTGCTTTTCTCTCTCATTCTTGCAGTTTGTGTTGTGTGTTATTATTATTACTATTATTTTTTAAGGATCACCCTGCGCACACATTGCTTTAGAACAAGTATTCATTATAAGGAAATAACTTGAAACATTATTTATTAAATGTTTTTATTATCGAAATGGATATACAGCTGTATCGGTGATCATATAGTCTAAATTTATAATATTTATTTGCCTTCTTAACATTAGTCAGACTACACTTTTATTGCGAGATAAGGATCATACGATTTGTTATTGTATAAGTGACTTTTACGGTTTAGTAAATTTTAAAACGCTGTAAAATCAATACAGCAATCGTAAAACAACCCGTATAGTTATTTTTAGCATAGGGGCCGAACGAAAATAGAATAATAGGGGCGGATTTAGGAAAAGTGAGAATAACGGAAGATGTATGCGAAATGTTTAATTTCATCGTAACTGTGATTGGCGCTTAATTTACGTGGGAAAATACTTGTATAATAAAGATATGACGGGTTAAACTGAAATAGATCACATTTTATTGCGAAAATAAATTAATAAACATTTACATCGTGTAAATGCGAAAACAGTCATGGTTGCTCAGCCACGGTTTAAAAAAATTAATAAAACCACTGTATTTCTTTGGGAACGTAGACTTTAACCTTTCAGATACTTTAAGGGGATAAAGCTCATTTTTTATTAAAAAAAAGTGCATTTTTTACAATTTTTAAAAATGCATTTCAATTGACCCTCCTTTTTTTCACCCAGTTTTCATCGAAACAGAAAGTCTCGTGTAACTTCAAAAATTTAATACAAAGTGAAACTACATTAATTCGAAAAGGAAGTTTATTCATTTTGTTTCGCTGAAAATTGAGTGAAAAAAAGGAGGGTCAAAGAAAAGCCATTTTTGAAAATTGTAAAAAATCCATTTTTTTAAAAATAAAAAAATTATCCCCTTAAAGTACCTAAAAGAAAAAAAATGACGCACAATGCCTCACTGATACAATTTTGATTTTTTGGTGTTTTCTATTTTTTTCCAGCGAATCCATAGCGGATTGACTTATACATATCGGACAGATCTATATTTTTTTAAGAATTTTATTTCAAATAAGCCAGTATATTTCAAATTCACATTTGATTACTACTACAAGATGTATTAAACAAATACGTAGAAAATCCGTGGAAGCGCGTCAAAAAGTGTATATAACTTTTGACGCACCAGGAATTTTTAGGCGCAAATATTTTTTTCGTAATCAGGAAGTCATACATAAGAATCAACAATAAAATTTCTAGGGTAGGTACTATTCAAGTTAGAATTGAGGTATTTTACTTCCATATCCAGTGGAAGTATAGTAACGACAAAAAAATTTTTAAAAATTTTTATTGTTCAAATAGGCTTAGAATGTCATGAAACGTCGAGATTTCAAGTTTGAGCGAAAAAAAAATTTCTGTCTGTCGGTCTGTAACTTTTTTTGTGCGCACGTTTACTCTGGAACCGTTTGAGATACTGACTTGAAATTTGGTACACATATGTACTTTAACGAGATCTAGAACTAGATTATATTTTCATCTTGTTCCGTCGAAGGGTTGGGGGGTAAATTGGGGTAAATTTGGAGTATATAGGTAAATCAAGCAGGTAAAGAGTTCATAAAATTGATATTTAGTATAGACAAGAGAAGCTAAGGTCTCAAAAAAAATGTTGGCATTAGCCACCCCCATTACCACCCCCACCTCATTATTAAAGGGGATGGAAAAAAAAATGTGATTTAGTGTGTGTACAAGAACCAGAAACCTCAAAATATTTTTTTACTTTCTAAAAATGGAAAAATAGTATGATTAGTGACAAAGGGTCTATTCCAAGTCCAATTTATTAGCTAATTAGCCACGATTCGTCGAGCAGAGGTGGAGTTTACCGGGTCAGTCAACTTGGCCCCTCCCAATTACTTTTTCTTCTCCAATTTGCTAGCACACAATGTTTAGGCCTAGCACACCCTAGCACAACCATTTTTGAAGGTATAGCACACCTCTGTATAAATAATAAATGGAGGTTGTTTTCGGGGGGGGAGTTGACGCTGCCCCCCAGTTATTTTTTTCTTCTTCAATTTGCTTTAATTTGCTAGCACACAATGTTTAGACCTAGCACACCCTAGCACAACCATTTTTTAAGCTAGCACAACTACAGGGGCGGTAATATACAGGGTGTAAATTTTTTTCCTCAGCCCTCCCCCCGTTATTTTTTTGTTTTGAATTTGCTAACACGCAATGCTTATACCTAGCACACCCTAGCACAACCACTTTCCAAGTTATCGCTCCTACAGGTCGATAATATACAGGGTAGAAATTTTGTCCCGCCCACAGATATATTACATTTTCTATTATTACTCAGATTACCTTACCAAAAATGATACATATATAAAGAAGGTTGAAATAGAGTCGTTAATATAGCGGGTTGAAATTTATTTGTTAGCCCCCATGTACTTTTTTTTCTCAAATTTGAGAGCACAATTAAATAATTAAAAAAATAAATAAATTAAACTTTATTTCATGAACTTTTACAATCATTTTAGTAAACATAATAACACATCACAAAAATAATAATGACAAACTTAAAATATAATATAGTGTTTTTCAAACAGCTCTCATCATGGTGGGAAAATTTTAATTATTGTTTCCATGGAAAATTAAATGGACAGTCAATATCTCCTCAACTGTTTGAAATTAGAAAAAATGTCCAATATATAAATTGTACGAGATCTAGAGTGATATATATTTTAAAATTATTCTGAGCATCTACAGGATGTTTGACATAGTGGTGGCAAGCATTTACTTGGATTTTTCGATGGAACACTCAGTAGTAATTTATATATTTATATTTATTTATGAAAAACTGCATTAACAACAGTCAAGAATAAAATCTCCAAAACATGCATTTTCATAAAGGACCCCGCACCTTTTAAATGCAATTTGTCTTTCACTCCTGGGAACTGAAATTTTGCACAGAGGTAGTTAAGACCAAGACAAGACCAAGACAAGACCAAGACAAGACCAAGACAAGACCAAGACAAGACCAAGACAAGACCAAGACAAGACCAAGACAAGACCAAGACAAGACCAAGACAAGACCAAGACAAGACCAAGACAAGACCAAGACAAGACCAAGACAAGACCAAGACAAGACCAAGACAAGACCAAGACAAGACCAAGACAAGACCAAGACAAGACCAAGACAAGACCAAGACAAGACCAAGACAAGACCAAGACAAGACCAAGACAAGACCAAGACAAGACCAAGACAAGACCAAGACAAGACCAAGACAAGACGAGACTCACTAGTTTAAGAAAGCTTCAAGACCAAGACTAATTAAGCCAAGACTCTTCATGACATGCTGATCAAGTCTCCATGGTCGCAAAAATTTTAATTATGTTCGAGATATTGGCCGATGAAGGTCTTATCGACGAAGTTACGATTTTCTTCGGCCAATATCTCGAAATACTATCATTAACATTTTTTGAGACTTTTGATCAGCATGTTATGAACTACTTCTGTGCAAAATATCAGCTCCCAGGAGTGAAAGCCAAATTGCATTTAAAAGGTACGGGGTACTTAAGTGGTTGTGCTAGAGTATGCTAGGTATAAGCATTGCGTGTTAGCAAATTCAAGACAAAAAAATAACTGGGGGGGGGGGGGGGGGCTGAGAAGAAAATTTACACTCTGTATGTTACCGCCCCTGTGGTGTGCAAGCTTTAAAAATAGTTGTGCTAGAGTATGCTAGGTCTAAACATTGTGTGCTAGCAAATTGAAGAAAAAATAACTGGGAGGGGGCAGCCTCAACTTGGCCCCTCCCGAAAACAACCCCTATTTATAATTTACGCAGGGGTGTGCTAGCTTTAAAAATGGTTGTGCTTGTTTGTGTTAGGTATAAACATTGTGTGCTAGCAAATTGGAGAAGAAAAAGTAACTGGGAGGGGCCAAGTTGACTGACCCGAGTTTACCACCGGATTGGCTGAAATGGGTTACGGTTCTAGAAACTTGATATTTAGTCGAGTCAACGAAGGTTTTCACTTCTTAATTCTCAGCAACAGTTCCTATTTTGATATATTTTTTTTAAATGTGTGTTTTTTAATATTATTCAAAATCAGAAACATCCCAAGTGGCGCAAATAATTATTTATATTGTTTAAACAATAATAACAATATTTACAGAAGAAAAAACTTTTTTCAATTTTTTTTCGCGATATTTATAAAACATTGAGTTGTTCTTATTGAAAATTTAAGTTCAAAAATGTTTCTCACAGTCGGGGTTGATAATTATTTATATTGTTTAAACAATAATAACAACTTTTACAGGAAAAATCTATTTTTTTTATGTTTTTTCACAACGTTCATGAAAAAACGAATTGTTTTTATTTGAAAGTTGTTTTTGTTTAAATATTTTGAACTATTTCGAAGCTAATAATTATTTATAGTGTTTAAACAATAATAATGACATATACAGGAAAAATTTTTTTTGTGATATACAGTGTGTCCCAGGATAGATGTAACAAGAGGTGTAATGGACCAACAATTTTGGAATGGTATTTGGGGATTGAGTCCTGCTTGTTGTAAAACTAAAGTATACCAAAAATGACTTGATTTGGTGTTCTACAGGATGTTTTATAAGCAAAGTTGTAAAAATCACCACTAATAAAGTATCTTTATTTTTCAAAATATGAAAAAATTCCACTAAGAAAAGTTATTTAGAATGCAATTTTATTACCTCTATCAAATTTCAGGAATATAAAATTATTTTTTTGAAACTTCCCATTTTTTCAATAAATTAGTATTTTATTTTGAACCATTCAATTAAAACTGCATAGAAATTATTTTTTGTGAATTAATATTTAAAGTTATGTAGAAGCTAAAAGTAGGCTATGAGAAAAGCAGTGGATACACATTTATCATTTATTATTGACATATCTGTCAAATGTAGTCAATATTATCCTTTCAAATTAACGAACCAAGCATAAAAAATTAAGTGAAAATGGTACTCACAGTGCGAGAAAAAATTTATATTGTGCAATGCTACGGAATTGGCGGTGAAAACTCGCTAAGAGAAGTGATAAGCCAATTTAATTTGAAATTTCCAAACACTGCTTTGTCACGTACTCAGGCTATGAGAACAATTAAAAAGTTTCTGGCTACTGGTAGTGTTCTTAACATGAAAAGAAAAATAAAAGCATATGATGAAGACAATGTTGGGGCTATTATAGCTCATGCCTCTGTTATAGAAAATCCTAGGATGCCACTAAGAGAGAGATCAGCTCTTATTAATATTAGCAAGTCTGAACTCCAAAGAATTTACAAGGCAAAGAAAATTAGGGCATATAAAGCAAATTATAAACATACGCTTGAAGAGGGAGATGACAGCGATTGGTTGGATTTTTGTTTGACCATTGGAGAAAAAATCATGGAAGAGAGATTTTTTCATCGTTTCATAATTTTCTCAGATGAATCCACATTCACAACCAATGGTGTTATTTCATCTCAGAATTGTCGGTTTTGGGCTTCTGAAAATCCAAATTTTAGAATTCATTGTAGAAGACAATATTATAAAAAAAGTGAATGTGTGGTGTGCCGTTTCTTATCACGTTGGAGTTATTGGACCTTATTTCACTGAGGGAAGGTTAAACCAGCACACTTATTTACTGCTTCTTGAAATATTTTCTGAAGAACAATTAAATATTTTAAGAGATATGCCTTTAGTTCATTTTCAACATGATGGTTGACCTGGCCACTCCACAGAAATGGTTAATCGGTGGTTGAATTTAAATTTTGGAGAAAATTGGATTGCCAGGAATGGACCGATCAAGTGGCCGGCGAAATCCCCAGACCATTCGAAAATTCCAAAATTTTTGTTCCATTACATCTCTTGTTACATCTATCCTGGGACACACTTGTATATAGAAAAGTGAGTTGTTTTTATTGAAAATTGAATATCAGAAATGTTTCTCACAGTCGGGGTTGATATAGTTATTAAGGTACCAAGGGTGTTATAAGGTTAATAACGCACCGAGGTCGGCAGTGTACTTCCCGAGGGCCTCTTGCCCGAGGGAATGTACGTCGACCGAGGGCGTCATTATCCTATAACACCCGTGGTGCCTTCAACGTTTAATGTCCTACAAGTCTGTTATTTCATTCGAATTTTTTTTTTGACATTTACGATTTATTAATTTGACATCTATTATGTTCAGAACGATTTGATTTAAAAGAGAGTAAAAATCAAAATTGTTTGTAAACGCCGCCGTTGCATAGCAACGCATTTTGTTTGTCAATAACGCTATCATAATTTGCTTGTTTTGGGTTGTGTTATAATTTTATAATGCCCTAGGGCGTTATAGATATTCATAACGCCCTAGGGCGTTATTTTTCATTTAATGTATCTCAAAATAGGGTGGTTATTGTAAAATAACAGACTTGTAGGACATTAATTATTTATATTGTTTAAACAATAAAAACTTTTACAGAAAAAATCTATTTTTTTAAATATTTTTTCGGGATATTCATGAAAAAGTGAATTGTTTTTATTGAAAATTTAGTTCAAGAAATATTTGTTGTGCAAAAATTTACAGTAAAAGTTAAAATCCTAAAGTAAAAATAAATAATATAATATGTGTATCTACTGTATGTACATAACTTTTTCCATTCTAATCTCAATGAGATTATAGTGGAATATAATATAATATCTAATATATAAAAATCTCGTGTCACAGTGTTTGTTATCGAACTCCTCCGAAACGGCTTGACCGATTTTTATGAAATTTTTGGTGTATATTTGGTAGATCTGAGAATAGGTCGTAGGCTATTTTTTATACCCTTAGGTGATAAGGGTGACCCTATCCAAAAATTTTCTTTTTATTTTTTGGACAATAATTTATAATTTATATGGCAAAACAACGTTTGCTGGGTCAGTTAGTAATATATAATATATAACTTTTCCCCCTATAATCTCAATGAGATGGAAAAAGTTATGTACCTACATATAATAGATACACATATTATATTATTTTTTTTACTTCTTATTATAAAGTATTGTTATGTTAAAATCATTAGAATTTTAACTTTTACTGTAAATGTTTGCACAACAAATACTTCTTAAACTAAATTTTCAATAAAAACAATTCACTTTTTCATGAATATCGCGAAAACACATAAAAAAATATATTTTTCTTGTAAAAGTTGTTATTATTGTTTAAACAATATAAATAATTATCAACCCCGACTATGAGAAACATTTTTGAACTTAAATTTTCAATAAAAGCAACACAATATCGCGAAGAAAAATTTTAAAAATATTTTTTCCTGTAAATTTTGTTATTATTGTTTAAACAAAACAAATAATTAATTGTGCCGCTTGGGATGTTTCTGATTTTGAATAATATTAAAAAACACACATTCAAAATAAATGATCAAAATCGGAGCTGTTGCTGAGAATTAAGAAGTTTTGACGATTTCTAGGCTTTATTAACTCGACTAATTAGTTTATTACTTATTACACATCAAAATACATCATCAGATTAATGGTGGCGGTGCCGTGCTTAAGAAAATGATTTGGTAATTCGACAATTTCTCCTATATCCATGAACCGATTGAAAAATTCGTTGATAGGCTTTTAGAGAAAACTTGATAGAAGGATACCAGACTATTCAACAAAAATTTTTTTTTTTTGATTTTCGCACAAGAAATTTTTTTTTCCTTCTTTAGTTTTCATTCATTTTCATTAGTGTCATTCTATAAAGTTGTCTCTAAAAGCCCATCAAAAAATTTTTTTAATCGGTTCAGGGATGTAGGAGAAATTACGTTCACCTTAACTTTAGTTTTAATAAACTCCAGATGAGGCAATAAAAAATGTAATATTTATTTTTAATTACCTTACTTACCTTGATAAGACTTAACCTTCCAAAAGGAATAAAGCATATAGCATATAAAAGAACACTGCATTAAATCGGAAGTGTTGATTGTAATCTAAGTGTTTTGTCAAGCTTTCTGAGGAAACCACTGAAGTATGTTAATCATATAATTATATAAACAAAATGATTCATTTAAAATTATATATAAAATAAAAAATCAGGTAGTTTAAATTCAGCAATAAAATGAATAACGCTGATTTCTGAGTAAAACTGGTGAGTGGACAGTTTTGAGAATATATGCTAACAGTATGCAGTATAGATGCAGTTACTTTTTATCTCAAGTCATCAGTCATCATATGTGAGAAAAGTAATGTAATAAATAATTTTAAAACTTTAAGAATAATTGTTAACAATATTTGACATTTTAGACAGTAACTAACATAAACATTATCGCATGATCGTTCACTCAATTCTTATACTGTACATAAAAAACTCAAAGCTGCCGGCCGCGCTAATACAAGGGGGGAACGGGGCAAGCTTTATTTTTCTACACTATATTTCTACACTAATAGATAAAACATCATTACTCTTATGTAAAGTATGTTCTGGCATGATTAAGATAAGAAATAAACGGAAACACGCCTCTCTTAATTAAGATTTCTAATTCTTGTGATATAGTTACGAGAATCACCCCTAACTAGAACAGCGCGAAGTTTTGTGTCGGCGTCAATAGCAAGGTAACAGATAAATTCTTTCCGTGGAATTTTGAAAGATGAAATCGTATGATTACTTGGAATACATTCCTTATACGCATACACTCTACATGTCTCACCTGCTGTTTTGCTTGAATTTGGCTTTAAATGGCAGGCGGTCTGTGTGATATCATAAATAGCCGTCAGCCGGTCCATACTTTGCCGAGAGTATTGATCATAACTGCTGATTCATATTTATACTCTATTTTACAAAAATCTGTAAAATACCCTCCTCAACCCTGCCCAAATAAATAAGTAAATAAGTTGGTAGTTCGTCAATAATCCGAGAGATGGCACTGCTGTTCTTAGCCTACTAGAAAATTACAGAATGTTTGGGAACATTCTAGAACCCTCATCTTTAGATATATAAGGGAATGTAGAAGCAGAGTGGGCAGTTGATATTTGGATAGTGAAGTGAGAACAAGCCGAAAAGGAACAAAGTAGTGAATTATATAGTGAGGTACACAGTGGTATATTAGTGAAGTCATTATTTGTAGTAATTAGTATGTAAGTTAATAAATTAGTGGTTAGTGTTACCTGGTGTTTTAATTTCCGAACACGAGTACAGGTTGCTTTCACGTACATCCTACCAGGGCTTTGCCTAAACCTTAATAAAATTCTATACAGAAAAGGTTTATCAATTATTTCTCGTTAAATTTTACCGTTAATCAGTCACTAGCTAAACTGTATATTGAACACTTGAGATTTTCGAAACATGCCAGACACTCATGTTGGAAAATATATTTACTAATCAAATATATTATTAATTTCAATATCTAATTGTTATATAATATAATTTGGGGCGTTCAAAGGTGTTCGACTTGTTGTCATCTTTAATATCATCTATATTTACCCAATTCTTAGTCATAATTTTCACATAGATCTTCATCGCCGCCACACACACATAACTCAGTGTAGAAAATGTTTTGAGCTCTGCATTTACAGGATACAACATGTTTTCCTTTTACATAGAAACACCGTACACATAACAGAGAAATGGGTATCGTCTTTCATTTTCCATCCAAATTTAGATGGTGGTGATAGATTAGGGTGTTGCGGATCAGCACGACGTCGTTCCATAACTTGGTAATGTGACCAATGACTAAAAGGTGACAAAGATGCTCTTGTATCCTACAAGAGCATCCCTGGCAGATTTTCACTTTGGGTCTGGTGTTTGGGAAACATTCACCAACGAAGCTCACCAATGACTGAAATTTCCGTCCCTGTAACATTTTGCAAATTAACTTTTCAATGTTAGTTTTACCTTCTTCACTAAATCACTTATCTTCAACGCAATCAAGTTTTCTGAGACCATCAAGTACGTCTTTTCCTGCCGTCTTATACACTTTCCAAAAATATATACGGTTTTCTCCTTTTTGCTACGGAACCTGTGACATCACACCCTGACATCTCAACAATAAAATTAAGCAAACCCTCTTGAAATATAATAAAGCTCTTAGTATTCGACACGTATCTTGAAAATTCCCTTAAATCAGCCATGTGAAATAAAATAGCAGAGAGCAGGTTATTAAGTCTCAGATAACCGATTCTATAAAGATTACAAACATGCAGAAGAAGACTATCATCTCTCATAGTAAAGCAAAAGACAAGCTAACAGCACATCATTCAGAAAAAGCTCTTACATGCTCCCAAAAGTGAAAGGAAACTAATAGTAAGCTGGAAAACTGAAGCCAAATCTTCTTCAGTAAGTGAGCTTCAAAGTAGCCATGAAGAGGCAAACAGAAAAATAATATTGCACTGCCTGTAGACAGTGAAGACCTCTCGACAAGGGGCTACTGCCATTCATATATATTCACCTGACAGTGAAGTTTTCTACTGGCGTTGTGGTGGTCAAAGTTTTTAACATGTCTAAGTATGGTGAAGGAAGTAACCGAAGAATGACTGACCTAAACAGAGAATATTCTGCAATAGGACCGGAAAAGTTAAATTAATTAAAATACAGTGAAATTTAGTAATAATAATAAAAAAGTTAAACTCAACAACAATTTATTTGGCTGAATCATGAATGGCACGGACGAGCGGCTCTTACCTCAGCTTCCCTGAAGTTGCCGATGCAGCAAATAGGCCGTCCCGGTTCCTGCACACCTCGCTGAGAAATAATCTCCAAAAGACGATGCTAACAATCGCGATGTGATGTCACAGTTTCCCTTGCAAGTAAGGGAAAACCATCTTTTTTGGAAACTGTATAAGATGGCAGGAGAGGAGAAACTTGAATAGGTTGAAGAGTTTAGTGATGAAGATAAAACTAGCATTGAAAAGTTCATCTGTAAGGTGCCAGGGACGAAAATTTCAGACATTGGCGAGCTTCGTTGGTAGCATCTGCCAAGTTTTGGAATGGCGTGCTGATCAGCAATACTACCACCACCATCTGAATTTGGATGGAAAATGAGAAACAATATATATTTTCTCCACAACCATTATAGATAATTCCGAAATCATTTTTAACAATAGAAAGTAAAAATTCTGACTCTTGAGATAGATTAGATAGAATATTTATTCTGAAGCACTTGCTTCTTATGTGTTTTGCATGTATTGCCATTCTATAACAAGTGCCAGAATGAATATTCCATAATTATGCTCAACGAAATACATAGATTGAGGTGGATGTCAAAACTGTCATACCGGGTGACCCAGAAAGTACCCACCCCCCACTTTTTTCTACAGTTTTAAAAATAAAATTCTGAAATTTGGGAAATCAAATATAGGTATCAATGGCCACATTTTGACCATTCGGTGGTCAAAAAATCACTTCCGGTATGGCCGGAAATTGCAACAACTTTCTTATTTTAAATAGCACCCTGTATATTTAAGTCACTTTTCTCATAAAGGGGTAATTTCTCTTTCCAACGCTTTTTTCAGATTTAAAATCGGATGAAAAATAACCTTGGAAATGGCATTTATTTGCTATTTCTAGTTGGCTTTGGAATTCAGGAACAAATTAAAAAAATTTCGAAGTAGGCTTTGAATTTGAATAAAAGGGTATTTCTCAACAAATTAAACGTAAAATTGGTCTATTTTGTTCATTTGCTTGGATTTAGAAATGTTTTTTCCCTTTTTCCATTTCATGGAATTTCAATTTGTCATAACTCCAATTTTTCAAATAGTACCCTGTATGTTTTATTTTTTTTATCAGATTACTAAGAAGGTTGAAAAATGTTTGTTTAAGAAATCTTAAAGAAATATCTCTAAAAAGTAGGATATAAAATTTCACTCAGTTTTATAAATATCTGTCTATTAGTGGGAAGTAACAAGGAACTGCACCTTATAATCCAGGACCTGGCTCTAGCTCGTGTAGGAAATGTTGAGTAGGGAGATTTTGTTTTCAGGAATACTTGCAAGTATTTTTGACTTGGTGGACATCCATCACCTGGTACATTTTCCCGCTATGACGTCATTAAAGAAGGCGGCCGCTCGATCACAAGACTGCCTAATCTCTGTTAATACTTAACCGATTTGCATGGAAATTGAGTTAATATGTTGTAATCACTATTTATAAGGTGAATAGTAATCCTTTATTAACTATTTTTTGTTTTATTATTTTTTTATTAATACAAAAAGATTCCTCGATATTTTGACTGAATAGGTTATATATTGCAACAAATTCAATACTACTGTTGGAAAAATAAGGTAATAATGATAATACCATGAAACCATGAATAAAGTGACATTATGTTATCATAAAAATCAATATTGAACAGTGATAATATTACAAACATGTTCATATTTTATCTAAAACGGATTTTTGCAAGATGAATCTCAACACTCTTACACTTACAGAAGGACCAACTGGTTAATTCATTTTCTCTATTCTCTACAAATGCATGAGGATTTGGCACATTTTAAACAACTACATGCCCCAACAAGTCATCGGGATATTTTTTTAAGTTATTTTCTGGCAACAAACCATCTTCTATCGCGTCAAAACCAAACTCACAGAGGTCTAAGCGAACAACCATGTCATCCATACAGTGTTGCTGAAGGTATGTGTAGAAGTAAGATCTCAACAAATGCCCCTTAGCACTTCTGCTTGTAGGTGGCAAATCTTCAATATCTGTATTCTTTCCATGATGATACAGCCACAGTCTGAGTTCATCGAGAGATCTGCAAGATGACCCCTTTCGTAATAGCTGCACTAAGTATTCTTCTGCAGGTTTAAAGCTTTTTTCTATCTCATCCCAGTCATGTGATACTCCAAAGTTCTCCAAATATGCTGTAGATGCCCTAAAGGAAAAGAGGAGAAAAGGGAGGTGTACCATGATCCTGTTACACCCGGTATTTCTAAAATTTTAAATTAGTAAGAATTTTCAAAATAAGTAATAATATTCTCTATATTATTACATTTATTACAGGTATTATATTAAATGAGATAAAAGTTCTAAATAACCGATGTTCTAAAATTACTAACAAAAAAGTTGCAGGAGTTTTCAAAGACATAGATAAAAAAATTGAGAAAAAAAATCGTGTAGCTCCAAAATGATTGCAAAATTTTCTATACAGGGTGTTTCGAAAAGATTGGGACAACGCTTAGTCGTAGCATCTTGACGTCAAAACAAGGCGATTTAACTCAAAAAGTAGTGGTCTTACTCTTTTCGTTTTCAAGATACAGGGTGGCAAAGTAAAAAAACTGTATTCGTAATTTGTCTCTATCTTGGAGATTATTATACGTATCTATTTCAAAGTTGGTAAAGACATGTTTTTCAGGTCGCTAATTATAATGGTGATATTGCCGGTGCATTATTTTATAGATGGCGCTAGTTACAGAACTTTTACGTGACACTTTAAGCCATAACTTTTTTGAGGTTAGGTTTTGGACATCGTCTTCTATTATAATCGAAATGCAATTTAGTTTCCTGAAGAAAAGGTATACTTGTTTAAACGCGATAAAAAGCACCCTTTCAGAGAAATACGCGATTTATAACTTTGTCACACACCAGTTCGAAGAAATTCAACAATTTTTAAAAAGATTGGGACAAAGCTTAGCGTAGACTCTTCACATCAAAACAAGTCGATTTAACCCAAAATGTAGCGATCTAACTCTTTTCGTTTTCAAGATACAGAGTGGTATAATAAAAAAAATGTTTTCGTATTTTGTCTCTATCTCGGAGAATATTATACGTATCTACAACAAGCACTATTGACGATTTCAAGACATCATACTTGATGTACACCTGCTAGGTAAGAAACCGCTTTTAGGTACAATTGAATTTCCTCGAACTGGTGTGGGATAAAGTTGAAAATCGCGTATTTCTCTGAAAGCGTACATTTTATCGCGATTAAACAAATACACATTTTCTTTAGAAAACTAAATTGCGTTTCGATTATAATAGAAGACGATGTCCAAAATCTAACCTCAAAAAATTTATGGCTTAAAGTGTCACGTAAAAGTCCTGTGACTAGCGCCATCTATAAAATATGGCATCGGCAATATGACCATTGTAATTAGTGACCTGAAAAACACGTCGTTACCAACTTTGAAGTAGATACGTATAATAGTCTTCAAGATAGAGACAAATTACGAATACAATTTTTTTACTTTGCCACCCTGTATCTTGAAAACGAAAAGAGTTAGACCACTACTTTTTGAGTTAAATCGACTTGTTTTGATGTCAAGTATCTACGGCTAAGTGTTGTCCCAATCTTTTCGAAACACTCTGTATAATCAAAATTATACCCATATTATTTTTCGAGACAATGGCCCGGGGACTTTTAACTGAAACGCCTTATATATTACCTATAGGTATTCTAGAAATTATGGTTTGTCCAATGGTTTCGTTAGCACCCGGTATAGGTATGTATATGTACATTTTTCTTTTTGTATCACGTACCTACATATTTATCATATGCTAAACAATAATATGTAACATATAATTGATAAATCATTTATTCTGTACCTAAATAAGTTTCAAGAAAACATATTTGCGACTGGTTAGACATAGAAAACTTTGAGATTTATTTGACTTGCTCTGGAAGTTATTGAATCGGTAACATAAATCAAGTTACAAGGTTAATGTCAGAGTCTGCAACAGTTTAAAGAAGAATGTGCTGTGTGGTATTGTTTATATTAGTTAATGATCGAAGAAGGAGATTCCTAATAATGATTAATGAATAATATCTGCATAATATCTAATTTGATTTATTTACTTTTTTTTTTGTTACTTTGTTTGTGTACTGTATATACAGAGTGACCCATTCAAAAGCGGACCACCCCTTTAAAAATGCAATTTTTTTATCGATTTGAACTATTTTAGTATGGAAAATGCTTCTGGGCGTGCATATGGGGGGCCACCTACGTAAAAATGGGGCGACATGCTACAGATCTACAGATCTAGCCAGCCGTTCTGTTTGAACGTTTTATAATATGATTTCTTAAGATAAATAAAATTTTTAATCACAATCTGAAGCAAAAGAAGCATACCAAATTTGATCTAAATCGATCAACAAATGGCCGAGATATTGGAGTGTAGTGGTGAAAAGTGAGACACACTGTATTACTAAATATCAATTTTATGGACTCTTACCTGCTTGATTTACTTATTTACCCCCCAACTCTTTCACGGAATAAGATGAAAATATAATCTAGTTCCAGATCTCATTAAAATACATACGTGTACCAAATTTCAAGTCAATATCTTAAACGGTTCCAGAGTAATCGTGCGCACAAAAAAAGTTACAGACAGACCGACAGACAGACAGAATTTTTTTTTGCTCATACTTAAAATCTCGACGTTTCATGACATTCTAAGCCTGTGTGAGCAATAAAAATTAAAAAAATTTTTTTTGTTTACCATACTTCCACTGGATGTGTAAGTAACTAGAAATTTTCGTGTTTTTTTTTTAACAAAATAGCAGATCGGATTTGGACCTATGCAGTTTTATTCACAACTTATTTACAAATATTTTGATTTTCTGTTTGATCTGATCCGATGAACAGAACCCGAGGTATTAAAAAAAAAACAAAACAAAAACACGATTTTTAAAATTAACACTTGTTTTTCAAAAAACGGTTACTTCCCAGATTCGTAAAAACTTTAGTTGTAATTTGCTGATAACATACAGATTGCATTTCACAAAAAATACCCCCCCAAACAATCGTTGAAAAAATTATTGGGCAAATTCAAGTTATCGAAATAGGAATCAGCACCAAAATAGGAATCAAGTTTTATGTCAAGATGAGTTTAGGTATGACAAATACGAAAATAAAATAAATAATGTAAATATCGAGGTACCTAATCAAATAAAACTTAATATTAGAAATTTTTACATATTTATTTTAAAAATATGTTAATTTTGACATTTTGCATTTTAGATGAATTTTGTAATTCAAGAACCAAGGTCTTCACTAATGTTGATATGAAAATCAACTAAAAGCATTTACGAAGGTCAGCAATATTAGAAAACGAAATTCGAACACGATTACAATTTTTCTCCTATTTCTATATTGCTATTCATTTTATATATCATGCACTACTGACTTAGCATAATGTACTGTCGTGCGCAAAAAAATGGGACACGTTTTATACGTATTTTTGGTAAAATCTAGTTGTGTACATCTAACTTCAATTTTTGTGACATTGTCAGTTATTATATTTCGTGTCGCCGTTCTCAAATTACATTCTACTTGTAGTCGCAATTTTGTCGCAGCGCTGACCTCGAACTTCAAAGAAAAATGTTTTGTCTAGCAAAACTTGGGTTTAACACTGGCACCATTCATCTCCCTGTTTCGAATCCCGGATTATATCATCACTGCAATTTTTCGAGCGCTAGAAATCGGACGTGTTTTTAGTTCTGTGTTCGTGTGATTTGTGTTAAACTTAACAATGATTATACAAAATATTTCCAACAAGGAAACGGAAATTACAAGATTTTTTGGAATCCTTTTTGAGCAGCTCAAGTAAGTCTCAGTTAATTCTTCACTTGCCCGATTGCGAAACATTGACATTCTTTTGTTACATTCATGAAATGCACAACCAGCATTGCCAGTGTCAGTACATTCGTACTGAAATCAGTAACTTTTATGGTGTCAATACATTTTTTGTATGAATTTTTACTAGCTTGATTCAAAACAATTTATTCGGGAAACGAAATAAAAAAATTGTTTGAGATTTCGCTCCCCGCTCATCAATTTTAGTTACTTACATCAGTACTTTTTTCTTAAAATCAGCACCTTTTGTGTTTCGATACCAGTACGTGAATTGTTTATCAACTGGCAACGCTGCGCATAACTGATTAGTAAACTAATAGCTGCTAGCTCTGCTAAATTCGGCGGGTCATACCTACAGAATCTCGAGAAGGCAGAATGTTTGGCTTTACAAAATCTGCGCAAAATTATACAGGTATACAATTATACACTTTCGGATGTTCTAATCTCAGCCTTGAGATGGTGGCATCGTACCTTACGTAAATTCAGGAGTAGAGATCACTACCACTCCATTTGTTTTTAAAATATACAAGTAACACAGTCAGATTAGCTTGAGGCACGTCATGGAAAGGAATTGCAACACACGGATACTGGAATTTAAGTGAACAGAAATATCACATATAGATTTTGAATTGCTGACCGCCTTCAATACTTTGCAAGCATTTGGATAAGATATTCCAAATTGTAGTTTTTTTTTTTTTACGAATCGAAATACCCCACCAATTCTTGAATTAATCAAATGGGGAGTGTAAGATATTCACGTCTTACCAGAATTCACGATCTATTTGACAGTGGTGAGTAGCAAAGAATATTTTTATTCTCATTTTCTACGTAAATACCAAATGCAAGGGAAGCGGACTTAGAAACGAGGTTTAAATTGAATATTAGTTAGCAAATTATGCTTTTCATCGGTTTTTTATTTTTTTAAAACAGCGCAATGCGTAAGTGCTGCTGTTCTCTTTTCCGCACTTTCTTGGTGTTCTTTAGATTACAGTGTAATGCTTTTTGTTTGTTTTTAAACAGTGCAATGCTTAAGCGCTGCTGTTCTTTTTTCCGCACTTTGGCGTTTTCAGTGAAATGCGTAAGCGCTGCTGTTCAGCTTTCTGGATGGTGTGTTTTAAAACAGTCCACTGCGTAAGCGCTGCTGTTTTCTTTTCCCCACTTTGGTGCTCTTAGCTAATAGTGAAATGCGTAAGCACTGCTGTTCAGCTTTCTCGGCGGTTTGCTTTAAAACAGCGTAATGCGTAAGCGCTGCTGTTCTCTTTTTCGCACTTTCTTAGTGTTCTTTAGATTACAGTGTAATGCTTTTTCTCAAGCTAACAGTGAAATGCGTAAGCGCTGCTGTTTTCTTTTCCACACTTTGGTGCTCTTAGCTAACAGTGAAATGCATAAGCACTGCTGTTCAGCTTTCTAGTCGGTTTGTTTTAAAACAGCGTAATGCGTAAGCGCTGCTGTTCTCTTTTTCGCACCTTGGTTATCCAAGCTAGCAGTAAAATGCGTAAGCCCTGCTGTTCAGCTTTCTGGGGTAGTGTATAATCGAGCATAATTATACAGTCGGTGGAAAATGCCTAGAGCTTTTCCCTACTTCCATTCCTTTCTCAGGTACTAAGCCTTTTTACAGTGTAATGCGTAAGCGCTGCTGTTTTCCTTCCGCACTTTGGTGCGCTTAGCTAACAGTGAAATGCGTAAGCGCTGCTGTTCAGCTTTCTGGGCGTAGTGTATAATCGACTCTAATTATACAGGGTGGAAAATACCTAGTGTTTTTCCATACTACCTGACATCCCTTTCTCAGGTGCTTAGCCTTTTTACAGTGAAATGCGTAAGCGCTGCTGTTTTCTGGCTCCGCCCAGCCCCCCTTTTTTCCTCAAATATTTTTATTCCGTCTTGATGTTAGCTACACTTTCTTCCAGATTCCAGTGTTTCTGATGCTGAGGAATCAGCACATTCCATTAGTGACTCGTAACGATGACCAAAATATCTCGCCATCTGGCTAGTACTGTGGAACCAGGCACTCCCAGTAACTAACAACAGAGCGTTCTTTCGCTTATTGACAATAAATCTATTCCACATATTGCTGGTACAGAAATCTCTGAGAATTTCTTTTGTACTGTCAAGTCTTGCACATCATGGTAGAGCGAGACCTCCTGAAGTTCACAATAGCTTGTTGCCTGAAGATTGTATATTTTGTAAGGCTTTGCAACCATTCGAGTTGAATCCAGAAATCAAATCTTGTCTGGACAACGTTCAACAGTTTTTCTCTGCAGGCTCAGCTTCAATTAACAGCTGTGATTACTACGCTGGCTCTTCCATTTAACATACATTTCATAGCGGTGCACTCACGCCCTCAACTCAAAGGCCGCTTGAAGCAAAAGGAAGAGGAGGGGAGGAGTAAGTATAACATACAACGTCAACGCCAATGGTAACGTCAATGACAGTAACCCGGGTGGGTTCTTTTCTGCTCATACTGGCCATTTATGTCAATATTTAGAAAACAATCACAACTTTCTAGATTAGGTGTCTGGATAGAAGATCCGTGTCTTCCGTTTCAAGGCTTCATTCCAAATCGAAGCCATCATTCATCAGAGGCAACTCTGGTGCAAGGTGTTCAGAAATTTGTTAAAATTGGTGCTGTGTCTAAGACAACTTCTTGCAAGGATCGGTTTCTATCACCATTTTTTCTGGTCCCAAAATCAGATGGGATACAACGGTTCATTTGAAACCTGAAAAGCCTTATTAAGTCTTTAGAAGCTCCGCATTTTCAACTGAAATATTATCGAACAGTTTTAAAATTGATATTTACAACTGTTATTTATAAAAAAAAAAAAAAAAGAAAGCTTGATCTATATGATGCGTACTTTCTAATAAGCAAATGGACGAAAAATCCGGGTTGTAATTCGCATGTTATCAACTTTGAACGTCCTTATGAATTACCACAAGAGTCAATTAACGCCAACTAGACAGTGCCAATATCTCGGCTTATTTTTTGTTAATCAAAAATGTTAAGTTCTATTCCAATAAAACATACCATTATTTTAACATTAATGACGGTGCTACCGTTATACTCATCATTCCAAGCTGACCCACACGGCCATGGTATCCTGTTTTTAGTAAAACTACAAATAACCTAACCTTTACAGTTCAAGCTAAATATGAATTTGCTGTTATCTCCTTTCAGAACGCCACATCCCTTACGGAGAAGAATTTCCCTGGAGGTTGGCGCTTTATTCGGAAGGCCTTCCTTTAGAGGTCGTTCCTGCAACATCTCCACACGCCATTAAATACAGCGATATAACTCTTTTATAACAAATGGTGGAATTTTTGCGTACGTCGACAACAGCATACATACGTTTATTATATTCAATGATTCATTCACTATAGATTTTCTCAATAAACAATTTGACAGTGGTGCATCTTTTTCACCACTCAACTCTCAAAGTTCCACAATAGCTCTTATTTTTCCATTAGGGCAGAACATAAACTTCTCCTTAAAAGGATTTTAAAAAAGTTATTTTCATCAACGTCCATCTCGACCAAAATATCACTCCTGGGAAACTACATTCAGCTATCTTTCACCCTTTAGAAATTTTATCTATTGGGTTATTACTAAAATGTTAACCTGATAAGCTTTAGTGACTGGTCATAGACACCAATTTTTTTTTTCTTTCCATCCACATTAACAATATCAAATTCTTCACGGATAGGTTAGAAATTCGTACATCTGATAGAATGAAAACCAACAGTCCCCGAAATTTTCAACCCTTAATGGTCATACCTTTCTCACGGAGAATCCTTCTCTCTGTTTAGCTTCAGTTATACAGACGTATCTTACCCGTACCAACGACGTTCGCCCAGAAATCGTAACTTATTTTATTTTCACAGCTTCAAAAACCTATCCATCCAGCTCTATCCGACAAATTAATCACTGGATTAAAAAGGACCTCAAAACTGTGAGCATTGATATAACCCAATTACCAATACTCGTTATGCAGCTTCATCAGCCGTCTTAAGAGCGGGTGTATCTGTAAAGCTTATTCGTATAGCTGCTGGATGGACAGAGAGTTCACAAATGTTTACAAGATTTTATAATAGATAGGTTTTTGCTGATTCTTCTTCGTTTGCTAGAAATGTAACACTTAGTGCCATAAAACTGTTTAGTGATCTTTTGGTTATACCTTGATGTCATTCCTCAAGATAATAAAGTTTTGTTCCTATCTAGTTCGTTCTCTTTAAACATCTACAAGTAGTATGTAATTTGAGAACGGCGACACGAAATATAATTAACAGATCAATCGACTTACCTGAAGGAAGGTTGATCCAAATTATATGAGTGTCGCCGTTCGAAGAATTACATTCCCTTCCCTTTCTTCTCTTCACCCCACCCTATTTTAAGGCGAACGATCTAGGACAAAACTTCCTCAAGATTGCAGTGATGATATAATCCGGGATTCGATACAGGGAGATGAATGGTGCCAGTGTTAAACCCAAGTTTTGCTAGACAAAACATTTTTCTTTGAAGTTCGAGGTCAGCGCTGCGACAAAATTGCGACTACAAGTAGAATGTAATTCTTCGAACGGCGACACTCATATAATTTGGATCAACCTTCCTTCAGGTAAGTCGATTGATCTGTTAATTTGTCATTACATATTCAAATAGAGACAGATTTACATTAGAAAAAAATAGTTGTCCTATTTTTTTTTGCTCACGACAGTACACCAGTATTTTTAAAAGGTTAATAAATTATCTAGCTATCTATTTAGTTAATAAACATAAACATTCATTTGAAATTAATTAGATCTTGGAAGTATCACCATCCACTGGCAAATACCTTGACTTACTATGGTTTTATGGCTACTGGTAGTACTGATATGTATGTACCTGAAGTTTTGAACGTTCACTTGAACGAATTTCATATGAAAATTTCCAGTTAATCGACTTAGGCGTACAATTTTTCTGGTAATATTTGCTGGCAACGATACATCGTTGCCAGCAAATGTTACCAGAAAAATTGTACGTCTAAGTCAATATGTAGTTTTTATTGATTATTCCTTTTCATATGAAATTCGTTCAAGTGAACGTTCGAAACTTCAGGTACATTGATATGTAAATAATTTTTGGTGATTTTTGGAGTGCCACACGGTTTGTTTGTATCCCAAAATTTGGAACATGCTACGGGTATTTTCCTGATGTAGGTTGCCCTAGTGAATGTCTACTTACAATAGACATCTGCAAGTAGGACAAGATACTTCACCAAAAGCAATTATTTGTGTTCCATTGTGTCAAAAAGTGACGATTTTTGAATCTAAAAAAATTTTTTCCATCCCAGAATTTTTTTATGAACGGGGAGGAAAAATCAAAAAAAAAACAGGCGCCGGCTGGGGCCTTTGGTCTCCCGGGGCACTGCCCCGGTTTGCCCTGCCATAGCTACGCCTCTGACCAGAGGCATAGCGTCATCTGGGGGTATCAGGATGCGTAATTGCTATAAAATTTTCGTGGTTGAGGAGCTGTGTAATGCAGTAGATTAAAACTTGCCAACTCTGGTATTTACATAGGTTACACGCAGCTCTCTGACGGCGAAAAAATGTGAAGATTTCGCACTCAACATAAGTTTACCTATATCACTTTTTTTTGCAAAAAAAAACAAATATGATAAATCGAATTTGGATCTATGTAGTTTTATTCATAATTTAATTACAAACATTTTGATTTTCTGTTTGGCTTGATCCGATGAACAGAACCAGCGATATTAAAAAAAAAACGAGACAAAAACACGGTTTTCAAAATTAAAACGTAATTTCCAAAAACCTCTCAACTTCCAGATTGGACTGGTCTTTACGCATATTTTTGGTAGGTACATAGCAAATATATTTCTGGTACTAGCATATTATTATACCTAGTTCTCATTTATTATTTTCGGTGATTACTGATCAAGTAATCTTTTGGTAACCAACGAGGTAACCTTCGAGGTAACCAATGCAATGATTAAAATTGACAGAAAAAGTTGGTGCTCATATAAATTATCTCAAATATGAATAGGCATACGTATACGTCTTATCTCCCATCTCCGTATGGTATTATACTTCATTTCTAAGTTTACTCCATTTACTTCCACATCTAGTGGAAGTATAGTAACAACAAAAATTTTTTAAAATTTTTGTATTGTTCAAATAGGCTTAAAATGTCATGAGACGTCGAGACATTAAGTTTGAGGGAAAAAAAATTCTGTCTGTCGGTCTGTCTGTTACTTTTTTTGTGCGCACGTTTACTCTGGAACAGTTTAAGATATTGACTTGAAATTTGGTACACGTATGTACTTTAACGAGATCTGGTACTAGATTATATTTTCATCTTGTTCCGTCGAAGGGTTGGGGGGGGGGGGGGGGGGGGTAAACTGGGGTAAATTTGGGGTAAATAGGTAAATCAAGCAGGTAAGAGTCCATAAAATTGGTATTTAGTATATACAAGAGAAGCTAAGATCTCAAAAAATTTTTTGGCATTAGCCAAAACCTCCCCATTACCAGTGCATTCTTAAAGTGCATCTTTTCAAGTGATGAAGAAAAAATTCATATCTTCCAGAAAAAACTCCCGAATCATACGAATTTCAGTACCCGGGGTTTTTTTGAGTCGCTGGACCTGAATGTGATGTCCATATGCGCCCCCTGTGTATCTGGAGGTCAGGACGGCACCAGGAACGTCATCACCTGGAGTTCCCTGTAAACTCATGGAAAAACGATCGAAACTCGTTACCCGGGGGTTTTTCGGGTCGCTCGTCCCGAATCTGACATCGGCAACCTCCTCCGGAGGGCCTGGTGCGCGTGACCTGGCTAATAACGTCATCTCCTGGAGTTTTACTGAAATTACTTATCAAATCGATCGAAACTCGTTACCCGGGGGGTTTTAGTGTCGCTCGTCCCGAATCTGACATCGGCATCCTCTTATCGTATATAAAAAAACTTTTCTTAATTTTAGAGTTTATTCTAAATATCGTCCGCCTCATCAACTGATACGTTAGTACTTTCTTCATCGAGAGTGTCATTTTCGGCGGCAATTAATTGTTCTGTGGAATATTTCTCGACGTTGGTGCAATTTGAGCCGGCACAATGATGATTCGGGAGTTTTTTCTGGAAGATATGAATTTTTTCTTCATCATTTGAAAAGATGCACTTATAAGAATGCATTTTTCGATGCAGCAATGCAATTTCAAAAAAATACAAGACCAAAATATGGCACAAAGTTTCTAGACGAGTTAACGAAGTAAATGCAAAAAACCACATCTCCATCCGACTTAGGTACTGCAAAAAAAATTGAAGGTTGACTGCTATATTTCCTCGCCTTACACGTTTAACATACTATCATTAAAATGTAGTTCATCATATAGGTTAGAGAATATCAAAAAGCACACAACTTTATCTTGTCCAGGGCATTAAAGTGATTTACAAACATTTTACGCTCATGTATAAAGAATATCAATGTAAATTTCTCGGTAAATTTCTTATCATTTAAGCACTTATTTATAACAATTACAGAGATACTTACGTAATAAACCTTGGAAATAGTCTGGTGTCATATATTTATGAAAAAAATATATAAGTATATAAACACACGTTTATTTATTTACATTTGCAAGTTAAACGCAAAATTCTCATGTCATGATGTTTTCGTATTATGCTTTTCTCAACACTTTTCTTATAAATACACAAATTAAAATATAGGTATTCTAAATGTACCTGAAGTTTCGAACGTTCACTTGGGTGTAAAAACTTAAGTATTGTGGATATTGTCAGCAAATGTGGCAATGAAGTGTTTACGCCTAAATCGATGTGTAGTTTTTTACTTCCACATCCAGTGGAAGTATGGTAACGACAAAAAAATTTTAAAAAATTTTTATTGTTCAAATAGGCTTAGAATGTCACGAAACGTCGAGATTTTAAGTTTGAGAGAAAAAAAAATTTCTGTCTGTCGGTCTGTCTGTAACTTTTTTTGTGCGCACGTTTACTCTGGAACCGTTTGAGATATTGACTTGAAATTTGGTACACGTATGTACTTTAACGAGATCTAGAACTAGATTATATTTTCATCTTGTTCCGTCGAAGGGTTGGGGGGTAAATTGGGGTAAATTTGGGGAAAATAGGTAAATCAAGCAGGTAAGGGTCCATAAAATTGGTATTTAGTATACACAAGAGAAGCTGAGGTCTCAAAAAAAATTTTGGCATTAGCCACCCCCATTATTAAAGGGGATGAAAAAAAATTGTGAATTAGGGTGTGTACAAGAACCAGAAACCTCAAAATGTTTTTTACTTCATCCACCCCCACCCCGCTACCGATGTGGGGTATCATTTTATGGGTTTTTGGGGTAGAGGATTTCAAATATTATATTATTAATGTTCCATAAACAATTATTTCCACATACAAAATTTTTTCGTTGTGAGTGACTTAGATAAAAAATCTGGATGTGGAAGTAGTGATTCCTTGGGCAGCGATTTTTATTAATTACTTCCACGTCCAGTGGAAGTATAGTAACGACAAAAAAATGTTTGAAAATTTTACTTCCACGTCCAGTGGAAGTATAGTAACGACAAAAAAATTTTTAAAAATTTTTATTGTCCAAATAGGCTTAAAATGTCATGAAACGTCGAGATTTTAAGTTTGAGCGAAAAAAAAATTTCTGTTTGTCTGTCGGTCTGTCTGTCTGTAACTTTTATTGTGCGCACGTTTACTCTGGAACCGTTTAAGATATTGACTTGAAATTTGGTACACATATGTACTTTAACGAGATCTAGAACTAGATTATATTTTCATCTTGTTCCGTCGAAGGGTTGGGGGGTAAATTGGGGTAAATTTGGGGTAAATAGGTCAATCAAGCAGGTAATAGTCCATAAAATTGGTATTTAGTATATACAAGAGAAGCTAAGGTCCCAAAAAATTTTTGGCATTAGCCACCCCCATTACCACCCCCACCCCTTATTAAAGGGGATGAAAAAAAATTGTGATTTAGTGTACCTATGTACAGGAACCAGAAACCTCAAAATATTTTTTTACTTCATCCACCCCCACTACCAGCCTCCTATCACCACCCCCCACCCCACTACCGATGCGGGGTATCGTTTTATGGGTTTTGGGGGTAGAGGATTTCAAATATTATATTATTAAAGTTCCATAAACAGTTATTTTCACATACAAAGTTTTTTTCGTTGTGAGTGACTTGGATAGAGAATCTGGATGTGGAAGTAGTGATTTCTTTGGCAGCGGTTTTTATTGTTCAAATAGGTTTAGAATGTCATGAAACGTCAAGATTTTAAGTTTGAGCGAAAAAAAATTTCTGTCTGTCGGTCTGTCTGTTACTTTTTTTTTGTGCGCACGATTAGGTACTATGGAACCGTTTAAGATATTGACTTGAAATTTGGTACACGTATGTATTTTAGCGAGATCTGGGACTAGATTATTTTAGCTAAGTTGACACCAATGTTTCAAGGATAGATGAGGAGATAGCGTCAGAGACGCGTCATCGCGCGTGTGTCTAGCTTCTACGATTTCAAATTAGAATACCATGCAACCTGTACAGTGTTTATAGATCTTCTATTATTTTCTTGATTCTATAATAAGTAGGTTACCTCAAGTAGTATGGATGGGCAATAGGTTTTCCCGAGTATTATGGATGCGCAGTGGCTTTTCTCGAGTACTATAGGTGCGCAGTAGGTTACCTCAAGTAGTATAGATGCGCAGTGGGTTTCTTCAAGTCAAATTGATGCGCAGTAGGTTTCCTCGAGTATTATGGATGTGCATTCCTTGAGAACCATTGATGCGCAGTAGGATACCACGGGAGGTATGGATGCGCAGTGAGTTACCTCAAGTAGTATGGTTGCGCAGTAGATTACTTCAAGTAGTGTGAATGCGCAGTGGGTTTCCTCGAAGAAAATGCTTGAAGTAGAAGCTTTACTTCTATCGTGCAGTCCACGGCACACAATGATTTTTTATATCTTTGTCATGCCATTTTTTGCGTATTACTTCCACATTCAGTGGAGTGCAAATATAGTATTTTCCTCGGTATTTTCGTTGTAAGCAAGGTTGGAAAAAACGTTTTTTTTTTGTTTAAAAATTTTTTTCAATATTTTAAATGGTATATTTTAAACTGAGTTTTACACAGTTGCTTAAAACATCACATTGTGTATTAAGAGTATGATTTGCGGTAGGACACATAATATTTTCATTGATATATATGAAAAAGGTATATACGGGTGGGCGTGCACCTTTGACCAATGAAATATGCCCAAAGGCGGAGATAAACATATTGTGTAATATAAGAGAAATAGTTCAAATATATTTCTGTCGTACAGAGTCGAATTCGCGTTGGGTGCACAAGAATTTTTATTTAAAGTAATTTGAGTAGGAAAACTGAATGCGGTTGTAGTGATTCCTTAGGCAGTGGTTTTTAATTAAAAGAAAATACTATCTGTAGGTACATAATGTATATTTACAGTGTACAGGGTGTCCTAGTTAACGCGTTATGTCCGATTTTCTCGGTAGTTTTTGAGATAAGTATTTTTTTTCCGGGGAATCGATGCCGCTAAGAAACATATAATTGAACATCAAAGAAGAATTGATCGTATTATTTATGTTCTTAATTGACTATTAAAGGAAAATAAAAAAGGCATGTAAATTTTAAATATCACTTCCGGTTTACATGGAAATGGCGTTCTTTTTCTTGAAAATAGAATATTAATTACTTCCACATCCAGTGGAAGTATAGTAACAAAAAAATTTTTGGAAATTTTTATTGTTCAGATAGGCTTAGACTGTCATGAAAGGTCGACATTTTAAGTTTCCGCGAAAAAAAATTTCTGTCTGTCTGTCGGTCTAACTTTTTTTGTGCGCTCGATTACTCTGGAACCGTTTAAGATATTGACTTGAAATTTGGTAGACGTATGTACTTTAACGGGATCTGGAACTAGATTATATTTTCATCTTATTCCATCGAAGGGTTGGAGTGTAAATTGGGGTAAATGGGGAGGTAAACAGGTAAATCAAGCAGGTAAGAGTCCTAAAATTGGTATTTAGTATATATAAGAGAAGCTAAGGTCTCGAAAAATTTTTTGATATTAGCTACCCCCATTACCCCATTTTTTAAGGGGACAAAAAAAAGTGTGATTTAGTGTATGTACAAGAACCAAAAACTTCAAAATATTTTTTTACTTTATAGTCCAAAAATTTTTATTGAAAAATTACCAAAAATCCTCGCTATGTTGGGGTGATTTCTATTACGAATAACTGGCAAAATAAGGATACATATATTACTTCCACATCCAGTGGAAGTATAGTAACGACAAAAAATTTTTTTTAAATTTTTATTGTTCAAATAGGCTTAGAATGTCATGAAACGTCGAAATTTTAAGTTTGAGTGAAAAAAAAATTTCTGTCGGTCTGTAACTTTTTTTTTGTGCGCACGTTTACTCTGGAACCGTTTGAGATATTGACTTGAAATTTGGTACACATATGTACTTTAATGAGATCTAGAACTAGATTATATTTTCATCTTGTTCCGTCGAAGGGTTGGGGGGTAAATTGGGGTAAATTTGGGGTAAATAGGTAAATAAAGCAGGTAAGAGTTCATAAAATTGGTATTTACTATATACAAGAGAAGCCAAGGTCTCAAAAAAAATTTTGGCATTAGCCACCCCCACCCCATTATTAAAGAGGATGGAAAACAAAATTTGATTTATTGTGTGTACAAGAATCAGAAACCTCAAAATATTTTTTTACCTTATCCACCCCCACTGCCACCCTCTATCACCACCCCCCACCCCCCACCCCACTACCGATGTGGGTTATCGTTTTATGGGTTTTTGAGGCAGACGAATTCAAATATTATATTATTAAACAATTATTTCCACATTCAACATTTTTTCGTTGTAAGTGACTTGGATAGAAAATCTGGATGTGGAAGTAGTGATTCCTTGGGCAGCGGTTTTTTTTTATTGTTAAATTAGTGTACAATATCGATAATTCTATCATTTCCAATTGAAATTAAAATTTTGTGGACATGCCTATTGCAAGTCGCATTCTCCGAGATATGAACTTTACTTTGCTTTTTTTAAAATTAACACTCCATATATGTACCATTTGAAACGCCATAAAAAAAGCTTTGTTTTTATAATATGGTACTTATCTTAAACAAATTTTGTCTAATTTACTATAAATTTACAATTTATCAAATTAGCCATGGAAAACAAAAGTATGTAAATTAAAATAAACAATATGTTAGTTCTGTCTAATTTCACTTTATTTTAAATAAAATGGAGAATTTCAATAATTGATACAGTGTGTTTCACTTGAAATGGTAACACCCCAATAACTTTTTTATTTTTTTTCCGATTTGAATCACATTTTACTTACAAATTAGTATCTACTTATGACCAGAAAAACATTCGCCTCCTACGGTACCAAAGCCACCTGCGGTACCAAAAAATGTGGAGAAAATCGGAAAATCATATTAGGCATGTTTTTGTCGGAAAATTTTGTTAATAAAACTTGTTCAGAATTATCCAAAATGGCCAAAATTTAATCCAAATTAAAAAATGAAAAACTTGAAATTTTAAAAATTTTGAAAATAATTATTTAAAAAAAAACTGTAAATTGCTTTACAACTACCTGGCAGCTTGGGTTTCATTTCAAACAAAATTGTCATAGTACAGTTTTCTAAACGAAAAAACCCATTAAAATGATATTTTCGGACATTATTTTAATAAAAATGTATATATTTTTTATTTTGATTAAATTTTGGACTTAAGGTTTCTGAACAATTCTGAACAAGTTTCATTGACAAAATTTTCCAATAAAAATATGCTTAATATGATTTTTTGATTTTATCCGCATATTTTGGTACCGCAGATGGCTTTGCATTTGTAGGAGGTGCATTTTTTTCTGGTCATAAGTAGATCCTAATTTGTTCCATACTTAAGTAAAATTTGATTCAAATCAGAAAAAAAAATTAAAAAGTGAAACACACTGTATATTTTTCGGACTACCATGACTTAATGTAAGAAAACAAAACTTAATATCTACTATAGTTTTTAAGAAAAATACTGTGTCATATATCATTGGAAAGATTTTTCTATGGCCTTTCAAATGGTGTAAAGATATATTTAAAAAACCAAGGTAAAGCTCATATCTCCGAAATTCGACTTGTTTGAATTGTTTTGCTGAAATGATGTTTGGAAAATACATGTGATATCCCATAACTTTTATTTTTGAACTTATTTACGTAACTCCCAAAATAAAGAAGTTAAATGAGGTTCTAACGTTTGCACAACCACCCTGTACTGTTGACTATAATAAGGAACTTTAGTCTAGTTAATATAAAAAACACGTTCTCAAATAAATTAAACATGTTCTGATAGAACATATTAATAATAATAATTTTTTGTTTTTGTCTTTGGTGTTTTTCAAAAAAATTGCCGCCCTTGAATTTTGCCGCTAGAGCCCCTATAGCCCCCCCCCCTAAATACGCCACTGACTGCGCTCCGTCAGAAACCCTAAAATACCTATATGCATGTTTGGAGCATATTTAATGTCCGATATATCAAAAAATATTACAGCTAGATCTATCAATCCTTATATGTTTGAAATCAGGGATAAAGGATCTAAAAGAATATGTAAAAATATACAGGGTTTTCATTTAAAAAGCAACCCTCATTGTTATATCACGTGACATATGCAAGCAATTGTTTTTTAATTGCATTTAAAAAAATATGCATACAACCCTACAACTCTTATACGAAACTTTTTTTTATCTCCAATAATAACATAAATAAGGGGGGGGGTCAAAATATAGTTATAATTCGTCCGCTGTCCTGGATTCCTAAATTTTTAAAAAAATTCGTAACCCGCATCCCCGAAAATCTCCAGATATCGATTTTCATTCGAATACGACCAGAGATAACGAAATTCATCCGCCATCTTGGATTCCTAAATTTTGACCAAAAATTCGTAACCCGCATCCCCGAAAACCCCCAGATATCGATTTTCAGTCGAATAGGACCATAGATGACGAAATTCGTCCACCATCTTGGATTCCCAAATTTTGACCAAAAATTCGTAACCCGCATCCCCGAAAACCCCCAGATATCGATTTTCAGTCGAATAGGACCATAGATGACGAAATTCGTCCACCATCTTGGATTCCCAAATTTTGACCAAAAATTCGTAACCCGCATCCCCGAAAACCCCCAGACATCGATTTTCAGCCAAATAGGACCATAGATGACGAAATTCGTCCACCATCTTGGATTCCTAAATTTTGACCAAAAATTCGTAACCCGCATCCCCGACAACCCCGAGGTATCGATTTTCAGTCGAATAGGACCATAGATGACGAAATTCGTCCGTCATCTTGGAGTCCTAAATTTGATCAAAAATTCATAACCCGCATCCCCGAAAACTCGCAGACATCGATTTTCAGTCGAATAGGTCCATAGATGACGAAATTCGTCCGCCATCTTGGATTCCTAAATTTTGACCAAAAATTCGTAAACCGCATCCCCGAAAACCCCCAGATATCGATTTTCAGTCGAATAGGACCATAGATGACGAAATTCGTCCGCCATCTTGGATTCCTAAATATCTTAGCAGTATGAGATTCCTCGGAAAACCTACGTCAGACTGAATTTTGAACCATAAACTTATCTCAGAAACTACCGAGAAAACCGAGCATAGCGCGTTGACTGGGACACCCTGTACATTTGGCTTGGTAATAATTCCGAATAAATTGATTTCTGACCTAACTAAAAACCGCATTCAAATTTTCATAATAAAATTTGTAGGAGTGTTTATACAAAACGGTCCTCTCTATTTGGCACCTTTTATTTATGTATTAACATTTTCAAGAATTTCATCTATTAAGTCATTCCAGTAAGATAAAATAATTTATAAATAAATTTTAGATTACAATTACCAGAACTCCTAAATGCTTCCCTGGCAAGCATTCATTCGCGTCTGGTCTCCATTACAACAAGTTCCTCCCTAAAGTCTGAGAGCGTGTAAAGCTATGCGAATGCCGAGGCGAGTGCCATCTATTGACGGCAAAATGGGAAACTATTTATTGAATCTATGTTTGAAAATTAAGAGGTTATATTTTATCCACGTAATTAATTAAGGACTATCTAGGGCGTCACGATTTCGTTTTTTGTAAATTCCAATTTTTCGACGTCAATTTTTTCGTAGATCACATGTTTTTGATTAAAACAAAAAATTAAAAACGTGACGAACTAGAATATATATTTTAATACATACGTACAAAATTTGAAGTTTCTATCTTCAAAAATAAGCCGAATAATTCGTTTCTTCATTTCACTGATCGCAGATTATACTCTTAAATATATTTTTAAAACATTCTGTTTTAAACATGGCAACCCTGGTTGTAAGAGACTTGGATAGGAAGTCTGGATAAGGAAGTAGTGATTCCTTAGGCAGCGATTTTTTCCTTTTTGGGTACATTATTCATTATTTTAAAAATGATATCTAATGGAGTCAAATTAAGACTAAAAAATTCGCAAAGTGAATTGTCTGGTCAGGGCAGTTTTTTTGTTTTAACGTGTTCAAGGGATAAATTTAAATTCACACTTTCGTTTTGCAGTTTCTGCGAGGCAGGCGGCGTATTGTTTATTTCAACAATTTAATTTTTCAGACCGTGTTTTCCATCGGTTTTCTTTGAATATCTCGAAATATATAAGTCCTATGAAAAACAACAAAAAGAGAGAATGTGTTCGTTATGAGTTGTACAAAAAAAGTATATAAATTATAATTCATGCCAATTGTGATTATTATTTAAAAAAAAATTGAATATTGCAAGATTATGCGTTTCTCAACAAATCACTGTTCTTTCAAAAATGATTAATAATATTCAATGAAATTTTGGAGAAATATAGCTCTTATAAAGTACAATCACCACTTAAAATTTCATATCAAAACCATTATTAAACTGCTCAAATATACAATTGTAGCTAAAACTTTGCACCGAGCTTTGCACCCTTGTGAAATCCTGCCATCAAAACCAAGAAATGTGTACGGTGGCTCAAATGCTACAAGTACTTTAAGGTCACGGAGAAAACATTTTGTTTTTCAAAATTTAAACTCGTTTTGTTGCAGTTGTTTATAGTTTTCGAAATTTTAGTTGTAAACAAATTCAAGTAACTCTTTGTAAGTAGGTAAGCCAATTTTTGAAAAAAAAAAATAATGCTCTAAGTACTTGCATTAGGAGCTGAGATACGTTAGTTTTTACGTTTACGTAACTTATAAATAAACAAATCGATATTTCTTCTTAAAATTTGGGCTGGTGCTCGGGCTGGTGGCAAAGTATATTTTTGGGATTGAATTTACATTATTTACATAATTTGTTGATTTGTTAGTCTCTTGACTAAAGGAATATATATCCAAGGCCAAAATCGGAAAAAAAAATTGGGCTGGTTATTCTCAAATTCTCCCTGACCAGACAATTCACATTAAAATCCTAATTTGACTCCACTAATCTAAGTAGGTATTGTACCTACATAAGCGAATAGTACAAACATCAATACTTTTATGATTTGGTAAGTAACATTTTTTTATCTAAGTATTTAAATATAGGTGGTATTATTATATTAGAAAAAGTCAACATTTAGCTCGTAGGTACCTACCTTATCTAATTTTTAATAAGTCTGCTTGCACAGCAAATGAGCTGTAGTTAATTTGCGTTAAAAATATTAAGATTATTTACACTTAAAAACACCTATTTATCGAATAAAAATATATCGTTATTTTTCCATACCAAAATATTTACGTAACGACCTCTGTTTTTACCTCCCCAGGTAGATAGTGCACGTATCGAGGCACGTAGTTAAATAAAAAATATAGGTATTCATAGCTTATTAGCATCAACTTTTACAACAAAAAAACCGATCAAGTACCTATCTATTTTTAGAAAATATATAGGTAAACACAATCAAAACAAGTTTTAAAAACTTATTTCTAACTTTGCATCAATAAAAATAAATCATAAAATTAATATCAGCAAAAACAATATACTGAGATGTATTGTTACTTTATTGAATAGGTTACCTACTTTAATTTATTATTAGCTAATTTGTTTTTCATTTTCTTCTACCATCCATAATTTTACAGAAAAAAACTCTTCCCTAAGTGAAAATAACACAGGTATGTGCAAGAAATGTCACAATGAAGTGTCAAATAAAAAAACTGAAACTTGAAACACCTAACAGAACTAGAAAGTGTTAGAAGGTACTTACTTTTTAAATGTGGCCTCGTAGGACTTTATTTCCTTCCTTGAAAACTCGTGAAATTCGGTGTAAACATTCACCACTCTATACTTAATTTTCACCTCATTTCCATTATCAAGGGCCTCGTTAATTTCTTGCCTCCTCACTAAAACTTGGTTTAATTCCGAATCAGCTGGCATTTTTAACTCAGGTTTAATTCACACTTTAAATTTAGAAAGACGGTAAATAGTCTTTTTTTCACTGAGAATTTAGCACGGGCTCGTAGCCACACGTGAAGACAGAAGAACGAGTGTCAAAACAATATAATCTAGCAAGCGGTTCGCAACGAATGAATAACGAAAACAACGGCTGACAGAAGAAGCATGCTACGATTTAAAATTCGCGCAAGCGCCGATGTTGGAGAGCGGCATTCTCACGTGTGATTTAGATGGTTTTTCTACCTGAACCGTGCGCAACGTTGTTGGAGATTGCTTTGCATCTGCTGGAGACTGAAATCAGAAACAATAATACGATATTCGAGTAGGTACTCTAGGTACATACCTACGGTATGTGAATGCAAGGATTATTCCAGAAACTCATAGGTATTTAGGTATAGGTACTTGTGTGTAAAGAAAACGACCAAAAATATTTACTGTTTAGGTATGTGTTTATCGTTTTGCCTGTTCTTATCCCAAATATACAGAGAGGTTTCAAGAAATTGGCGGAATTGACGAATTTACGAATTTCTAACTACTATTAAAAATTTTAAGTACCTACTTAGTGATTAATTTAAAATACTCAAGTAGGTACATGTACCTTAGGTTTAGGTATTTCCATTATTAGGTACCTACCAGAGGCGTAGCGAGCCAACTTTTTTAGGGGGTTATTTTTCAATTTACCAACTTCATAAACTTCCCAACAAACACATTTACATTGGGCCGCTGTTGGGGGAATAACCCCTTGCCGGAAAACGAAACGTTGGTACAATGCTGGCTTCCAATGCATCTCCAGTATCAAAATGCGCCGGCGGCCGCTATTTTTACGACTTCAGCGGCCCGACGTTAAATTCCGACTTAAACCCATCAAACTTAATGGTCCTCTTCAGGCAAGATGCCGTTGTTCTGTATTTTTTGAAGAAGTAACGATTGACTACCAATGCTGGACTTACGTACTATCACATAATGTTTAAATAAGGTTCGCCTACAGTGAAATGTTGTTGGTCACACAAATGATGTACATTGGCATTACATCGGTCTATGCTTAAATAACTGAATCGTCCAGATTACTTTTGAAAGTCAAACCTGCATTGCACCATGGACCACCTAGGAAGCTCCTATAGCAGTTTATCCCTGGAGCAGGGGACATGGTTGCTTAAACAATGTTTCGACAGAATTACATATGTCATCTTTAGGTTCTCACTGATATATCAGTGAGAACCTCCGATTAAAGAACTGATATAAGTTCTTTAATCGGAGGTGAGAACCTAAAGATGGCATATGTAAAAACGTTGTTTAAGCAACCATGTCCCCTGCTCCAGGTGTAAACTACCATATAGGAGCTTCCTAGGTAGTGCATGGTGCAATGCAGGTTTGACTTTCAAAAGTAATCTGGACGATTCAGTACTTTAGGTATAGACCGATGTAATGCCAAGGTACATCAATTGCGTGACCAAAGACATTTAGCTGTTTACTCTACTGAGGTTTCTCTTTATTTGAACTGACTTAGTTCAGAAATTCTCAGTTCATGTAACGATGGTCCGTAGTAAGCAGCTACCAGCGAGAACCTAAAGATGACCGATGATTCTGTCGAAATGTTGTTTCCGCAACCATGGCTCCTCTAGGAGCCTATTAGAGTCGAGAGACTAGATCCTCCATAGACAGAGACACACACACGTATCAAATATTTCGGAAGATTAAAATCGGAACAAAAATAAGGTGTTCATTTTGACACACTGAAAATTATATTTCTAAATTTAAAAAACTGTCATAATGTTTCTATTGTTCGGATTATTATACTCTTTTTGTTCAGTTTTTAAAACAATTTTTTTTTGGAAATATCGGAAAACATAGAGGATGACCCATGCAAAAGAAATATGCTAAATTAAAATTTTTTGTTTTCAACATTATAATCTGCAAACCAATCTACAATACTTGTGAATCAACCAATGCAACTAAAAATAACAAGTTAATAATAGTGCACATACAGAGGACGACATTAAAACCTTACTCATTTTTAAAATTTTTATTTTTCATCATAGCAATGTTTTCGAGACATGGAAGTTATAGGACTATAAAATTTTTGACCAGTAAATCCGTGGTCAAATGGTTCGTTTTTTGTCATTTATTCCCACATGACTAAGTTTTTTTAAATTTATTTACTGTTCATAAATTGAATAGGCCTGTAACTTCGAAACGAATAAAAATCACACTACCACTTTTGTTTTTTAATCTTACAATTAAGTCTATGCTCCCAAAATTTGAACATAACGATATGAGACACCTGCAACTTAATTAGGCCATAAGTAACGACCCATTACCTTTAATATAGAATTTTTCTGTTTAAAATTTTTTTGCTAGTTTAAAAATTAAGTTACCACCATATGCATATTTATATTCAAAACTTCTTTTACATATTACCCATGTACGTTAATAATCACATGCATCATATAACACATACTGCTTGATTAGAATTGTCAACTGACATATTTGGGAACGTCTAAATGAAATTTTGATTAAATAAATATAACGTGGTTTTTAAATTTGCCCCTTCTAAAAAAATGAAAACCGGTACATTTCTATGAAGTCTTGACACATTATTTCTTAAGAACTGAGTCCAAGTTACTAAGAAAACATTAAAATTTATTCAATACGTTAACATTCAAAATCATCAAAACGCAGTTCTCTGAACATAATAAAATACATTTCATATTCCTTCTCCTGGTCTTATTTCTGTTATACTTTGCCTTTAATTATCTTCTTCCTCTTCTCGATTAGTAAAAGATCGTACCAAACCTGTTATGGTAGTTCCTATTTCCCATTGGATTTCCTCGTATTACAGCTGAAACAAGTTTTCTTACATAATATTTCCGGATTTATTTATTTTTTGACCTGATAGAAAACAAACCACATTTTTATTCTCCAGGACTTAAATCCTTAAAATTTAAAAAAACGTGAACATGTCCATTTAAACCTAAAGGTAGTCTTTATTACAGGTTCAAAGCAGTACGATTCAGAATATTTGTTTTAATGTTATGCAACAAAATTTCAGACAATTAGGAATTGTTTAATATGCATATTGTGATTTTAATATATTTTGTACCTTATACATACATTCGTACTGTCCGTGTTGTACCTTTTTTTAATATTAACAATTTATATGACCTATACTTAAAATATGTTACCCACTTTTACTAATTATGTATTAGTTTTGACTTACCAAATATGCACGTAATGTATCACATAATGGGTAATAAAGAATTTAATTTAATATACAATACACAAGTGTAGATCCGGCCATTGTAAAATCCGAAATAAAAAAAACACCTCGAAAACAACACTTGGAGGGTCTAAATTAAAGTACCTACTTGTATATTCGTGCATATTATACCCTCATTTTGGAATTTTGGTAACCGACATCTCAAAAAAATATAGGGTAATGGTCATTAATTTTCAATGGCATGATATTGTTAAAAGAGTAATGCTTGAAAATTTTTCACGTGTTTTGTAAACATGTTAAGAGTATTTTCACAGAGAAGAACCTACGTTTGTGAGATATATTCATAGGTTTCATATTGTTTTTAATTTTTAAGAGTAGCCCATAATGATCGGTCAACTCACTGACAACTAGAGATGCTAAATACTGATCGGATTTTAAATCTGTACACAAATAATCAATACATGTTGCTGAGGTAAAAGATATTCTTGTTGGTTCTTTAATTGTGACTGCTAAATTAAATGAATTAAGAATGTCATCCAATTCATCCCGATATTTGCCGTTTTGTAAGTAATCAATTTTAAAGTCTCCCGTAATAATGAAATATTTAGATTTAAATTTGCAAGAGAAATAATTAAGGCAGTGATTTAATTGGTCTAAGTACTCCTTTGGATCAGAGTCCGGGGTTCTATAGATGCACAATATAATAAAATCTTGTTCAGCTATATTAACTCTTACACCACAACACTCAAATACCTTAATGATACTAAAGTTGTCTATTTCTGGCAGTTCGTTATATGTTAGATGAGATTTAATATAAATTATACTACCACCATAGCCGTTTGGCCTACAAAAGTTACTCACATTTATATAGTCCTCAAGAATAGTTTCTTTTAGTTCTTTGGGATGAAGCCAGTGTTCTGTTAGACATAAAATGGATATATTTTCCTCCTTACATATAATTTCGAGTTCAGTGAGTTTATTTCTAAGGCTTTGAATATTTTGTTGTAAGATATTAATATTGTTAGTGGTTGGTTTGTCTTCGAAATCATTTGTGTTAACAACTGCTTTTTTTTTTGGTGATTTCTTGGTCCACTGTAAAATTTTGTATTTCTTCGCTTCTTTTCTTGGGAAATCGATAAGCATCAACGATGACATCTTCAGGCCAGAAATTTAGAGATTTAAAGCATTTTTCTAATCTCTGTGGTACTCCAATTTTAAAAGCTGCTATACCAGGTGGTGTATACCTGAGATTTAGCTTTTCAATTCATAACTATCTTCAGCAACCTCATTTAAAACTTCTAAAATGTCTTCAGTTGTCGCTACTAAAACCCGACAAAAAGATCCAACTTTTCCTTTGTACCACCTGTAATTTTTTCAATGCATTGCTAGGATTTTTATTACCAGGGCATATTTTTCTGGATAATTGGGTATACCTTTTTCTTCTATTTTGTTGTATGTTCCACTCTTCCTCGTGATTAACAGATTCGCGATTATTTGGCACTCCTTCTATATTTGAATTTGGCGGAAATTCAGTGTTTATGTTTCTTTTCTTGTCTACACTTTTTGCTTCGGTTGGAAGAGTAGTTGCTTTATCTACATTTTTTTTTGTTTACTTCATTGATTTCAGGGTTACTAATCCATTTATTTTTTCGGTGTGATTGTTTTTATTTAAGTTTTTATTAACATCATGCTGCATTTTTTGGCTATTATTAAATAATTTTTCTTCTAGTGAGGCAATTTTTTCTAGTAATAATCAATTGTGATCCTTAAGCAAATTGTTTTTAACATGGGTTTTACTTACTAACTGATGTAATAAAGTATTTTTCTCTCTTTCAGCTTTCAATTGTGATTCTAAAAGCACTTGAGTAGCTGCCTGACAGCAGATTATTTTCGATTTTTCTAACATTGGAAATTTGAAGCGCATTGCACAGCTTTGATGATATATTTCACTACAATTAATGCACACCTTAACTGAACATTTTTTATTTGGACACTTAAATTCGCACTCATTTTCACATAAATTCGTAGAGTTCTCATCACCCAATTCATCATTGTCGGCCATCTTGCCAGACATCTGAGACTGTTGAATAAACCCGTAGCGTAGAAAAAGCAAAGGGTATTAACTCCAAATTGGGATCTAATTTCGTACAAATGGTACCAGTTATGGAAAACGTATTTACAAGATTTTATTTAACTTTCCCTATTTGTATGTTAATATGTTTAGGTTAATCAAATCTTGCAAGTCAATTTTGAACCACTTAACGACGTCCAATTTTGCATACACGTGTAGTTCTGGTGGAAATACAATAATATGGTACCAAAAAGTGTGTTTTTTAGTTTTTTAATTTATAATTTGATTGGATAGTGTATACACTCAGACGTTGCATTCAAAGAAATGCCGGAGGATTCGGTACTTTTAAGTAAGGACAAGGCGATGCAATAATATAAAACTAATAATTAAGACGTAATTAAAAATTTGAAAATAAAATTATATGTAAAAAAAAACTTTTTAAAAACAAGCTCTTATTATTTAAGTGTACTAAAACGAAAAAAATAAAATTAATTGTGTTAAAAGCTGGTCGCGTGAATTGAAAAAAAAAACTTACTTGGTACTTTCAATCTCTGTCAAACAAAATTAATGCCTGTATGAATATACTGTGACAAACATTATACCCCCAGAGACATCTATGAGCGTTCACTCTAAGTTCAAAAGGTAGAGAGTAAACAAAGAACAAAGCTGGTTTGGTTAGTCTGGCAGTCGACCCAGAGATAGCGCGTGGTGTCAGAGGGTGTCAGAGTCTGGAAGTAGTAAAGAGCCTTCTGGAAATATCTAGAGTGATGACATCATGACAGACTATTCTAAGTCCTCATATTTGGGTATATAAAAGGCATGGAGAGGCAGTTTAGTTGATGTACAGTTCAGATGAAAGAAAAGGAAGAACACGAAAAGCGGCGTCAAGTAGAAAAAGAAGACGTCAAGAAGAGAAAGAGGAACAAGAAAGACGTCAGGAAAAGTTAAGAAAAATTCTCGATGAACAAAGGAGAATACAACAGAACGCCATCATTTCCGCCAATGAAGAACTAAAGAGTGAAATCAAGGAAGATATAGGTGAAGTCAAGACAGAAGTAAGTCAAGTAAAAGGAAAAGTAAATAAGTTTGAAGAAAAGATGAGTGAGGTCGCAGGAGAAGTAGAGTGACTCAAACGACAATTGAGAGAGAAAGGAGGCCAGCTAGTAACATCATCCCCAAGTAGCACAGAATTCTTTAAGATATCTTTAAGAAGTTCTGTTTACTGCCCGCGAGGATATCTTGTATTTATGTACTCTAGTAGTCCTTCCGAAATCAAAATAAGAAATCTTTATACGTGCTAAAATTTTATGCACTGGGGAAATTTAAACTGGGCATTATATAGGAATTTCAACTTTTGTTAACCCACAGACATCTATTAGAAGTTCTAAAAGGGAATTACCATACAGCTCAATTTTCTATGTATTATAGAAATCAAATAAAGTATTAAAAGGGAAATAGTATTATTTTCCTTAACAGAATACTTGTAGACATCTTCTAGAAGTTCTAAAAGGGAATTACCATACAGCTCAATTTTCTATGTATTACAGAGATCAAATAAAGTATTAAAATGGAAATATTATTATTATCGCTAATAGAACACCTATAGAAATCGCAAGAAGAAATTCTTTTAATGCATAAAATTTGCTTGCTTACCACTTTGTTTGTTACAGAAATTATTTCTAGATGACGCCACGTACAAACTACTGACGATAATCAGTCATGCATTATCTTATACTCATGAATTTATAGAACATTAATAACATAACTGCAACGTTCAAACTCTCGCAGGGATCATCGATTTATTTGGATGGATCTTATAACGATCTTTAGTCTTTCGTTTGGTTTGGGCCTGATGTCTCAATACTGAGATTTTGACTAACCAAAATTTCACCAGCTGCCGCTGGCAATAAATAATAATAAAAGGTGTGTGATGGATGGTACATCTAATAGAAATCCTATAACGATGTCCTCGGGACCATTTATATTGGCAAGCAATAAGATATTCTAAAGATTACTATAGGAATTCTATAGGTATGCAAAAGGCTGCTCACAGGATTCTATACTAATAGCTTTTTTCGATTACCATGGGAGATACTATTTAATACTGATATGCTGACGTTTGCCCATCTTAGGGAACTCTTACAGACCTCTAGAAGATATTTATTAATTCCTAAATTTTTATCCTCGGGATATCTTGAGGAATTAATTGTGCTACTTGGGTCAGGTCCTCGATTAAAGCCTTCCTCCTTTAACGGCCAAAGCTCATGGACGACCTATAAAAGATAGATTGAAGCGGCTGCAAGTGCGAATAACTGGGATAATGAAGAAAAGGCCATGGCATTAATTTTAGCACTACAGGGGCCAAGCATCAGAATTACTTCAGACTATCCCAGTAGAGAAACAAAGGGACTTTAAAGTTTTGGAAGCTGCATTAGATTTGAGATATGGTGACCAACACCTCGCCCAAGTATATCAGACTCAGCTGAAATCACGGACGCAGAAGGCTGGGGAAAGCTTACAAGAGTTTGAAGCTGCGGTGGAGAGATTGACACACTTGGCATATTCGAGTGCACCCAGAGAATTTTGGTGCACTCGGATTAGCCGTGGGGACCTTTTTAGATGGCATAAGGGACGAAGAGGTCGGGCGAATTCTTAGAATATCGCGGCATCAAAGTATTAGCGAGGCTTTGGCGCGTGCCCTTGAACTAGATGCTGCCTTTAAAGACACCCGGTCAGAAGTGCGTGCTGTGACAGTCGAAGAGGCACATTCAGATAAGAATAATCTGAACACTAAGGACGTGTATAGCGACTATAGCAACTCACTCACTGGAAATCGAGAAGTTCCAAAAGCGAGAAGTTTCCATGGAGTCGCTAAGAAACAAAAAGGAAAACTCGATCCATAATGGAGAAGTTTCCATGGAGTCGCTAAGAAAAATAAAAACATTCGATATAAAAAATATAATATCAATATACTTAAAAAATACTAATATCACATAAAATATGAACATGTATTAAAAACAATATAAGTATATTTACTTCCATTTTAATTTTATTTATAGCTATAACGCTATAAATTTGGTGACCCCGACGTGATCATTTGATGTCCAACGTGATAAATATATACAAGAAGAGATTCGATATATCAACTACCGTTATAAATTGACCATTTTATGAAGAGAAGAATTTTCCGATGAATTTTGAATAGAGGTTCCAAATTTGAATAGATGTTCCTATAATTTATGGTAATTTCCTAATTCAATCAACTGAAGTTGTACATTACAAGTACTGTCATCTGTCGGTGAGTGAGTTAAAGTACATTTCCTTTTTTATCTAAGAGGGTGTATATAGCGACTATAGCAACTCACTCACTGGAAATCGAGAAGTTCCAAAAGCGAGAAGTTTCCATGGAGTCGCTAAGAAACAAAAAGGAAAACTCGATCCATAATGGAGAAGTTTCCATGGAGTCGCTAAGAAAAATAAAAAACATTCGATATAAAAATATAATATCAATCTACTTAAAAAATACCAAAATCATATAAAATATGAACATGTATTAATAACAAATATACGTATATTAACTTCCATTTTAATTTTATTTATAGCGATAACGCTATAAATTTGGTGACCCCGACGTGATCATTTGATGTCCAACGTGATAAATATATACAAGAAGAGATTCGATATATCAACTACCGTTATAAATTGACCATTTTATGAAGAGAAGAATTTTCCGATGAATTTTGAATAGAGGTTCCAAATTTGAATAGATGTTCCTATAATTTATGGTAATTTCCTAATTCAATCAACTGAAGTTGTACATTACAAGTACTGTCATCTGTCGGTGAGTGAGTTAAAGTACATTTCCTTTTTTATCTAAGAGGGTAGTAAATCAATCAATCAATCACAATCGATTAGTTATGCAAAGACAACCTTCAGACGAGGATTTTCCTCAAACCCATTATGTCACCTCTGTCAAATTACCCCCATTCTGGAAATCAAAACCAGAAATTTGGTTTACCCAGATTGAATCACAGTTTTCTGTTGCAAAAATTGTCAATGATAAGAAAAAGTATGATCAGGTTATAGCTAATTTGCCATTAGATGTGATAGATAATATATACGATATAATATCTAATCCCCCGGAAACGGATCTCTATATAAATTTAAAGAAAGTTTTAATTTCACGTTTATCATCGAGTGAGGAAAAACGTCTGAATGATCTGTTATCAGGTTCCCAAATGGGCGATCTGAAACCTTCAGATTTCTATAGATCCATGCTGAATATGGTTGGAGGATTCAGCATGGTTAGTCAAGATTTATTGATAAAGCTATGGAAAAGACGTTTACCTCAAACAGTATATATTGCCATTACAGCTTCAGGGAAAACAGACACAAAAGAGATTCTAGATATTGCAGATCAGATCTGGGAGTCCTGTCAAAATTCAATGGTTGCATCGTACTCCAAAAATCCTCTTGACTCTGAGTCAACCCAGTTATCAGATTTAACTACCACTATCAAAAATTTTTCAATCACTTTCCATGATTCAATTAATCAAGTATTACAAAAACAAGAAATTTTTAATTCTCGATTAAACTCTTTAGAATCCAGACTTTCCAATCAATTCTTCGAGCCTCAACCTTCTACTTCATGCTGCAACAATTGCAAAAGTAGAAGCAATTCACAAACTCGTACCACTAATCGCAATCGTTCACCCAGCCGTAATAATGTTTCCAATAAATTTGATCGTACAGACAATACTATTTGTTACTACCATCAACTTTATGGTACCAATGCCTATCGTTGTGGAGGTGAATGGTGCAAATTCAGTAAGAATTGTAAAAAATCTGATAATTCTCAAAGATGACTGAAGTTTGATAATTCTATGACGTCTGATTTTGACATTTCTAACAGCAAACGTCGTCGACTTTTTATTTACGATAGATCTAACAACCTGAACTTCCTAATTGACACTGGTGCCGATTTATCTGTGGTGCCACGCAATGCTTTCACAGATTTAAAAAAGAATTTCGATACGATATTAACCGCGGCTAACGGTTCAACCATTTTTACATACGGTAAGAAATTGTTAAAAGTCAATCTAAACTTACGTAGATTATTTCCTTTCGTTTTCAATATAGCAGACGTTGACATACCGATAGTCGGAGCAGATTTCTTGTTTCATTTTGGTTTAGTTGTCGATCTTAAAGGAGCTCGAATAATTGATAACAAGACTAATTTGTCAGTTAATTGTTTTATTAAAAATAGTCCTTTAGACAATTGTAGATTAGATTCACTTAAATTATTTCCTTTGACAGATAAATATAACAAATTACTTTTACAATTTCCTAATTTAATTAGTTCCCCAGATTACAATTTACCTATTAAACATTCTATTGTACATCATATAGTTACTGAAGGTCATTTACCTTTTTCACGACCTCGTAGATTAGACAATCTTAAATTTAAAATAGCTCAAACAGAATTTAATAACATGGTAGAATTAGGTATCTGCAAACCATCATCTTCTCAAGTTTCCTCTCCACTCCATCTAGTGGCGAAAAAAGAGAATGACTGGAGACCTTGTGGAGATTATCGACAACTAAATACGATTACCATTCCAGACAGATATCCATTACCTCATATCCACGACTTTAGCTCTCAGTTGCACGGCTGCACTATTTTCTCCAAGATTGATTTAGTGCGAGCGTACCATCAGATACCTGTCGCTGAAAATGACGTTTATAAGACAGCTATAACAACTCCATTCGGACTGTTTGAATTTTCCCGCATGCCTTTTGGTCTACGCAATGCCGGTCAAACTTTCCAACGTTTTATGAATGAAGTACTTGTCAATTTACCTTTCGTTTTCGTCTATTTGGATGATATATTAATCGCAAGTCAATCAGATGTACAACATTTGGAACATTTAGAAAAGGTTTTCAAGAGATTAGACACATACGGAATTAACATTAAACCATCTAAATGTATCTTAGGAGTTGACAATTTAACCTTTTTAGGTCATCACATCTCTTCATCAGGTATTTTACCATCAACTGAGAGAGTCGAAGTCATTAATAATTTTCCTTTACCGACAACTCTCAAACAACTACAACGTTTCATAGGTATGGTGAATTTTTATCATCGTTTCATACCTCATTTTGCTGAAATATTACTTCCCCTATATTCTCTTTGTAACAGTTTATCTCATGATAAAATTACAAAGATAAATAGTTGGCCTGATCAATGTTTAGACGGATTTTCGAAAGCCAAAGACGCAATAAGTAATGCAGTAGTTTTAGCTCATCCTTGCAATAATGACGATACTATCTTATCTCTCTCAGTCGATTGTTCTAACCTTGCCATGGGTGCAGTTTTAGAGCGAAAAGATAATAAGGGATTGCTTGCTCCTTTAGCATTCTTTTCCCGTAAATTAACCACAGCACAAACCAATTATTCGATTTTTGACAAAGAACTTTTAGCATTATATACTGCAATTAAACATTTTAAGTTTATACTTGAAGGTCGCAAGTTTAATTGTTTTACAGATCACAAACCTTTAATCAACGCTTTATTCACAAAAGCAGAAAGATCTCCTCGTCAAATACGTCATTTAGAATACATAGCTCAATTTTCTTGTAAAATACAACATGTTAAAGGAAAACATAATGTAATAGCTGACAGCTTGTCACGTATTTACGACACTTCTTCCTTAAAACAAGATATTTTACCACTTCAACTTAAAAATTCTCCCTTCCTTAATGTTAACTTTGACCTAAAGTTGCTTAGTGAAGCTCAGGAGAAAGATTCAAATCTCAACTATTTATTGTCAGATAAATCATCACTAACTAAAACCAATTTCATTTTAAAAAAGATACAAATTCCAGATTCAAATGATTTTATTTGGTGTGATGTTTCTCGTGCAAAAGTCAGACCTTTTGTCCCACTTGTTTACAGACGAACGATATTCGATATTTTTCACAACTTATCTCATCCTGGTATTAAAGCCACTAGACTGTTGATTTCAAATAACTATTTTTGGCCGAAAATGAACACAGATTGCAATTTATGGTCAAAATCGTGCATTAACTGTCAAGCTGTCAAAGTCAGTCGACATACGCGAAGTGCTCTCGGAAACTTCACCATTCCGAAAATCAGATTCGACCACATCCACATAGATTTGGTAGGACCATTACCTCCATCCAAAGGTAACTCTTACATTCTTACGGTGATTGAACGATTCACTAGGTGGCCGGAAGCGTACCCTCTTCGCGACATCACAGCAGAAACAGTTGCACGTACTTTATTTCAAAACTTTGTTTGTCGATTCGGTGTTCCCTTGTCAGTAACGACTGATCAAGGAGTACAATTCGAGTCAAGATTATTTAATGAATTTGCAAAGTTTTTAGGTTTTCATAGAATACGTACAACTCCATATCACCCAGAAGGCAACTCTTTAATTGAAAGATTTCATCGCTCACTTAAAACTTCCTTGTTAGCTAGAGCCAATACATCACATTGGACAGATGAATTACCCATCATTTTATTAGCATTTAGGACAACTCCCAAGGAAGATCTGCAATGTTCACCTGCTGAACTCATTTATGGTCAAACCCTTCGTTTACCTGGCGAATTTTTCGTTGAATCGTATAATTCCCCAGATATTCCTTATTTCATTGACAAATTACGCATTTATTTTAATAATTTAAAATTTGTTCCTCCAACTTCGCATGGCAATTATAAAACTTTTGTTAGTTCAGATCTTGCCTCTTGCGATTTTATTTTCGTTCGCATTGAACGTTTAAAACGTTCATTTACTCCTTTATATGAAGGACCGTTTAAAGTTTTATCTCGTTCAGATAAGTTATTTACCTTTAAGAAAGGAGCCAAAGTCATAACTGTCAATATTGATAGGGTTAAACCGGCTTTTGTATTAGTTGACAGATGTGACACTTTGCCTACCCCGATTAAAAAAGTACGTTTTGCAATCGACACATTGATTGATTGACTATTTTCTTTTTTAACGAGGGGGTGTATATAGCGACTATAGCAACTCACTCACTGGAAATCGAGAAGTTCCAAAAGCGAGAAGTTTCCATGGAGTCGCTAAGAAACAAAAAGGAAAACTCGATCCATAATGGAGAAGTTTCCATGGAGTCGCTAAGAAAAATAAAAACATTCGATATAAAAAATATAATATCAATATACTTAAAAAATACTAATATCACATAAAATATGAACATGTATTAAAAACAATATAAGTATATTTACTTCCATTTTAATTTTATTTATAGCTATAACGCTATAACGTGCTTGAAATGTTCAGTAAATTATTGGGCAAACTGGATTCTCTGGGAGGACAGGTTAAGCAACAAAGCGATGGAAGGTGGAAGTATCCGATGCTATCAGTGTGGAAAATTAGGTCATATTAAGAGAGATTGTCGACAGCGAAACCCTGAAGAGACAAATGCCGCAGTTGTCGAAGAATCGTATTGGGACAAAAAGAACCTGGACACTATGGACGTACATGAAATGTTCAGTAAAATACTGGTCAAACTGGATTCTCTGGAAAAACAGGTTAAGCAACCAAGCAGTGAGAAGCCAAGTTGGGGTATTCGATGTTATAGCTGTGGAAAACTAGGCCATGTTAGACGAAATTGTCGACAGTGGAGCCCTGAGAAGTTACATGCTATTGGGATGGTACCGACTAGAGAAAGCGATGCCCTCAGAGAAATAAAGGTTTGCCAGCTTCGAATAATCCCGAGTAGTCTACCATCACAAGGCTGTGTATACGAAGGGAAAGAGACTCCAGAGAATTGGACACAGGAAGTTTTAAGACAAGAGCAACTGAGTGATGAGGAAATTGTACCTATATTGTGAGCAAAGGAAAAAGAAATGTGACCAGAATGGAAGGAGGTTTCAAACAATGGGGTAGGATTGAAGGCTCTATGGTCACAATGGGATTCACTTAAAGTATTAGATGGGCTGCTGAAGAGAGCATGGGAAGCCCGGATGGAAAGCAAGTTGACATGCGTCTAGTGATTCCCAAGTATCGTGTACCAGAAGTACTCCAGGAAGTGCATAATGGTACGTCCAGCGGACACTTTGGAGTAAACAAGACGTTGAACGGGATCGTTTCTACTGGGTCAATAGTCGCCAGGATGTGGTGGCTTAGTGTCGCAAGTGTAAGAATTGTGCTGCCAGTGGGGAACCATTTTCCCTGAGCAACTATGCGAATGAAAGTCGAGAACAGCCGAAGAATAACCGAGAGCAAATTACCAAAGCTAGTGACCGAATGAAGGCTCGTTATGATCGGAATGCCAGTACAGGTGGGAGATCGGGTTTGGTTGTACAACCGCAGCGGAAAGAATGGAGATCCCCGAAGCTTTAACTGCCTTGGGAAGGACCGTACTCTGTCATCACCCGAATCAATGATGTTGTCTATCGGATTCAAAGAAGTAAACAGTCGAAAATGAAAATCGTACGCTTAGACAGACTGGTTAAGCACGTTGAAGAGAGTAAATTGCCTGACCGGGACGTTCAGGCTTAAAGAGGGGGCAATGCGACAAGCTCTATACCCCCAGAGACATCTATGAGCGTTCACTCTAAGTACCAGAGCGGCAAATTAGGGCATATTAAGCGAGACTGTCAACAGTGGAGCCTTGAGAGAGTAATTGCCACTGGGGCAGTGCTGGTTGAAGAACAGGATGTCCCCAGAGTAATAAAATTTCCCAGCTTCGAGGAATTTCGAATATTTTTTTGTTACAAGGCTATGTAAATGACAGGAAATGCGTGTTTACCATCAATAGTATGGCCAGGATTTCGGGCATCGGGCATCAAGATTAACAAGAGGCAAAATGAATTGACGTCCGGACAGCTACGGGAGACAGGGCTACGGTTCATGGAGCAGTAGACCTAGGTTTGCAGATTGGACATTTAAGGTTTGACCACAGGGTCGTCGTGGCTGACATTACGGATGACTTCATGGAACAGCATGGATTTATTGTTGACGTAGGAAAGCGAGTCTTAAGAATCGGGAACGAACAATTTATTCTGTCAACAGTAAACGACCAATGCCAGAAAGCAAAGCTATTGACAACGCGTTGTGTGGAAAAATTGCCGAACGAGGTTGATGTCAACACTGTCAAGGTAGATCTTCCAGACAATTGGACAAAGAAAACCCTGAGGCAAGAGCAACTGAACGATGTAGGAATTGGACCTATGTTGAGAGCAAAAGAAGGGAGAACACGTCCAGTGTGGAAAGATGTTTCAGACAAAGGAGTGGGGCTGAAGGCTTTATGGTCACAATGGGATTCACTTACGGTCGTAGACGGGCTGTTGAGAAGAGCGTGGGAAAGCCCGGATGGGAAGCAGGTTGCCATGCGTCTAGGGATTCCGAGGTGTCGTGTACCAGAAGTATTCCAGGAAGCGCACAATGAAACGTCCGGCGGACACCTTGGCGTAAACAAGACGTTGAGTAAAGTGCGGGAACGATTTTATTGGGTTAACAGTCGCCAGGGTGTGGAGGCTTCGTGTCGCAAATGCAAGAATTGTGCTGCCAATAAGGAACCACCTTCTGTAAGCGACAATGGGGAGGAAAGTCGAAAAAGGCCGAAGAATGTCCGAGAACAAATCACCAAAACTAGTGACCGAATGAAGCCTCGTTATGATCGGAATGCCAGTACAGGAGGATTCAAGGTGAGGGATCGGGTTTGGCTATACAACCCGCAGCGGAAAGAATGGAGATCCCCGAAGTTTCAGCCACCTTGGGAAGGACCGTATTCAGTCATTACCCGGATCAATGACGTCGTCTATCGAATACAAAGAAGTAAAAAGTCGAAGATGAAAATCGAAGATGGATAGACTGGCGAAGTATGTGAAAGAGACTGAATTGCCTGACCGGGACGTTCAGGCTTAAGGAGGGGGCAGTGTTATGTGTTTCAACCCTCTAGAGACATGTAGAAAAATCAAGAATATTACAGACATCCTCTTGAGCATTGTAGAATGTACTGGAATGTACTAGAAAGATGCAGAACCAATAACTTGGGTTTATAAAGGAATTACAAGCTGTGTGTAGAGGCTAGTTAAGTTAGTACAGTTCTAATGGTCAGTTGAATAAGCAGTTAAGTTTGAGTTTAGTTGAATGGTCAGAAAGTGAGCAGAACAGATCAAGGGACTGAAGTAGTGAATTGTAGCACACAGTGTAATACTACTAAAGTACTTAATTAATTGTTGTAATTAGTAAGTTAATAAATTAGTGTTTAGTGTTACCCTGGTGTTATAATTTCCGAACCCACGATACATGGTGTTTACAAAAAGGGTGTAAACACGTAACAATATGTTTTCTTACACTGAGATATAGGATTACAATATTAAACCTATATTAGTTTTACGTTTCCCAGGAAAATGTTACTTTTCTTTGATTTTTTCTAGTATTATGAGCATGAACTTGGTTTACAAAATTTATTTCAATATTACACTTTAACGTGTTATTAATTACCCTGTACAGGTATTTACTTTGCTCAATTTTCAGTATATATGGTATCTTCAAGAGACCCGTCTGCTTGTAGACTAATTCAATTGGACATGTATATTAAATAAAATTTTTACGACTTTATTTTGTAGCTATTAAACAACGTTACACCACAGGTACTCCAAAGTGGTATCAAATACATAAAAATTGACAGAAAATAGGCATCATACACCTGATATAACGATGACTGATTCAGGTACTCCCTGCATCTATATAGTGCCCCGACCATTGACACAATTTTTTTCTCTATAATATGTTCAATATGATAACTCCAACTTAATCGGTCATCTATAACTAATCTCAGATATTTTGCACTATGTACTCTTTCCACCACCTCACCACCGACCTCATGTGTAGATCTATGCAATTCATATTTTTTTGTGTAAAAACCATGTATGTTGTTTTTTTGTATTAATTTGCAGTCTATTTTTCATCAGCCATGAATGATACAGTTTAAGGTCATTATTAACTGCTGCTTGTAGGTTTAGCAGATCTTTACCCTGATATTAAACTGTGTCGTCTGCAAACGTGAAATATCTACTTGCAAGCCCTGCGCTTTGTAGGCTACTTACATGTAGGGAGCAAAGTACGGGCCCTAGGACAGATCCCGCAATTTGTATTTTCTATGCACCATTTACATATGTAAATTGTGCTCGGCCTAACAGGTAAGTTTCTAATAGTTTTAGGGCATTCCCCCTAATTCCTATCATCTCCAGTTTGTTTAAAAAGATCTTGTGATCCACCATATCAAATGCCTTACGTGAATCTATCAGAACTGCTACAACACAATTTTTTTCATCGAGTGTGGTGGAGACGTAGTTGACGAAGTCCACTGTGGCACTTAATGTACTACTCTGGTCTTGATTTGAAGTTAGTCCTTTTACTGCAAAATTTCAAGTTCTTAGCATGTCTGGAAACAAACAAATATAGTCGTTATATTGCTTTTTTAACTATGTTTTTACGTATATTTAACAGTACGGTGAATTGTTTGAGTACTTCCCAAAATTCAGAACAGCAGCTCCAATATGGTGGTCAATCTATATTTACATAGAAGAATACCCACATTTAAATGAAGACTTTGCCAAAATGGTAAGAGCTGCGAAAAAACTTTAGGGAACAAAGTTGTAGAGAATAGTTTTATTAATTGTATTATTTGCTGCAGCCCATCGTCAAGGGATAAGTTAAAATGGGTAATAAATATTTAATGAAATCGACTTTCCCGTCACAAAAATGATCAATAGCATATTATAGCATGCAGTGACCGCCCGAATTACTCATACATGATTAAACTATAAAAGGGTTCGTTTTAGAAGGGTAGAATAATCATCATAAACACAAATACTGCCTATCTTATTTATCGTACCGAATAGGTAGTTGGAGTTATATTATGTTAAGTGTACAACGTAGATATACATGCATATCGTATGTGTAAGTGTAACTTAGGAAAATACTGCTGTAACTTAGTATGCCAAAATATTTTAAAATATTTCAAAATATTATTCCTGATTATTAGCTAATGTTATGAAATAAAGTTCATATAAACAGATTCACAAAAATTCTTCGTCTTGGAGACAAAAGGTGGGGATGTTGAAATTTACAAAAAATATGGAGTTTTTTTTTATATTATCATTATTAGTGCAGCTATCTAAACTGTATGACATTTGAAAAACTAAATTAAACAAACATGCAATAAAGACGACAAAAACAAAACAAACAAGGTTAGTTTAATAAAATTGTTTTTTTTTTTCAATAACGGGTGGAATAAAAAAAATAAAAAAAGATACAAAATTGAAGATACAATAATTATTGTCTATAATTGAATGACTTATCTTAAGATGTGATCGCTTTTAATTTCCTTCAGAGCGCCACAGTTTTTTAACCAAATGTATGGCACTGATTACCAGAGCAACCTGTAAAACCAGGGTTGCCTTTAAGTGGTTAAGTATCAGCGCATAAAGATTTGCATGCATGTATGAAACGATATCTTTTTTAATTACTGACTGATTTTGTTAAAAAACAATAGGATTCTTCCTTTGGCAAACACTAACTGGTTAAAATCAATACAATCAGGCTTTTCTTTTAAAGTTATCGTGCTTACAATAAACGTGACGAACGGACAGACAGGCGGGCATTTTCAAAGTTTTTCAGAATTCGTTCACTAAAAAACAGTGATATAAGCGACATTTATGGTTTTAGAAATGTGCCAATCAAATACAATAAATGCCATACACTTTTCGTTTTCGTATTTGCGAAGAGTATAATAATATATTGACCAATAAAGTATAATGTTATTCGCATTAGTGGAGTCAAAATAAAATTTGAATGGAATTCTCTGGCTACAGCAATTTTATTGTTTTAATTTGTTGTAGGTACAATAACAAGTGCTGTGCGCAGTTTTGTATTAAATCCGTCCATAGCTTCTTGTAAAATTTCAACAATTTTTCAACACAGACATTTTCTGCTATTTTCCTTATTGTCTCAGATCATAGTATAGTTGAAACAATCGGAATAGTAATCGACATACTGCCTATGTACCGCCTATGTAGGCGATATCGTTGAGACACATTGGCTGCAGAACGCAGAGTCTACGCCTTCCTACACGCTACGTCAGATGTCTGGTATCTTCTCTCTCACAATGTAAAAGCTGGGGTAAAAGTGGAGTAAAGACGGGATATCTATTTGCCGCCTATTCGGGCCTATTTATTCGTTTCGCCCCGCATAACGCCATAAGGCCCATAACCCCGTACCTCCGATTAAGGAACTTATATCTAGATACATAATCGTACTGATTTGTATGTTGCTGAGATAGTTACAATCTAAGGCACTTCTTCCCAAAAGAGCTTGATTGGCTAATCGATCTATTCGCGACCGATTCGGGTACGATCGGTTCAGTTCGATTATCATAATCTCAGTTTTTGACACTTTTGACAGTATCCGCCATTAATGTTAATAAGTGTTTTTCGATCAAAATGTGGTGAATAAGTCTTTTTATTTTGAGTTGTGATTCGCTTAATACCCAAATAATATTCTCTATTCATATTTACACAGTTTAGTGACAATATATTTAGTGCAAAGTGCTGTGCCGTTTGCAGAAAGCAGTTTAGAAAAGAAGAAAATCGATCGTTCCATAGTAGAAACATGATGAAGTTCAGTTTACAGTCATAAAGTGAATACCAATTACATCACGTTGTCTAAAGAGCCGGTAATGCAGGAATTGCAATAATTCATTTTAATGAAAATATTTACCATTCTACACATTTTCTACACACACAACGCCACTGTTGCCTATGGGATGTGATGTTGTTCTATCCATTTTAATGGACAAATAAAGTGACTATGTTAGGAGCAAACAAGGTATATAGTGAAAAGATAGCCTGTTATGTATCTAGATATAAGTTCTTTAATCGGAGCCCCGTACACTATTAAGATTATTTCAACTATAATTGTATCGCAAAAATAAAAATATCAAACTGCTCGCAATAAAATTATTAAGACTAGGCATATGAAACAACTTTTTGATAATTTGTTAATTTGCAAAAAAATAAAAACCACTAAAAATTGCCTTTTTTAAAAGTTTAAGAAATATAACGTAATAATTCATCAATTTTAATGACATTTTAAATGACTCTGGGTATGTCCTTTATTGAACTAAACCTCCGTGCTAAATTTTAGCCCAAAATATTTATTCAAATGGCCAAAAACCAATAATAATTTCGAAATTTCCATCGCATTTTGTTTAAGTGCATCGAATCGTAGATGGACTTTTTTTTAACTGTACATGTACTTTACAATAGTAGTAGTAGTACTTTTTAAACTTAAACCAATTTTTGGAATTTGATTGTAAATGTGTGATGTGTAAACAATTTCAAATAACTACTTGAATTATTTGTGAAATCAAAAACGATAAGCGAATTATGAAAGTATATGAAATAACCAACGTTAAAAAAAAAGAATCATGCTCTATCAGCATTTGAATTCGTGATATGTTAGTTTTAGTCGATTATAAATAAACATATTGATATATTTTTTTGAAATTTGGGCAGATTGTTCCTTATATTTCTTTCTCTCTGTTAGTTGAAAATAATTCACACTTTTTAAAATTACATCGCATCAAAAAAAAATATATCCCCACTCCTTAAATATTGTAACTAGGCAACTAAGTTAAATAATGGTATACATCACTCCATTTTCATCATATCGAGTCTTTTTTTAAACATTTTTAGTCTTTTTTCGTATATTCTGATTCTTTTATTTAACAAAACATTGTTAAGATTTTATTCAAAAATATAAAAAATTCAATAATAAACTTTGTTTTTTTATAATGTTTTCGGTATTTGTCATATCTGATTTTTTTTCTTATTAAAATGTTTGTCTTTTGTGTTTATTTTCAATTTTTAATGTATTGTAACGTAAAATAATTTGTTTAGCAGTTATTTAATTAAAATGCATTGGAAATTTTTATTTATTTATATTTATTTTGTGGGACCAGACTGTATATTTGAATATAAAGAAAACTGAAGACAACATTTACATAAATAATACTTAAAATAATATAATCTACTTATAAAATTAACGTGATTACTTTTAATTGGAATACCTATTTATTTATATTTTATTCACCGATAAATCAACATACATAGATCATTTACAGGTTTAGATCATTTACAGGTCAATATAACATCAATAATAATTTAAACAAGAAAACATTATAATATAAATATATAAGTATACAAATTTTAATAAGACTTATATGGCCAAAGTCAGTTAAGGCAGTAATCTAATTTACTTAATATTAACATGAAGCAAAGTTACATGTTTTATGCGCTATTTATACAATATTTATTATGTGAAGAAAAACAGGTAAAAGTTGTATCAAAGTATTGTTATTCTGTACATATTATAGTCTTCTTAAAATTACATAATGTTGTACAGAATATGTCATCATCATCACATAGTTTGTTAAAATTATTTCAGACAGTATTGACAGTATACAGTATTCAATGGTGAACTAGAGTATATTCTAGTTGTAGGGTTGGATAAATAAAATGTATTGTACTTGGAATAATTCTAATTGATAAACGTGATAGAAGTGATTTACTGCTTGAGCATAGATATTGTTGACTGAGTAGCCGAAGTCAACAACTCTGCAAATTTTAAAAGATATTTTCTTCCCGTTATACACGCAAGATTTTTTGTATGCAGAGCTGGGCAAATACTTTGAAAAAGTATTTAAATATTAAATACTAAATACTTTCAGAAAACTGAAAGTATTTAAATATTAAGTATTTTCAAAAGATAAAAGTATTTAAATAATAAATAATAAAAGTAATTAAATAGTTTAAACTTAGTATTTAAATACTTTCTGAATATTTAAATACTTTGATAACACTGCAATATTTTGAAGCATATACTACGAGAGCCCACCCTAAGTGTCCGTGCACGACCCCCCCCCCCCCCCGATCCTTTAGGACAATGTTTTTTCATAAAGATTAAAGCCTAAGGAACAATTTAAGACGTCCTAAAAAAGAAATTGGCTGCACTTTCAAAATGGCGTCACTAAGAGAAATGTTAAAAACGTGTAATCCGAAAGAGAAGAAAACTTTATTTTACTCGTTAGAGCAGCTAAGAATTTTTAGAGGTTCCGTAGTATGCATTTAACCGTGCGCTGGGCTGCGCAGAGTGGCAAAGTTACTTCATTATTTTTTTCCAGGAATACCGTGGATTTAGCGATAAATTTTATTAGAATATTTTTTGTTCAGAAATATGTGGTCAATTCTATTTTTGTTTTTTTCTACCCTGACTTAATTTAAAAATTTTGAAAAAATGGATGAAAAAAAATTTTCTTTCCCTTTTTTTTGTATGTTTTGCATCCGAGCGGAATGTAAACTTTTCAGGATATTATTCTATACACTTTCACGAACTCATAAAAAAAAAAATTATTTAGTGCAAGTTTTTGTGGGTTTCACTATAAAATGTTCTCTGTCGTCTAGGCTACTTTACCAAATTGTATTTTCTATTTTTGTAGAAATCAATAAAGACTTATTATTATCATTATTATATTAAATACTATTTGAGTACTTGAGGTGTCAAAATTTTAGGTTTCATGACTTTCATGAACTTCTACAACACCATTTTAATACCTCTAGACTTAATCAGTTCTAGTTGGATATTGGACATTTACTTATCCGTAGAGCAAGACTTTTGCGTCTTCTGCAAATACCCAAATAAAGCACAGATACTAGTTCAACTGTTCTCTGTCACAATCACAAAACACGTGTGTTAACATTAACAGTTAACACTTACTGTCTATGTCTGCTCTCAACTAACTTTCTGGAAATTATTAAGACGTGAATGACTGAAGACTGAATGATGCAATGTATTTATTAACTACATAGTATTATAGTACAATCTTGATTCTTCACGAGTGTCTGCCTGTCTCCCTGGCGTATTTGATTATATTTGTTGTATTTATTTAAATACTTTTAAGATTCAAATACTTCTGAAAGTATTTAAATACTGTCAGAAAAGGACTTAAATACTTTTTTAAAAGTATTTAAATACTTCCCAGTTATTTAAATAGTTTAAGTATTTATAAATACTAAGTAGTAAATATTTCAGATAAAGTATTTGCAAGTATAAATACAAATACTTGTTACAAGAAGTATTTAAATACTTATGAGGTATTTGTAAGTACATATTTGCCCAGATGCTTGTATGGAAGTACCTACCTAAATATTACCTAAATAATTAGGTCCTAAATGACATTTTCAAAAAATAAATCAATTGTCTTACCTGAAATACTGCTTCTCATGAATCATGTACTATTTCACTTCCACGTCCAGTGGTTGTAAAGTAAAAACAAATTTTGAAAATTTTTATTGCATGGTAGAAATACTCCCTATTATAATTGAGCCTTATCCGTTATACAGGTTGATCGTCAGAAGCGCGAACTGTTTTGCTTTATTATAATTTTAGAGAAAAATGTTACTAAGGTTTTTGATTAAGCACACCAACATACGAAGATGTACATGATATGGAAACTGCATTATACATCATAGAGTCTCTCAGGTTCGAACGAACTTTGCGTAGAGTAGGATATATCAATTTTACTTTAAAATGTTTAAAATACTTATGTTTAATAACATAAAGGAATGAATAAATACCAATTTGAACGATTATTTTTTTTTTTTAACTATTTAACGTCGGCCTATTTCCGCTACCAGGGCCTATCACCGACGCCAGGAGACGAGCTACCCCCAACCTGGAAATTTTGCCGAACCTCTTCCCTTAAGAAAAGTAGGGATCTTTTACTTGCCTAACATTTTATAGACAAGGGACTGCCTGCTTTACATCCCCTCCGAAGAATGGTATATACACTACGTAATCCTCGTCTGAAATTACGTAACTTCCGCGTATACACTGATATACAAGCTGCTAGAAGGTGGGACGAGAACGCTGTATTTCCCAAGATGGGTCACCCATCCAAGTACTAACCGCGCTCGACGTTGCTTCAACGGAATATCGACTGACATTCACATTGAAGTCGCCTCTACGCTCGCCCCTAAAATTTGAACGATAAAAATAAGAAAATATTGACTGTATTTAATCTCAGTGACACCACGTAAAAATGAATTACTTCTGCTCATTTAGGTGTTAGAGAATGAAAACTATTTGATTCATTATGAATTTAAAAATGATAAATATTGATGGTGTAAGAAGTTACGTACAGAGTGGACCAAATTAGATCGGATTTGGGACTTTCTCTAAAGTTATGGCAACCTGAGCTCGAGAAATAAACAATGGCGCAAACAGTTTTTCGACTACCGAGCTACAGAGCGTTTTTGGAAAATTGGCATTTTTGGATGACCTCTATATCTCAATTACCAAGTGTCGAATCGAAAATCGACTAACACATTCTTAACGGACTTTTTTTAGTTACTGACAAGAAGAAAATTATGCATGCCTCAGTTTTCGAGATATAGACATAACTTGTGTTTTTTTTAAATGGAACCCTTAAATTATTTCATTATTCGATCACAACTTAAATTATTTTTGTGGTTTTATGATGTATAACCCAACCCCTCCACTAACATTTACGAAGGAAAATCTCATAAAATTTTTTGCGAGCTTCTGGTGTATTTTTTACTTTACCGACTAGAGTACATAGTTTTACAGAAAACTCAAATCCCATCTATAATAATAATAATAATGAGTTTATTTCCATAGACTATTACAGTATTGGAATTGTCAAATACAAAATAGAACAAAACAAAAAAAGAAAAAATATGTACATATATATGCATGTATATATAGTTAGAGGTAGATTAGACAACATATGAAAAACAGACAAACAAACAAGGAGATGTACAACTAAAATCTAAGAAAGGTATAACAATAAATAAATAAATGGGTGAAATTTTAATTATCACAGCATTAGTAGGTACAAATTGTAAGATCAGATGGAGAACATTAATAGTAGAGATCAAGAATTCGAAAAAGTCGTCTAGAAACGTGTCCCGTGGAACATTGAAAGGTAAAAATGTATTGATTACGCTATTACATAGTACTTGACATGTATATACACCCCCTATATTCGTCTGGCAATATCGGTGTCCAAACAACCCCCAGGGGTGAAAAACCGGAAAAAACGACAAATTAGGTATTTGCCTCAACTTTCTTTCAGTTTTTTAATATTGGATGAATTATGTATAATAATAAAGTAATGGCTATTTATATGCAAAAGAAATGCATTGTTTAAAGCGTAAACTATTTCCCAAAGCCTTGCGTAACTCTCTTATTATGCGAATATTTATTTTGTTATTTTCGCAAATTCGTTCCACTCTTGATTGTAGATAGACGAGCGAAAATTTTAAAAATTCAATAAGAATAAAACCTGTAGCCCATACTATCAGGATTCGATTACTTTTTTCAGTTTTAAATTTCGATCATAAATTAGCGAGTTATGAATTAAATAGTTAATTGTTATCAAAATTACGCTTCAACCCCAGTTGCATCTGTCTCAGCTTCTACCATCTCCCGTCGCGCTCTACTATGCCTTCCCGCTCGTCACGCGACCCGCGAAGCTCTATATGCACTCATAAAAATACACAGGTGTACCTAGAAAATTGTTTGGTTACATGTTATTTAATTAAATACTTTTATATGTTTATAAAATTATTACAAAATATGGGGTCTTCGTCTAGCAACACGGAAAATGAACTAACTGCAGAATTTAAATTGCCGATTAAACGTCGAAAAGTTTATAAATCAAATTGTATAATTTGTAATAAAAGTGGAAACTTATGTGAAAGTACTGAAAGTAGTTTTATTAATTTTAAGAAGTGTTTAAAAATAAGAATTTCACTGAACAATGAAGAGAGTGAAAAATATTTGCCACTTATACATATTGCGAACTCAAAGGTAATGTGGCATAAAACATGTTATTCATCTTTCACAAGGAAAAAAAATTCTCTTTTAAAGAATAGGAAAGTGCTTTGTAAAGAGAAATCAGAACCAGTGAAAAAAAAATTAAGGAGTGATAGACTAACATTTAATGTTAGTTTATGTGTATTTTGTCAAAAATTCAAAAAAAATCAAAAAATTGTCCCAAATAATGACAATTAGCATATGTACTAAATTTAATTTAATATCTACGGTAAACAGTGATTTACTAGAGAAAATTGGTACCCTAGACCTGATTGCAACCGAGGTTAATTATCATGCTAGTTGTTTGCAGTGGAAAATATATAAAAATCTTGTGAAAATAAATTCGAAAACCCAGAAAATACTAGTTTATCTGACGTTGCCTGGTGTAATTTAATGACGGAAAAGAATGAGGGTTTTTAAAAGGTAAAGTGTATACTTCCTCAGTAATTTATAATCGATTTGTTTCGATGGGTGGTGAATTAAAATCTAAATATTTTCTAAAGAAACTAAAAAATTATTTTAAGGACAACATAAATTGTGTAAAATCATACAGAAAAAATGAGTCAATGTTAATTTTTCTTAATATAAAAGAAGGCATTTATAATCAAGTACAGGTTTTAAAAGAATCAAACACAAATTACAACACTATGTTTGAAGAGCAGCAATCATTTCCAAGTGCACTAAATTTGGTGACATTGCAAATTAAAACCGATCTTAAAAATACTCCTGGAATTGATCCTTTAGAAATACCCAGAATTGAAAATATGAGAAAATGTGTACCAGAAACTCTATATGATTTGATTAGTTTATTATTGTGCGATTATGATGACGAGGATGAAAATTCAAGAATTTTAAGCATTGCTCAAGATATTGTTTTTTGCTATTCAAATTCAAGAAACACCAAAACATATATCAGTTGGACTTAGTATTCACCAAGCTACACTTTCCAAAAAACAAAATTTAAGGAGTTGGAAAAATTTTGTATGTTATTGTATTCGTCTACTACTTGTGATAATATTAATGATTTGAGAGTGAAGATGGCATCTCAAATCAGTCTAGATAAATTACCCCCTACAAGAGACGCTTTGAAGCAACACTGTTTGAGATCATTTTACCAATTTATTATTTGGAACAACACTTTAAATCCAATTATTGATATGCCGAATCATTTAGAGTTTTGGTGGAGAGTAAATGAAAATGATTCCTATTCACCTGTATAGACAAATAAATCACCAATGCCAACTCTTACAACAGAAATGTCATTTTGTTATTGTAAAACAGGTAAAAGTATCGCAAATTTATTAAATTACGGTTTTTAAATGATGTCATTTCAAGATGCGTAACCATGAGGTGCCAGTGCAAGAAAAATAAGTTGTCGTGTCTGGGAAACTGGTTGTTCGGGTGATAATTCTTGCCAAAACGATTACACAGAAAAAAACATAATTATAGATGAAGAAACAGATGAAGAATTCTTTTAATAAAATAGTAATTTTCGAGGTTGTTACTTTTGTATCTTATTACCATGTGCATGTTTGTCACTTAATGTAAAAATGTTTTAAAATACTTTAAACGCCAATTCTACTTTTTTATTATTATTTTTAATTGTTTTATAAATAATAAATTACTATTATTATCATTAAAACAAATAAATAATCATTAATTTTAGAAGTAGTTTTCTCTCGCCAAATTCAATACACTGTATCTAAAAACTATGTAAATTAGATCATAAATGTGTGTGTTTATGTCATCTTTAACTTATTTTTATTAAAACAACTACCTCTTAATTTTTTTCTATTATACATATTAATATGTTCATTTCTAATGAATGGTAATGAATGAATCTAAATGGAAATACGAAGAGCTTGCACAACTGCGCAAGCAAACGAGAGTGAGAGGAAAGATGATAGAACTAGAGATAACTGTAGTCGGGGTGCCGCGGAGATTTTGTCAACAAGTTAGTATTTGTTTCATAACTTTCTTATTTATAAACAGAATATAAAAATAAAATGTTCATAATCTAGATAGTATAGGCTATAACTTTTATTCTTACCAAATTTTTGAAATTTTTGTTCCTGTGACTACAATTACGAGTGTAATGAATTTTCGAAAATAATAAAATAAATATATGCATAATAAGAGAGTTACATTCGTTTTTAAGAAGCATTATCTGCTTTAATCAATACAATTTTTTGTCTATAAATGGCTATAACTTTATTAATATACATAATATAGCAAACATTTTGATATTGCTAGAAAGATTAGGAAAAAATCTAGTTTTCCATTTTTTTTGGGCTTTTCACCCTTGGGGGTTGTTTGGACAACGATATCGCCAGACGAATTTAGAGGGTGCATATACATGTTAAGTACCATGTAATGATGTAGTCAGTACATTTTTACCTCTCAATGTTCCACGGGAGTCAACATAGATCTTCTTTTAAACTCTACTATAAGTAAAGAGGTAGTATTCCTCGTAAGAGTAAAAACAATGTTCCGCTAGGAATCTTTTTACCATCTTCTTGAAAATCACAAAACTACTTGCATCTTTTATAATTTGTGGGAGGTGGTTATACATTTTAATTGAAGAGATAAAGGGCCCTCTTTTTGACTGCTCTAATCTATGGGGCGGTACATAAATATTTTTTTGCGATCGCGTGCTGTATTTATTAACATCACCACATTTTAAAAGACTATCAATGTTTTTCCTGACAAAACATACAGATTGCAAAATATATATACAATAAATGGTGAGTATGCCATGCTGTTTAAAATAATCTCTGCAGGATGTATTGTAGGGAAGTTTAAACATACTTCTCACAATTCTTTTCTGCAAAATGAACACCTTGCTAATTCCCGAACTATTTCCCCAGCACAATATGCAATATTGCAAAACCGAGTAAATACATCCGTAATAGAATGTTTTTAGTGTGTCAGCTTCAACAGTGTCCCTTATTTGAAGAAGTGCAAAGTTTAGACTAGCCAGTTTTTTCGTCAGATTCTCAATATGAGCCTCCCATGACATATTCATATCCATATGTACGCCTAAGAACTTCGTAAGATCATTTTGATGGAGATTGTGATTTCCTCTGACCAACAGGTTAAAGTCCAACTTTGCACGAATTGGGGAAAACATTAAAAATGCAGTTTTTTGCTGATTTAGAATCAGACCATTATTGCGACACCATTGTGACATTTATCAACACATAAGGTGGCATTTTTGCTTAAGAGGTCAACGTTAGGAGCAGTTATGATAGAGGAGGTGTCGTCTGCAAAAAGGGTTAAGAAGCAATTATTTAAGTTAGTTACTAAATCGTTGACGAAAATAATGAACAATAATGGACCTAATACACTGCAATGTGGTATCCTTGTCAGAACGTTAACACTATCTGAAAGGCATTCCATGCCATCATGTACAATTTTGATTGTTTGAGTTCTCTCCAATAAGTAGGACTTTATCCATTCCAATGCTGGGCCACGGATACCGTATATTTCAAGTTTTTTTAACAACAAATTGTGATTTATGGTGTCAAAGGCCCGTGATAGATCGAAAAAAATGCCAGCTGATAGTAATTTTTCATCAAAGTTATGTAGAATTTTCTCATAAAAGGAGAGAACCGCATCTTGTGTTGATTTATTCTTGCAAAACCCATATTGCCTAGGGGTTAACAAGTTATATTTAATTAAAAATGAATTTAATCTGATCTCAAATGCCTTTTCAAAAATTTTTGAAAATATGGATAGGAGAGCTATCGGTCTATAATTTTCCATGGAATGAGGATCATTTTTTTTGTAAACTGGAATTATTAGCGCTAATTTTAACTGTTGTGGAAATTGTCCATTTTCGAAAGATAAATTTATGCGGTATGTTAGGATACTAATCAAATAAGTACTAACTTCTTTTATTAAACAACATGGCACATCATCTGGGCCTGACGATTTTTTCTTGCAAACAGAGTTGATAATATCAGCAACCTCAATCTCTGTAATGGGTATTAAATACATAGTGTTAATTTGGTCCACCCTGTACAGTATAAAGCTGAAAAGCTGTATGATTAGTTCCTAATGATCTTAAATTTGAGAGAAACCGCAGGAAAACCCAGTATGTGTAATTTTAGACATTGTGAAGGCAGTGACAGATAAGCTAGGAAATACGGGTACGAATTGTGCGAAGCAAATCGGATATCAGATAACACGATATACGTAGTGAGTACCCACTCACCTATATTGTTTTTCCGAGGTATGGGAGCGTAGTAAAGTAACTCATCGTACATATATAGAACACGTAACCCCTGTTCCTTCCTGTTTTTACGGTGACTCATAACTCAAATATATGTCGTGCAATATATAAAAAATGATACACTATCATCACAAGATATAATTCAAATATATTTTCTACTATTTATTTAAGATACCTATAACTTCCTACTTCCTACATAAAATATTTTGTAACATTTACAAATGACTCAATTACGTGGAAGTAATCTTTGATAAGCAACTGTATTGTTTCATGAAAATAATATAATGTGCGTATATTTAACACTGTTGACAAAAATAATAATCTTTATTTATCAACTAATTTAAACCCACTTATAGTTGAAGCAGTGGATCTTTGAACTGACATCATCATTCTCCTTTGCCTGAACTAATTCATTGAAGGATAACAATGATATCGCACCATAGCGTAGCAAATTTTTATTATTGGAAATTAATAAGTAATAATAATATTAATAAATGTAAATTGGACTAGGCTACAGTGCTGAGCATTGTCAGTAGGTTCAATAAAAAAAACCGCTGCCCAAGGAATCACTACTTCCACATCCAGATTCTCTATCCAAGTCACTCACGACGAAAAAACTTTGTATGTGAAAATAATTGTTTATGGAACTTTAATAATATAATATTTGAAATCCTCTACCCCAAAAACCCATAAAACGATACCCCACATCGGTAGTGGGGTGGAGGGTGGTGATAGTGGGGGGGTGGATGAAGTAAAAGAATATTTTGAGGTTTATGGTTACTGTACATGCACTAAATCACAATTTGTTTTCATCCCCTTTAATAAGGGGGTGGGGGTGGTAATGGGGGTGGCTAATGCCAAACATTTTTTTGAGACCTTAGCTTCTCTTGTATATACTAAATACCAATTTTATGGACTCTTACCTGCTTGATTGACCTATTTACCCCAAATTTACCCCAATTTACCCCCCAACCCTTCGACGGAACAAGATGAAAATATAATCTAGTTCTAGATCTCGTTAAAGTACATATATGTACCAAATTTCAAGTCAATATCTTAAACGGTTCCAGAGTAAACGTGCGCACAAAAAAAAGTTACAGACAGACAGACAGACAGACAGACAGGCAGACAGACAGACCGACAGACAGACAGAAAATTTTTTTTCGCTCAAACTTAAAATCTCGACGTTTCATGACATTTTAAGCCTATTTCGACAATAAAACTTTTTAAAAATTTTTTTGTCGTTACTATACTTCCACTGGACGTGGAAGTAATTAAACATGTACAATCTTTTCACAATATTTTAATTATACTTTCACTTACACTTGAGATATCTATGAAATAAAATATTAATTCTTGAAAATGTTTATTCATTCATATACAGTGTGTCCCAGGATAGATGTAACAAGACCAAAAATTTTGGAATTTTGGAATGGTATTTGGGGATTGAGTCCTGCTTGTTGTAAAACTAAAGTATACTAAAAATAACTTGATTTGGTGTTCTACAGGGTGTTTTATAAGCAAAGTTGTAAAAATCACCACTAATAAAGTACCTTTATTTTTCAAAATATGACAAAATTGCACTAAGAAAAGTTATTTAGAATGCAATTTTATACCACTATACCAAATTTCAGGAATATAAAATTATTTTTTTGAAACTTCCAATTTTTAAAATAAATTGCCAAAACAACACATCAGTATCTACTGTGCAAATAATTATTTTTTTCTGAAACCGATCGGGAATGTCTACATTTTCGGCGCGATTTTAGAGCGAAAAATGCACAATTCCAGTATTTTAGTCCGTTGCTAGGAAACTATCAGAAAACAGACCGGAAAAGATCTGTTGCCAAGCAATGATCAACAAAACCATACGGGAATGTTACGTCCCGGCCTAGCCCGGGAAGTAACATTCCCGTACGGTTTTTTATATATATTTTAATATGTTAATATTTTTGATTTTTATACGTTTAAAATAGTATTGATTGTGATTTCAGAATATATTTTTTTAAATGTTTATATTTTTGATTTTTATACGTTTAAAATAGTATTTATTGTGATTTCAAAAAAAATAGTATGTGTACTTCGGTGTGAAAGCACATTCCCAGACTTCGATGCTTGTTGGCCTCGGCCAACAATTGCATCGTCGTCGGGGAATGTATCGCTTTCACACCTAGATACACAATGTACTATTTTTGCTCCATGTTCAACACTGTCTTTAACGTGGAGAAAAATCTTGCCGTCTGCTTCCTTCTGTTGCCTGCATTGTACTCCATCAATTGAAGTTTCATCCGGCCGAGATGAATGAATTATGCCATCAATCTCAGTACTGATGTAAGCATCAAACTTCAAAAATGCATGTTCTCCTAGTAACTTGAAGAGTTCTGATTGCAGCAGAGGTAGTCATTCCAATTTTTTGGTAGCATATTCCCATGTGCTAAATGGTGACGAAGACCAACGCTTCTCTTATCTCTTACTCGGTTCCTCAGACAGGTTTTTGAGTAAGTATCTCAAGAAATGTGTATTCTGTGCATGGAACCTTTCAGCATCATTCAAAATTCTGTTTTTGAATTCCGTATCACAGTATTCTGCAAAAGTCCGTGAAAATTAAAAATTATTTGTTTTTCTGAAAATTGCGTAGAAGCCTTAATGTGTGATGATAAATGTATAGGGACAAAAAAGTGTCCTCTACATAAGAGCTTTTAGACAAAAAAAGAAAATCGAAATCGGACCATTAGGAGTTGAGATACGAAAAAAATTAGTGTGGCTAATTGCGGCCATCTTCAATGGCCGCCATTTTGGTGTTCTGCACGGATTTTCAAGTGGCTCCCTATCTAAAAAGTTACCTTTTGCCATCAACTATGACCACAGAAAGTGGCACATTCCAATCAAAAAGTGCAGCTTTCTTTGGTGTACCCGACATACTATATCCCCAAACATTGCTTATTACTGTAATCACATCTTAATTACCTTTATAGAATTCTTCTAATTAATTTTCATGCTCTGATCGGTGTTCTGAAAAACATGAATAACAGACTTGAGTATCTAATGAGAATCCTTTAATTTCATTCGTCGACCTAACGCCCGAAAACGACTGAGGTTAAACTCAAAGTTAATCATTCAATCAAGAAAATCAAGTCAAGAGTTCAATAATACCATTTATTGTAAATAAAATTCAAAATGTATACAAATAAACAAGGTAAAGGACCTATCTAGTTAGTCATTCATTTAATAATAATAATAATAATTGTATTAGTCAAACAGTAACACCGTAGTGTTTTGACAAGTCAAATGAAAATAGTATAAAAAAATATAAATAAAAAATACATAAGACTAAAATATAACATATGACATTAGGATAAAGTCCTAATATAGTCAAAGATAGCACGTAACATATAAATAATTAACATGTACATACATAAAACACAAGTATATAACAAACATTAGGATATGATCTGAATGTAGTCAACACCATAACAAACAACATAATATATATCATATAATAACACAAATTTACATATAATTAAAATTAGATTATAGTAAGCATTGGCTAAAAGATGCAGTTTTAATTTTATTTTAAACTGTCTAATGGGCAATTCCTTAACAGTATTTGGAAGTGAATTAAATAATTAAATTCCAAAGTTAATTATTTTTGTGTAAGTCAGTCTCTGGCGCGGTGTTTGTATTTTATCCCGATTACGGGTATTGTAACTGTGAGTTTCATCATTCTTTTCGTATTCGTACCTTTGTGACAGTAGATTACTTCTGATGGTAAAGTCATTATATTAAATTTAATAAACCATAGTTTACAACTTTCAAGTTTATTCACGCTAAAGCTCTTATGGCTCTTTTTTGTACAATAAAAACATCTGAAATTTGGTAGGATGTACCCCAGTTGATTAAACCATATATCATAGCACTGTGGAATAGTGCATAATAAGCCATGAGTGCAGCATCCAGATTTGACCTGTTTTTAATCTGTCTAATTGCGATATTTTCTTAGACAATTTCGTAGTCAAGTTGTTGATGTGAGAATGCCAAGACAACTTATTATCCAAGGTCAAACCTAAAAATTTTATGGTGTCAGAGGTATTATTCTTCGTAGAGAAAAGTAATGAGTTTGTTTTATTTGTATTTAAGCATAACTTGTTTGCATTAAACCAGTCAGAGGCTCTAATTATGTCATTTGCAATGTCAGCAACATTACTGCCAGCATCCTTTGCCTGTCTCGCAAAAGTAGTATCGTCTGCAAAAAGAACCGTAAACGTTGACATAACGTCAGGTAAGTCATTTACGTAAATTAAAAATAGTAACGGCCCCAATACGCTACCTTGCGGAACTCCATGTTGTACTGGCAGCATGTTGCTAAGTTTATCTTTACAAAACACACACTGATATCTATCTGATAAGTAAGAATTCATAAGTTTAAGTGTTACACCTCTGAAACCGTAAAATTCTAGCTTATTAAGTAGAATCTCCTTAGAAACGCAATCAAATGCTTTACTCAGATCTAGAAAAAGTGCCAACGTGGAGTCCCCGTTTTCAAAGCTCTCACTAATAAAATTTACTAGTTCTAGCACTGCCATTGACGTATTTTTACCTTTCCTGAACCCAAATTGCCTGTTTGTAAAAATATTACAAGATTCAAAATAATTTATTATTCTAATAGCTAGAATTTTTTCATATATTTTAGCTAAAATGGGTAGTAGCGCTATTGGTCTATAATTGGATAAATCCTCAACATCTCCTGATTTTAACAAAGGAATAATTTTTGCTCTTTTTACCTGTCTCAAGTATAAGGTTAATAATATGGGTTAGTGGGGTAGATAAAGATACTAAGTTTTCTTTGTACATGTCAATTGTGTGATTGTACAGGTCGGTAGCTTGAGAATTCTTTAGAGATCTTAAAACATTTTGCACTTTTAATTCTCCAGCGGGGTAAAGAAAAATTGATAAATCACTTGTTTTAGCATTATTATGTAAATATTCCATGTGTGTAGAATTTGAATTAGGTACTTGATTTATTAGTTTATCTGCAATTTGGATAAAAAAGGCATTGTATTCATCAGGAGATATTGACATTGCTTCCTTTTTATTATTGTCTTTACCGGTATTTTTATTGATAATATTCCAAGTCGTCTTTTGTCTGTTATTTGAACCTAATATTTCCTTATTTACTTGATCTTTTCTTAATTTAATAAGTTGTTCGTACTCATATTTTTTTTGTTTCATTTCTGCGCTTATTTTTTCACTGGGGAATAGTTTTATGATATTAATGAGCCGATCAATATCTTCTTTTTTCTGAAATCGATCGGCAAGTCTACATTTTCGGCGCGATTTTAGAACGAAAAATGCATAATTCCAGTGTTTTAGTCCGTTGCTAAGAAACTATCAGAAAACAGACCGGAAAAGATCCGTTGCCAAGCAATGATCAACAAATCCGTACGGGAATGTTACTTTCCCGGCCTAGGCCGGGAAAGTAACATTCCCGTACGGTTTTTTATGTATATTTTAGACAGTAAATAAATACACGCAGACAAACCAACTCACATTAAAATTGCATTTATTAGTAAGCAGTTAGATTGTAATGAAAAAATGTGATGCATTAATGCAAATTCCTTAATTTATAATAATATTGATTGTGATTTCAGAAAAAATAGTATGTGTACTTCGGTGTGAAAGCACATTCCCGGACTTCGATGCTTGTTGAATTGCGAGGATAATTGAATTCGTAAAAAACACCATAACTTTATTTTGGGATTGGGTACAATTTTTAAGAGGTTCTCGTAAGGCTCATAAGAACATTCTCTCTCAGTCATTTTGAACCGTTTTGCGCTATCGTCAATTGCCTTGAAAAATATGATTTTAACTTTGTGGGGTTTTGTAACAACTGATTGGTGGGTTCCTGTATCGGTTGATAGTCTTGAGGATTCTGGCAAGAACAAAATCCTCTGTTGCAAAAACAACTTAAATTACGATATTTTAAAGTTCCAGTTCCAGTTGTTTGTACTGCATTACACCAAATTATACAGAGATTTTACCACTCTGTTACTTCAAGTACCACTGTTACTCAGTGGTAGTAACAGAGTGTAGTACCTAGTAACAGAGTTGTAAATTTAACGTGTTCGGATCGATTACTCATAGAATATATATAAATGACAATAAAATGTAATGTGTAGTTCAAGCTACACCTGCAAGGAATAAATTAAGCACAATATGAATAAAGTAAACATTAAATCTCACCTAAATATACTAGTAACAGAGTGCTCAGGTGAGCAAGACATGCAGCACATTTCACGACACGTGGTCTACTGATGACATGCATGAATTCTTTTTACAAGGAGTGGGGGCTGTACACTTGTGATTTGCAACCAATAGAACACTCTTAACTGGTATACAGCTTCATCTTTGGACTTATTTAGGTGTTGAACGTAGTAACAGAGTGTAGCAATAAGTAAGTAAATCAAAAGGGACATTTAAAAAAAATCCGTAGAAATTTTTATACTTATCTTATAAATTTAAAATAATCAATCCATAAAATTTGATATATTTAAAAAATTATTAGAATAATTGGGAGTGATAGGCATTTATGCTCTACAGAGTTATTCACATAAATATCTCAAGTCATTGGCTGAGGGATAGGTTCAAATTACCATATAATACATGTTACCATCATTGTCCACTATGTTACTACAATAATTCAAAAATATGTCTAGTAGTATAAATATAAACAGAAGACAATAATGATTATTACACTGTAATGCTATCATATCAGTAAAAACTTTTTTAAATAAATTACGTTTTTATTGAATTTTATTGCTGAGGGACGAGTTTACCTGCAAGGAAAAGAAGAATGACCCAGGTATTTATGGCTCAAATGTCATAATTTTGTATTTCTAACATTTCTTTAAAATACGAGTTTTGGAACATCCTGTACATGATAATTGGACATTCACAATTTAAAATAGGTAATTTTCCATCCAAAGTTTCTCGATTGATATTGCTTTTGCATGCATGCAGAACACCTCCACCACCTTCTAAATAAAAAAAACACATAATGTGTATTATTTCATCGATTTTACTCATTTTGTCACGTTGCAGTTGCTTGAAAATGAAAGTAATACGTGTAGGCATCATTGACAATGCGATGAATCGAAAGTGTATAAGGATTACTAATTACCATTCAAACTTGCTTATATATGGATGATAGTTTTACGTAAGTTACATATATTTTAGGTGAAAGCATCATAAAATAAAAATAATCTTGTTTAGTATTCTTCAACTATTATTGATACTTTCCTTTAAATGTGATTTAATATTCATGTAGTTTTTGAAAGAGAAGTCGATATCTGAATAGTCGATGTCCTTATTTAAGGAAAGTGCAATTTATAACAACGTTAAGACATACGAAAGGAAAAACAGGAATTCTTGCTATGCGGCGTATGGCAAGAATTACTGTTTTTCATTTCTATAGGACCCCATATTGTTTATATTTTGCCAGGTGGAAATAAGGCAGTAATGCGCATAAGTCTCTATGTACTACCTGCTCTCATTTGAGGACCTAAATTTGGCACATGAAGTACGAAAATGCAAATAAAGTACTATGTTGTAGCAGCTCACTTATCCCCAAATTAAGATTCTGTTAAGTTACTTAAGACTAGGTAACCACGGATATTATTAAAAACAAAAAATAACAAGATAATTATTTTTAGAAATACAAATTATATATATTTACAAAATGGAATGAAATTTTAATATATTTAATATATTCATTTAAATTCTGACATAACCATTTATTTAATAAATAGAAATTATAGTTGTTTCAACTATAAATTGGTGACGATGTTAAAACCATAATTGTTCACCCCGAAGTTAAAGCCATAATTGGTGATCCCGGAAGTTAAATCCATAATTGGTAACCCCGAAGTTAATATCATAATTGGCCCCGAATACTGTCCTACTACCTACTACCCGAAGTATGATTTTTGAAGAAAGAAGAAAATTAAAAATTTATAATTTTGCCAATTCAGTTAGGGAGCTGTTCTGAAGAATCAACCATTCTTATACCATTTCGCAAAAGGATTTTCAAAATTCAAAATAACATTTAAATCCTTTATTAACGGTAAGTGAATTGATTTCATTTTCTGGTTAATCGAAAAGACAATAAATTTATTAATAATGGCACAATCAACCGATGATATTTTAACCGATTCGATTCCATCGCTAAATCATTACATCACATCTATCAAACTGCCCCCTTTTTGGGTTACAAAACCAGAGATTTGGTTTGCTCAAGTCGAATCGCAGTTTGCAGTATCTAGAATTGTCAGTATAGGAGGAAGTACGACCAGGTAGTAGCTTCCTTACCGCTAGAAGTAATAACTAACGTGTATGATATAATTGCAAATCCTTCTGCAAAAGATTTGTATACTAATTTGAAGAGTACGTTAATCGCGAGGCTAACTTCTAGTGAGGAGAAGCGTCTCGACGATTTACTTTCAGGTTCGCAAATGAAACCTCAAACTATCGGATTTTTATCGATCGATGTTGAGTGTTGCTGGAGGCTCCCATATGGTGAGCCAAGAGCTATTAGTTAAGTTATGGAAGATACGCTTACCCCAAACTATCTATATTGCTATTACAGCCTCAGGTAAGACCGACATAAAAAATATTACTGACATTGCAGATCGAATTTGGGAGTTATCCCTATGGTTAAGGTTAAGGCTGATGGTTAAGTTCAATGTTAGCATTTGTACATTCCCAAAATTCAGTACAAATTTCATCAGTCTCTCAATTTAATATATGTATATATGTACTGTGCTTTCCGAACTTTGTTAGATTGCTCTAACCTATAAAAATATTCCTTAAGCTATACGATACGCTGATGAGGAGCAATAACACCGAAACACATGTCCATGGCTGTTTCTTTGATGTAACAATTCCTGTTTTTAATTTTCTTTGGACCCCATAAATGCGTTCACCGGTAAAAAATATTTTTAACATTGAAAATGTTTTTAGTTTTTTGTATGGGACTTGAATACGTGAAAAGTGCTTGTTGCATTTGCAGCAAGACGTAGACAAGGTTACTAAAGCTAGAGGTTGCTTAGTAACGGCTAAAAATCTAACTTTATAATTTTCAATGTCTCTTACGTTTGCATCTTTGAGAAGAACTGTGCATTTGATTTTTTAATAGCCATCTCTAAAAAACTGTTGTTGAAGTGAGTGTCAGGCATAAAATCGTTTGGACATTTTGGAAGATACCCGTTGCTATTACCATAATACATTTCAAACGGTAATACACAAGTCAGACTAATGTAAAGAAGTTTGTAAAAGAAAAGCAAAATGATAAGGCTGAAATAGGTCTTATATTGCAAGTGCATACTACCACGCTCTTGGAGTTGGAAATTTAATATCGACGATTGGTACGTAGATTCTGGTGCAACTCACAGGACGAAAGGACTGGTTGGCTAAACAGTGGTGGAAAAGTTGTCACTGCATCTGGAGATCAATTTAAGATCACTGCCATGGGGGATACGATGATATTGCTTGATGTAAACGACAAATTCGTTGAAACAGCAATACGGGATGTAAGATATGCCGAAGGTCTTAAGTTTAACCTCATTTCTTGTAAACAGCTAGGAAAGAAGGATATCACTACGACAATTGTAGAGGATAAAACATGCAAAATTATTGTTCGTGATACTGGAACAGTAATCGCTGTAGCTAAATGCTCAGGTGAAGATCTCTACAAGCTCAAACGAGGACACGAATCGACTGTGTTGACTTGCTATTCTATGTCAATAAATAATGACTATAACATCGTCGACTTGGACACTTGAGTATAGGTGGCATGAAGAGGCTGCGAGATGGAATGGCGGAAGGCATCATTTTTAATGACCAGATGAATGGAGATGTTTGCAAGGGATGTACAAGTGGAAAACAGCATAGAAATCCATATTCAAAGGGAAATGTACAGTGGGCTAAATGTAAGCTACGCTTAATTCATTCTGATCTATGTGAACCCTTGCAAGAAAAGTCGATCAGTGGAAAACGTTATATACTTACATTGACTGATGATTTGACTCGAAAAACTTTTGTCTATTTTCTAGCCCACAAAGCAGAAGTTCCTGAGAAATTTAAGGAATTCAAGGCGCGTGTTGAAAACGAGACATCGTGTAAAATTCGAGCACTTCGTAGTGATAATGGCAAGGAGTACATTAATAAACAGTTCGAAAAATTCTTGAAGGAGTATGGGATTCAACATCAAACGACAGTGCAGTACACACCCGAACAAAATGGTGTTGCTGAACGTATCAATCGAACTTTGGTTGAAAAGGCACGATCGTTGTTGTATGAAGCAAATTTGTCAAAGAAATTTTGAGCTGAGGCAACAAATACAGATTGTTATCTGAAGAATTTGAGTCTAACTGTTGCTGTGAATAACAAGATACCAGAAGAAGCCTGGAGCGGCATAAAACCAAACTTAACATTTGAACTGCTCATGTACTTGTTCCGAAAGAAAAACGCAAAAAATGGGACTCCAAAACCAAAGAGTATCTGTTTGTCGGAGACAAATGAAGTAAAAAAATCGCGAGACGTGATATTCGATGAAAAGAAAATGATGGTGGCCCGTGAAGACGGAGAAACTCATATCGAGCCATTTTATGTTTATTCAGATGATAATATTCAGGAAATTATGATCGAAACTCAAAATGTGCAAGATAACATCGACAAGAGAAAATTCTGAGACTCCAGCTGAAGATAACGTAGTTCAAGATGATGAAGTCAACCTTAATAACATCTTAATTGATAATTAATCAATATCAAGAAGATGACGTTTTACATTTAGCTGAGCAGGGAACAGGTAGGGCATATCTTCAACGCAATTGTGAATTTCCGAGGTGATTTGACGACTACGTCGTGTCTGCTGCACTAGAAATTGAATCTAATGGAGATCAAAGAAGTGTTGAAGATGCTGCTGAAATGTGGAAACGAGTAATGAGTGAAGAATACGATTCTCTCATTAAAAAGAATACGTGGGAGTTAGCTGATCTACCAAAGGACAGAAAAGCAATTTCATGTAAGTGGGTTTTACGAAGAAATAGTCCGTTACAAAGCACGTCTAGTTATACGAGGTTGTATGCAAATAAGTGGAATAGATTTTGAAGAAACCTTCGCACCTGTTGTACGCGGTACGACACCTCGTTTTCTAATTGCATTGGCTACACTTAACGATTGGCATATCGATCAGATGGATGCGGTAGCTGCTTTCCTGCAGCCTGAGCTAAATAAAGATATTTATATGGTTCAGCCAAAATTGTTCAAAAAAGGTGAACGTGGTAAGAATAATCAGCAGATTTGTAAACTAAGAAAGGCTATTTACGGACTTAAGCAATCTGGTTATCTGTGGAATGAAAAGTTGGACAAATAACTTCGTAATCTTGGATTAATTAAAGCAAAATTCGACGTATCCGTTTATTACTATTTCAAAGAACGAAATGTAATTATCATCGCAGTATATGTCGATGATTTTTTGATATTCACAAATGACGAAGAATCAAAGGTTTGGATAAAGAATGAACTGACAAAAAGATTTGATATGAAGGATCTTGGCGAAGTGCAGTACTGCTTAGGAATTCAGGTAACAAGGAACAGAACAACAGGCCAAATATCGTTAGATCAAACAGCTTACATTGAAGCAGTTCTGAGACGGTTTAACATGAGCGATGCAAAACCTGTATCTACGCCCTTGAAGTGTGGTAAGAAATTGAGCCGGAATTTGGCACCAATTAATGATGCAGAAAGAGAACTGATGAGAGATGTACCTTATCAGATGGCCATAGGTAGTCTACTATATGCAGCGCAAACAACACGACCAGGTATATCATTTGCAGTGGAGGTCTTGTGCAAGTTCAACAATAATCATGGCAAAGAACATTAGACAGCGGTCAAGCGAGTTATGCGATACCTCAAGGGTACTCTAAATGCTAGAATAGTATTTGATAGTAAGGGAAACAATCAAATTTCAGGCTATGCTGATGCAGACTACGCAGACGATAGTGACGACAGAGTATAAGTCAGTGGTTATATCTTCAAATTGGCGGATGGTATTGTCAGTTGGTCAAGCACGAGACAACAAACAATTGGTCAAGCAAAAAACAACAAACAATGGCACGCTCAACCACCGAAGCGGAATACATGGCACTTGCTCATGCTACTCAAGAGGCTTTGTGGTTTCGGATGATAATTGCAGAGTTGCATATAACAAATGCACAAGCCGCCATAAGAATTGGGTGCGACAATCAAAGTGCTCTGGACTTATCAAAGAACTCATTGCATCATGCGCGAACAAAGCATATTGGTGTGCAGTATCACTTCCTTCGTGATGCAGCAAAAAAGAAACAAGTATAATTCTTTAAGACAACATCAGAGGTGATGGTCGCTGATTCATTGACAAAACCAGTTAACCGCCAAAAACACGAATGGTGTAGATCAGCCATGGGGATACGTGTGAACTAGGCCAGCAGTAGCACCATATCAAGTGGGGGTGTTGGAATAGCTTCTATGTTGATATTGGAGCTTCGTGGCCAACAGTGTGTGCATTGTATTTAATTGTTGTTGTTGATATGTTAATTCTGACATATATATTAATTTTCACTAAATGTGTCTATGTCATACATAATCTTTTAAGAGTCGAATAAATAAATACTTTATTAATATAAAACAAGTTTTTTTTTAATCGCCTTATTTTATATTAATGTCCTGGCGGAGTTTAGCCGTAGGCTATTCTACCACTCAACCAGGACGGACACACACACATAGACAATATCACAACACCCATTCCCTGCGACATTGCCATCTGCCGCAGCTGAGACTCGAACTCAGGAGAGGAGAGCGACTAGATTGTGTTGTCTCTCACACAACGGCAATCTAATTCACTGCTACCATCTCGGCAACACATGAAAAACGCCACTACACATCCATACCCTAGCCAGGATTCGAACCTGGGACCCCGTGGTCGCAAGCTTAACACCTTAAGCACTGCGCCACCGAGCCGGTTTTCTATCATGAATAACAATAACAGATACGATATTTAATAGAAGTGTTCAAGTTCTAGCATATGCTGATGACGTCGTTATAATAGGTCTAAAGACACGCTGAAGAGGCTTTTCTAGCTCTAGAAAGAGCAGCTGGGAACTTCTGGCTGCTGATCAATCAGTCTAATACTAAATACATGCTAGCATTAGCGAGAAGCGCAAGAACCAGGCCCATTGACATCGGCCAGTACGAGGTTGAAAATGTTGACAAATTTGTCTATCTTGGGTCAGTGGTAACTAATAACAACGATACTCAGACAGAAATCAAAAGCAGGATACTGCTAGCAGACAGATGCAACTATGGGATCCTTCCTTGGCTTACTCTCAAAACACTTCGAGAAAAACGAAGATACTAGTCAATCATCCTAAGTTAGAAAGTAGCCGCGCAGAGAGAGATGAAATATCGTTACTGTTGGACAGAGACAAACAAGCTTCTTAAGTTAGCTAGCTAGCTTAAGAAAGTTGTTTGTCTGTGTCCAACAGTGACGATATTTCTTCTCTTTCTGCGCGGCTACTTGACAACTCAGGATGATTGACTAGTACAAATCTATAAGACCCCCATAAAACCAGTTTCAATGTACGGTCTGAAACTTGGCTCATGACGCAAGAAGAAGCGCAATGGCTGGAATGTTTTGAAAGGAAAGTTGAGAAAAATTATGGAGCAGTATGTGAAAATGGGTTATGGTGAAAGGGATACAACTTTGAACTCTAGGTACCGGATATACAAAGAACTAACCATAACCCAACCTGTTAAAATTAGCCGTCTGAAATGGATTGGACATGTTATGAGAAGAGAGGAAAAGTACCCAGTAATATGTTGTGATATCTCGGTGACTAAGGGTGCGCGTCCGTTTTCGGCGTGGTGGGGTGGGGACACTATTTGGGTTTTCAGATTCAAGCGTCCTTGGCTCTTTGCGCTGCGGGTGGAGTTGTACCCTCGTGTTTCTGAAACACTGATAAAACTGTTAATTGTAACAAATTTTATATTATTTTTATTATTGTCATACTTTTGCTAGTCATTATAATAAGTCTACTTTTTCAATATTATTGAGATATTTTGAAATTTATCTATAATCTCTTTTTTTATATATATTTTCCCACTAAATGCTTATTTATATCTAGTGGCTACTTTTGTGGAATTGATATTCTGTTTGTATCCCAAAGCTAATAAATAAATAAAATAAATAAATAGTACTCTAGGTTGATTTCAGTTTTTTTGATGGCGAAGTAGACTAATATCTCAAATATTTTATATGCTTGCCCTATTTGCCAGGGGTGTAACTGGCGATTTACTAGTCAAGGTAGTTAGTTATTTTATTTAGAGATATGTTCTTATACAATCGCTGGCCTCTAATCTGTAAAAGAATCCTAATGCAGTGATGTAGCCAGCTGTTTGGGGCGGAGGGGCAGTCGATTGCAGGGACGGTATAAAAAAGTTACAAGTAAAAAAATAAAATATAGATTTAGTACAGTAAAGGACTCCGCACAAACCTTATGGGCTTGAGTTCCCAGTCGATTCGTCTGAATTTTTGATATGTTGTACTTGACACCCTCCTGATCAAAAGTGTTTCTAGGCTCAAAGTCCGGAAATGAATAGTTTTCGAGATATCAATGACGCAAGGTCTCAAAAAATGGGATATTTCGATGAACCTCAAGAAGGAAAAAAATGCTCTGACCTGGAGGTTAGACCATATTCTCTTTATGTTTTTAGGGTCGCTGAATCCAAATCCGGGCTCTGTTAAACCCCATCACGTCAGGGTCGAGGGCATTTTAAGGTCAAATTCAGAAGAGACCTTAAAAATCTGAAAAAATTCATATACATGTTTTTGGGATATCTGAGTCCGAATCTGATATTTTCTTAACTCCACAAGTGTATAACCTCACACCGCAGACAGGTAGCCGACACCACAACAACATAAATTAACACAGAAGACCGGAGAGCCAATAATTACGAGACCCGGGGGACACTAAACAGCAGACAGCAGCCCCAATAACCACGAGACCCGGGGGATACAAAACAGCAGACAGTAGCCCTCATAACCACGGTGCATGGTAGCGAGATATGACCTGTGCAAAAGTTGTATGGTTCAGAGGGGGTTAGGGACAATTTACTTTTTTTTTCCATGGAAACACCTCTTTTGACGTTGGCTTCAGAATGAGCGGAAAATTCTCAGGTGGAGTATCGTATGTTAGGTCTGTTATTTGATTTGGGTTATTCGATTACTGATCTTGAAACTGATCTTCAAGGTCAACAAACTTGTGAACAAACTAATAAAACTGCCTAGCAATGCTACTGTTCGTCGCGTACTTGGTGGTTCTAGGCCAACTCATAACATACACATTTATATACATTGCGGTGAGTTATGCAAACAGGGGATTAAACGCATTATTATTCACTTCTTGTTAGGAGCAATCGAATAAACAAATTCGTTTGCGAGAGCAGAAGCACGTTTCTTGACTGAGGTACCCGAGAATACCTTCGCGGTGTTGGTATTGACCGTTTTCTTCCTTTCCTTCATTGCCCGTCAACAGTGTTTTAGGTGTCTTTTGACAGTTCTTGTCAAAAATAGCAGTAATAAACAAAAATAAATGAAAATCGAAAAGGGGCTAAAAATACTGACAAGGGGATGACCAGACCTTCGGATCCTGGATATTGAAGCCGATGATTTCATCTGACTTCTTTTGCTATAAAATGAAGCCAGTATGAAAGATTTTATCCAATGGGCCTCTGGTGGCCTGATCTACTATATACAGGTTTCAGTGGCGGGCCTTAGGGGGGGGGGGGGGGGCGTGGGGGCCCGGCTCCCCCCTTACCGTTCAAGTCGTTAAGTTCTTGATTACGTACAGACGCAACTTACTTCTTCGTTCTTGTTGTGTTTCTTTTTGGATTTTGGACCAAGTTTTTCTTTTATTTTTCTTTATTGACAACGTTAGTCGATAGTTTAGTGTTGAACGGAGTGCATATGTCCTTAGTTCGACGTGCCGAACTGTGTATTGATGCAGATGCAGAGATTTCGAATAATTTATGTAGGTAAGCTGTTAACCCAGAACACTCATTTATGTTACAAATGTTAATAAAACACATTTAAATTTTCTAAATTATAAATAACAATCCAATATTTTGTTCCAAATTAAAAAACACATGCAAAGAAATGCTCTGTTTAAACCCCTATGGCCATTATTTGCTTGCAGTTATGCAGAAAGAGATAACGAATTATTTACCTCTTTATAATTGCCTGAGTTCAGTTGAGGACGTCCATCAAAGGCCTTTGCTTTGACACCGCGGACAGCCGCGTGTGCCGGCGAGGACTTTGTACTTTTTTATGACAATTTAAAAGTTGTATAATAGGGAACTACAAGTCCATTGACCAAGAACAGCAGTGGATCTCAAATGTTTTCTACCTTAATATTCAAATTGTTGACCTAGGTCAGTTTTTTTTTCAAAGTGTCCCTAGGGGGAGAAGTCATAAAGGTTTTTTGTTTGTCTAGTCGGTCCCCATTACCAGTTTTTTTAATGACATGAAACTGATTACGTATATCTTATTTTAAATACACAACCTTTTTTTTCTAGTTCGCCCCCCCCCCCCCCAAAATGAAATCCTCGGACTGCCACTGGCAGGTTTCACAAAATTAATTAATTTAATTAGTTCCTCCATTCTGGAATAATACAACTTTCCATATCTACTTATTTTTTCTTTTGGCTTTGATTCCACCTGATACGCATGTGAACAGTTACTACACTCATACAAATCTTATTTTCAATCTATATATACATGTATAGTCTAGAATATGCATTCCAACCTTGTATAGAACTGAAAATTCATAACAATCAGCAAACATTCCAATTTTGTAGTAATGAAGCACCGCAACTACACATTATAAACACATCTGATGCATCGAATATCTCTTACTTGATGTTGCTTTAACAATAAATGATTAGTCTTTTTATGAATTAAAGTACGTACAGCTTGAATTGAAACAGTTCTTATATCAGTGGATCTAAAATAAATGATTCCATCCTCGAACAACCAAGTTATTTATTGATCGACTACTTTTTTTATTGCATCATTAAAAACACTTCTTTGAAATAGACTACCCCAACTAAATTCTTCTCTAAATACTTGTTCAAAGAAAAAAAAAAGAGTTTGCAATAAAACTTACACGTAATATAATAGACTAGGCACGTTTTCAAAAAAGAACAATGCAAGAAGCATTTCATGTAACAATTGGAAAAACGTACGTTTTTAGGGTATATCGACCGCGAATACGAATCTGCCTGTTGCCAAAGCGAAATTTGGACCGGAAGTCTGGTATCCAAGATGGCGACCAAAACTCTGTTGCCCTATATCTCCCTTGTCCGTTGGCTTAAAATAATGATATAAACGTCTGCTTAGGGATTTTCTGGGATGCGAAACACATTGCAATGCTCAAAATTTACTTACCTTAAGTTTGGGGTGCATGGGTTCCAAGATGGTGCCCAAGATGGCCGCCGAAACTTTGTTGTGTTTACGTGCGCTCTGTGCGTCTTGTTGTATTTGGAGTGTAAAATCTGTCAGATATATATAGTTTTTAGTGGTTGAATGTGTACTACTGTGTGTGTGTGTGATACGTGAACATTATTTAGATATTATGCAAATCACAGCTTACACACTTTTTTATTTATTATGAAAATACCTACTTTCTGTATATTGTTGCCCTAATCTGGGCACGCTAATATACTAGTTAGGTAAATACTTTTAAACATTCATTATTGGAGAACCAATCAAAACAACTACTCTTCTAGCTAATACTGACGAAGTATTGAATTACATGATAGGATTCTTAGCATTTTAAAGAAAAAAATATAGTGAAAATACTTAAATCATTTATTTACATTTAGTCATTCCCACTTTTTTTAATTTAATATGAAATTATCTACTTTCTCCATATTGGTACCTTAACCGGACCACGCTAATATACTACTTAGGAAAACACTTTAAAACACTCATTATTGGAAAACCAATCAAAACAACTACTCTTCTAGCTAATACTGACGAAGTATTGAATTACATGATAGGATTTCTGGCATATTAAGGCAAAAAAAATATATTGAAGATACTTAAATTATTTATTGAAATTCAGTCAATTTACTACAAATGTCAATATTTCATACTACCTCTCAACTTGACATTTAGAAATTTATTATCTAAAATAAACCCTGATTAATTAGTATTACCATCAAAAATTTTTGTTGACTATTGTTACATTCTTACGGTGGTAAAATACAAGAAATATCATTTTTATAAAAATCTGTCATTTTGACAATTATAACTTTGTTAATATTTAACCGATTTATGCCATATTGAAGCTTAGCTCTTTCCCTCAAAATGTTGCCTCTTTACCTTTTTCTTAATGTGTCATCCGTGTGGGCTAGTACCGATTAAAGGAAAAAAGTGCCTAATTTCAACATAGCGGCGCATTTTCTCTTTCTCTTTTCTGCACGGCGGATTTTTTGGGATTTTCAGTCAGAGACTCCTGGATAGCCATAGAATACTGAAGTAATTTGTATCTACAGCAGGGACGTTACACAGTGCACTAGTAGGCACTACTCACTGAGCTCTTCATTTTTAGGATAGGATTAAATGAAAGCCATATTGAAAATATATAATATATCATTTATTGTTCGCTTGATACAACCGTATAAATCTATTTACAATTATTCTATTTATTCAATAATAAAACTTAAAATTCGTTCTGTCAGTCAAAAATAAAAAAAACGTTTTATTTCATAATAAAATACATTTCTAATCCCCCTTCCCCACTTGTAAACAAAAATAAAAACAATTATGAATCATTTTGGCACATATTTCAATCTATAGGACATCTTAATTTGACGCCCTCAAATACGGCTCTCATCCAAATACCAACAGCGTGAGCCCCTGAATCGGGATATTTATTTTTAGGTTGTTTAGTTTTTTGAGCACAATCTTCAGCAGCTGATACACCGCTACCAAAAGCCTCAATGAAATTGTCGCCCCTTTCTAATCCTTGTCGAGCAACTCTTGTACAGGTGAAAATGGGATCAAACATAGTGCAATCACCAAAATCAACATTTCCATATCTAAAAGAAAATTAAATTTGGTAAAATTATCCTTAATCGGGTTATTTAACTAGCCGATAATTTTCAGCACCAGACAAAAATGGTTAATGTAAGAATCCTACCAGCGTCGGACTGACGACAACCTGGTCCAAATATTGTGTTAGGCCTTCTGTAATCTGATGTAATATATTAGAATAAGGATACGAACATGCCGAAGATGCTACGCAGGTAGAAGATCAGACCACAGCACATTGGGGCTTTTCGTAGGTAGTAGTCCCAAAAACGCCTAGAGCCTATCAAAGTTGACCAACACAAATAATTTTTTTTTAATTTTCCTTAGAAAATTTCTAAACAATTCCTCAAGAGCTTTGTTGAAAAAAAGTTACTCTACATTAATAGAAGTTGGTTTACATTTCGATTATTGATGTAAGAAATTGATTTTTTTTCTTAAACCTCAGTGAAATAAATATTATAAACAATAAGAAATCAAAATAAAGCTATATAAAAAATTCATTGACATGTAAAATTTACACTAAGCGTTTTTTTATAGCTTTATGTTGATTTCTTATTACTTATAATATTGATTTCACTAAGAAAAAAAGCAATTTCTTACAACAATAATCAAAATGTAAACCAACTTCTATTAATGCAGAGTAACTTTTTTCAAAAAAGCTCTATATTCGTTATATAAAAAAAGAAGAGAGGTTGAAATTTTTTTTTTTTTTATTAATTTTAATTATTACTGTTTTTATATTCAAAATTACTATAAGATTACATAAACTTTAAATTTTTATTGCTATTTGTTTAAACAAATTTTATAAACAAATAGATACATTACGTATTTCTGAAAACATTTTTTTGCCATCATATTTGTTATGAAATATTATGATTAAAAAAAATTTTTCTTAAGAAAAATTTTGTTAATTATTGTTTATAATCATTTTTTTCATTTTCTTAATATTTAAACAAATTATTAAGAAAAAATTTTATTCTTAAAATTTTTATTTGCAATTCTCTACAAGATGTAAAAGAATTTTTTTTGTTGTTAATTTATTTGTTTATTTGATAAACAATTTGTTATTAAAAATCGCCGAATGTGTTTATATTCTTTTTAGATAGAAAAAAAATAACAAAAACAACCGTAAACATAAATATGTCAAAAAAAATTAAATTTAAAATTCTATAAAAAATATTACAATTTTTTTTTGACATGTTTATGTATACGGTTGTTTTTGTTATTTTTTTTTCTAAAAAAAATATAAACACATTCGGCGATTGTTGATTGGTTGATTGATTGATTTACCAGCGAGCGGTAGGCATTGCTGCCACTCCCAGAGTTATACAGCTGGGCCTGCTACGTCCACGCTGGGTTGGACTAGTTGCCAGCAGCGAGTGTCACATGCGAGTGTCACATGGAGCATGGGATGGGAGGTGTAGGTATTTGTGAGATGCGTTACCGCATTGTGTCGTGAGGGAACGTTTAAGCTCCCTTTTTTGTGGTTTTGGTTCTAGGTATCTGCCTCTTCTGAATCTCCGTGTGAAATATGTGTTGTGTCTTGATATGGAGTGTTTATTACTGTTTATGCTCCTCTTTTTGTGTTTCTGCTTCTTCGAATCTTCTTTTTCTGAGTTTTCTGATTCCTCGATTTCCGATGCTAGGTTGGGTTTGGGCCATGCTTGTTGCCAGCAGCGAGAGCCATATGACGCATGTTTTTTTTTCATTTTTCCCTTCGCTTTTCTTTCCCAGTTTGTTTATGATTCTCTTGATTGTTGTTTTCCACCTGTAACATGGTCTCCCTATTTTTAGTTTGCAGCTGTGCAGTGTTAGCGTTTTCTTCAATAAGTTTTCTGCTGTCCTTTCTGCTTTAACCTTCTTGATCCTTTCCCTTATCTCTTTGCTTACCAGGATATGGTCTATTTGTGTGATTGAGCTTCCATTACTCCAGGTGTCAATGCGTGTTTGACTTTTGCTCCATGTATTTATTATTGTTAAGTCAAATATGTGTGCTAGGTTTTTCAGCACGTTTCCATTTTCGTTAGGCCATAGGTGGAGTATATGTGCATTGAAGTCTCCAGGTATACGATTTCACTGCACTATGTATATATGTATATAAACTATGATTTACTGCGTTAGAGGGAAGCACTGTGGAAAGTTTTGGTTTGTGTACCTAATTAAACACTAACTAATTAATATTTCTTATCAAGCTGACAATATTCCGAGGCATAAATTATTTTAGAAACACTTTCACTTATACAAACTTAAATATAACTTCTATACGTTGTCACTTTGTATTTAACTTTTACAAGCTTTTATGGATATCCATGGTGACAGAACACTATAAGTCATCTCCCTGCCTACCACGATATGATCTATTTATTGAGTTGAGTTTCCGCTGCTCTAGGTATCAAGATTGCTCTTTTCTGTGTGTATTTTCTTGGAAACCATTTTCCTGAGAGAAACCTGTATCACGCATACCTACATTGACGTGCCATAAGGATTCAGATTGGACGCTACACACCGACAGTGTCCCATTGATTATTTCTGGTCTAATCCAAATTAAACTCATTTGAATATGTTTAGCAATTATGAGAACCTCACCTGAAAGATAGATATACTTTAAGAGTATTGCCCCACTGATCATTACGTGTTCAATTTTGATTAAATTTGTTTGAATATTTTTAGTAATTATGAAAACACACTTGAAGGTTCACACAGGAAATCTGTATAATCACACTTTAATAGCGATGCATTACTGATTTTTCGGGTTATTATTATCACCATTTTTATCATGCGTAATTCTCTTGATTGGCTGAAAGAAATCCGGTTTTGGCTATTAATTATTATTTGTATTATTGACCTAATAGTATGCCTCTGGTTTACTCAATACTATTTAAAATATTAGGTTTTGAGTTAATAAATTAGGTTAATAGAGATTAAGTTGATAAAGTTATTAAAGTAATTAAATTTAATAAAATAAAATAAATTAGTTTATAGCTTAGATTTCTGTGGCTTCTGGCGTGGTGATTGTTGTGTTTTATTCCCTCTTCTTTTTGGGCTTAGTACATTTAAAAAACTTTCCACTGCACACACAAATTTATTATTTATTTATTTATACTTTTACGCTTTGCTTTATAAACACGTGTTGTTCACTTTTGACACTGAATATTTATTGCTTTCTTTAGCAATAAAGCACTGGAAAGGGTCTTTTAGGTACCTATATAGATAGGTCTATTTAGGTCGACCGTCAACTAAGGCACAGCTTTACAGTTTATTTTTTGGTACTATTTAAAAAACACTAATAGTAATTTTCAATTTATTAATTGTATATGAACATTTTTTTTTCCTATTATGACATGTCACGTTAAGCAAAATTTCTTGGCTCACCGGTGGCTTAAATTTGATAAGTTTACAGTGGTTTTAACTGATTTTTAGCACTTATTTCGGGAGCGTCTTGCGATGCGTCTATACACGCCGTTTGTCAACTTTCGACCGACTAAAACTTATTCGGCGATTGTTAATAACAAATTGTTTATTAAATAAACAAATAAATTAATAACAATTTTTTTCCACCTTGCAAATAATAAATTTTAAGAATAACATTTTTCTTAATAATTTGTTTAAAAAATGAAAAAAGGAAAAAAATATGATTATAAACAATTTTAAAAAATTTTTGAGAAAAATAATTTTTTTTTAATCATAATATTTTCTAACAAATATAATAGCAATTTTTTTTTCCTCAAAATTACGTAATTTACCTTTTTGTTTATAAAATTTGTTTAAACAAATACCGATAAAAATTTAAAATTTATGTCATCTTATAGTATTTTTGAATATAAAAACAGTGATAATAATTAAAATTAATAAAAAAAAATATTCAACCTCTTTTTCATTTTTTAGTTTTTTGTTAGGTTGAATAATTAATAACTAATAGACTATAACAATTATTAAAAACATCGCAATGTCATAATCCTATAAAGTATAGTTGACATAAGGTCTCCACGAAGCGAAATCATTTTAGTGGCTTTTGTTTAACAATTATTCCACTTGAAATGTAAACGCAAACTCTAAAAAAATTTGTTAATTAACAATAGGCTCATTTTATGAAAAATCGATGAAACATTTTTTTTCCAACGGGATATTATTCCTTTAAGTGTCTAAATAATACCGTAATTTTAAAAAAAATTTAAATTAATATTTAATAACAAAAAAATATTTTGACTTATTATACCGGCTCCACACATTCGGCGAAGTCGAGCAAACCAAGGCAATAACGAATGTGTGGAGGCATATTTGTAGACAAGTGTTTCGGCGAATTGTTCGGGGATTCGTCTAGTGATCTCAAAGACATCGGACGCGTTTAAGTTCGGTGCCAGTAATCTGGCTTAAATCCCGATTAAAAGCCGGCACAATAGGACGAAATTACGCTGATGCGATAAGTGAAAAATTATACGCAAAGTGATATATAAAATAGCATTACAACAGTTAAGTTATTTAGCTAATATTTAATTAATGTGGGTGATTAGAATATCTCAGTGCATAACAAGTGAAAAGTGGAGAATAACCCGAGAGCCTCTAGGAAACCAGAAATCAATCAACACAAAGATAAGTCTACACGCGACTATACCACTTTACTTAAATTTATACCTATATGCTTTAATTGCTTGATAGTTCCTAGACAATAAATTAAAATAAGGGCATTAAATGTTTTTCTTTCAGCAAAAAATATACAAACCAAACTATTACAAAAATACAAAAAATAATTAATAGCCAAAACCAAATTTTTTTTTTCAGCCAATTAAGAGAATTACGCGCGATATAATAATGGTGATAATAATAACCCGAAATAATCAGTAATGCATCGCTGTTAAAGTGTGATTATACAGATTCTATGTGAACCTTCAAGTGTGTTTTCTCATAATTACTAAAAATATTCAAACAGATTTAATCAAAATTGAACACGTAATGATCAGTGGCGCACTACTCTTAAAGTATACCTTTCAGGTGAGGTTCTCATAATTGCTAAAAACATTCAAACGAGGTTAACTTGGATTAGGTCAGAAATAATCAATGGGGCACTGTCGGTGTGTAGCGTCCAGACTGAATTCTTATGGCACCTCAATGTATGTATACGTGATACAGGTTTCTCTCAGGAAAATGGTTTCCAAGAAAATATGCACAGAAAAGCGCAATCTTGATACCTAGAGCAGCGGAAACTCAACTCAATAAATAGATCATATTCTGGTAGGCAGGGAGATGACTTATAGTGTTCAGTCACCAATGAAGCTTGAAACCATAAAAGCTTGAAAAAGTTAAATACAAAGTGACAACGTATAGAAGTTATATTTAAGTTTGTATAAGTGAATGTGTTTGTAAAATAATTTATACCTCGGAATATTTTCAGCTTGATAAGGTATATTAGTTAGTGTTTAATTAGGTACACAAACCCAAACTTTCCACAGTGCTTCCCTCTAACGCAGTAAATCATAGCATATACATAGTGTAGTGAAGTCGTGTACCTGGAGACTTTAATGCACATATACTCCACACATGGTCTAACGAGAATGGAAACGCGTTGAAAAACCTAGCACACATGTTTGACTTAATAAGAAATACATGAAGTAAAAGTCAAACATGCATTGACACCTGGAGTAATGGAAGCTCAGTCATACAAATAGACCATATTCTGGTAAGCAGAGAGATAAGGGGAAAAATCAAGAAGGTTAAAGCAAAAAGGACAGCAGAAAACCTACTGAAGAAAACGCTAACACTGAACAGCACCAAACTAAAAATAGGGAGACCATGTTACACATGGAAAACAACAATCGAGAGGATCATAAACAAACTGGGAAAGAAAAACGAGGGGAAAAATGAAAAACCATGCGTCATATGGCTCTCGCTGCTGACAACAAGCATGACTCAAATCCAACCCAGCATTGGAAATCAAGGAATCAGAAGACTCAGAAAAAGAAGATTCGAAGAAGCAGAAACAAAAAAAGAGGAGCATAAACAGTAATAAACACTCCATATTAAGACACAACACATATTTCACACGAAGATTCAGAAGAGACAGATATCAAGAACCAAAAGCACAAAAAAGGGAGCTTAAACGCTCCCTCACGACACAATGCGGTAACGCATCTCACAAATACCTACACCTCCCATCCCATATTCCTTTACCATGCGCCATGTGGCACTCGCTGCTGGCAACAAGCATGACCTTAATCCAACTCAGCGTGGACGTAGCAGGCCCAGCTGTATGTATACCTGGGAGTGGCAGCAATGCATACTGCACGCTGGTAAATCAATCAATCAATCGAGTGTTTCGGCGAATTGTTCGGAAAATGTTTCGGCGATAGTTTCGCTGCATGTGTGGAGCCGGCATTAAAGATATTCCAATTGAGATTAGTAAACGGCAACTGTTTCGGCCACAGTATGGCCGAATGTGTGGAGGCATATTTAGAGATAGAGAGAGTTTCGGGAGTTGGGACTTTTTTATTGGAGGTTTCTTCCTCTTTAAGAATCTTTCTTTAAAATTTCTTAAATATTAATAGTTTTCGAGTTATTTGCAGAAAACGAAACTCGTTATTTTTTCAATCTTCATTTGTTTATAACTTTTGCAATTGTTTATGTGCGAATTTGAAACTTTTGCACATTTTTCTAGACATCGCGTCATTCCGAATCCAATGAGCCCTCACTCATATTTTTACGAGCTTTATCAAGCATTAACACGGCTTTGAACTTGTGAACTAGTCTATTTTTACATTTTTACAAGATCTTAAACAACAATTTTCTGCAATAAAATTTCAGATCTAATTAATTTCCACGTCAAAATCTAAGTGCACCCCACTAAATAATAATAGTAAGTAGTCTAATATGTCAACACCAACCTTTTCAACGACTCAGTAGCTTTTTCCAGCGCCGTCAACCACATGAGCGGGGTTACTGCATCATTTTCGGAAAATTCACCAAAACAATTGGCCGCCGCCTCAAATAACATGCTATATATACAACCTGCGGTGCCTTTTACTGTTGCCCCCAGTATCTTACTTAAACCTTCGAAAAAAGTGAAGGGATAATCCGTTATTACTTTATTAAGTCTCATTCGTTTCAATAAAACTTCAGAGGCATGTTTTAATCGTGTTCCTGTATCGCCATCACCTAAAAATTGTATTATAGATTCATAGTCTGTTTCTTATAATCAGGGCTCGGGAATTTTATCTCGGCACCAGAGACGGCTCTCATATAGACATAATATTATGTTGCAAACACCTACTGAAATATTCAGAAAAAAGACGAAATGGTGAAATATTTGTCATGGCCAGCTACAATGTATTTTTGGTAATAAATTTACCTTAACAACGGTAATGGTCTTACAAAAACATGTAATACATATCTAGCAAATAAAAAAAACAACTTTAAATCAAACACATATTTTTCTGTTCTGTTTAATATGTGTGGCGTGTTTATTATGTTTATTTACATAATAATCAAATATAAAACTCCAATAAGCTACTGGTAACATAAAACATTTTTTCTCAATAAAATAAACCATTTTTATATAATATTAAATCATCATACCGAACAAAGTTAAGGATTAATGGCAGTAGTGCAGCGTAAAAAAGTGAAAACAGTCGACAAATATCGAGTAGGTACCCGAACCGAAGGAAGGAAAGGCCATAAATCAATCAAGATAAGTCCACTTTACCCTTAAAATATTTATGTCTTAAGTACTCATAGGCAACTTAAAGAATTTCATAAACAATTTCTAATAAATTAGAAATAAGTTAATAAAGAATTCTCTTCCAGCAAATACTACCAGGGGCGTACCATTAGAATAACAGTACACCGCGCCAAATTAAATCAATTCAAAAATAATAAAAACTTGGATAAAATTGTTGCCCATTATTAGCTTGGTTTCGGTGCCATTAAAATTTAAAATATCTCATGCATGCTATAAGAACATACTGACTGTCTACACTTCACATCTGGTAAGGTTAAGGAATTTTATTAAAAACGTTTAGGTCCGTAAGAATACGCAAAAAGTAAGCAAGAAATAATAACTCTGCAGAGAACACAAAAATAATGTATCCACTACAAAACGTAACAACGAAGACACATCAGCTACTGGTACAAAAATCGAGCACTAAGCCATCAGTTAGAAGGAGAAAACATAACAACCCCGGCACACGCCAACACTATGAAAAGACCAGTAGAGGAGTTGCATAGGTAACCAGACGAGAGAGCTCCATCGAAATAAGGACGGAAAATATAAACGAAAACATAGCTACGGCAATCATACAAAATGATCAAGATCATTGATCATTGATCAATCAGACAAGACAGCAGGAAGGGTATTCATGCAACTGAGTCAAGAAACCAGAAGAAACGAAAAAAGAAAAAAATGAGGAAACCGGATTACACGTGGAGAACAACAACTAAGAGGATCATGAACAAACTGAGAAGCGACCAAACATACTGGGAAAGAAAGCGAGTGGAAAAAATGAACTCCACAAAGAAATCGCAGCGATATACCCTACCAGAACCAGAAACCGAGGCATCAGAAATCTCAGAAGGAGAAGAAGAAAATTTGTAGAAACAGAAACACAAAAAGAGGAGCATAAACATTAAATAACGAACACAATGCGACAACACATTGGACTTGTCATCTTGCTGTCGAGGCGACCAGACCTGCTTTATAATGCTCTGTCACTAATGGATACCCATAAAAGTTTATAAAAGTTAAATAGTGACAACGTGTAAAAAATATAGTTAAAAAAAGTATAAGTGGATGTGTTTGTAAAATAATACATATCTCGGAACATTTTCAGTAATTGATAAGAAATATTAGTTAGTGTTTAATTGGGTATACAAACCAAAACTTTACACAGTGCTTCCCCTCTAACGCAGTAAATAATGGTATATATAGTGCAGTGAAATCGTGCCAGGCGGCAAAGAGGAGAAAGAAATCAGTAATAACCGAAGAGAGGACTGTCTATATGGAGCACTAAGCCATCAATTAGAAAAAGAAAACCGGCACACACTAACGCTATGAAAAATCAAGAAAAATGTCCACTATACTATTAGGAGACTTCAATGCACATATACTCCACACATGGCCTAACGAAAATGGAAACGCGCTAAAAAACCTAGCACACATGTTTGACTTAACAATAAGAAATACATGGAGCAAAAGTCAAACCTGCATTGACACCTGGAGTAATCAATCACACAAACAGACCATACCCTGGTAAGCAGAGAGATAAGGGCAAGGATCAAGAAGGTTAAAGCAAAAAGGACAGCAGAAGAAAGCGCTAACACTGAACAGCAGCAAACTAAAAATAGGGAGATCATGTTACACGTGGAAAACAACAATCGAGAGGATAAAAAAAACTAGGAAAGAAAAGCGAGGAAAAAACATGCGTCATGTGGCTCTCGCTGCTGACAACAAGCATGATCCAAATCCAACCCAGCATCGGAAACCGAGGAATCAGAAGACTCAGCAGAAGAAGATTTGAAGAAGCAGAAACACAAAAAGAGGAACATAAACACTACATATCAAGACACAGCACATATTTCACACGAAGATTCAGAAGAGGCAGATGCCCAGAACCAAAAACACAAAAAAGGGAGCTTAAACGCTCCCTCACGACACAATGCGGTAACGCATCTCATAAATACCTACACCTCCCATCCCATGTTTCTTTACCATGCGCCATGTGGCTCTCACTGCTGGCAACAAGCATGACCTTAGCCCAACCCAGCGTGGACGTAGCAGGCCCAGCTGTATAACCCTGGGAGTGGCAGCAATGCCTACCGCACGCTGGTAAATCAATCAAATCAATCAATTGCAGTGTTGAAGGCATTCAATCCTGACCAAGTGTCAACATTAGATAAGATAGTGTACTATACTTTTATACGTATTTTACTAATACGGTTTTATTATCTCCTTTAATTAGACGACGCCGCTGCCGAAATTGTGAAACATTGCTTTGCCAAGATCCCTTTTACTATACCTACACTGTGGCAATTCTGCGCATTTACGTCAGCATTTAATAAATCGAGATCGCAGTTTCGCAATCTAGCCATATGTATGTATGTATCTACAAAACTTGCGTGACAGAGTCGACAAAAATGCCTCGTGCTCCTCAGGCTGCACCAGGTATACTTATGGATTCGCGATTTTCCAGAACTGCAATTTGATGGAACAGATCTTTATTGTAGTAGTCGCAACAATAGTAGATTGTAATACAAGTGTGGCAAGGGCTTCATTGCAAAACGATGTATGAAAGTAGGAACACGAGCGCAGCGAGCGTTCCTATCATACGAGTTTTGCAATGAAGCTTGCCACACGTGTGTTACATACTATTTTTTCTACGGTTGTGAAGTTATTTCCCTTTTCAAAGTCTTTCCAAAATTTTAAATTTGCTGCTTGTCAGATTTTATTTAAAGTGACATTTTCCGCTGTCATTCTGTAGTAAGAAAATTTGACTTTGTAATTGCAATTCATGTGTAATTAATGTACATTTATAGAATTTAATTGTTATTACCAGTAAATAATATAAAATTCTTTAAGGTAAACACACTATTTATTTTATTCCGGTGCGTGATGTAATCAAGGCGTGTGGCAAACTCTTTGCCGCACGGCGTGCGGCAAAGTGATATTTTCTGCACTCATTTCGAAGTTAGAAAATTTGACTTTCAGCACAATCGTAGAAAAAACAAATTCTTGGACATCTAAAACAGTCAGTGTTTATAATAAACTGACCATATTAACTTTGGATATTACGGAATGCCCTAAAAAAAGAACAAGATAAGCTATATTGTGTCATACTTGCACGACCGCGCTGACCTAGAGCCAACCCTGATTTTAACGTCACGGAGATAAAATTCCCGAGCTCTGCTTATAATAGTAAATAAATGTATGTATGATATTCATTCCTTGGCTTTTTGTTTTCAGGTGATATTTTATAAAGTCGTGAAAAAAAAACCTGATTTTTAACTTTCATTGTCCTATTACCTATACCTAAACAAATGATCCTAACTACTTCCCCCATCGAGTCGTTAGGCTTTAAAGAATACTTTTCATGATACATAGTCCAGTGCATTTAGATTTTTGTTTCGGAAATTCTTTGAACTCGCTGAAAGGAGGATATTGAGAGGATATTCTCAAAAATAGTAAAAATGATAATCCGGAAAGTTTACAGAGTTAACCCTTGTGCAATTTTTTTACTTATAAGATTAGGTGCACACATATGGATTTTTGTAAATAATTTTGTTAATTTGATTTTTTTCGGAAAATGATAAGAAGACAAAAAGAAAGAGAAAATTTTACGTAAAAAAATGTATTGTGACGTGTTTCCACTCCTAGGAAACCACCCTTGCAAATTCCGTGGGTTCCAAAAATTACAACTAGACATAACCACTAACACACTTTATTAAATAATGTACTGGGTACTTCACAATACTATTATTAACTTAAATGTACTTTACTGACTAAAAATAACAATGTTTGTCAATTTGTTTTCACTTTGTAGTCTTAACCTGACTTGTCAATCAAAACTTCTCTAACTTCCGGCCGAGAATACGGCCTTATATACCCCTAGCGATTGCTTCCTGAATTATTCTAGAAACGGCGAGGCGTTATCTAGAAGTCTCTTTTCTCTAATGTTCCAGAACATTTCTACTGTTTCTACTGTCTCACAGATGGCATAACGTAAAACATGTATTTTGTATATGTATTTAGTGCTGCCTATACTCAAGGGGGTGATTACTCGTTACAATATATTTTTCTTTCTTTCTTATTGGGATGCTCTGGGAAGGTGCAGGCAGATGTGTGGAAAAAACTGGGGATTAAACCCCAAGATGTCCCTATGGTTATATACCAGGGTCGTTAGACCCATGATAACCTATGGATCGGTGGTATGGTGGACCAAGACATTGCAGCCGGGAGCAGTAAGGCTATTAAGTGGCGCACAAAGGCTTGCTTGCCTGTGCGCCACAGGGGCCATAAAATCTGCTCCCACGGCGGCTTTGGAGGTCCTTCTAGATTTGCCACCACTACACATTTTCATCCAGGGGGAAGCTCGTTCGGTGTTGCACAGGCTAATGCAAGGCACAACGCCCATAAGGCAGCAACACGGTACAGAGCACCAAAAGTTATACTCAGAGCTGAAGGCAGACCTCATTCTGGGAATGCCCACGGACAGCATGGTCCCAAAGTATAACTTCTATAAAAACTTTCAAATCAAGATACCAGACAGAGGGGACTGGAAGAATGGCCCTCCGATATCAGCACAAATAGTCTGGTACACGGACGGCTCCAAGACAGAACATGGAGCAGGAGCTGGGATTTACGGGATAAGGTCGAAAACGGAAATCTCGATAAGTCTAGGAATGCATGCCACAGTATTTCAGGCAGAGGTGGCCGCTATACAGTGGTGTGCAAGGGAAATAATGAGGCAAGGAACTGTCAACCAGTCAATTGCCATTTTTTCCGACAGCCAGGCGGCGCTAAAGGCAATCGATTCCATGCAGGTCGACTCAAGACTAGTATGGGATTGTATTAACGCCCTTATGGACCTAGGAAGTCAGAACAAAGTGACCGTGGCATGGGTACCAGGACATGAGGGACACAGGGGAAATGAAAAGGCTGATGAGCTGGCTCGGGAAGGCGCATCTAATGCCCTGGTAGGCCCCGAACCCTCTTGTGGCGTGGCTAAGCCATGCAAACGAGAATCCATTAATAAATGGGTACAAGACAAATCTCTAGAATGGTGGAAGAGTTTCCCGCGACAGAGACAGGCCAAAGAGTTCATTAAAGAACGGTCGGCCAAATTCACGGAAGATCTACTAGGCCAAAGTAGAAAGGCCATTAGGATAATAGTGGGTCTTCTAACTGGACATTGTAGACTCAATAGGCATATGAGTCTAATGGGTCTGGCAGATGATGCAACATGCAGATTCTGTCAAGAGGAAGAGGAAACCTCAGTACATGTGCTGTGCCATTGTGAAGGCCTAGCCAGACTGAGATTCCAAATACTTGGTGAGGAAAAACCAAGAGCGGATAGCTATACTAAGGAGCCCCTATCAAGGCTATGGAGTCTGGTACAAAAGACAAAGCTGGATGAGGAACTCTAAATGAATTAGATTAGGAGCGCCACAATAGATCCAATAGATATTAAATACACAGCTTTAAGAATATATCTGTTACATTCAGTATCCAGGGATACTTACTGCTTACACAGAACTGTTGATACATCTAGTAGATAGTTTTATTTTAAATAATGTAATGTTGAGTTTGTTAAGTTCTTCTTTTAACAAAGGCAGCCAGGTGTGCAAACATCTACGGAACAATTCGACACGCATTTATCCTCATTCAATAGTATTATAGCCGCTTCTTTAATTTTTCTTTTCTTGTTATCTGCCTCTTCTGTCAAAATTTTTGCCGAGTCCCAGTTTATTCTACGTCCGTTCTCCCAAGCGTAGAGATTATTCTCCAGTATTATTTTGTAGATTTCAAAACATTGTTTAGAAGAAAATACATGTGGCAGAGCATCCCAATAAGAAACAGAAAAATTAAGGAAATGCCACAACCAACATTTAGACAAAATGTATACAGTGTGTTTCAGTTAACATTCTCACAGCCGATATTTCGGAAACTAAGAAATATATTTTTTATGCTGTAAACGCTAATAGATTTCTATGGCTAATACCTTCTTCAGGAAGTACAATTTACTATTATAACATTATCACCAGAGATGGCGCTGCAGTTTAAAAATATTTTTCGATCGAGGAAGGTTTGAAACATATGCCATTCGATTAAGAATTAAAATTTAAACTAAATTGTTCTTTTTCCAAAAAGTCAGATCTGCAGTAGTTTTTGAGTTATTTTAATTTTATTGTCTAATTTTTAAGTGTTATATTTTTCTTTTAATTGCTGTAACTTTTTTAATCTTGATTTTCTGATGTACGTTCTTAGTAATTTTTTTGCCTGCTATAAGGGAATTATTTACTAGTGGGAATTTTACCGGAAATTATTTTAAATTGAGAAATTTAAATGGAAAAACAACAAACAAGGTAATTTTATTTTTGAACAGTACACCTTGACAACAATATATAAAATAGGTGCTCGAAATTACTTCCGTCTGCTTGAATACACATGTCAAAGCGATGTAACAATTCCTCGTTAAATATCCTTAATAATATATGTCTATTAATTGCACCAGCGTAAGTGTAGATTTTATTGTATAAATCTGCCATATCTTCCATTGGCTCTTACTTTTCAAATATATCCACAAGAAAAGGTCCAAAGTACGGAGAACGCGCGGGGCATCTAATCTGTCCTGAGATGCCAATCCAGCGCCTTGAAAACATGTCATTCAAATAATTTACAACAATATTAGAGTTGTGGGGTGAGGCGCCATCTTGCTGAAACCAAATTTTAGCTCTGTTGTGGGTAACATTTTGTAAAAGTCTTGGTAACTCATTTTCTAAAAATCTTAAATAACGCACACCGGTTAAATTTTCATGATATGGACACGGACCTATCATATAACCATTTAAAAAACCACACCATACATTTACGCCGAACACAGTTTGGTTTCTTGTTCGAATCATCCATCTTGGGTTGTTTTCCGACCAATATCTACAGTTACTTTCATCACTCCATAGTACGTTTTTAAGGACATTACAATTTCCTTCATAAAGAACAGAAAACTCAGCAAGGGCGGTTAAGCGACGATCATAGTCCGTAGGCAGTAAATGATGTAATAAGTGTGGTTTATATGGAAAGTACTTATTTTCTTTGAGATTCTTTGGCACGACGATAGTGATACATTGGTGGAGGCTCTTATTTGTCGCAATGATGACTGGGGATCATTGTTCACGGTTTGTAAAACTAAAGCCGTATTCTCCTGGGTCCTTTCTGTTCAGAGCTGGGCAAAGTACTACTTCGAGTAAAGTACTTGAAGTAGTTTAAATGAGTACTTTGCCCAGCTCTGTTTCTGTTCACATTCTTTCACGTTTCAACTTTTTAAAACTACCATATTGTAATAAGTTGTTACACAAATTGGAAAAAGTCTTGCGATCGGGTTGTGGTCTGTTTGGAAATTGTAATTGATACATACATTTGGCTGCTTTTGCAGTTTTATTGCATTTTCCATAAATTAATAACATATTAACTTTGTCAACATTGGTGTGGGCACGACCGGCTTTAATGTGAACAGGCCGGAGTGTACGATGTGGCAACGCTGCAATCTTAAACTCTGTCAGTCCTACTAATAGTCTATGTAATGAAGGAAAAAATAGTGTAAATATTTCGTGCAAAGACGAGATTACCTCCCCCCGTTTTCGAGGGTGCTGAACACGATGGAAGTGGTGGGAGAAGTTTTTGACCGCCGCAACCCCCTGAAGTGACCAAAAACCATCCCTTTTAACCACCCCTTTATTGTATCCCTTTATGTTTTCATATATAAACTGGTCTGGGGAGTGATTTATCGACGGGTTATACTTGAAATTACATGGAAGAGGGTTATAGAGTAAGTGGAATCCAGACCGCAAGCTTAGGGGGTTGATTTACCCTCCCTAGGGGTGGAAGATCATTTTTTTTCAAATGATTCCGTTCAAACGCGTATCCCCTCGTTTTTGGGGTCGCTGATTACGGGAAAAATATTCATTTTTAGTTCTAACCCCTCCTCATCCCTCAGACGGGCAGAAACCACCCCTCACTCACCAGAAAGCATGCCAGGATTTACAGGTTTTTCGACACATAATCCTTATTCCTGTGCATATCCCTTCATTTTTCACGGAAGAGAAGGTGGTAGCGACTTTGGAGGTTGCTTCAACCCTTCCATGGGGTGTAAAATTCATTAATTACGCTTTGGATCATCAATACGCCCTCCCCCGTTTTCGCAGGTGCTGATCACGATCAAAATATTTACCGTCATTTCCGACTCTCCTCAACCTCTATAATGGACGGAAACTTACCCTCATGCACATCGCACGCGATCTCTTCTCCTTCATCATCGCCCCAGCGATAACTGGTGGATGAGGGCAAGTAAGTTTCCGTTACCCGGGGCACTGCACCAGACACTAACATAAACTTTTCCATTTCTCTCTCCTTTCATACACCATAAGCATCCTTGTATCGTTCAGATTTGGATATTGCACTGTCATAAAAATGTTTTATGCACACCAATGAATATTTTGTAGGCTGCCAATTTTTCCTAGAAATTCTCTTTAGCCACTGTTTCCTCAGTTCTGGTTCTTTGAGAAATCTAAAGGCTCGGACATAACTTTCAGATGAAGAACTGCAATTGCTTGTACAGCCAGGTACACAACAATTATTCGGCATGTTGTTATTGTTTTCAGACCCCGGACCTAGAATTAATTAAAATTATTTTCTTGGTTTTGGTAGTAAATGTGAATTGAATTAAAAATATACCTTGCATAAAAAGTAAGGTTATAACGTAATTTGACCCAAAGAAAGTGATTTCAGGTGCGAACGGTGCGATAGATACCCATATAATTAATTAAAACAATAACTACTTACTTTATAAAACACAATTTGTGAAATTACACCAACAGAGAGGCACTTTTTATGTATTATAATGCCAATTTTTCGTGACAGATTACTGCACAACTGTTTTGTTTTGCCAAGAACGGACTGAACCACATGTTGCCACATTTCCATATACTGGCCTGTTCACATTAAAGCCGGTCGTGGTGTGGGCCATATTTTGGACAAATTTTACAAACGTATTCTTAAAATGACACACACAAACGAAAATTAAACTTCTGACAGTTAGTAAATAAACAATTGCAAATTATTCAATTATTTTGATTTAAATTTCTCAATTTAAAGTAATTTCCGGTAAAAGCGCTATTAAAAAAAATTTCCCACCAGTAAACAACTCTCTCATAGCAGTCAAAAAAGTAACTGAGAACCTACATCCGAAAACCAAGATTAAAAAAGTTACAGCAATTAAAAAAAATACAACACTTCAAAGTTAGACAATAAAATTAAAATAACTCAAAAACTACTGCAAAAACTACAATTTTGTTTAAAATTTAATTCTTAATTGAATGGCATATGTTTGACTGAAAAATATTTTTAAACTGCAGCGCCATCTCTCTCTGGTGATAATGTTATAATAGTATATTGTACTTCCTGAGGAAGGCATTAACCATAGAAATCTATTACCGTTTACAGAATAAAAACATATTTGTTAGAAATATTGGCTGTGGGAATGTTAACTGAAACACACTGCATACTATTTTTTCATTTGAGCAAAATTTTGCAACTAATGCTCGGAACGAAACTCGGCATAGTACTCCAGCGCGCGCCCGCCACACAAAAAGTGGTATAACTTTTGACTGACAACACCAACAGGGCCGTGCCTACCAGTGTGAGAATATGTGCACCGCACACGGGCGGCCGCATAAAGGAGCGGCAAATCGGCATGCATCTTAAGACAAAAGTCGAAAGGAAAAGGCGGCGCACGGCACCTTTAAAAATAAAGGACCTGGGACCTCAAGCGGCAAAAACAAAGGCGGAAGTCAGCGAGGTGGCACGTGTCCGAATAAGGCTATGTTCTAACTGCAGATCGCGCGAGGGAGCGAGCGACGCGATGAAAAATTAAACTGTACAAACTTGTGTATATTAGTCCCTTGAGATAAAGTTTTTACCCCAAAAGTTTTGCGACCGGACCGCAAGATATTAACTCCCCCGTTTTCTAGGGCGGGGAACACGATGGTAACAATATGGGCATAGAGCCATAGATAGAAACTGTGAAGCATATAAAAGAGTATACACTCAAATGGAACAGAAAATAAACTATCCAGAAGTATATAATAGTCATTCGAAATAGCAATTACAATCCAAATTAATGTATCTTAATATATGAGTCGTCTAGAATCAAAACTCACATTCTCCAAAATCGCGAATTTTTAGGTAAAAGTGCCATCTATCAACGCTGCCTGAACTTCATAACGCCATATATTTATTAAGGTCAAAACTGCCCTTATCCCTGCGTAAAAAATTTACAAAGATTGATGTTGGAGTCAAAAATCACATTATCCTTTGGAGAATGTTAGTTTTGAAACAAACAAACAACAAATTTAACTTTAATTAGTTTTACAAACAATTGTTTGTAAACAATTACTTCAAAATAAAGCCATTTATTTGCACTGATTGTTTTATTACCTTTTACAGCTTAAAACTTATTTCAATATTTTTCAGTTACCGAAGTAGGGTAAGGTAACTTTGCTTCTGTCTTAATCTCCTATAGAATAGATATTAGTCTTAATCTCTGATGAGCCATACCACAGTATCAAAACTCACAAAACCCACTTATTAAATTGTCAAAACTCACATTATACGTAAATAAGAGTCAAAACTCACATTATCCAAACTTTAGTATTTTATTCTAAGTTTATGGAATCATTTATTGTTGTTTTTCACAATATCGACTTATTTTATTGTAAATTCATTTAAGCATATACCAATAGAATATTTCCCAGATAAAAGGTTGCTTCCAAACCAGTTTTTCTGTGCTAGCCAAAAAGTCAGATTTTGGATAATGTGAGTTTTGATTCTGGACGACTCATATAGGGGCTGAATACAAATAAAACAGAATTGGAGTGGATTATTAATAAGTGGAAACCCATTGTTGTAGGTATTTCAGAAACACATATAACTGAAGATATCTTAAATAATGAAATAGACATAAATGGTTACAAAACACACATAAATTATTCAACAATCAGACACACAGGTGGAGTAATAACATACGTAAAAGACGAATACAAACACAAAATAATACTTCAGGAGTCTATATATATGAATATATGGGTTGTAGGAATAGAAATATCAATACAAAAAAAGAAATACAATATCTTCAATGTGTATCATTCCCCAAATGCCAGCGACCATATATTATTAGAGAGATTAGAAGAGATATTTGAAGAATATGCAGCAAAACCAGGTACTTTTCTCGTGGTAGGAGATTTTAATATAGATATGACAAAAATTAGTTACTATTCTAAGAAACTAGAAGATATTATAAAAAATAAAGGAATGTATCAAAAAATAGAAACATTTACTAGAATCACACAACAATCTGCTTCAAGAATAGATTTAATAATAACTAACGAGAAGGAGCTGCGGCATCAGGTTCATCTTACACCGAATATATCAGATCATTGTATTATAACTGTAGATCTCTCTGACCAAAAGATAAATAGATCGTATAAAAAAATGTATAGAGACTTTATAAACTTTAATGAGTTAGACTTCCTGTTAGATCTAATGGACACAGACTGGACAATAAATAATATGGATGTTAATAGTATATCAGAAAAATTAGTACAAAGTCTCAAAGACACATTAGATAGACATGTTCCTGTCAAAGAAAAACTTGTTAATAGTGATTGGGCTAACAAAAAATGGTGGACAACAATAATAGGTGAAAACATAGAACAAAGAGATCAACTGTACCGGAGAGCTGTTATAACAAATGAGGGAATGGACTGGGAAAACTACAGAAGAAGCAGAAATGAGGTGGTTAGGTTAATAAGGGAACAGAAAGAAAGATACTACAATGAGAAAATTGACGAGGTAAAAGGAAATCCTACGGAAATGTGGAAAACCCTAAAGCAAATAGTTAAAAGTGACAGAAAAATGACTAGCAAAGATGGTATTGTATTCAACGGTGTTACAATAAAGGACGATCATGAAATAGCAAACAAATTTAACACATATTTTTTACAAAGCATAGAGGAGATAGTAATACAGCCAACTCAACAACAAATTGAAGACATTTTGAACAAAATGGATAAAACAAATATTAAACTAGAGAAATTTGCAGCAATAGATTTTACTAAATTAAAAAGAATAGTTAAAGAAATGAAAAATAAAAAAAGTTCTGTAGATGGTATTACAACAAAGATATTACAGCTTTCATTTGAAGTAATAGGAAATAGATTCTTACAGTTGATAAATATAATCATAGAAAGTGGAAATTTTCCAGAAACTTGGAAGACTTCAACTATTATTCCATTAGAAAAGAAAAATAATACTGTGAAATGTGAAGAGCACAGGCCTGTAAACATGGTACCAACATATGAAAAGATGCTTGAATTGGTGATGAATGAACAAATTGTGGAATACGTGGAGAATAATGAGTTATTGACTAGCTACCAGGCAGGGTTTAGAAAGCAGAACTCGTGTGAAAGTGCGCTACAAACAGTATTGGCTAATTGGAAAAGTGCGTTAAATAAAAAGCAAGTGGTAGGGGTAGTTTTTCTTGATCTTCGTCGTGCATTTGAAACTATTAATAGAGACCTGTTATTATTGAAGCTAAAGAACTATGGAATGGGACCTTTAGTCATAAAAGCACTAAAGGAATACCTTGAAAACCGATATCAGTTGGTAAAATACAATAATAGTTTATCATCTCTTAAAGTCAGTTCATATGGAGTCCCGCAGGGCACGGTTCTAGGACCTACTTTATTCATATTGTATATCAATGATATAGTGAAATATACAGATAAATGTAAAATCCAGCTTTTTGCAGACGACACTCTAGTGTATTTTGTCGGAGAAGATGTGAATACTGTTGTAAACACAATAAATAATGAACTAATAATATTACAAGACTGGATGAACAACAATAGCCTAAGTGTAAACATAGAGAAAACAAAATTCATGATAAAAAATAAGTATAATTCAGTGGACATAATCAATCATACGGGGGTATATATTAATGGTAGAAAATTAGAACAGGTTAAAGAATGTAAATATTTAGGAGTAATGATTGACGAAAACTTAACATTTTCTAGACATGCCACATACATTACCAGCAAAATAGCAAAAAAAAAAAAAAAAAAGGTGAACATGTTAGGTAGAATGAGAAATATCCTAAGCAGTTGATCAAAGTTATAAGACGATTATACTTCCACATCTCCATTTTTGTGCAACTATTTTGTTCATGTTAAGTAATACAGACATAAATAACATCCAAAAAAAACAAAACCAGGCATTGGGAATTATTCTGTGTAGCAGATATACTAACATTAGTCAAATGTTGGAAAGAACTAAATTATTAAGTGTCAGACAAACTATATATCTGAACTCTATGATTGTTATTTACAAAATCAAACATGGTTTATATCCACAGCACCTGCTAAATGAGTTATGTTTTATTGAAGATATTCATAATTACGATACAAGATCGAGAGGTAATTTCTATGTTACAACTGTAGCGACTTCATATAGCCAGAACAATTTATTCCATAAAGGCTTAATTGAGTATAATAGTCTGCCAGCGGAGGAAAACACTGCCAATCGTTGGAAAAGTTTAAATATAAGTGCAGAAAATATTGTATAGAACATTATGGGTTATAATTTATTTAGTGGAATGAAAGTAGCATAATGTTAGAGTGTACAGATTGACTTAGCCTATAATAGGGGGTGTACATGTGTATATATAGATTTTTTGCTGATGTTGTACAATGATATTTGTTGGTGTTTGTTAATCATATATTTTTTTATATATATATATATACTTTTTATCCGTAAAGATTTAGCTGGAGCTAAAAAAAATAAATACATTACATACAATATTTTCCCCGACCTACCGTCCAACCACTACCGATCTGACAAGCCCTTGCAAGCCTAGCGCCAACAAATCGGAAAAAGGGTGTTTTTTTTTCGATTTAGGCGTAGTGGTTGGACGGTAAGTAAGAAAATATTGTCACCATCGTGTTCCCCGCTCTCGAAAACGGGGGGGTTAGTGTCTTGCTGTCCGGTCGCAGAACTTTTAGGTTTTTTGCCTTTTTCTGGTTAATATCAAGGGACTAATGTCCAAATTAGCAGTAGACGCGAGATAAGGCGGCTAGATATGATCGCGTCGCTTCATCTAATGTTTTGTTTTTCAAACCAGTTCGTTTTTCGTCGCTCGCTCGTGCGTATCTGTTTGCAAATATGTCAGATCCTCGGTCAGAATTATTAATTTGTGAAGTTTAGAACCTGCCTATTCTGTAGAACAAGTGGGTCCTCTCGCTATAAAAAATAGGTTACTCGTAGACAAGGAATGGGACGCTTGAATAAAGATAGGTATATTCTCCAAATTTTGGCCCATCATGATATGTGGCGTATTTAGGGAGCTGTCTCTTTTTTAACTATAAATAAATAATTTTAAATAAATGTTATGACTTATAAAAGTGTACGTTCGTGCTGTTCGCGTGATATTTTACAAGTGACTCAATTTGGACACAGCAGCGATAATTCGTGCGTTAAAGCGATCATCGAGTCGCTCGTTCGCTCGCGCGATCAAACTATTTCTGCAGTTAGGACATAGCCTTAGGCTATGTCCTAACTACACACCGCGCGGGCGAGCAAGCGACGCGATGAAAAATCAATCTGTACAAACCTGTTTATATGTCCAAATTAGCAGTGAACGTGCGATAGGGCGGTTAGACGTGATTGCGTCGCTTCATCGCATGTTTTGTTTTTCAAACCAGTTTGTTTTGAGCCAGTACGGCTCCAAGCTAAAAATGCGTATACAAACATTAAAAATGAGAATAAACTTGAAAAACTTAAATTTAAGATTATGTTGGTTACATGATGCAGATGCCCTATTGTAATGCTGTAGGTGGCACTGAATTATCTTCAAATTTCTAAAGTATAACAAATCGAAGGACCACCTATTTGAGCTAACAGGAAAGCATGTGTGACCTACCTTGTAATCCCTTACTTTTTTCATGAAAGTGTTGTTCACAGGTCGAGGAGCTCTAGAGCTGTGTTCTCGGTAATTGGCCGGATAATTGTATCCCACACCATAGATTTAGTTATAGGGAACTAAACCTGGATCGATTGATTTAAGCTTGCTGACTAGCAGTTCACAATGTTGACTACATGACCACATACAATGAGTTTTCAAGACAAACTGAGATTAGTTCACAAAATCTCTCTGAAGGTCGCTGGTTTTGGCGGCAAGGCATTCCATTGGTCGATGCTTGTCATGCCCAAATAAAGTGGCGCATTTTCCTTTTTTAAATTTCTATTTCGCGAACACGAAACAGGCACCATCTATTAAAAAGCACTGTATTAAAAAACTTTACTGGGAAAAAGCAGTTTTTAGCCAAATGGCTGGCGTTATTAAACTGAAAAAAAAGATATTCTTGTAAGTAAATGAATACTACACTTCTATTGAAGAAAGTTTTTAGCTATAATCTGTTTATTACGAAGATCTCTCTTCACATTGGCTCATTACCGCCCGCTTCCCTCTGATTTGATCGCCTTGCTCCCTCTTAATTTCAATGGTGAAGTGACAAGAAAAAATGGTAACTAAGCAACAAATTATTTAAGTGATGAGTGATGACTGGTATGTTTTTAATTTTTAAGAAGGAGCAAGGCGATCAAATCAGAGGGGAGCACGCGGCAATGAGCCAATATGGAAGAGAGATCTTCGTAATAAACAAATTGTAGCTAAAAACTTTCTTCAATAGAAGTGTAGTATTCATTTACTTACAAGAATATCTTTTTTTCAGTTTAATAACGCCAGCCGTTTGGCTAAGAACTGCTTTTTAGTACAGTGGTTTTTAATAGATGGTGCCACCTACAGCACTACAACAGGGCATCTGCATCATGTAACCAACATAACCTTAAATTTTATTTTTCAAGTTTATTCTCATTTTTAATGTTTGTATACCCATTTTTAGCTTGGAGCCGTACTGGTTCCAAGAAAATATTTAAAAATTCACGTAAATCATTTTTCAATATTGTTGATTAATAAAAATAGACTGTTAATTACAGGTTGGATTTCCAACCTGCAAAAAGAGACCTATTTTATTAGGACAAAGTATTTAAAACTTCATAAACATTACACTGAACTAGATTTTAGTTGAAAATACGGGAACCACGCAGAAATTTTAATAATAGCTGCCTAATACTCCTAAATCTTAAGAAACACATATTTTTGAGGTTAGCTGTGACGTCACGTGCAGACGCCCTATAATAGCCACATTGCTACCCTTCGCCCCACTTCAGCTTTAGCTTTACCGATGAAACTTTGTGATTGGCGTTGTCTTCTCTTAACATCAATTTTTACAATACTACCACTTTTTGTCAATTTTACAATAACTTGGAAAAATAAGAAAAATATATCAAAAAAATATGAAATATGACTTATTTTGTGCAGTATGAAAAAAGAAAAACATTAGCATTGTATAACTAACTAATTATACGAGGTTGGAACCAGCGTCGTATCTAGGGCAGGGTAACAGGGACCCGCGCCAGGGGCGAAAAATTTGAATTTTAATGGGCGGAAGATTCGAGCTAATTACGCTATAGCTCAGGGGGCGTTTTAGTAGTTTGCGTTCTCTCCGCTCGTCATTTTTTTTATCCCCCCCCCCTCCCCTCGTTTATCAATTTTCATTTCAGAGTGCAAACATTTTTTTCTGATTTTCGAATTATTGTTCGAAAATAAAAATTAAAAAAAACGAAGCTGTAGGTTTTTTCCTGAGCTGCAAATTTCATATAGAACAATTTGTTCGTAGGAGTTGCCCATATCGGGAAACCGCAAGCCGCGCCTTTATTTCAAATTTTCTTTCGCAATAAACAAAAAGCTATCAGTCCTACGAAAAAAAATGTATAGAACATAAAATATGGGAAATTTTACGCCCTTTAATACACTATTTGTTTTTTATATAGCTTCAACAAAAGCCGAGATATTTGAAAAAACGGTTCTTAACCCTAGTCACGCAACATGCCGACAATTCACTAATACACTCACCAATGACCACGCCCACCAAGCCCCAAAAGCTCGCTGACGTCGCATGACTGTCAACTTTTACCTTAGCAATTTCATGTATAGAATCGGCAAACATAGTTTTATATATCCTGTGGTAAACGAGAGCAAGAAAGAACACAGAGAAATTTGGAAAATAAAGACGGATGTACTGCTCCCAGCATGATAGGATTTTACAGAGTGAGAGAGAAATATGCATTTATTTTCGATTTATTATAAATATTTAAATAACCATAAATGGTATAATCTTTAAAATAGTTTTAGGCACTTCCCATTGCTTTAAGGAATACAACCATGTAGTACAGTTTTATCATACATTTTGTATATAGTTAAGTGCCATTCTTTAATAATGAAATTAGGAACTATTTTCATTGACAAACTACGATATTCAAGTACAACAGAAAGGGTCTAGCCGTACTTCCATGGCGAAACTGCCCCCGATAGGAACCTATATCGTGACCGTTATATTGTAGAGGGCGCTAATAGTAGTTGAGTAGATATTAGCTCTATATCTTAGTTAATTGAGGAGCTATTTGGAAAAAAGTGTCCGGAGACGACTTTTTTTCAAAGCGATATATCTTAGTTAATTTTAAAGCTAGGAAAATAAAACTAAATGGCAGTGTTATGGTACACTTTACAGTTTATTTTATAGCATTTCCTATGGGCCAAGCCTAAATAGAAGTATTTAAAAAATGCAAAGAAAAATTTTGTCAATCGATTTCTATCAGATCTAATTGAATTACCACTTTGAAAAAAATATATAATAATTATCTGTGTCTTGCCTAACAGCATGCCAAGTTTCATTAAAATCCAAGAGGTGCAACATTTTGAAAAAAAATTTAAAGTGGACCGCCACCTTACGACCACTATGTTGACGCTTTTAATTTGCATTACATTTCAATAATCATTGGAAAAGTTGCGTTTTGACAGCTCATACAAAGTATATCAACGTTTGGTGGTGTCAACTAGCCTATTACAATGTTTTTTTGATCTACTTTTATAGTGACTGTAGTCGGTCTCAGTTAAGAATGCAGTTGTTTTCGTTATGAGCGGAGCACAGTTTACACATGATATGGGAATTCCCAAGTAAGTGGAATCCCCCATGGTCGACTCAAGCCAGTTGGTACATAAAATGAAAATTAACGGTTTAAATTGGCTTTTCTTTGGCATTTGGTTCTTTTATAAATACATTGAAATTATTTAATTCATATTGCAGCATATTTTGTTTCGATTCATTATAGATGTAAATCCTCTAAAAATGTCAAGTGTTATAAGAAATAGGTAAACCTACTACTTGCTTGTGCTCGATATCAGGCGAGCTGTTCTTGTCTCTGCCGTTCTGAACTCTTCGTTCTCTCTCTTGATATTTATGAATATTAAGTTATTGATTTCATCACTCTCATTTAAGAGCATGATTCTATTTAATTTTATTGTGCGATGTGCGAGGGGCGTCGATATCGTCACTCTCATTTAAAATAATGGTTTATTTAATTTCAGTGTGCGATGTGCGAAGTGCGGTGCTATGTGCGTTGTGCGGTGCACCGACGTGACGACGTGGTCATGCACTTACACGGAGGTTATGATATTTGTGTAGGTACACTCTTTAGGCAGGTATATGAGAGAGATCAAAGATACAGTTCAGAACGGCAGAGACAAGAACAGCTCGCCTGATATCGAGCACAAGCAAGTAGTAGGTTTACCTATTTCTTATAACACTGACATTTTTAGAGGATTTACGTCTATAATGAGCTTTTATTACTCTAAATAAAATATGTTGCAATATGAATTAAATAATTTTAATGTATTTCAATTTCAATGTATAAAAGAAAAGTGCCAAATAAAAGCCAATTTAAACCGTTAATTTTTATTTTATGTACCAACTGGCTTGTCAGCCATGGAGGGATTCCACTTACTCGGGAATTTCCATATCCTGTGTAAATTGTGCTCCGCTCATAACGTAAACAACTGCATTCTTAACTGAGACCGACTATAGTCACTATAAAAGTAGATCAAAAAAACATTGTAATATTCTAGTTGACACCACCAACCGTTGATATACTTATTATGAGCTGTCAAAACGAAAATTTTCCAAAGATTAATGAAATATAATGCAAATTAGAAGCGTCAACATAGTGGTTGTTTAAGGTGGTCCACTTATTTAAAAAAATTTTTCGACATGTTGCACCTCTTGGATTTTAATGAAACTTGGCATGTTGTTAGGCAAGACATAGACAATTATTATATATTTTTTTCAAAGTGGTAATTCAATTAGATCGGATAGAAAACGATTGACAAAATTTTTCTTTGCATTTTTAAATACTTTTATTTAGGCTTGGCCCATAGGAAATACTATAAAATAAGCTGTTAAGTGTACCATAACACTGCCATTTAGTTTTATTTCTCTAGCTTTAAAATTAACTAAGATATATCGCTTTGAAAAATAGTCGTCTCCGGACACTTTTTTTCAAATAGCTCTTCAATTAACTAAGATATAGAGCTAATATCTACTCTATCAACTACTATTAGCGCCCTCTACAATGTAACATAGGTTACGATATAGGTTCCTATCGGGGGCAGTTTCGCCATGGAAGTACGGCTAGACCCTTTACGATAAAAGAAATATGTAGTTGTATTCGTTAGACCAGTAGCAAATACATAAAATAGTTTAAAGTTTATACTGTTTGGTTTTTTAAATATTTATAATAAATCAAAAATAAACGCATATTTCCCTCTCACTCTGCAAAATCCTATCCTTAACGATTTACTTGACGGGGATAGTTTTTAGGATCATTTTTGTACATAATTTTATGCCCTACACGGTAGGTATAGTTCTCTTATTTACTTCCCAAGAAAAATCGTAAAATTTTGTTTCTTGTTTATAAAATTGTTAATAACTTTCAACTTCTGATAAAGAAAATCCACCAGGCTAAATTCTTCTAATTATTATACACCACTCCTGATTTATTCTAGGTAGTAGTGATGTGTCGTTCATGAACGACCCGTTCACAATGAACGGGTCTTCCAAAAGACCTGTGAACGATTCGATCACTCTCCATGACCCTATCGTTCATATGACCTGGACCTATTCTTCAGTCGTGAGAATGATCATTTCGGGAGAAAGGAAAGAGAAAGAAATAGGAAACATAATGAAATAAAAAGAGAAAAAATACCTCGATTCACTTCTCCTAAGCTGGAGAATAGGACCCCTGACCGAACACGGAACTTCGGATGGTATTTTCTACTAAGATATTAACGATCGGTGCGCGGCGACAGATCATCTCACAAACAAAATTTTAAAAGGAGGTATAATACAGCAAATGTATGCTCTGAATTGTAATAGAAAATGTATTATTATTTTCAAAATGTTTCATAATTCAGCGAGATGAAATGCAGTCATAATTTATAAACTTGGAAATTGATAATGTTGACTTTAAATAGTGTCGGTACCTTTTATTGATTTATTTAAAAAAATATAAAAGTTCCGCGTTACTCCACACTAAATTATTTTCGGTGAAAAGTGCTTAATACCAAAGAAAATACATCAAAGGACTCGCCACTGCACAGGAATGAACGACGAAACAGATCTCACCGCGAGCTGCGTCTTTCTCTAATCCATAACCATTTACCCACCGGGTCATATGAACGAATCTTCATGAACGGGTCATCTGAGTGATTGACCTGGTAAGACCCGGTTCACTCAAATGAGCCGGGTCTTACCATCACTACTAGGTAGTTGCAGCCTGTTGGGACTACCTGGAATGCATATCTCTTAAATTTGTCAATATGATTGGACTACAGTGGTAACTTGACAACTTAGAAGAAGCTCTATTGCAAAATATGTAATCGGTGTACTAACCATTTTCTTTATCGATGATATTCAACTGCCTTTCACACGAAATCAGAGCATCACAGGCAAACTGTGTACATAAGAGTAGCACATTTGACATTCTTTCATTTAGTTTGGGTCCTCGGATGGGTGGTGCTAATCGATCTCTCCGTTTTAAATTTCCACCTATTACATTTTCTAATGTTAATGGCACAGAACCCTGATTTACTTTGTGCCATCCTAGAGAAATAAATTGTAATGAGAAAAACAACATAAATACTATACAGGTTTCTTTTAATAATAATCATCTGTATGAAATAATTGTGTATTGTTTATAACTGTTTATATGTGGCATATTGATATTTCTTATAGACCGGCGCTACATGACCAGTCAGATGCAACGTTTTTAAAATGCATGCCAATCATATACCGGGTGGTTCAGTTTGGTATTCGCGCCCCTGTATCTTTTTTATTTCAACGGAAAACTAGAATAAACAATATATATTTGTAAATCGTTTGTCAAGCTCTATCGAATGACGTCCTTAAATCGTCTCTTTGATCACATATGCCAAAATAACGATAGTCAACTTTTTTTTTTTCAAATGGTATGCTATACATTTTTTTGCCGATTGCTGTAGAGCTTCTGTTTCTGCATTCAACCATGTGAAAAAAGTATACACTTTCATAAGGAAAATTTCGAGAAAATTAATAAAATACGAAAAAACTTCATTTAAAGGTTTTGTTTCTGATTTAATATAGTTAGCCATGGAAACAATTACTGTTATTTGTGACTGTTATTCGTTTTTGTTTTATGTTATACTTCTAAATAGATTTACACAATGGTATCTTACACTAATGAAGAAAAATTGGACATGATATTAATTTATGGAGAGTGCGGAGAAAAGAGTAAAGCAGCCAAACGTTTATATCAAGATCGCTTTCGAAATAGGCCGGTACCATCAGATAAAATGTTTGCAAAATTGGCAAGAAATATGAGCCAAAGTGGAAGTTTTGAGAAAAAAGGAAACGTTTTTAGATTGCTTCCATTGGTTCTATCTAAAAGAAAAAGTTTACTTTACACCTCTAAATGACGTCGAAGGCCTTAAAACTAGAATACGAATTGAATGCTGTAGATTAAATGTTAAAATTCATTCTTCAACATAAGGAAAATTTCGAGAAAATTAATAAAGTATGATAAAACGTAATTCAAAGGTTTTTTCTGAATCAGCATAGTTAGCCAAGGAAGCAATTGAATTTTGACATTGTAAGTAATGTAACTAGTACCAACTAGGCAAATTAGATTCGAAAGAGAGGGATTTTATCGAGGATTGTGTACGGCACTGAAGAGGCGTAAAAATTTCGAAACAAAGTTTAATGTTTTGACCAAACAAAGTTCTGTTTTTAAATAATTATGTAATTCATTTTTATATAAACAAACATTTAATGTCGTATCTTTAGTTAATTAATGATAATAACACTCAACAATAATATTAAAATAACAACTAATAATAAATAACAATTACCAATAAAAAACTACCAATACTTGAAAACTAACTAACAATTAAGAAAATGAAAACATTATTTATTGCTTCATATGTTCGAAGAGTCCTCCGTTCGCTTCTAAACATAATTGTCCTATGTTTATCACGCTTTGGATACATACATGTATACAAGAATTTCAACATTTAATCAGCGGCATTCAATTCGTATTCTATTTTTAAGACCTTCGACATCATTTAGAGGTGTAAAGTACACTCTTTCTTTTAGATATGCCCAAAGGAAAAAATCTAACGGTGTGAGATCCGGTGATCTGGCACGCCACTTAGCTCCCTCATTTCCGATCCATCTACCTGGATAAGCTGCATTTAAATAATTCGTCATCATGTTATGCCTAATATGTAATGGAACGTCTTCTATGAAATTTAACAACTCTTCTCTTAAAAACTGTAGATATCTTTCTCCAGTAAGCGTGCCTTCGTAAAACATTGGTCCAATAATTTGTCCGTTGAGAATTCCACACCATACATTAATTACCCAGATATTTTGGAAATTAGTTTCCCGAAGCCAGTGAGGATTATTCTGCGACCAATAATGGCAGTTATGTCTATTTACTATTCCATTATTATGGAAACGGGATTCATCTGACCACATGATGCGATTTAATATAGTCATTTCTTGAGCAACTGCCAACCACGCTACAAAATTTAGACGTCTCTCGTAATCTCCAGGAAGCAAGCCCTGATGTAAATGTATTTTATATGGTCGCAGTTTATTGCCTCTCAGAATTCTTTGAACTAAAGTATATGAAATATCAGTTTCTGTCGCTAACTGACGAATAAAAATATGCGGGTCTACGAAAACACGGGCTAAAACTTCAACTGTATGTTTCTCATCTCGTGCGGTTCTGGGTTTAAAAACGTTTCTTTTTTTCTCAAAACTTCTACTTTCGCTTATATTTCTTGCCAATTTTGCAAACATTTTGTCAGATGGTACCGGCCTATTTCGAAAGCGATCTTGATGTAAACGTTTGGCTGCTTTACTCTTTTTTCCGCACTCTCCATAAATTAATATCATGTCCAATTTTTCTTCATTAGTGTAAGATACCATTATGTAAATCTATTTAGAAGTATAACATAAAACAAAAACGAATAACACAGTCACAAATAACAGTATTTTCAATTTGACATTACTAACAATGTCAAAATTCAACTGTTTCCATGGCTAACTATGTTGAATCAGAAGTTTTTTCGTATTTTATTAATTTTCTCGAAATTTTCCTTATGGAAGTGTATACTGTTTTCACATGGTTGAATGCAGACACAGAAGCTCTACAACAATCGGCAAAAAAATGTAGAGCATACCATTTGAAAAAAAAAGTTTACTCTCGTTATTTTGGCAAATGTGATCAAAGAGATGATTTAAGGACGTCATTCGATAGAGCTTGACAAACGATTTACTAATATATATGGTTTATTGTAGTTTTCTGTTGAAATAAAAAAGATACAGGGGCGCGAATACCAAACTGAATCACCCGTTATATGAATGTAATTACCATGAATATGTCAGAAACGCAAATTTTAGGCAGTCGTCGCGTGCGGAAGGGTGTGCAAATCGATTTTTTTGTTTTTTTTTTTTGTTTTTTTTTTAATTTTAAAATGGATGCCAAACGAAAAGCCGTGAAAAAAAAATCCAATATCAAAATCATCCAAAATCAAAAATACCAAAAAATGTTACGATTTAATGTGCGCACCAAAATTTGTTTTGCGCGCGGAAACTGCATGCCAATGAATTTTCGCTGGATTTTTTTTCACGGCTTTTCGTTTGGCACTATTGGCATCCATTTTAAAATAAAAAAAAAAAACAAAAAAAAAACAAAAAAAAATCGATTTGCATACACTTCTGCAGGCGACGACTGCCTAAAATTTGCGTTTCTGGCATATTCATGGTAATTACATTCATATAAAGTGTGTCCCAGGATAGATGTAGCAAGACGTGTAATGGACCAAAAATGTTGGAATTTTGGAATGGTATTTGGGGATTGTGTCCTGCTTGTTGTAAAACTAAAGTATACAAGATTACTTGATTTGGTGTTCCACAGGGTGTTTTATAAGCAAAGTTGTAAAAATCACCACTAATAAAGTACCTTTATTTTTCAAAACATCCAAATCCACTAAGAAAAGTTATTTAGAATGCAATTTTATACCTCTATACCAAATTTCAGGAATATAAAATTATTATTTTGAAACTTCCCATTTTTTCAATAAATTAGTATTTTATTTTGAACCATTCAATTAAAACTGCATAGAAATTGTTTTTTGTGAATTAATATTTAAAGTTATGTAGAAGCTAAAAGTAGGCTATGAGAAAAGCAGTGGATGATTAACATTTGCTCCTTCACAACTTTAAATATGAATTCAACTCCTAATTCGCAAAAAATGGGAAGTTTCAAAAAAATAATTTTATATTCCTGAAATTTGGTATATAGGTATAAAATTGCATTCGAAATAACTTTTCTTAGTGGAATTTTTTCATATTTTGAAAAATAAAGGTACTTTATTAGTGGTGATTTTTAGAGCTTTGCTTATAAAACACCCTATAAAACACCAAATCAAGTCATTTTTGGTATACTTTAGTTTTACAACAAGCAGGACTCAATCCCCAAATACCATTCCAAAATTCCAAAATTTTTGGTCCATTACACCTTTTGTTACATCTATCCTGGGACACACTGTATATGATTGGCATGCATTTTAAAAACGTTGCACCTGACTGGTCATGTACCGCCAATCTATTAGCTTTTCAAGGCATTAAACCACTATTCTAAATTTTATTTATTAAACCAACAGCTGCGCCAAAAGAATAACACAGGTGTTGGTTTTTTATTATTTTGTTCATTATTACAAAATGTTCACATAAAAACCTATAAATCTTACTTGAACTTTTTTCTTTAATTTTTTCAGATTCAAAATTAGAATTTCTTGACATTTGGGTATTTTTTTTATAAGTAAGGAACTTGATATAGTTGTAGTACTAATGGATGAGCGAATAATCAATAGTGAACATACTAATCCAACCCTCGTGTAGAACTAAATAAGTGATACCGAAAAATGTTCGCCTTGAAGTACTGCATACAAAACCAAAGTTATGATATCGGCCGTTGGTGATGATAAAAGTTATGTAACATAAACTAATAGCCAAGGAGGTAGCGACAGTTTTCGTGAAATCATTTCTATAAAGCTAGATTTTTTCCCAAGAAAGTTTAGATAGTATCTATGATGAAGATGCAATTCTACCAATATATAAGTCTTGCAAAAATGAGTAAAAAATTAAACATGTTGCAAAAAGAGATATTGATTTTCTGAAATGTCACAAAATGCTACTTTTGATTCGTTCGTGCCGAGCCGAATTTTCGAATTTCGCCATGCAATTTACGAACAGGTTTATCTGGAAGACTTCCTCTTTACGTCCCGACATCGTACGGCCGTCCCAATGGTGTTTTTCGAAAAATATGAACGTGTCAAGATTGTATGTTTTTGAAATTTTTTCGGCTCCTAAATGTAAGTTTTGTTTTTGCTATTTTTCGCAGATATCTCCGAAACGGTGGGAGTTAGCTCGAAATAAAAAGTAAGGTCAAACGAGTATTTTCCACTGCGAATCTTTTGCTACCATCAGAATTTTTATTTTTTTTTTTTTCGTTTCGGAGGATAACTACTGAAATGTCGGTCATGTACGGCAAGAAAAAAAAATTTTGAGCTTCTACAGTTGGCAACTTTTTAATCTTGGGTCCTACGCCAAAAGACTGCTCTAACTAATTTATTTAAATAGAATTAAATTTGCTAAAACCCTTTTTTTCTATGTTTTGAATTCCGACGACAAAAATGAAGGAATTAGAGAGGGTGGGATTTGGGACTTTTTTTTTTGGGTAAAATTTCTCCATTTTGTCACCGTAATTAATCGTTAATTAACTGAAATCGATCTCATATACGATGTTCACTTAATATCATGTACTAATTTGATGCTCCGTTAATCTCGGCAGCTCGAAACAAAGGTTTCTGAGAAAAAATATTTTTTTAAGATTTACATACACTCTATAGGAAAACGTGTAATTTCCTACATTTCCTCGAATATTTCGTTAATTCTCGTTTTTTTCGAAAAATTTGTAGATAGCTTATGTAAAGAGAATTGATTGAGCTTTCCCACACTTTTTTTTATTTTTTCTCTAACATAAAAAACAAAAGACTTATGACCGAATATCGAGCCGAATATACATATATTTGATCTCAACCTCTCGTGCAATTTACTAACGTTTATACACCTTAATGAAGTGCCAACGCCAACTTCCATCCACACCTTCATATTGTTTAACATTATTATCAATATATCATGTCTGAGCATCGCACGAGAACGTTAAATGGTGGCTGAAGCTCTTCGAAATTGCAGACATGATATTTTATTTTGGTGTCGGCGTCCTCGTGGTTTGAGCACAATTGATTATGTTCAATTGTTCTTACATTTCCGTTGACAACTTGACATCTGTAACATTTATAGTACTTAGTTCACGTAAACAATTTTATTCTCAAAAATCGTGCCATCTCATTTCGCTCCTAACTTGTCAAAGGGTATTTAAGCAAGTCTTCCTTGAAAGTGATATTTTTCAATTGAATTGAAAAGTCGGAAGGGCGTGTCTAATTTAAATTTTTCGACCTCTCAAATCGTGCTCGTGATCTTTGGTCGAAGGAGAGGAATAAGTATCAAAAATGATTATCACAAACTGTGCATCATTTCCCAAAAAACATATGCAACAATTTTTTTGATATGCCTACAATCGTTTTTCAAGGAAGACTTGATTGAATATCTAAACATTAACGTACATAATATATAACGGTTACTTTATCTCTCCGTAGATAACGTAGATCATTAATGTTAATAGGCAGTTATTGGACGCGCAATAAGGACAAGAAGTATTAAAGTCAGCGTTATTTTGACGTCTACGCCTGCGCAATTTGATCCGCAAATAAAGGATCCCTTATTAAGGATACTGCTTGTCCTTATTAGCAGGGACGTCTTAAGCATTCTTGAGGCCCTGGCCCCATATGCAAATGTAGGCCCCCCCTTTTATAATTTTGTTTGCAATCAAAAAATTAGCTTATATAGTATCACTAATATGTTAATGTTATTAACTATAAATACATTGTGTATAATTTTATTCTAGAGTAATCTAGAGATGTCGTTTTCTACATTTCAAGGTGGCGAAATCATGAAGTATGTCGTCAAAGTTAATAGTCTGTAAAATGTCATTTTCAATACTCATCAAACTTAAACTATTTAAGCGTGATCGAGTCATGCGATTTCTCATTTCACTTTTCACTAATTTTAATTTTGAAAATGAACGCTCCCCGCTCGCATTGGTGACCATCATAGAGAAAAAAATTCTCATTATAATTTCAATGTTTGGAAACACTGTAAAAATTTTTTCGTTGAACGTATAAGTATAAAGTACATTGATTCCAATCGAGTCATTTTCTTCTATAAGTTCATCTTCATCTGCAACAATAGATTTCTCTTTTTTTTCGTTTTTCTTTTTTTTCCTCATTTCTTCTTCCTTTTCCCTTAGTTTTTCAATATCCAATCCAACGTATGCCTTGAAGTGTTGACATTCCACAATTAGTTCTTCCTTATTAATGCCTTTTTAGTAAAAAATTGTCAGTTTTTTGCATTCTCTTGCAATTTCAGCCTCACTCTTATCATAAATATTTTCTAAAAACCCGAACATTTCGAAGTTCTTCATATTTTTTGCTACGTAATTCTATATTGCAAATTAGACAGTCGATTATTGGTACGTATGTTTCAACTTTAAATATCTGGCTGCTCTGAAGAGTTACGCATTTATATTTTGAATTATTTTAATAAGTGTATTTTGTTTTCGTTTTTTGGATTGTGTGTCGTAATTAAATTAAAATAGAAGTAACCTTTAAATGGGCATGTACGACGAGGCCCCTCGGAAGCCGAGGCCCCCGGCCATGGCCCAGTTTGGCCATGCCTTAAGACGTCCCTGCTTATTAGTGAAGGGATACTGCAATGCGTTAAGTTTACCGTATTTTGAAATTTGGGAACTTTGACGTTCCATGGTTCAAATTCTTGATAAATGCTCTCATGCAGAAACTTTACTAGGGTGTTTTAACGGGATCCAGTGAATGCATAAAAACTTTTATACAGCCGATGTTCACCGTTGCAGCATTTCCCGGCGGTAGTTTATAAAAAAGTAGAAGTGGGAGAAAGAATTAATGTTCTTGTTATAATATGCGAAAAATATCAATTGATCTACAGTTGCCAATCCCGTCAGCTAACTTATTTAAAGAACATCTCTGAATAATCAGTATGATTCCAACATGGAAGAAAATGAAGCGTAATGGAAAATATTCTGGAGCCATTTGACTCTTTACTGGCAATTTTGAAATGCAGCAAAGTTGTCACATAATAACTACATATTCTGGAGAGCTATTATACGTACAATCGCCGTCAGCTTAAACTCACCGATATTGATGCTCTAACGCATGCCACTACAATAGTAAATTACGTTACAAGACCGGAAAGAGGTGTTTTGCAGGTCGACCCAAGCAGATTCCAGGGCGAACCGCAAGTGAGTCCTGGAAGCTCGGTCGAGTAACGTACAATTTTTTTTTTTCGGCCAACACTATCATACAAAATACATTTTGTATTATTTTTTAAATAATTTTTCTAACAAATACAACGACAAATAATAATAACTAATTAAACAAAATATTCTTACGACCGAAACTATTATACAACTTCAAATTCTGCTTGTAACGCTTCAAAATCTGAATCCATATTTTCCATAACTTATGACCTGACTCGTACATAATTACCGCCTCGAATGGCGCCAAACTAACCAAAGGGCTATATGGCTGGGCAATATACTAAAATGTTCTAAACGAGAAGCTACTGTATTATATAATGTCTGATAATAGTCCAATCAACGAAGGAAAAATTGGGGAATTAATTCGTGTAGAGATCAATGGGCAATGGGCTCATTTAGTGACATTTAATTTCCAATTTATTTTTCCGTTTTCTGTAAGTATTTAAGCTTTCAAGTATATGGTGAAAGAATTAGGCAGCTAGCGTTAATATTAACTGTAATATTTGATTTCCAATTGGTAGCATATTTGAAACGTCCGACGGCGCGAATGACGTCACGGAACCCGCTCGACTGGTTGTATGAGTTATGCGCATACGGTTATAGACCTACGGTCAAGAGGCAAATAAGTTACCTCATCGGGTACAAAAGGTTTGAGTTTTTGTAGCAAAAATACCACATATATGTAGCAAAAAAGCGACCGTCTGCCGGGGCTCAATGGACAACTTATCAAAACTCATTATAACAGTTTGTCAAAGAGGCGAAAAAAGTCGCTAAAGTTACCTCATTAGTTACATGGTTAAAAACGTGACAATTCACTGGGGAAAACCATTACAATTTATATTTTGTGTGGCAGACGTCAGTATTTGAACGCATACATGGAGCAGACGCCCGTTGCGACGCCCAAAATTCCGACGTTTCTTACCTCATGAGATACATGTCCAAACCTGGGTTCAAATCAAAGGTCTTTTTATGTAGACCATAAATGTTTTTCAAAAAGATCGGCAGACGGTCAACTATAAAGAGCAGACGCTCTAGAAAATGTAACCTGAAATAATAATGCCAAAGTCGGTACAGGGTTTTATTGAGTATATGTTCGGAAATTTGACAATGCACTAGGAAAACTATTACAATTATTATCTTGTTTCCGTGAATATGTAGGCAAAAACAACTTCGTATACCAGAAACAACAGCAATACAATACAATAGTAGTAAATAAAAATAGCAAGGTTTTTTTGTTTTGTTTGATAATAAATCTAAAGAAAAATAACTATTCGTCATCTTTGTCATCACAAGAATCATTAAAATCCTCTCCATTTTCATCATCAATATCCCTTTGCTCCATGCCGGTTTTGCGTACAACTATTTCGTCTAGGGTACTAGGTAATTGAGGTCCATCAAACCAAATCGGAGAAAACTTATTATCATTTAAATTCCAACCATAGTTGACCGTCTGCCGATCTTATAAAATTTGGGTTGTTTTTCGGTGGCACTATTCCATATGGCACATATTTGATTCGTTCTTTGTACTTTTAAAAGCAATACGTTCTTGCATGGAGGAAACCTAGTACTGTCAATCTCTTTCAGGTTATCGAATGGACTCTGATTTGGTTTTGGTTTACAATGAGAGTAGAAAATGTCGAATCGAGCTTCTTTGACATCACATAATGTGGATTTCCCATACATAGCACAAATTAATTTTTTTACATACGTAATCTGATCTTTGGAAATGCTTTCATTGTTGCCAAATGTACCAAATACTTCATGCATTTTTTTTGTCATTTTTAAGGAGTTCAAAGGGTTTTAGTTAATAATGAGAAGTTGACCGTTGAGCCCCGGCAGACGGTCGGTTTTTTGCTACATATATGTGGTATTTTTGCTACAAAAACTCAAACCTTTTGTACCCGATGAGGTAACTTATTTGCCTCTTGGTCGTAGGTCTATTATAGTATGGGAGCAGGCGAGCGCTCGACCGCTGGAGTGTTTTGACGTCACACTGCGGTTTCGGGCGTTCTATTTTCATTATTTATTTTGAGGCAGAAGAAGTTGAAAAAAAAATCTAATATTTTGCACATTTACTAACTACAAGGTGTAGTTACGAAATATGAATTTAAAAAAATGCTAAATGAGCCCTTGTCGGTGGGAGTGCCCTGAGCAACATACTAACAGTCCTGACCGGTGGGTAGGGAGTGGGGGTGGGAGTTTAAAATACCTTTTTCACGTTTTTCTTGAATAACTCGAAAACTACAACCTCTAGCGAAGTGTCCGTATGCAAAATTAAACTAGACAAAATTTCCTACAAATAAATTCCTATTCACTTTTTTTAGGATCAATACTTTACGAGATACAGAGGGCGGAAAATCGCGAATTAAAAAAAAAAAAGAGTTTTAATGACATAAATGAAAGGGCATAGCAGGATAAGCATGTAAAATCTGTCCATAAAAACAAAATTTTGTTTGTTATCAACTATTTGAAGGGGCTTACCCTAAATATGATTTTCCCAAAATTTCAAGACTGCAGCAGTGATGGGTTTTTTGATTTTCGTTTTTTAAAATTTACTCGGATACCGTTGTACGAAAAAATCCGAAATAATTCACAGTTGTTACTTACATGTTGGACTATTTACCCAATTTTTTTCATAATTTTTAAATGCAAATTTCGTATGAAAAAAAAATTGCAAATTTTTGAACACAATTTTTTGGAACTTTAAGAAAGAAGGCCACTCTGAATTTTTCATCGTAAATTACTTATTTATCAAGGCCTATTCTCAAATTTTTTCATATTTTTAAAAAATGTGGAAGATAGTTAAAAAAACGAAAAACTGCGTTACCGATCATTCTCTTATACGCGCCTCACTATCATTTGGACGCATGTGTATGTGCATATGTAATGAAGGCAAAAATAGTGTAAATATTTCGTGCAAAGACGAGATTACCTTTCTCCCCATTCTCGAGGATGCTGAACACGATGCAAATGGTGGGAGAAATTTTTGACCGCCGTAACCCCCTGAAACGGCCACCCCTTTTATGGATTCCTTTATGTTTTCAGATATAAACGGGTCTGGGAGTAATTTATTGACGGGTTGTACTTGAAATAACATGGAAGGGGGTTATAGAGTAAGTGGAATTCAGACAGCAGGCTTAAGGTTGATTAAACCGCCCCGAAGGGTGGAAAATCTTTTTTTTTTTTCAAATGATTCGGTTCAAACGCGTATCCCTCCGTTTTCGGGGTCGCTGATCACGGAAAAAATATTCATTTTTACCTCTTCATCCCTCAGACGGTGAATGAGGTGAATCTGGAGTTTCTGCCCAGGGATTAATATCTATATACTATCGTCATACAATTAGAGTTTTCTATCATCATTACAGAAGTTATTAATATTAACATGCCCTGATTTTTATAAACGTTATTTCTTGGAAACTGTTGATACCTGGTACTTACTAAACTTGTACGACTATCGGATAGTTAAATTGTAATGAATAAACCTTGTGATTTTCCATCGGACATTAATAGAAGAATAATTACTTCCACATCCAGTGGAGGTATAGTAACTACAAAAAAAAATTCGAAAATTTTTATTGATCAAATAGGCTTAGAATATCATGAAACGTCGAGATTTTAAGTTTGAGCGAAAAAAAAATTTCTGTCTGTCTGTCGGTCTCTGTAACTTTTTTGTGCGCACGATTACTTTGGAACCATTTACGATATTGACTTGAAATTTGGTACACATATGTACTTTAACGGGATGTGGAACTAGATTATATTTTCATCTTATTCCTCCGAAGGGTTGGGGGTAAATTAGGGTAAATAGGTAAATCAAGCAAGTAAGAGTCCATAAAATTGGCATTTAATATATACAAGAGAAGTTAAGGTCTCAAAAAATTTTTTGTTTAAGGGGATGAAAAAAAATTGTAATTTAGTGTCTTTACAAAAACCAAAAACCTCAAATTATTTTTTTACTGCATCCACCCCCACTACTACCCCCTATCAACACCTCCATCCCATTACCGATGTGGGATATCGTTTTATGGGTTTTTGGGGTAGATGATTTCAAATATTATATTATTAAAGTTCCATAAGCAATTATTTCCACATACAAACTGTTTTCGTTGTGAGAGACTTAGTTAGAAAATCTAGATGTGGAAGTAGTGATTCCTTGGGCAGCGGCTTTTACACATAAACGGTAGATATTCTGAACAAACCTAGTCTTTCCGACGGTCCCGTGAAGTCCCCGCTCGAGCGCACGTCGTTCCTTTCATTACTGGGCATACTTAAACGTAAGTAATAAGAACGTTATAAGTAGCACCTAAAAACTGTTAAAATGATCCATAACGACGGCAGATTGTTAAAAATGCACTTATAAGCGATGAAAAAACTATATATTTGTTAACAAGACATGCGTCCAAATGATAGTGAGGCGCGTATAAGAGAATGATCGGTAACGCAGTTTTTCGTTTTTTTAACTATCTTCCACATTTTTTAAAAATATGAAAAAATTTGAGAATAGGCCTTGATAAATGAGTAATTTACGATGAAAAATTCAGAGTGGCCTTCTTTCTTAAAGTGCCAAAAAATTGTGTTAAAAAATTTGCAATTTTTTTTTGCATATGAAATTTGCATTTAAAAATTATGGAAAAAATTGGGTAAATAGTCTAACATGTAAGTAACAACTGTGAATTATTTCGGATTTTTTCGTATAACGGTATCCGAGAAAATTTTAAAAAACGAAAATCAAAAAACCCCCCACCACTCCTCCAATATGGCGGCTGCGGACTTGAAATTTTGGGAAAATCATATTTAGAGTAAGCCCCTTCAAACAGTTGATAACAAACAAAATTTTGTTTGGGGGCAGATTTTACATGCTTATCCTGCTATGCCCTTTTAGTTCTAAATGAATTTAAAACTAATCGGCCATTTTTGCACTTCGTTGACTGGATTATAAGCTGAATAATTTTCTAAAGTAAACCGAGTTCTGTCTCTATAAAAGTTCCTGTGGCTGTATAATAAGTATATAATGAGCTAAACTGTTTTATAGTAAAACTTGCTGCAGCCTTTATACAACAAAAAAAAGAACATGTAACTTATATAATATCTGTACAGGGTGTCCTGTAAATAATGGATAATCCTGAACGATTTTTACCTGTGCGCTCCAAACTCTGTTCGGAGGCTGTTAGCACGAAATAGGTGAGGATAAGTTACAAGGTTAATAGAACATTTTTTATGCCGAATTTAACGACAAATTTTTTATTTCCTATGCTTTTTTCTTGTCCGACGAACGGTTTACAAGATAAAAGTGAAAACCAACTTTAAGTCCTCGTTGCAAAAAGGGGACGTTCCACCCCTAAATGGGGGGACTATACCATAATTCTTCATTTTCACCACCTTCTACCTCAAAACCCCCTTTCTATCCCCTCTATTCACCACCCTTTTTGTTAATCTTTGTTAGTTTTTGTTCTTTTGTCCTTTTTTGTCTCCTTTTCAAAATCCCCCCTCGGTCAATAACTTCTTCTTGCAAAATCCAAACTTTTTAAACTACAACATCCCCTCACCCTATCTTCCTGGAGGCGGTACGACCACCAGGGCGAAGGATGTCATTAGTTCGTACGAGTTTTTTCATTGAGTTTTATCCGTATCAGTAACCGAAACTTTAAACAGTGCAGTGCGCCCTAACAAGTGCACCGTAAATAAAAACTAATAACTTTAATTTCAAGTTTCTAAAAGCTTTCTCCTATATATAGTCAGACTGTTAGTTTTAAGTCTTACCTATTAACCTTACCCGCTTCAACTTATCGTTCTAGCCGCATCGGACCCGCTTCGCCTAGCTACACACAAATCCCGACGAGACGCGGCGTGGTTGTGCGGCTGGCTCCGGACCGGAATCCGGCTAGGCGCATATACATTTAACTACAATGCAGAGATGGGTCAAGGAAACTTTCCATTGGAAAGTTTCCAGGAAAATTTCGGAAGTTTCCGGAACGGAGTTTTGATAAAAATGAAAGTTTCCTTTAAAATATTTGAATATTCCGAAAGTTTCCAAAATTCCGGGGATGTTTCCAAAACTCCGGGAAAGTTTCCAAATTTTTCACGAATATTTACAGTTATTATTTACACATATTTACTCATAAATTTGAAATAACCGCCACGATGATCTAACATAACCTCAAACGCCAGAAATCCAGTTTTAATTTGTTGATATTTTTTCGAAATTATCAAAAATTAATCAGATGTTTGATGACGTGGGGTTTCATATGGTCACCGCTCGGATCATTACTATTGGCATTGGCACAGAATTTCTCTAATTTCGTGCTATTGGCTATGATCAAGGATGAGTAGACAGACATATGATAAGTTACGTTTATTTGTATACCCGCACTATCGCTTCCCGATAAATAATATCTAGCATTTTTTTCTGTTACATTAAAAACGAAAATGATTAAAAAGAAATATACTTTTATTTTTTTACAAATTATAAGATATTATTTAATTTAATACATTTAGTGTTATTTTAATTAAATAATATGTAGATGTTATTTCTGTCTTGCCTTCTATATTTCCAATTCTGCACAAAATAGGAGTTACGACTTACATATGACATTATTTACATAAATTTGTAATTTTATAATCCACATATTTATCACATTCTATAAATTATTTTATTTATATTTAATTATTTAATAATTCAAACAAAACAAATTACTGGGTAACCACCCAATTGCTCCATATTCTTCATATAGCACAGGGCACATATAGCGGGTGTCATATAATATAAGTTATTTGGTAAAAGTCTGTAAAAGTAATGTAGATAATATATTTATATGCACTTATTTGGTATCAAAATGAAGCCTAGATCATTACGAATCAGATTTCACCATAAAATAGACTCTGAATATTCCCAATGGAAAGTTTCCAGGAAAGCTTCCTGGAAACTTTCGGAGTAATCAAAACTCCGGGAGTTTACCCATCTCTGCTACAATGTTAAATAAATTGTTACTGATAGTCGCTAGTCTGTCCAGAAACCTCTTCCGAAAAAAATCCTGCAGACGGACCTGGGTAGACATATTTTCCGAGCTCTAGTGCCGCCCAGTGAAAATTGTTTAAAATTGGCACTGGGTTGTACAGAGAGAACGTTCTCAGACCTTAATTATAAAGCTTTTACCCCCTTACATAATAATGGCGAAATAAATGTTCTTCCAGCTATTATAAAATAATTAGTGTTAGTTGGATTCGTACTATGACTAACCAAGTCCCTTGCTTTGTACTGACAGGCCAGTCGGGATAGATGCAAAAATGATCATTTTACGAAATGTCGTTTACCCGCACTTTTTTAGTATAGTATAGTTTGGAATCTCCAGAAACATATCCCAACTATCCGCACGCGTGACAGGTGGGGGTCACTTTAAAATTAAAAAATCTCATTTTTTGCTATTTTTCGCTTTATTTGCAATATAACTCGTAAATGAAGCATTGTTCGAAAATACAGGGTGTTCGCTAATTGGTGGTAGTCCTTTTAAAGAATAGTAGTACTCATAAAAAGGAGTAACTTTTCTATTTAACATTTTTGTCTACTATGACAAATAACCGAAATAAAAAAATAGTAAAATTTAAAGATATATGGAAAACTGATACAAGCCGGCAACGTTGCACGTTACATTTGCCATCGATCGCTCGCAGCCCGCGCTCGATGTGGGTCGATCAGTGTTTATTACTGCGCCAGGCGGCTTCTTATTGGGCGATTACACTAGTTAATTTACATTATCAGTAGAGCAGTGCAGATTTTCGATAAGTGAGCTCTAAGATAAAAATGGAGGGATTTACTGTGCCTGAATATCACATGTTAATTCTTTATGGTAAAGCCAGAACAAATAGCTCTCGTCCAGAGAAATTGTACCGCCAACGGTTTCCTAACTGCCACAGACCCAGTGGCGGATCCAGAGAGGGGCGCTGGGGGCCATCACCCCCCCGGACCTTCGGAGGACTTTACCCGTCACCACACGTAAATAATAATTAATAACACCGGTCTACAAAAAAAAAGGTCTTGTCTTAAGGTTCTAATCTAACTCTTCTAAAGTATTTTGAGCCGCTGAAGTCAATTTTGGACAAAAAAAATTGCTATCGCGTCAATTTTTCATCTCCTAAAAAGGACAAAAAAAGATATTGTCCTAAAGGTCACATCTAATTTTTCTGAAATATTCTGACGCGCTGAAGCTAATTTTGGACAAAAAAAATTTCCCTCTACCACCCCCTTTTCCCCGAAAAAACTGACGATAGAAAAAAAAAATTGTTTTGTACGTATTGAATAAAGGTTATTTCTACAAATTTTACTTATTGTAAATTAACGCCCTCCCGGAAGCCTACTCTGAATCCGCCACAGCCCAGACCAGATGTAAGAACCTTTATTAGGCTATCGCGAAGAGTATTAGGCACTGGATATTTACTTCCTCGGAGACGTAATGCCGGTAGACCACGCACTCACAGGACCTAGAAGACGATAGAATCGTGGAGCAAAATCCAGGCGTTAGTACGCGTGCCATTGCTAGAGAGCTATTTTACAGAATGGGTAAGTGTATTATCTAATCACCTATTTATTGTTCATTTCTTTTAGGTACTTAAGTAAAAAAGTGGAATGTTTAATCAATGTTATGTTTTAAATAAATACAAAATATTCATTTAGATAGTACAACAGTGCTGGCTTTGGCTTTTGCTATGTTGCCACATAAATTATTTTCTAATTTCAGCCCTCGTTTTCAAATGGCTTTTTAAGAAAAATGCCATATAGAAAAGTTATTATATTAAATAAATACTATCCACCATTATAAGGACTACCACCAATTAGCGAACACCCTGTATATAATTATACAGTTTTCCTCAATTATCTCGCTATCTATGCATTTTTTCAAAAAAATTATGAGAACAAAAAGTGTTTAGAATTACATTTCCCATGTGGCTATGCTATTAGATTTGCAATTTTATCTTTAGTTTTATACGTTAGTTTTTCCGTTTTTCCGGAAAACTAAAGGGAAAATTGCAAATCCAATACCATGGTCATATGGAAAATGCGATTTTAAACACTTTTTATTCTTGTATTTTTTTTCAAAAAAATGCATTTTATGATACATTTGCATTTTTTGCTAAAAAAAAAATATATAAAGACACGTTGCGACATTTTTGGAATTTTTTTAGTATTGTTTTGGTGATCAGCGCATGTTTTACATAAAGGGTCCAAATATCCCAAACTATCCAAAATTTTCCCTGCCATTTCCTTCGTTTACTGTACTAAAACTATACTTTAGAAAAAAAAATGTGGGTAAACATTTCGCACAAAAATACTATTCCGACTGGCCTATGATATTTTGCTGTCCTAAAATGACTGCTCTATAGTATGACAATAAATATTATAAATATAAAAAAAATACCATTAGCTCTCCATTATTAACAAGTAAACGATTATTAACATTAACAATTATAAATAAATTTCTATATAAGTATTATGTTTAATAAATAAGAAACTTCTTACCCGGTGCAGAACAAGGATCGTCGAGATAGCCTAGAACTTCTTGATCAAAAACCTTTAAAATTGTAAGCGTCAATCCAACATCTCCCGAACATTTAAAAAAAGGTCCAGTATAGAACCGTCGCACAGTTATTCCTATAGGTTGCAGCAGTTTCACAAATCCTTTTACAAAAAGATATTCCTCCGTTTTACTAACACCTCCATCGTTATTCAATAAAATAACAATACTATCTTCGCGTTGCAAATTTAATTTATTCGTACCGATAGTGACTTTCTCAGATATGTTGAAAACTTCGTCTATGACATCCTTACATATATCATCCCCGATATCCACGACCATAACTTTTCTTCCTGTAACGTTCACTGGTTCATTGGCGTTGCCTGAAAAACTATCCGTTCCGCAAGAACACCTTCTGTCGATCTTAGGCGCATAATAGGATAACGCAATTTCATAACTGATTATGTTTTTCGTGACAATTTCACAATAGGAGTAAATATCTTCCAGAGGTTTCCGTCTTTCAGACAACGCGCCTGCAGTCTTGTTCACCAAAACAATTCCAGATAACGCCCTCCTGCGTAATTTTGGTACGTAGTCACGAAAATTATCATCCACTGTTAATAATTTTACATTTATGTTGTCATTCAGGGCTCGTTCCATTGCCAGCCCAAAGTTCAGCAAAATATCTGGATTCGCTGGTAGTATTAATAAAACACCAAATACATTGTTCAGACTCAGTTCCCTGATAGTACGTAATATTACCACTGCAAGCGGTGCCGTGAAAGTCTCCCCTAAATAAATGTTTCTCGTTAGTATAGTTGTCTTCAGGTTCCGAGGCACCAGAGCTGGGTAATTCCTGGTGAAAAAGTAATTAGCAATTACAATTCCTTTTTTTTTCCTGTAATTGTAATTGTAATTAAGTACTTTTTTTTATTAAAGTAATTTGGAATTGTAATTGCAGGAAAATTATTATAGGAATTGTAATTTGTAATTATATTATTTGAACTATCTAATTACAAATTACTTCTATAAGTACAATTACTTTTTCCAATTACAATTACTTTTTCCAATTACAATTACTTTCTCCAATTACAATTACTTTTTCCAATTACAATTACTTTCTCCAATTACAATTACTTTCTCCAATTACAATTACTTTTTCCAATTACAATTACTTTAAGAACATGCGTATGTGGTTTAACACACAAGTATACATTAAAGCAGAATTTTACAGTTGCATAGTTTAAAATGAATCTGAAAAGTTCAAAAAAAGTTACTGACTAAAAACGAGTTTTTGCCATGGTCCGCTGCACATTTATGTTTTTTTATAAGTACAAAAGCTTTTGTATTTTTGTTCAATAAACTTTCAAAAACTAAATGTGTTTACTGTTTATTATTAGCATTCTTATTATTATTAGGCATTGATATTATAGTGGAGTCGATTTAGTCCAGTGGCGGCTCGTCAGGGGAGGCAGGGGAGGCTGAGCCTCCCTTTGGAAGAAGCAACATATCTTGCAATCTTCCAAATTAATATCTTTTACTTGTAGAAATTTCTACTTAGGTATATCTCAATTTTCAATATTGTTTATTGTTTATAGTTCATTAATTAATTTTCAGTGTATAAAAAAGTTCTGCATTTCCTTTCCACAAACATACCTATAACGTCACAGTCCGGATTGTCTTTGTATGCATATTTCCCGGGCGACCCGGTCTTTCATTGAATGAACAGAGCGCTTCGCTTGAGGCTTATACGAAATAGCTTCCAACTTCAAGGCATTTAGTTTTAACATAAATGACCTTGCATTACTTTTGCGTTGTCTAGCAACACTTCAAATAAGACAAGCTAGGCCGCTAGCCTCAGTCCTCAGTTCTTTATAGCGCATGTGCAGTTCAGGAGTTCAGGCACAGTATAGAGAAGACAAGTACTTTCACTCGCAGCGGTCCCTTTGATATTTGTTGTACTCGATTTTATTTGGTTCAGGTGATTCACAGGAAAACGAACTGTCAGTGGTAATTTGTCGTTTAGCCGGTTAAGATCAACTTGACATTAAAATACATAAAACATTTGATAGGCGGGCTAGAAATGAGTGCTCTAGGTGAAAATATTCCCAACAACATCTCTTGTTGTCCAGACGTGGTGGATTATTTGTTATTAAATTGATTTTCTACTCTTACTTACGACGAAAAGGTAAGAATTAAAAGAATTGCTAGGCCTACACCAGCAATGCCTTCGTTAGTTTTTAAAAGTGGAAAACAAAACAGAGAGTTTTGTGATAACAATTATAAAAAAATCGAGTGGTTAACGGCATCAACAGTTAGAAACAAATTATATTGTTGGAGATGTTTATTATTCACTAATGATCAATCCTCAATTTGGGGCAGGACCGGGTTTAATAATTTGAAAAATTTGTCGCGAGGTTTACAAAAGCACGAAAAATCCCAGGAGCACATTTCATCTTGCGTTAAATTCGAAATATTTGGTAAACAAAATATTGTAAATTATTTGGAATCTGCACATAAGAGAGAAATAGAAAATTTTAATGAAAAGGTCCGTGAAAATAGGGAAATATTAAAGAGATTAATTGATGCCGTTATATATTTATCTTCGCAAGAAAATTCTTTCCGAGGGCATGACGAAAAACGCGATTCGTGCAATAAAGGAAATTTCAAAGAGCTAATAGATTTTTTAAAAATGTATGATCCAAAATTAGAGAACTTTTTGAATAACGCCACTATTTTTTCCGGAACATCTAAATCAATTCAAAATGATCTAATTGAGAGTGTTAGCTCGATTATTAAAGGCAAAATTTATGAAGAACTATATAATTGCGAATTTTTCTCGTGGCAAATTGACGAAACGACGGACATTACCTGTAAATCTCAACTTTCCGTAATTTTTAGATATGTAATGCACGGCGAAGTTATTGAAAGGTTTGTTGGTTTTCTTGATGTGAGTAGTGGAAGAAACGCGGAGAGTTTATTTAAATTATTAATCGACGAATTTGGTAAATTTGATTTGAAAAATAAATTAATAGCACAAACCTATGACGGCGCTGCAGTTATGTCAGGGCATCTTAATGGACTCCAAACAAAAATAAAAGATATTGCTCCTCAAGCTTACTTCATTCACTGTTATGCACACCAATTAAATTTAGTTCTGAGTAAAGCATGTAACGGAATTAAAGAAGTTAGAATATTTTTTTCAAATATTACTGGTTTTTCGTCATTTTTTTCAAAATCTACCAAAAGAACTGATGTTTTAAATACAATTAATATGAAACATAGAATTCCGACAAACGCTCCCACTCGTTGGAATTTTTCATCTAGAGTTGTTTTCACTGTTGACAAATACAGGAAAGAACTTATTGACGTTTTTAATTTTATTTCGGAAAGTGAAGATTTTTTAAATGACGCTCAGACTTTAAGAGCAGCTTACGGATTAAAATCGTTATTGTTGGATAAAAATTTCATATTTTTTCTAAAAGCTTTTAACATGATTTTTGAGCAAACTGATGTTGTTTTCCAAATTTTACAGAATAAACTAACTGATATAACATATTCTAAAAATAGACTTAAGTCACTTATATCCAAATTAAAAGAATTTCGCAATAACGAAATACATTTCAATACTTTATACAATATTTTTTTAGAAAATACTGAAAACGTAGATGATGAGCCAGGGCCACAATTTAAAAAAAGAAAGACAACATATAACTTTGACAGGGCAGATATACATTACAAACAAATTTTTATAGAAATTTTAGACACCATTATAATCCAAATTGAAATTAGATTTTCTGATTTAAATACTTTGCAATGTTACGATTTAGTAAATCCTAATAATTTTACAGCGTTTTCTAAATCATTCCCTACCAGTCTAATGGAGAAATTAATGGACCATTATCCTTTTTTACCGTATTTCGTTAAAAAATGAACTATGCGTGTTGTATTCTGACCAGCAACTTTTAGCAAATCCAAAATCATCTCAAGAAATGCTTACTTATATATATAATAATAATTTAAAAAGCTGTCTACCCGAACTGTACAAACTTTTATCATTAGTGTCAACAATTCCAGTAACCTCAGCTTCTGTAGAACGATCATTTTCAGCACTTAAACGCATAAAAACATTTACTAGAAACAAAATAAGTCAAGACCGCCTCTCAAATGTATCGCTTATTTCAATAGAAAAACATTTTTTGTCAGAATTGAAGAAACACGATTCATTTTATGATGAAGTAATCAACCATTTTGCTAGTTCCGAAAATCGCAGGTTACCACTCATTTATAAAAATATTTAGGCTTTACACCAAAGATTAATATAGTTGTTATTTTAGAAAAAATATTTATTTGCGTTATTTATTTTTTAGGAAATATTTTTTAATTCTTCCGCGGTTATATTTTTTTATATAACTTCTTTCTCAAAGCTATTTTAATTTTTATTAAAAGTTATAATTTTACACTCTGGCAGTGATAATGAATACAATTTTTGTTTGTCGGAAAATACTTTAATTTTTTTTCCAAAACTATTTTGATTTTTATTAAAAGTTATAACTTAATTATAAGTGGGATAGTAGGGCTCCTTTGGATACCGATACTCGAGGCGTAGGAACGGAAATTTCATGAGAATGATTTTTTCGTCTCATTATATTTTCTATTTCCTTTTCTTTTTATTCTTTTATTCTCTCAAGTCGTGAATCGGTATCCTGGCGAACAACCCACGACAAAAAAATGTAACGCGCCGTTGTACTACCTCGAGGGTGGTGGGGAAATGTACAAATTGTAATCATATTGCAAGTTAATTGTCTTTCAAAATATCAAGCCTCCTCTGCAGAAAATATCACGAGCCGCCACTGATTTAGTCAATAAAATAGCGAGGTTGAAAATTTTTTTAAGATGGATGCAGACCCGGCGGAAATTGTTTGTCATGGCGGGTATAACAAAACCCTAAAATCTTGTGCTGACGCAACAGATGGCTTTATTAGGACGACCTTTCTATCAAATTTTGGGTGTTTTATTGGCCGAAAAGGGTTTTTTTTGACATTTTAAGGGTCAAATTTGCAGTTCTAATTTTTTTTTTTGCCACTTAAACAATTAGTTAAGGAACGAAAATAGTATCCTTTTATTATTGATATTAAAGGAACCTCCAGTTTCAATTTGGTGAAGATCAAACCATCCCCCCCTCCTGATTATATATACGAAAAAAATTGAAAAATTTAAATTTCGGCTATCTTGATCAGATCTCAACCGATGTGGCTGAAATTTGGAATGGAAGTAGTCTTTATCACACACAAATTATTTACCAGATTTCAGCCAAAAATATGAAAGAGTTTGGCTGAAATTGCAGTTTCAGTCAAATTTTCTGAAATGTTCAAATTGAAATATCTCCGGACCTAAAAGACTGATTGAATTTTGCTTTATGGCAAAAGGTAGGTTATCTTATGTACTTTTACATGATATAAGTCAAGAATCACTTTTTTTACATTCGGTCGTTTTTTAGTCATTTGCATTGCATTTATAATATACCGTGCGTGTAATTTCCCATTAGGCATGTACATTCACGTAGCGCGAGAGATTTGGCAACACCGGCAGCCGTAAGTTCGTCCGTCGGTGGAGCATTCCAGCTCTGTTATTTCATTTCAGCCAGCTGGCACGCGCGATGTTGTAATTCTTCTCCCCATGCCTAGCCCGCGACTACACACACGGTATGTGTACTTAGTGATGATGTTTTTAAAAAATAAATATCTTGTATTTCTGCTTACATCATTGTTATAAAATATTATTTTGGGTATTCAGCAGATAACTTTCAAAGAAATCATTCGTTCCTTTCATATATGATTGATCTAAATCTGATCAAGCTAGAATATCAACGAGTAGTCCTCTTACAAACAAACTTGTCAATTTCTTTATACATTTACTATGTCTAACATTCAATATGAAAAACAAGAAAATAACCATTCTTTCTATATATTGAAGATCTAAGTCTGATCATGCCAATATATTGTCAGAAATCCACCCTTAAGAGGAAATCTTTCAAGCATCTCTAGCCCTACCTAGAGGATACTCCATTCAATACGATAAACAAGAAAATAACCATTCTTTCTATATATTGAAGATCTAAGTCTGATCATGCCAATATATTATCAGAAATCCACCCTTGCGAGGAAATATTTCAAGCATCTCTAGCCCTACCTAGAGGATACTACATCACAAACAAACATTAGTTACATTTCAAAGCCAAGAACTACTGAAAAGCACAATGAAATATAGGAATAAAATTTCACTTACTGTCATAATAAATAAAATATTTCAATCAATGTTTGATTGACCAAATTGCGCAACCTTTTTCATTCTCTTTAGAACTCATCAGTAAGTGAAATTTTATTCCTATATTTCATTGTGCTTTTCAGTAGTTCTTGGCTTTGAAATGTAACTAATGTTTGTTTGTGATGTAGTATCCTCTAGGTAGGGCTAGAGATGCTTGAAATATTTCCTCGCAAGGGTGGATTTCTGATAATATATTGGCATGATCAGACTTAGATCTTCAATATATAGAAAGAATGGTTATTTTCTTGTTTATCGTATTGAATGGAGTATCCTCTAGGTAGGGCTAGAGATGCTTGAAAGATTTCCTCTTAAGGGTGGATTTCTGACAATATATTGGCATGATCAGACTTAGATCTTCAATATATAGAAAGAATGGTTATTTTCTTGTTTTTCATATTGAATGTTAGACATAGTAAATGTATAAAGAAATTGACAAGTTTGTTTGTAAGAGGACTACTCGTTGATATTCTAGCTTGATCAGATTTAGATCAATCATATATGAAAGGAACGAATGATTTCTTTGAAAGTTATCTGCTGAATACCCAAAATAATATTTTATAATAGTGATGATGTGTGTGCGCACTGGTATAAAGCAGAAAACAATTGTATTTATTATTTATTAAACTTTAAAAAATATATATTTTTTTTATTTGTATAGTCGTGCCTACTGCTTTGACTAGGTATAGATAAATGTATATTATATTACATGTGTGTGTGCGTGCGTGTAATTCTGTAAGTATGTGAATGTGTTACAATTTTTATTTATTTTTTTTTTTACGTGACTCAGGTAGCCGCTTCATGTATAATCGAAGGGTAACCGTGGTCTATCTTTTACTTTTCAAAACGAGTATCTTGATATTATACCTCGCCTACCTTTTGCCACAAAGCAAATTTTGATCCGACTTTTAGGTCCGAAGATATTTCGATTTGAAAATTTCAGAAAATTTGACTGAAACTGCAATTTAAGCCAAACTATTTAACATTTTTGGCTGAAATTGGTTAACAGTTTTTGTGTGATAAAGACTACTTCCATTCCAAATTTCAGCCAAATCGGTTGAGATCTGATCAAGATAGCCGAAATTTGATTTTCTCAGTTTTTTTCATATATATGTAATAATATCAGGAGGGGGGTGGTGAGATATCTTCCCCAAATTTAAACTGAAGGTTCCTTTAATATTGGAGAATAAAAGGATACCATTTTCTTTTCTTAACTAGTTGTTTAAGTGATCAAAAAAAATTAAAACCACAAATTTGACCCTTAAAATGTCCAAATTATCCCTTTTCGGCCAAAAAAGCATGGTTCCACACTCCTTTTTGGAAATTAAAATTTTAGGGTTTTATTATACTCGTCATGACAAACAATTTCTGCAGGGTTTGCATCCATCTTAAAAAATTTCCCAATCCTTTCCTAAACCGACTCCACTATTAAGCTGCCTTTTCTATATATTTATTTAATTTTTCCTGATTACTCTTAAGGTCAAACATTCTAATAACGATTCTAATAAATATTAAAATGCAATATTACACAACACTTTTAATTAAAATTTTTAACTTACCTTTTTGTCTGTTTGGTCACTATAATTTACTTTATCATAAAAGTAATTAGAAAAGTAATTGCTAATTCCTTTTTTGAAGACATGTACTTTCTAATTGTAATTATTTCCTTTTTAAAAAAGTAATTTGTAATTGTAATTATTTTTAAATTACAAGTAATTACCCAGCTCTGCGAGGCACTCAAAAAATGTCGCCGCATCGCACCACCAAAGACGCCGACATTTTTTACACGCCTAATAATCCAGTAACTTTGTGATCAAAAAAGTTAAATCAGGTATCTATGCTATTTTAATATGTTGTATAGGATTAAAAATTAATAGTGGAGTAAAAAACAGGGGAAAAGTCGCTTCCTTCTCGAGTTTTTTTTTTAATCTTACAACAAACCTAGATATATACCATTTCGTCAAGTAGGTCGATGTTCATTAGAAATCATGAAATACGACATTTTTTAGTGGTCACGGACATTGTTATTTTTAAAAAGGTGTGAAATTTTTTTTAATCATGTTTTTTTGAACATCTAATGCCATAACCCAAAAACGAATGGAGCTATCCACATGAACTTTTTTTTGTTATAAAACACATTTAAGCGCTTCTATCTGTGTATAGTATTGTTAACTAAAACATTTTTAAGTTTGTTAAAAACTTAGATAACCTTGAAAGTTCAGAAAATACGCAGTCAAAGTTTCACTAAGCTACAAACTTTTTTGTTTCTGGAAATTTTGTATAACATGCTGCGAAGAAAATAAAGCCAAAAGACCAAAAAAGTTTTTGATAGCATAAATTTTATTGTGTCTTTTACAGTTTAGGTACAGTGATTTTTTTTTAGAGCGCGCGAATTGCAGAAATTGAGTATTAATACGCCCGCCTCCACTAAAACTAACTATTCTCAGGGCGGTGTACTATCAACGTTATTCGTTTTCGTCGAAGGTCAAATTATAAAACCGCTGCCCAAAGAATCACTACTTCCACATCCAGATCTTCTATCCAAGTCTCTCAGAACGAAAAAAATTTGAATGTGGAAATCATTTTGTATGGAACTTTAATAATATAATATTTGAAATCGTCTACCCCAAAAACCTATAAAACGATATGCCACATCGGTAGTGAGGCTGAGGGTGGTGGAAGGGGGGTGGTAGTAGTGGTGGATAAAGTAAAAAAAAAATTGAGGCCTTTGGTTCTTGTACACACACGAAATGACAATTTTATTTTTTTCGCTCCCTTGAATAATGAGGTGGGAGTTGGTAATGTGGGTGGTTAATGCCAAAATAAAATTTTGAGAGCTTAGCTTCTCTTATACATACTAAATGCCAGTTTTATGGACTCTTACTTGCTTGATTTGCCTATTTACCTCCATTTACCCCCAACCCTTTAACGGAATAATCTAGTTCCAGATCTCGTTAAAATACATGGTACGTGTACCAAATTTCAAGTCAATATCTTAAACGGTTCCAGAGTAATCGTGCGCACAAAAAAAGTTACAGACAGACCGGCAGACAGATTTTTTTTTGCTCAAACTTAAAATTTCGACGTTTCATGACATTCTAAGCCTATTTGGACAATAAAAATTTTCAAAAATATTTTTGTCCATACTATATTTCCACTGAATGTGGAAGTAAAATGTGTAACGATATTCTTTCTCTTATTACCACTTGTATTATATTGTAGAACGTATGGTCATTGTGCGAATAGTGCGTGGATTATCTACTTAAAAAATATTTAAGATAAATAAGCAATCTAAGTTTCATTGTAAAATGGAGTGAATTTTATGTGGCGTAGTAATAGAGGAAAACGATAAACTTGCGCACAAGCCATGGAAACAGAGTTTAGAGACTATAATTAGGAAATTAAAAAAGACTTAATTTGTTACCTAATTTAGGCGAAAATAATACGTTTACTCAATTCACAGGTCTACAAAAAAAAATTCTTCTCCAAGGACTAAATCTATCATGCCTTAAGTATTTTTGTGTGCAGAATCCGAATTTTCAATTTTTAAAATTTTCTACCGCGTAGATTTCGAGTAAATTCCGGTTTTTATTGTCAAAAAAACCGTATTTTGACGATTTTTTGACAATGTTTGATGTTTGCTCGAAATCTAAGTGGAAAATTCGGATTCAACATACAAAAATACTTAAGGCATGATAGGTTTAGTCCTTGGAGCAGATTTTTTTTTTGTCGACCTGGGTTATTGTGTGGATCTAGGGTAAAAATGCAATGCATGGGAGTTTCCGATAGGGACTCTGACAGAGGAAATGTCGGATATAAATATTAAAATTGCCACGTGCTTTAAGAAACTGTCTTTTTTATTTAGCTCCAATAATAACACAAAAAAAGGAAAACTCGATAGTTTACTTTTTATCAAAACACTCCAAAATTGTTACTTTTCCTAAACTTCTGTTTATGGGATTTTATTAACCCCCTAGTTGCGCAACATTTTTCCATTTTACTATAATATTATTTTTCACCGTTTCCGAGATCCCAATGCAATGCATACTCCATTTAAGATTTTGAATTCCTTTTTACCTTCAACCTTAGTCCTTAATATGTCACTGGAAAAAATAAGTTATCCTTTCAGATCCTAAAACGTGATAAAACAGTCCTAAACATAAAAAAATAATACGCTTCGACAATTCCTCCATACTAAAAAATTCGTAACTAGCAAACTATTGCTAATAATGAAAATATTTTTTTTCTAAAAACTTTTTTAGTCTATTGACTTGCATGTTATAAAAAATTTTCAAAAACAAAAAAGTTCCTCGCTTAGTGAAAATTTGATGGCGTATTTTCTAAACTTTCAGGGTCATCTACGTTTTTGGCATGTTTACATTTTTTTTTATTAGCAATCCTATGAATAGAGAGAAGCGCTTAAGTGTGTGTTTTATAACAAAAAAAAGTTCACATCGATAGCTCAATTCATTTTTGAGATATGGCAATGAATGTACAAAAAAACATGATTTAAAAAAAATTTAAATTTTACACTTTTTTTTAAATAAGAATATCTGTGACCACTAAAAAATGTCGTATTTTGTGTTTTTATGTGTAAAATGATGTTGTTGGTAATACCCACTGTGTCTGATCTTGTTCTAAGCTCATAAAAAAAAAACCGACACAATTTTACCTCGTTTCGCTCCACTATAATGTTAAATCCAAGTTTACGACCTCGGCAGACTTCCGGGCCTTGGTCAAAAATCCAAAAAACTGCGAGATTTTTTATTTTTTTTTCAGTTTTTGTCAATTTTAACACCTAAGGTCTACTTTTTGCTAAAGATAATTCAGTATTTTTTAAAAGTAGACTAAATTTGCTACAAACTGGTACCAGAGCGGACTCTGTAGATCAAATAGTATCCGAGATACAGTTGTTCAAAGTTTTGCAAAATTTTCATTTTTCCACATTTTTAAAAATTTTGAACTTAAAAATCTGTGAAATGCATACTACTATTTAACTAGATTCAGAAAATTCATTTTACCCTAAACTCAAGCCCCAAATGGGGCCAAAAATGCCCCTCCCCCCCCAATATATAGTACTATGATAGTGAATGGATTGGAAAAGAGGAAGGAATATTTAAAAAATAATAAAAAAAAAATCAGCTATAAACTTTTGCTCTTTTAGACGGCCCGGGAGTGTCGTCCGTGTCAACCGTGTCGTCTGTGTCGCTGTTCTTTCTTATCTTCTTTTCTTCTTCTTGAGCCTAGAAGAGATTATCCAACGCCTAGTCGTCTGATTCTTCTTCGAGGTCTAGGGAGTGTATATTTATACTTAAATCAGAAGCATTGGTCGCATGACTGTCCACTGCAATGCGTGCAAACCGTCGAACATTTTAATCCAGATTTTTTGCAACTACACGCATTGCTACAGCCATCTTGCAGCTGCATGATATTTTGGTGATCGCTGGTGAAGACATAGATCTTCTAGTCATTCTCACTGGCATTACAAAGAAACACGCAATCTTTTTCCAAAAATGTGGGAGAGAAAAAAAATCGGACGCGACTTATTCAAATGCCTCCTCGAAATACAAGTCTCCTGAACTCATTCTATTCCTGCATGCCTTCAATGGATGTGACTCTACATCGGCACTGTTCGGACGAGGAAAAATGAAATTATTTGCTATAATAAAAAAAACATCCAGACCTTGAGTATTTTATAAATCAAATGCGACATCTGAGCAAATTGCCGAAACAGGCGAGGTGATTATGCGCTATATGGAGGCAAACATTCAAGCCAGAATCTAAATGATTTACGCTTCCAGTTGTTTGCGAGGGCTGCAGCAAAAATTAATTTCAATCTTGCTAGATTGCCTCCAACCCAAGATGCTGCACGTTTTCCCTCCCTGCGGACATATCACATACCACCAGGTAAAAATAACAATTATAAATATTACTTCTTTGATATTACAATTTTTACTATACCTTTCAGGTGCAGAAGTGGCTGAGTGTAGAAAAGAACCCTGTTGATTGGGGCTGGGTCAGGGTGTATTAATACACCCTGGGCCCAGCGCACGTCCCAACCCAAGGAACAATTTAAAAGTCATTTGGATTTGAGGAGGTTTTAAGAAAGGTTTGTCAGGGTTAGGAAATAGTATTGTGCTTTATTTATTATGCTATAGTTAAGGCCTTTTAGGATTCAAGTATACTTGATCTTATATGGTAAGATTTAAAGCAAAGACCTAATTATGAAGCTAATTTGCTTCTAGGATAATATGTATTTGTAATGGGTTTCTCATACCTACATAAAACTCTCCATAAAGCTAATTAGTTTTATTAACGTCTTAAATTCCATTTAGATTTAGAGGCTTTAAATTATTCTTTATGGTTTTAACATATTTGCAATAAAATGAATTTTAAATCATTTTTAAAACTAGACATTTTCAATGCCTATTAGTACTTATTAAAGGCCATTACAAAACTAGACTCTTAAAACATCTTTGACAAATGTTGAGATGAAACCGTTATGAAGAAAAAAAGGCCTCTATAAATCTAAAAGGCAAATTTTAATTCCATAAAACACTTTCTAAAACCTCAATAAAACATTTATTACAAAAATAATAAACAATATGTCTGCCTGAAGTGTCGTTGATGCATGTGTGTGTTAATTAAAAGAATTTCACGACTTACTGATGTGTAATTTTGTCTTTTCTGGAAGAAATTATTTTCAGGTTAAGTTTTAAGTTTTTTTGTATCAAATGTCAACGCGGTTCGTCTTGCAGGTGGTTCTTTTAAATCCCAAAGTTTTATTACAGCTGTTATCAAGTCCATGTGATCTTCGCCAAGTGCATTTGCATTTATATAAGGAAGGGATTATTTGTGATAGTATATAAAAAGACTAAAAGGACTTCATTTAGAGTAAATGTTCTTGGTTATTACCATTATTAGAATATATAGTTTAATGAGAGGACTGTAAAATGACAATTAGGTTTTTAGTTGGCCGGTCATGTTTTTCTTGTTATATAAAAATATTCAAGGTCAATCTCACAATTATAATTATTAATAATTATCACTTTTTCTTTAGAAAATCAAGGTAGAATTATGAGAAACGACTGAAAATTACCATGGGAACTAAGAAGCAGCCTACTTTTTTAAATTTGCTGATTACGTGTCTATGCAAATTTTGTATGGATATTAAAATCATTATTATTTCTGAGCCCCCCTTGTTTTTTGGGCCTTTCTTTTGTAGTTTTAACGATAAATTGCCGTTGGTTTTAACTTTTTTTGTCATACCTGATGTCTTTTGATTACTTTTTAAATCGGCCTTAGAGAGGCTATAGTGCCACTCTACGCTTTATAAATTTCAAATTCCATTTTATCTTCAATAAGTCTGATGGTTTGTTTGCTTAAATCAGTTTAGAAAAAATAAATGCAATAATAAAATTATTTGGATTCCTTCGTGGACATTCTTATAGCTTCTCAGTTCTAATATGGACTTATAAGAGTCTTAAAAACCAGTTTTAAGATAGCCTTCTAGGTGTTCTCTAGAAATCCAGGAAGCTAATAAAAAAGCTTCCGACAGCTTTAAAATAGGTTTTAAGAAAGGTTTTAAAACGGGCCGAAAAGGTTTTCAAGAGTGGCACTATGCCTCACTAAGGAGTTTTATGATGGAATTTAAAAAGTCCTTAACAACCTTTATAAGGGTGGGCCCTTTTAGTCTACAAGTCGCTTTATGATGGAATTAAGGATATTGTTAAGGCAAAATAGATTTTTCAAGGCATTTTATAAATAGTTTTATAGCACCCTTGTATATATTTAAGAAACCAAAATTTTTCCTTGGGAAGGCCTCACTCTCAAAATAATGTCCAGGGATGCAGCACCACAACAACTCTTGCAGTTGATATCATGCAGCTGCAAGAGGGGCTGTAGCAATGCTTGTAGTTGCAAGAAATCTGGATTAAAATGTTCGACGGTTTGCACGCATTGCAGTGGACAGTCATGCGATAATGCTTCTGATTTAAATATAAATATACACTCCTCAGACCTCGAAGAAGAATCGGACGACGAGGCGTTGAATAATCTCTTCTGGGCTCAAGAAGAAGAAGAAAAGGAGATAAGAGAGAACAGCGCCACAGACGACACCGACAACACTCCCAGACCGTTCAAGAGAGCTAAAGTTGTTTAAAAAGTATAACATCTGTCTATAATTGATTTTTTTTATATATATTTTTTTAAATATTCCTGTTATATCACAAGTTACACTTTAGACTTTTTAAAAACTTTATTTAAAATTACATTATTTTATTAAAATTTACAAAAGGATGTTACATCCTGGTTTAATGTTGTTCTAATGAGTGAGTTCTATTAACTGACTTGAAAATGCAATTTACATATATTTATAACTTATGAGTTGCTGACTTGAAGAGTTCTGGAACAAAGGAAGCAACATGATGCAATCCCATGGTGGGAATTTGACATGAAATATGAATACGCTGCATAGCTGAAGAAGAGTAGTTGTTATATGTAATATGAGATGCCTGTGAAGGCTAACTGTAAATATTCTGTGAGAAAGTTCTAAGTTTTCTGGCTAACATGCCATCATTCTATATAACATTCCTTCCCCTTTTCCGATCCATTCACTATAATAGTACTATATATTGGGGGAGGAGCATTTTTTGCCCCCCCTTTGGGGTATGGGTTCGGGGTAAAATGAATTTTCTGAACCTAGTTATAGTAGTAGTACGTATTTCACAGATTTTTAAGTTAAAAATTGTTAAAAATGTCGAAAAATGAAAATTTTGCAAAACTTTGAACAGCTGTATCTCGGATACTATTTGATTTACAGAGTCCGGTCTGGTACCAATTTGTAGCAAATTTAGTCTACTTTTAAAAAATACTAAATTATTTTTACCAAAAAAGTAGGCCTTAGGTGTCAAAATCGACAAAAACTGAAAAAAAGCAAAAATCTCGCAGTTTTTTTACCAAGACCCGGAGGTCTGTCGAGGTCGTAAACATTAGTTTTTAATCCTATACGACATATTAAAAAAGCATAGATACATGATTTGATGTCAGGTAGGATGTATAAAGTTACTGTATTATAACAAGCTAAAAACTACATTTTGATATGCTTTTTATCCCTGTTGGGATGATTCAGTACTTTATCAGCAGAGGGTCGTAGGATGACATTTTGACATGTTTTATTTTCCTTTTTTTTTTCTTTTTGCATTGACTAAAGTAAAGGCTAACTACATTTTGAAATACAGAAAGGGCATCGGTTATATTGTTATTTAGTAAATGAAAATCGGTCAAATATTTATAGAGATAGACTTTTCCCCGGTATGATCTTCATTTCTTTTGGTTTGGTTTGGTTTGGTTTATAGATAATTATTTCGTGTATTACCAAAATAGAGACTATTTCGAGAAGGCACGATATCAAAATCTGTTTCATAGTAAAGCCAGTTTTGTTTTGCATTCGTATGTTTCTTTTACAATGGGTGCAATGCAGAAATTGAAAACAATGCTTCCACACACAAATTTTAATTTCATCGTACAGGTAAAGATTATAAGTAAATTCTTAAATTAATACCATTACTTAACCAAATAATGAAATGAATGATGATATTTTAAGTAAGTATAACATAACATTATTTTTTTGCATATATATCGCACGGAGAATTTATCAATTTGTAATATTTTTTTAAATAATTCTATGGACAATTATATATTATTTATATTTTTATTACTTAATTTTCAAAAATTTCACTCAAGAATATAGCAACAGAAAATTATAAAATGCAGAAACATCAGCGGAGTGATTTCAGACTTACGATTTTATTTTCGGGCGGACTGCCACTCTAATATACTGGACAACTGGACGTGGTCATGCATCTTTGTAAATAACTCGTTTATTTTTAATTTTTCGAAAAAACTCTACTTCAGATTTTTTGTCCAAAAAGGTCCGTGCCTCTTACTGGTTATTGAGATTGATCGACGGAATACTATTTTCGATTTTTATTAGGAAACTGTTCGGTATTTGTAGAATTTATCAAAAAAATCAAGTTTTCCAGGATTTGTAGATTCGCTATTGTTTTGTCAAATTTCTCACAAACGTCACCTAATAGACTTAATCGGGCCCTACAATCGCCATTTTTGAAAATCAAAATCGGACCTTCGGTTCGGGAGTTATTAATTTCTTTGGAAAATCATACTCGGCCTTGGAAAAAATACTTGCGGTCAACGGATTCGGGCCGCCAGCAATAAGCTTCATTTGTGGCCGTTTACCTTCGATCCCACCAAGTCTCATCGAAATCGATCAATATCCTGGACAGTTATCGTGCTTCCTAGCCCGATTTCGAGAAAACCAGTTCTTTGCAAAAAAAATTAATTTCCATTTCTTTTTTGAAATATCTCGATCCGACTGCCCGTTATCGAGTTATTCAATTTTTCCCGAAAAACTTGAAACGTCTATATCGGGTACTTCCGATTTCCGAACGGAGCCGAGCTTCCAGGGTTAATGTTTTCTAAAGGCCTCCTATTAACCACCCAAGTTTCATCGAAATTCGAAAACGGCATGACAGACAGACAGACCGACAGACAGACCGACGGACGGAATTTTCTAAATTCGCTCTCGAGTCGATAGAAATGACTTTCATTTCGATCCAACGTTTTTTTCGGGTTTCGATGGTCCACTGGAAAAATGCAAAACCTATACTACATTTTTTTTTAAATGTAGTAATATTATATAGTCGAAAATCAGGAGTGCCTAATTCGATGTACACTCGAAGACATAGTTTTGAAAATATACGTACATTATCTGCGATTGCAAAAAGGCGCAGAAATTTTTTTTTTTCGAAAATTTTTGTATTCCTGAAAATTAATTAACTTTTTGCACGATCGAGATTTTTTTATATATTTACAATATCTGTTGCCAAGATGGTAGCTTATGTTTACTGATTGCTAGACCAAACTCGGTAAGTAATTTACCTATCGACGTCTGAACGGTAAGTAAAATTAATATAATATATGTATATAGCCATTTAAAAAAAATGCGATACATATTTCTTAAATATGGCTGAAAAGGTAGGACTAGAAGACGCATTTTTCTCTAAATTCATTAGGAACCAAAAAGTACACTTTATTTTTTTAGTAAGTGCAATTTCATCATATAATAGCCCTTAACACGGCGTCAAAAAAAAGGAGACTTTCTCGTTGTGTCAGTAACCCTGTTAAAACGCTGCAGGAGAGGGGGACGAACAAGTTTTTAGAATACATGTATGGTCGGGGTCGCGGCGTTTTCCGGCAAATAAGTTTGAAATTTCACCAAAGGTCGTTTTGTCAGTAAGTGTGAAAATATGTTTTTTCATTATAATTTAGTCAAAATATCGATAAAAGCTCTCTGTAATAATTTTAGAAGCATTTCATATTACTTTTTCCCCCATTTCGACCCCGCTGAATCCGAATCTGCCGGTTGCCAAACCGAAATCCCGACCGGAAGTGAGATATTCAAGATGGCGGCCAATATGGTGCCGAAACCGGAAACCGGAGCTGTAAAGCCCACCTTTGGCACAGGAATGCGTTCAAAACAAGTGATTGCATGGAAAGCCAGCAGATGGCTGACTTGCTCAGGTAAAGCTTCTTCACTGGTTGTGACTCAACGTCCAAACTTGCACCCATGACGAAGATAGGTGCCTGGAAGGTTTTCTGTAACGAAAACTGCCAGCTTCTGAACGGACTTGGATGCTGGCCACTTGGTGAGAACGTTCTCAAGAACGTAGAGGCTTTCGTCGTCAAATTGTATAAGGTACGTAGACATACGTTTTTAAGTTGAGTTAACGGTATCTGATGAAAAAAAAATTATTCTAACAATAATTTTTTTAATGCAGGTTAATCCTAGCGTTGCGTGTGCAGAATGCAGATGATGCCCGCAGTATTTTATTTGGAGCTGTGAAAAAGCCAGAAGCACCTACAACAGATGCCCTTCGGCTTCACATCAGAAGGTGCCACTACCAAGTGAGTTCTGAATTATAAAAGGTACTTAAAAGACTGTGAAAACGTTATTTAATCTATTTGTAATTTGACAGGTATGTATATGGGAGAATGCTCATCTTCCCACGCCATCACTTGAAGACTGCGGCTGGGCCGTTGACGGCGATCAAGTTGTCCCACGATTCATGACACCATTTCTAAGACGTGTCCAGAAGTTGTCATTTGTCACTGTAAAGAACTTTGTAATTCGAAGAACTGCAGTTGTAGGAGGGCAAATGTCCCTTGCTTAAAACTCTGTACTCCCTGCAACCGTACCTATCTCAATTCTGGAGAGACACAGTAATTTTTGTATGTTTTTGTTCATGTATGCTTTTGTTTCCCAAAAAATGTAGCTTTTTTCCTAATTGAATTAAAAAGATAGTTCAAACATTGCTTTAGAGGTAATTTTTGGAATCCTCGTGCTCAAAAACATGTACAGAGAAGCTTCACACTTGTTTTTACGTCAAAAATGGGGATGATGGTGCTGGCGCCGTAATAGCCGCCATCTTGAATTTACCCAACCAATGTTTTTTAAAGTGTATTTTTGAATTCCCCATACTCAAAAACATATAATTACATGTTTTGGACGCATTCCTGTGTCAAAGGGGGGCTTTACAGCTCCGGTTTCCGGTTTCGGCACCATATTGGCCACCATCTTGAATATCTCACTTCCGGTCGAGATTTCGGTTTGGCAACCGGCAGATTCGGATTCAGCGGGGTCGAAATAGGGTAAAAAGACCATTTGCCAAAAAGTAATATGAAATGCTTCTAAAATTTCGCTTTTCTGAAAACTTGACTTAACTATTAATCAAAGATTGCAAAAATACTTTTTACTGACATTTTTGACGAGGCGTTTTTGACTTCCGGTTATTTCCGGAAATTTATATTTAAACTTTTAGCCGCCATAAAAATGTCAGTAACTATTATTTCCTGTTTATATAGGGCACGTAGAAGTATTTACACCTAGTTAGAATAAAAACGACCTTCGGTACGTCATAGCGTCAAAAGCCGTGTTTTCAAAATTTCCAGAAATTACCGGAAGTCAAAAACGCCGCGGCAAAAATGTCAGTAAATAGGTATATTGTTTCATTAGGAGTAAAAGTGATACTTTGGTGACGAGTTTGTAGGTTTGCCGGACGAACGAAGTGAGTCCGCACTCAAAGAAAATGATAGGTAAATTCAACCAAAAAGAGCATATGAAATCGCGCCTATCTAGTGTCATAGTTAAATCAATCAGAAAAGAATAGTCATACAACTTTATTTGTTTTCGTAAACAAATAGTTGTTTAATAATCATATCTTCTTGTAACAAATTAAATAGTACAATGACATTTTTTTATGTTCACTAACCATTTTCAATTTCGTCTACAATTAAATAGTACAACGACTTTGTTTTTTGTTCACCAACTAATTTTTAGGTTGATGTTGATCTACACTTTATTGTATGATGAAGTTTTTTTTGGTTAGCCAAAATTTCAGTATTGAGACATTAGACCACCCAAACCAAAGATTAGAGATCGTTTATAAGATCCATCCAAATTAATAACATGATTGCAATGTTCAAATTCTCTCAGGGATCATCGATATATCCCTGAGAGAATTTGAACATTGCAATCATGTTATTAATTTTCTATAAATTCATAAGAGTATAAGATAATGCATGATTGATTATTGTCAGTGATTTGTATGTGGCGCCATCTGGGAATAATTTCTGTAATAGACTACGTGGTAAGCAAGCAAATTTTATGGTAATTGTTTTAGAACTTCTAGAAGACGACAATAATATTGGTTTGTCTACCAAGTACAATAATACAGCGAACTAATACTGGGTTAGAATTACAATTCGAACAAAATAATAGTCTTATTCATCTATTTTTTAAGTTAATGTTTGTTTTGTTGAACGACAACTTTCTATTAATTAAAATAACAATCACCTCTTGTTTAAAAATACCATCAATATAGTTTGGTTTAACAAAATTAACGATATTGTTAGTTAATCATTTTTTTTTGTTGAATTTACCCATACTATTTCTTTGAGTGCGGCAATTACAGACGAGTCACAAGTGGCTTTTACTCCGAATAAAACATGCTATGTTTTCTTCAAACGTCGATTAGCTATTTAAAAAAATAAAGATAAAAAATCTAGAATTTCACCACCAAAAACGCATTGTATTAATATCGCATGGCCGGCGCACAGTGGGAAAAATATTTTTTGGACAAAAATCTGCCGACAGTAGAGATTTCAATAAAATTAAATTTAAAAAATGCCAAATACCCTCACTTTAGAGTAGTGGTGCGACAAAGGGGCTTTGGGTTAACCTAACCTAAAAATTATTCCTCGTTTTACTCCTTGGTCGAGAGTCACAAACAAACGAAGTAGTGTTCATGTATATTGGGCACCAAATTCATTTTTATGGGATCATAAGTTAATTGACAATGCAACATAGGCCATATTACATCATCAAACATTCAAAATGGCGGGTGTCGTCAAGATGGCGAACTACTTTTTTCTTTATAACCTCCTTGACATGGGTGTCAGATAAAAGGGCTTTGCGAGTAAAATACAAAAAGCTATGTAGCGTTGCTATATATACAGGGTTTTTCATCTAATACGCACATAAGTACCCGCTTCTTGGTAAGTTAGAGGTTTGAAATTTTGCCTGTAAGTAAGTGACAATGCAACATACGCTATATTACATCATCAAAAATTCAAAATGGCGTCTGTCGCCAAGATGGCGGACTACTTTTTTCTTTATAACCTCCTTGATGTGGGTAAAACTAAAACTAAAGTTTATTTAAGACTAAAAAGTCACAAAATAAAATTAGTAGTTTAAAAAACTAAAAAAACACGCTTTTATTGTCGACATGATGGGCCAATTTTGAGGCCAGATTCGGATTCCACGCGAAAAATTACTTCGGAAATGGCCCTCAGCTGCCCAATAACATTCATGACCCTTTATTCGAGTCATGAACTTTTAGGTTTATGACTGTTATTTAATACATATAATTTTTCACTTATAGGTTATATTAGGTTTAAAGCTGTTGATTAGGTTACTCTGAATGCATAGGAATAAAATCATGTGGATAAAAAACTATCCTTATTTTTATCTGTGGATGAAGTAAAAAAAAAAAGAAGTCTTTGGTTCTTGTACACATACTAAATCACAATTTTTTTCACCCCCTTTTATAATAGGGTGGGGATTAGGGTGGCCCATCTTTTTCGAAATCGAAATTTTTATTTTTCACCCCTGCAAATGTTTCCATTTGAAGAAAAAACAGTCCCCTCAAAATATTATTGAGGCAAATTGAAGGCAAGGGGTGCCGCATGCAATAATAAAAGTAAATGGAATTATTTTAGTACCAAATATTATCCTAAATCTACAAGACATATAGTAATAAAAACAATATTTTTCGCACTAGCCCAAAGCATGCGACAGGGTTTCTTTTTTTACATTTGGAAACTGTGATTTATAATCATTTACAACTTGGAGTAAAAACTGTTTTTGGTCTTCATTTTTTGTTAAAATGTCATTATAGTCAGTAATAAGTTTGATTCCTCTCTACAACTTCAATTTTGTTTACAATATTGAAACATCGGGTATAACTTTCATTTTCCCTCCATGTTGTTGGATCATTTTCCAAAAATTCCATAGACAAACCTAATTTTTGAAAAAACTGTTTAGTGTTCTCGCATGTGAAGTCCTGAATTTCCTTGTTTTCAACGTCAGTAATGTTACTAATCATAAGTCGTTTAATACCCTCTTGATTTGGTGCTTTCCTATTCAAAGCTTTAACCATTTCTCTTTTAGTGGTAACTGAAATATCGTCATCAAAGAAAGATAAGCCAACATTTACTGAATTAAGGTACCACAAATGGTTCACTATTTTCCTACTTGCGGCTTGAGATATTTCTTTGTCAATTTTTTGATAATTAATGAGTTCTTTACAAAAGTCTAAGTCATGAAGCGGTGCTTTACTAGCAAATGACGCTGTAAACCAGGCCTTTACATAAACCTTTACAATAAAGAGACACATATCTTCAATACCTATTTTTTCTTTTTTAGTTAGTTGGAACTGATCTTGGAAAAAAAATATTTTTAGACAGTAAATGGCTTTGGCCATCCAACGTGCATGATGAAATGCCCCTGGTTGATAGAATGTCGTGTGAGTGGGCTCTTCTTCAACAAAAAGTTTAGAAAGCATTAAAAATTCTTTATAATCATCACGAGGCTGTTGCAAAGTTAAAGCTGCATTTAGAAACTTTACAATTTCGGCTTTAACTGGTTGTAAAATGTGTTTAATTTTTGATACCTGAAATCCAGTTTTTAGTTTATTTTGATCTATTTTAGGCCAAAATTCCCTAAAACGTTTAAATAGTGGCACATTTGGACCAGATGAGGAAGGCATTTTTGTGTCAAACACACTTCTCAAAACCACTTCAAAAATATGATGTCTACAAGGAAAATATAGAATATCTCTTTCTAATTTTTGTTGCAATAGTGTGGCTGCCCCATTTATATAACCCATATTTGATGCTGTTGTATCACAACACAAAGCTATTACCTTTTCGTCCAAATTCCATTCACAAAGCACATCATAAACTGCTTCAGTCTGTTCTCTTCCAGTTGAATTGGGCAAAGCTGGTACTCCAAGTAGTTCAATATCTCCACTAGTAACTAAGATAGCAAGTCTATCGATATTTCCCATTCCAGTGAGAGAAGGTAAAAGTTTTCCATCCCAATGGATGACTGGGACCGGCAATTCAGAATTACCGAAGGCAGTTTTTAATATATCAGCTCTTTCTTCGCGGATGCGTTGTCTAGAGCGCTGAAGTGTGGTTCTGCTGATGGACAAAGATGTGGTGTCATGTCCTAGTGCTTCTGCTACTGCCGTCAAAATATGGACTCCATACCTGTCGCTTATTTTGCAAGCATCAAATGCAGCGACTATTTTTGGTGTGATGATGTTACATGTTCCATACAATCTCCTCTTTTTTTGCTGTGACGGGCCAGGCTGGTTTTGTAACAACTCTTCTTGGGCTTCGATTATTTCATCTTCATTTTCGTTGGAGTCGGCTGAATTACTACTTGATGATGGACAGGTGACTGTTTCCTCTAATCTAGCTTTTTCTTGTTTACTTCGTTGCATTCGTTCGGATAATTTCTGTAATTTCTCCTCAGCTGATTTTTCTTGAGAAGCAAGTTGGCAATCAATACCATGTATAAATCCAGGACGTCCCTTTTTTCTTTGGTTAATTAAAAACTGCTTATCTTCATTTATTTTCATCAACTCCAATGCATTTGCATGAGAAATGTCAAAAAGATCGTCCAATTTTTCAACGAAATTTTTTTCTTTACTCCCGCACTGGCCCTTTTAGCCGATTTTTGTAAGTTCCTCCACTCTGCATAAAGTTTATCTAGTTGTTTAACACAATGAAAATCCTGACGTGTCGGAATGCGAGCTTTATCCCAAAAAACTGATACCTCTTTTATTGTTAATTTAGCACTTTCATGTACACTTAGCTTCACTTCACGAATGTTATAAAAGAGCACTTGTAATACTTGTCTATTAGACGGCAATTTATTGCCAATGATTTGTGACGAATAGTGTCCAACTAAGTAAATGAAAGTATCCTTTCGTAAGGATCTAACATCAGCCATCGTTAAATGTTTTTTCAAAAAGGAACGTATGCTAGAACTTATAATGTCACTGTAAAACACAATTGCAAACTGACATAAAAATCTACCGTAGGTGCATTATATTTCCAAACTTCAAAAACAAATAATTTCTAGGAAATAATTACACCAATAAAACATTATGAGAAAAGAGGTAGATATTTGTACTTTAAGTAAAATTTAAGTGTATTACCGTAATAAAATCTTATCTACAAATTTCTACCTGAATGCGGCACGGGTTACCGTAATAAAATCTTATCTACAGATTTCTACCTGAATGCGGCACGGGTTACCGTTCACCGAATTATCTGAAACTTTGACATAAATTATTCCTAGTATAATAGTATATTTTCGTGGGGTGAGACTTAAAAAATACGCAAAAAAAATTCACCCCCTATAGAGATGGGCCACCCTAGTGGGGATAGTAATGGGGGTGGCTAATGCCACAATCTTTTTTGAGACATTAGCTTCTCTTGTATATACTAAATACCAATTTTATGGACTCTTACCTGCTTGATTTACGTATTTACCGTTTACCCCAATTTACCTATAATCTAGTTCCAGATCTCGTTAAAATACATGTACCAAATTTCAAGTCAATATTGTCAATATCTTAAACGGTTCCAGAGTAATCGTGCGCACAAAAAAGTTACAGACAGACCGACAGACAGACAAACATTTTTTTACTCAAACTTAAAATCTCGAGGTTTCATAATATTCTAAGCCTATTTGAACAATAAAAAATGTTAGGTTTAGGTTAACCCAAAACCACTTTGCCGCAGCACTACTCTAAAGTACAATGTCTTGTAAGGGTATTTGCCATTTTTTTTTTTTAATTTAATTTGATTGAAATCTCTACTGTCGGCAGATTTTTGTCCAAAAAAGGGCATATTTTTCCCACTGTGCGGCGTATTCAGGGCCGGGCTCGAGGGGGGGGGCTCCCTCCCCCAAAGTTTGGGCAGTTGGTTCCAAACGCGGTTGGCGTTGGCAAAATCTAACTAATCATCACATACAAATATATAATTTAAATTTTACACTAACTCCCACAATCGCGAAATAATTAACACAATAATTATTATTAAGCGATAAATATTTTATTTTATCAGTAGTGTGTTTTCCATTGAAGCTAGGGAAGCAAAGCTTCCCTTACATGACACGGAATCCCTATTTTTAATATTAATTATACATAAATTCATTTACTAGAAATATGTTTTGATTGGTTTTCCAATAATGAGTGTTTTGAAGTATTTGCCTAACTAGTATATTAGCTTGCCCAGATTAGGGCAACAATAGGGCAACAGTTTACAGAAAGTAGGTAATTTCATAATAAATAAAAAAGTGTGTAAGTTGTGATTTGCTTATAGCCCGTCGGACAGAGCGCGAAAAGCCTTCTCTTTCTTGACCTATCCAATACTGAAGTATAACCAGATGGGACCTTCACTACTTATTAAAGCATGTTATTTTACATAGGAAATCAAAATTGACGACACTCTCCATTGGTCGAGACCGAAGATATAAGAAAAAAACTAAAAAAAAAGAAATTCAGAAATTTAAGATTTAATCAAATATAACTTTAGAACTAAAACAGATAAAAATAAAATTTTTGTTTGGTTTTGACAAGTAAACATTGCTGTTTAATTTGAAGTATAATTTATTGCAATAATTAAAAAATTAACATAAAAAAACCAGCAAAATTCAAAAGGATACACAAATCAGCAACATTTTTCAAATTCTTAACTCGCCATAACTCGCTTATATAACGAGCTATTCAATTTTTTCTTTCACCAAAAACTGCCAAATTTAATAGGTTTCATTTTGTTTCGATTCATGCTAGGTCTAATTTTTTAACTAAAAGCGCTACAGCCCTTGAAACACAACGAAGCGCACTACGGCGACGAAGACACGAGGCTTCCTCTCTCGCCCCCGCTACTCTCTCGGCCCATCAAGAAACGTATCGGCTGCTGGCCTCATTATTGTCTGGATAAGTATTAATATAAGTATATACTATTTTATTTACATTTAGGCTATTACAGTTTATGTATATTGTAGATACAATTTTATCAATGAAGAAAAACTGCATGTTTCTTTTGCGAAACTGCTGAAAGCAGAGAAAATCTAATGGTAAAAAACCAATTGTTACTGGCATCAGATCTAATACATTGTGCAAATGAAAGAAAAAAATGGGTCAGTCAACTTGCCCCCCCCCCTCCCCAGTTACTTTTTCTTCTCCAATTTGCTAGCACACAATGTTTAGACCTAGCACACCCTAGCACAACCATTTTTAAAGCTAGCACACCCCCGCGCAAATAATAAATAGGGGTTGCTTTCGGGGGGGCCAAGTTGACGCTAGCCCCCCCCCCCCCCCCCCCAGTTATTTTTTCCTCTCGAATTTGCTAGCACATAATGTTTAGACCTAGCACACCCTAGCACAACTACTTTCAAAGCTAGCACACCTACAGGGCCGGTAATATACAGGGTGTAAATTTTTACCTCAGCCCCCCCAGTTATTCTTTTTGTCTTGAATTTGCTAGCACATAATGTTTAGACCTAGCACACCCTAGCACAACTATTTTTAAAGCTAGCACACCTACAGAGGCGGTAATATACAGGGTGTAAATTTTTTCCTCAGCCGTCCCCCCTAGTTATTTTTTTGTCTTGAATTTGCTAACACGCAATGCTTATACCTAACACACCCTAGCACAGCCACTTCCCAAGCTAATGCTCCTAGAGGGTCGAAAATATACACGGTAGAAATGTTGTCCCGCCCACAGATATATTACATTTTCTATTATTACTCAGATTACCTTACCAAAAATGATCACATATATAATAGATTGTTGAAATTGAGAGGTTAATATAGAGGGTTGAAATTTATGTGCAATTCAGCTCCCAGGAGTGAAAGCGAAGTGGCATTTATGAAAATGCATTTTTTAGAAACCTTATTCCTGACTGTTATGTTGTTATGCATTTTTTTACTGAAAAAAAGAAAAATGGAACAACGTGGCACTGCAGTGAAAATTCAAAAATGATATATGCCAATATAGAGAACTAGGAGTCAAATTTAAATATATAAATTACCACATCGAAAAATTATGTAATATATCTGTGGGCGGGACAAAATATCTACCCTGTATACTTTCGACCCTGTAGGAGCGTTAGCTTGGAAAGTGGTTGTGCTAGGGTGTTCTAGGTATAAGCATTGCATGTTAGCAAATTCAAGACAATAAAATAACTGGGGAGGGGGACGGCTGAGGAAAAATGTACACCCTGTATATTACCGCCCCTGTAGGTGTGCTAGCTTTGAAAATAGTTGTGCTAGGGTGTGCTGGGTCTAAACATTATGTGCTAGCAAATTCAAGACAAAAAAAATAAGGGAGGGGGAAAAAATTTACACCCTGTATATTACCCGCCCTGTAGGTGTTCTAGCTTTGAAAGTAGTTGTGCTAGGGTGTGCTAGGTCTAAACATTATGTGCTAGAAAATTCGAGTGGAAAAAATAACTGGGGGGGGGCTAGCGTCAACTTGGCCCCTCCCGAAAACAACCCCCATTTAATATTTGCGCGGGGTTAAAAATGGTTGTGCTAGGGTGTGCTAGGTCTAAACATTGTGTGCTAGCAAATTGGAGAAGAAAAAGTAACTGGGGGGGGGGGGGGCAAGTTGACTGAGCCGAAAAAAATTGTATTTCATTAAAATTCTTATAAAATAAAGTGGTGGCACTTATTTGCACACTCTTCGACACTGATTTCATTATTCTTGTCTTTTTTAGTAGAGACAATACATATTGCCTCTGATATTAGTAACGTGATTTAAAATGTAAGTGAGCCTTCATGTGGTTATAATGAAGATAAAAATCAGATTAAAATAATATAGCATTGTCTGATCTGTGGAAAATCCAGAAAAAATAAGAATAAATTAAAAACATTTTTAAATAGCAATTTGTACAGGAACGAGGGCGAAAACTAGAAAAAAATATATATTAAAGCTGCAGTGACGAATTGTGATATAGAAGTAAAAGGCAGGTTTTACTTTTATTCAGATTTATTTGGGGATGACGGAATTTATCATAAAATTTGTTATGCAAAATATATTAACAAAAAAAAATTAAATGTGTACAAACTAAACCACTAAAAGAAAAAATGAATTTAAGGTAGCATTAAACATTTTATTTAGGAAGGTTGAACTTGCTGTTTTGGAAAAAAAGAATCCTATCCTTAACTTTAACATTTCTAAAAACACCCCTTAATGATATATTTGAAGAAATCACAGAAGAAGAATTAGATTATTATATCAGCGGAAATATAAGAAAAAGACTAGAAAGCATTTAAACAAACAAAGTGTTTTGGGAACACAGGAAATACAACAACAGTTCATTTAAGCGATAATAAAGCTAAAAAGACTAACGGATTTTTGTTGTCAGACACAAGTGCTGCCAGTATCTTAAATAAAGCTATAGCTGGACATTTTAAAACTATAAAAAAACACGACTACTAATCAGAATAATCATCAATGTAAACAAGAAGCTTCAGATTTGTTATAAACATTTATGTCGTGGATACTAAATATGTCAGCACAGACAAATTTGATTTAAACGTTATTTCTATAGTAATGCAATTTATATTAATAACTATGAAAAAAAAAAACAACCAGCTTAGGCCACGTTTTTAATCCTTTACATATAATTACATGTGTATCGTGCCGTCAGAAGAAAAAAAAAACTTATTGATATGCTTTATTCTTTTGGCTATGGTTATTCCTACGATGAAATATGGATATTTAACATCTTTAGCTAGTCACGTATTAGTAAAAACTACGACATTTTTATTTCACCTGGAGTTCCTCCAGTAAGTTCTGAAGAAAACAATTACATTCATCGACATCGACAATTTTGATCAAAACTAAGACAGGCTAGATGGTAAAAATCCCACTCCCATTACTGCTTGGAATGGTATTATTTAAAAAAAGATCGGCCTATTTACACAAGAATATCTATCCAATAAATTTTAACTGATTTTAACCCTTCCAGTTTACATGAAAACAAAAATATAGATGTACAAAAATCCAACTAATCGTTCAGATCCTCTACGAGTTAGTGAAAGCATGCCAAATAACTGTTTTGATTATGTGGTTACCACTGACACTTTATGGAAAATATTAAAATATACGAAGCAAAATAAAAACTTTACTAGTTGGCATGATTTTAACAATGATATATCTGAAAATCAGTTATCTGATCAGTCTGATACCTATTATTTTCCATTTAATAATGCACCACCCACATTGCACGACACAATAATACCGGATTATTACAACTAATATTGTATTATTCAATTTGATTTGTTAGTTTTATCATTTTACAATAAAGGAAAATTATTCTAAAACTTTTGTTACGGCCGCTGGATGTATCATTGCGCGCTTTATGGCGAACGCGGGAACGAGAGAGGAAGCCTTTCGACTCCGTCACCGTAGTGCGCTTCCTTGTGTTTAAAAGGCTGTACCGCTTTTATTTACAGAGCTAGACCCAGCATTAATTGAGACAAAATGAAGTTTATGAAATTTGTCAGTTTTTGGTGAAAAAAACATTCGAATAGCTCAATACATAAGCGAGTTACAACGAGTTAGAGCTTTTAAAAAAATTGACAATTTGTGTACGATCTAAATTAACGTCAATTTTCTAGTGTTAAAGTTATTATTTTTGTAATAAATTATACATCAAATTAAAGAGAATCGTTTATACTATAAAACTAAAAAAAATATATAATTCTTCTTCTTTTTTCGTTTGAAAGTTATTGGTGGTTGAATTTGAATTTTGTTATTTTCATTTTTTTTTGTTTTTTTCTTGTAACTTCAGTCTCGACCAATGGAGAGTGTCGTCAAAAGTGATTTCCTATGTAAAAAAACCTGCTGAATAAAATGAAATAGGTTTTGTTTGGTTATACCTCGGTATTGGGTTAGTGAACGCTAGAGCCCGCCATCCGACGTACTAGCTAGTCGGGCAGAGCGCGAAAAGCCTTCTCTTTCTTGACCTACCCAATACTGAAGTATAACCAGATGGGACCTTCACTACTTATTAAAGCATGTTATTTTACATAGGAAATCAAAATTGACGACACTCTCCATTGGTCGAGACCGAAGATATAAGAAAAAAACTAAAAAAAAAGAAATTTAGAAATTTAAGATTTACTCAAATATAACTTTGGAACTAAAACAGATAAAAATACAATTTTTTTTTGGTTTTGACAAATAAACATTGCTTTTTAATTTGAAGTATAATTTATTGCAATAATTAAAAAATTAACATAAAAAAACTAGCAAAATTCAAAAAGATACATAAATCAGCAACATTTTTCTAATTCTTAACTCGCCATAACTCGCTTATATAACGAGGTATTCAATTTTTTCTTTCACCAAAAACTGACAAATTTAATAGGCTTCATTTTGTCTCGATTAATGCTGGATCTAATTTCTTAACTAAAAGCGCTACAGCCCTTGAAACACAACGAAGCACAGTACGGCGACGAAGACGCGAGGGTCGCGAGGCTTCCTTTCCCGCCCCCGCTACTTTCTCGGCCCATCAAGAAACGTATCGGCTGCTGACCTCATTATTGTCTGGATAAATATTAATAAGTATATACTATTTTACTTACATGTAGGCTATTACAGTTTATGTATATTGTAGATTCATTTTTATCAATGGAGAAAAACTACATGTTTGTTTTACGAAACTGCTGAAAGCAGTGAAAATCTAATGGTAAAAAACCAACTGTTACTGGCATCAGGTCTATTATTAATTGTGCAAATGAAAGAAAATATGCAATTTCATTAAAATTTTTATAAAACAAAGTGGTGGCACTTATTTACACCCCCTTCGATACCGATTTCATTATTTTGTCTGACATCTTTTTGTAATAAATAACATTAGCAAAGATAATACGTATTGTCTCTGATATTAGTAACGCGATAAAAAAATGCAAGTGAGCCTTCATGTAGTTATAATAAAGAAAAAAAATCAGTTTAAAATAAAATGGCATTGTCTGATTTGTGGAAAATCCAGAAAAATTAAGAATAAATTAAGAACATCTTTAAGTACCAGTTTGTACAGGAACGGGTGCGGAAACTAGAAAAAAATATATATTAAAGCTGCAGTGTCGCATTGTGATACAGAAATACAAGGCAGGTTACACATTTATTCAGATTTATTTGGGCTAATGGAAATTATCATAAAATTTATATATTAGCAAAAAAAAAATTAAATGTGTACAAACTAAACAACTGAAAGAAAAAAATGAATTTAAAGTAGCGTTAAATATTTTATTTAAGGAGGTTTATCTTGCTGTTTTGCAAAAAAGAATTCTTAACTCTAATATTTCTAAAAACGCGCCTTAGTGATATATTTGAATAAATGACGGAAGAAAAATTAGATTATTATAGCAGAGGAAATATAAGAAAGAGATTAGAAAAGCATTTAAGCAAACAAAGTGTTTTGTGAACACAAAGAAAATACAACAGTTCATTCAAGTGATAATGAAGCTAAAAGGATTTTTGTTGTCAGTCACAAGTGAATCAGGCGAAGAAAACTTGGTTCATGAGAATGAATTGACAATTCCTGATAAAGCTGCCGGTATCTTAAGAGAAGCTATAGCTGGATGTTTTAAAACTATAAAAAAACACGACCTCTAATCTGAATGAACATAAATGTAAACAAGAAGTTTCAGATTTGTTATAAACATTTATGTCGTGGATACTAAATATGTCAGGACAGACAAATTCGATTTAAACGTTATTTCTATAGTAATGGAATTTATATTAATACTTATGGAAAAAAAAACAATCAGCTTAGGCCATTTTTTTAATCCTTTACATATCACTATGTTCGTGCCATCAGAAGAAAAAGAACTTAATGCTATGTTTTATTCTTTTGGCTATGGTTATTCCTACGATGAAATACGTACATTTTTAACGTCTTTAGCTAGTCACGTATTAGTAAAAACTGGTGACGACATTTTTATACCACCTGGAGTTCCTCCAGTAAGTTCTGAAGAAAACAATTACATTTATCGCAGCGATAATTTTGATCAAAACGAAGACAGGCTAGATGGTAAAAATCCCACTAGGAATAGTATTATTTAAAAAAAAGAACAGCCTATTTACACAAGCATATTTAGATCGTCTATCCAATTTTAACCGATTTTAACCCTTCCAGTTTACATGAAAACAAAAATATAGTTATGTACAAAAATCCAACTAATCGTTCAGAGCCTCTACGAGTTGTGAAAGCATGGCAAATAATTGTTTTGATTATGTGGTTACCTCTGACATTTTATGGAAAATATTAAAATATACGAAGCAAAGTAAAAACTTTACTAGCTGGCATGATTTTACTTCCACATCCAGTGGAAGTATAGTAACGACAAAAAAAAATTAAAATTTTATTGTTCAAATAGGCTTAGAATGTCATGAAACGTCGAAATTTCAAGTTTGAGCGAAAAAAAAATTTCTGTCTGTCGGTCTGTAACTTTTTTTGTGCGCGCGTTTACTCTGGAACCGTTTGAGATATTGACTTGAAATTTGGTACACATATGTACTTTAACAAGATCTAGAACTAGATTATATTTTCATCTTGTTCCGTCGAAGGGTTGGGGGGTAAATTGGGGTAAATTTGGAGTAAATAGATAAATCAAGCAGATAAGAGTTCATAAAATTGATATTTAGTATAGACAAGAGAAGCTAAGATCTCAAAAAAAAATTTTGGTATTAGCCACCCCCACCCATTATTAAAGGGGATGAAAAAAAAATGTGATTTAGTGTGTGTACAAGAACCAGAAACCTCAAAATATTTTTTTACTTTATCCACCCCCCACTCCCACCCCACTACCGATGTGGGGTATCGTTTTATGGGTTTTTGGGGTAGAGGATTTCAAATATTATATTATTAAAAGTCAATAAACAATTATTTCCAGATACAAAATTTTTTCGTTGTGTGACTTGGATAGAAAATCCGGATATGGAAGTAGTGATTCCTTGGGCAGCGGTTTTTACAATGATATATCTGAAAATCAGTTATATCTGTCTGATACATACCTATTATTTTCACTTTATTAATGCACCACCCGCGTAGTACGACACCATATATAGCAGATTATTACAACTAATATATTATTCAATTTGATTTGTTAATTTTATCATCTTACAATAAAGGAGGATAATTCTAAAGCTTTGTTACGGCCGCTGATTGTAGCCTTGCGCGATTTATGGTGAACGCGGGATGTACCGGGAACGAGTGGGGAAGCCTCGCGACTCCGTCGCCATAGCACGCTTCGTTGTGTTTAAAAGGCTGTACCGCTTTTATTTACAGAGCTAGACCCAGCATTAATTGAGACAAAATGAAGTCTATGAAATTTGGCAGTTTTTGGTGAATAAAACATTCGAATAGCTCAATACATAAGCGAGTTACAATGAGTTAGACCTTTCAAAAAAATTGACAATTTGTGTACCATCTAAATCAACGTCAATTTTTTAATGTTCAATTTTTTAATGTTAAAGTTATTATTTTTGTAATAAATTATACATCAAATTAAAGAGAATCGTTTGTACTATAAAACTAAAAAAAATATATAATTTTATCTTTTTTCGTTTGAAAGTTATTCGTGGTTGAATTTGAATTTTGTTATTTTCATTTTTTTTTTGTTTTTTTCTTGTAACTTCAGTCTCGACCAATGGAGAGTGTCGCCAAAAGTGATTTCCTATGTAAAAAAACCTGCTGAATAAAATGAAATAGGTTTTATTTGGTTATACCTCGGTATTGGATTAGTGAACGATAGAGCCAGCCATCCGACGTACTATATGTATTCTAAATACTTGTTCGCCCCCCCTCTCCTGCAGCGTTTTAACCGGGTTACTGACTGAGAGAAGTCTCCATTTTTTTGGCGCCGTGTTAAGACGAGTTCAAATAGTTCCGAAATTGCAGATTTCCGGATTGCGGAATTAATGTGATTGGTGGATTGATTATTAAATTTCCACCAATCACATTAATTCCGCAATCCGGAAATCCGCAATTTTGCAACTATCTGAACTCGCCTTTAATCACTTTAAGTATAATAATTACATAGTATATGCACTTTATTTTTGCATGGTCTTCAAAAAGAAAGTACCTAATGCCTTTTTTCTTCATTCTCAAACTTAGACCTGATATTTTATATAGATACGAATTTACATTTTTAATATCAGAAATAGTCTAGTGTTTATTATAGGTAGGTACCTATTAGACCAGGCAGTGAATGATTAGAGAGGGAAATTTTAGGGACAGGAAATTTGACTTCGGAACTTTGTTTGGACTAGTCTGGAGATGAACATAGATGACCACTATATACAAAATTGAAGCTGACAAAATTTGCTACAAGAATCACTACTTACATTTGCCGATATGTTGTTCTGTTCTCGAGATATCCGCCCTCGAAATTCGGAAATAGGCATGTTCACAAAATTTTAATTTTAATTGAAAATTATAGATTTATCGGCATTATAATACTAATGTAACAATAAAATAATATATATGTTGTTATTTTGCCAGTTATTCATAACAGAAATTACCCCCATGCAGCGAGGCTAAGAAACGTTCCCAAGCAGAGGCTAGAGGAATATGACGTCACTTCCCAAGCAGCATTCAAAGTGATGGCAACTGGCATCTGAGGCATCGGAACTTTAATACAGTAGGAATGACATACCTGTTACTATATTTGCGGCTTTAAGGTAACCCAAGCAGCATTCAAAGTGATGGGAACTGGCATCTGAGGCATCGGAACTTTAATATAGTAGGAATAACATAACTGTTACTAATTTTGCGACTTCAGGGTAATATTCACTTTTGGTATGCATTTGTAGTGACAATTAAGTAGATTCTACTGAATTTAGGCACTGTACAGTTATAACACTTTCAAGTAACTGCTGGAGAATCTGCAACGTCGCGGATACTACTCTGCATTACTTTGAAGCATCCTCAACTGCAAAGTGAAAATTGGTAGTAATACCGACTGCACAGCTTTACCAAAGGACCACTTGAAAGTAGTCTAACTTATTAGTGACATCTCGAGTAAAAATGAGGTTATTTCTACGAACATAGGGGCTTTGAAGTTATCTTTACTACTCCCCACTAATTGAAAATGACTTAAAAGTTATATATACCTTGAAAATCTACTATAGAGTAATATTAACTTTTAAGACAATTTATATAATTATTGGCATTGAATAAAATGGCGGCATCTGAAATGCTCAGTGAAAGCAAAATAAAGTTTATCAGCACTCATCCACGTTTTATAGAAAACTGAAGAAACAGTTAAACAGTAGTAGAGAAATAGTGATTCTTCAGAATATGATGCAAACATAGATTATTTCGCCACAGCAAAACCATCATCTTTGGCAACAAGTGCAAAAGTGCTCCCATCAACACAAGAAGAGTAATCGAAAACTATAACAGTTGTAGTGATTAATGATACTGTGTACTGCTCGAAAATTACAACTTGTCTTTAACACACAGATTGACCCATAGTTCAGTTAGTGATCCACTGAGCATATTAAATGAATTTGCCGATTAAAAACTCCAAATTTAATAAATATTGTGTCGATAGGGAACGGACAATGTCGGTATAACGGCATAAGACATTATTTATGTACAATAAATTGAATTGAATGAAATTAAATGTAAACTGATCACTAAATAAATATGAAAACTGTTATGTATTTTTTCCATTATTACTCACCTTACGTTAATAAATATATTTATCCAACACTTTCATATAAAGTGATCTTTATTGATAAGACTTTGAAGGTATAAAGTGACCTATAAGTCACTAGTGAGATAAAGTAGTAAGCTAAAGTGAGGTAAAGTGATTTAGTCACTAAAGAGTAATTTTAATATAAAATAAAGTCCAAGGAATTTATTTATTGTCTCCATTATATGGAAAATTAACAAAACAAAGAATCCATGCACTAACACTTATTTATATTTATGTTAACATTTATTTTCATCATATTCGATTTTTCACAAAGAAAACTGCTCTTCTGTACACAATTTTTCTCTATACTAGTAACGACGTCTGTATTGCCTGACTCGTTGTGCTGTTCTCCCTGAATTTTTTTAGAAATAACAATCTTGTTGAGACTGAATCTTCCAAATAACCCTCCGCCACGGTGGATGATTTCCACACATCGTGACGTTTAAGGGTGGTAATGTCACCCCCAGCATTGGCCAAGAGTTGATGAGGAACGGCGCATGCTATGGCCAGTATACAAATCTGCATCAGGCAATTGCAAATAATCAGCTACAATTCTTGGAATTTTTGAGAGCTTATTTAATCCAACGCATTGGACAGTGCACTTTCCCTTTTGAAAATTTACGAAAAATCTTTTGTGAGACACATTTTGCGGTCTTAAAGACATATTTCCTAATCGAATCAAGTGGGTTCACCGAAAATCCTTCATTTCAAACTGTGAAACTTCTTGATTTATTCGTCTTGGTATCTGGTATGGATATATATAGATATTATTCTTTATCTCATATCTTCGACGCTTAAGAAGGTCAGTTCACCGCAACGGCAGGCACCGCAAAATCCCAATATCAATTCAACCTAAAAAACCCAAACATTTAAATAGGTATATAAAAGGAAAATCATAAAAAACACCTACCTCTGACATAAGATGCTCAGCGTCAGGGGCATCCATCAAATATTGTTCGATATGTGCTCTTTCCAAATAATATCAGATAATAAAAAGTACTTAAAAAGTATAATAATTGTTATTTTTAATAATCCACATATTCCCATCGCACACAGTGACAGTCATAGAAAAAATATATATATATATAATAATATATATATTTTATCTATGGTGACAGTGACACTTTAACAGTTATTACCGCGTTGCCAATTAAAAAAAAAAAATTACCTATATCGATTCTGCCAATTCTACCAACATGAAAATAAGTTGGTAGCAACCGTTACTAAGATTTTATAGCGTCATTGGTCCCATTTGCTACATCTAGGTAAATATAACTACACAGTGAAATTGTTGCAGTTGCCGTCACCACTTTTAAAGTAACAACAACTATAACGTTGGTGGCATCTGCTACTTTATAGTAAATGTAACTTGTAGGGAAATAATTTTGGTTTTTTCAACCTCTAAGTTACTGCAATTAAAATCGTCATTTTTCTGTTGTTGAATGAAGACGCCATATTGACACGGATAAAAATATAATTCAATAAAAAATTTCTTTTTATTATAGTCATTTACAAATATGTTTTCTAAATAGATTATTACTTTATAATATATAAAATTAAAAAAAAAATGTTTTCTCCGAAAAATCAATTTTCTAGAGGGGCGTCTTTTTTATCGAAGTATCATGATAACATTTTACAGAAAACAAGTGGTGGTTTTAATATCCACACCAAGGGTAAATGCAAAACATCATGATTTATAATATATGCTTATGCATGCTATATTATATATAATCACCTTAACTTGGACCTTGGACATATTATGTGCTCAAACTCAATAAGTCATTAATTTGCTATTCGAATAACAGAGAGCCAAATATATAGTTTGCGCTCTCATTCCTGTCAGCTGAGCTGTTTCAAAAATTAGTAATTTCTACTACTTAGTTACATCCCATTTACGTAATAACCTAGTCTTCAACACAGTAATGGTAGAAGTACCGGAATAGTAATTATTATTCCCCATTTGGGTGAATACTTGGTAGAAGGATGGTTCCCATTACGTAACAGTCCTTAGTTGCGGAAACCTTTAAAGTTCCCCTAATGGCAACTATTACGTAGAAACTACTAAAATTGCTGCTTGGGTTACTTATAGGCACGCCGGCCTGTGTGTGTAATGTGGGCCCGTTGTTTTTTATTGAAAGACTAATATAATATTATTGATCAGCATATTTTAGAACTCCTATATCCAAATTTTGATGACATTTTGATTTATGATTTTCGAATTATGGCCCCCTAAAATTATATTTTTATATTTTTCAAATATTAAATAATTAAGTAATAACTTTTAAGCGAATTGTTTTTCGAAAAAAAGTCATTCTTCATTTTCTTTTTAAATTCACTTTTTCTACAACATGGCGTCATCCATACTTTCAAATTTCATAAGCTAAGAATTTTCATTGAAAAATTGTCAACATTTTGAACCAGCAGCCCTGTAAACTATACGAGCATTAAGGATTATCGAATTTGAAAGCATGGATGACAGTGGGTGATAGAAAAAGCGATTTTAAACATAAAAACCGCTGCCCAAGGAATCACTACTTCCACATCCGGATATTCTATCCAAGTCACTCACGACGAAAAAATTTTGTATGTGGAAATAATTGTTTATGGAACTTTAATAATATAATATTTGAAATCCTCTACCCCAAAAACCCATAAAACGATACCCCACATCGGTAGTGGGGTGGGGGTGGTGATAGGGGGTGGTAGTAGCGGGGTGGATAAAGTAAAAAAGTATTTTGACGTTTCTGGTGCCTGTACACACACTAAATCACAATTTTTTTTCATCCCCTTTAATAATGGGGTGGGGGTGGTAATGGGGGTGGCTAATGCCAAAATTTTTTTTGCGACCTTAGTTTCTCTTGTATATACTAAATACTAATTTTATGAACTCTTACCTGCTTAATTTACCTATTTACCCTAAATTTACCCCAATTTACCCCCCAACCCTTAGATGGAACAAGATGAAAATATAATCTAGTTCTAGATCTCGTTAAAGTACATATATGTACCAAATTTCAAGTCAATATCTCAAACGGTTCCAGAGTAAACGTGCGCACAAAAAAAAGTTACAGACCGACAGACAGACAGAATTTTTTTTTGGCTCAAACTTAAAATCTCGACGTTTCATGACATTCTAAGTCTCTTTGAACAATAAAAATTTTTAAAAATTTTTTTGTCGTTACTATACTTCCACTGGATGTGGAAGTAAAAGAGGATTGACTTTTTTTCGAAAAGAAATTCGTTTCCAAGTTATAAATTGTTTGATATTATTTTTGGTAATTTTTCAATGAAAATTCTTAGTTTATGAAGATTTGAAAGTACAGATGATGCTGGATTGTAGAAAAAGTGAATTTAAATAGAAAATGAAGAATGAATATCGAAATACAATTCGTTTAAAAGTTATTAATTATTTAATATTTGAAAAATATGATTTTATGGGGCCGTAATTCGAAAATTATAAATCAAAATATCTTCAAAATTTGGATATAGGGGTTCTAGAGCATGCTGATCAATAATATTACGTTCGTCTTTCAATAAAACACAACGGCCCTCATTACACATACAGGCCTGCATAGTGCGTACCTGCAATGCAAGGTAAGTGACGTCATATAACTAGCCTCTGCCTGGGAACGTTTCTTAGCCTCCCTGCATTTGGGTGATTTCTATTACGAATAATTGACAAAATTAAAATATTTATTAATAAAAAAAAATCTGATTTTGGTACTCGGGACTCTAATGTATGGTTTTAACTAATATTAATGAATATTGCTTTTTTTTTTGTGAACATCCCTATTGCGAAAAATAATTTTTTGCCTCACGTTTTTTGTTCTATTTGTTAAGATAATGAGTTAAGATAAGTTAAGATATGTGAAGAAGATAAGATAAAGATGATTGTTTGATTTGTTAAGATATTTGAAGAGATAACTGAGATTTGTTAAGATGATTTGTTGATTTAAATGCTGTTCCCATGAAAAAGTCGTAAGAAAAGAAGTTGCAGAGCATTAAATTTCCTTCAAGAATAAATATTATTTTGATTTTTTTTTTAACCAAACCGTTCAAAAGTTACAGCCATTTTAGTATATTGTCCAAAATCCATTGCAAGTGCCAAAATATTATTAGTCATATATGTACTTAGTGTACACTATGATAAATGACAAAAATACACACATAGCATATTACCTGTACATGAATAAGGGTAGATTAAGTAATTAACAAGAATTTCATTTCAACTTTATGTTTATTATAATATAGTAGCTGCGTATAACATTAAACGTAATGTTTTAATGTAATGTTAAACCTAATGTTAATGTAATATTTAACGTTAAGTATAATGCTTTCATGTGTCTTCATTTCCTCCGGGCTCTCTTTGGGCGGGAGGGTCCTGGCTCTTCGAAGGAACAGGGTTCTATTTCATCTGGACCGGTTTGATCTCCATCGAGGATAACCGGGAGTAGATTTGTGTCCTCTTCTTCGTCAACCGTGTCAATGGCAGGGCCTTCATTGAAACAGTTCCCCTGGCAGTTTTGGCAGGCAAGAGATCACCTCATATATGCTTTTTTGCAACCACATTTTGTGGTTGCACACTCTTTTGTGCACCTACAAAATATCATTTTCAAAATTTCGTCAGGTGCAGCCGGCAACTCGCTGTGCACTGGGAATAGAAGATTGTTTTGGCACTTCCACCCATACATGTGAGGGGACAGCTCATTTCCCAGCCACAATTGAACTTGGTGGAAAGTTCTGAGGAAATGTTGTTTCACAGCCCCCTCAGAAGGTGGAAGGCAACAAATGTCCGGTCTGATGTTAGCAACTGATTTAACGAAGGATTGGTACCGGTAAGAGTTGAGAGATTCTTCTTTGGGTGGAGCCCCATATCATTTCAAAAGGCACTTGTTCCCAGCTTTTTCTATGTCTTCTTTCGTTGCTGAAGCATTTCTGAAGACTGCAGCAGCCTGTTGGAGGTTGGAGGACTTCAGATAAAGATTTGCAAATGCAACCTTGCTCTTACGGAATGCAGACTAGGTTGTATCGCAGTCTGTGAAGGCATGCAAGAATAAAAATTGTTTTCCGCAATTTCCGAATTTCGAGGGCGGATATCTCGAAAACAGAACAATATATCGACAAATGTAAGTAGTGATTCTTCTAGCTTCAATTTTGTATGGAATGGTCAAGCCGCTACGACGCATAGATTCCGAGATATAAGCGAAAACAAAAAATGGGACCTTCAAAAAAGTGCCCCCCCCGCTCACCACCTAGGAGTGGGGACTTTCGATATGTTCATCTCCAGACTAGTTCAAACAAAGTTCCGAAGTCAAATTTTCTGTCCCTAACATTTCCCTCTACATCCTTTTTTGAGCATTCGTTGCCTGGATTATATACTATGCAAGCATAGTTAATTAATTACTTTAATTTTTGCAATACCAACTTAAGAATAGGATTTTACAGAGTGAGAGGGAAATATGTGTTTTTTTTTTCGGTTTGTTATAAATATTTAAAAAATCATAAATTGTATAATCTTTAAAATAGTTTCAGATACTTACTTCCCGTTGCTCTAAGGAATACAATCATATACAGTTTTTATCATAAATTTTGTATATAGGTAAATGCCATACTCTAATAATGAAATTAGGAATTATTTTCATTGACAAACTATGGTATTCAAGTACAATAGAAATTTACATTAAAAAAAATATATAGTTGTATTCATTAGGGGTCTGGTAAAGTTTAGGTATCTCGGATTTTGCAAATTTTCTAAATAGTAACACATAGTATGTGATAAATAGAGGTATGTGATAAACAGAGCACATTTACGAAAAAAAAATTGCGGATGAACTATACAATTAAGAGAAACAAAATTAGAAAGTTGCGAGACCGGGCACCCACTTCTGGAATTTCTCCAATTTTTTTGCACAGATGTGTTCACAGACGTTAATAGTAATCATTTCTGATAGTTGAAATGTGCTTATGAAAATTATTTAGGGCAAGGACAAATAAGGTATTTTTTCCAAAAGAAATACCTTTGTCCTTGCCCTATAACACTATAACAGTGGATTGTAATCATGCAAATAGTAGTATTTAAAATGTACTTCGGAAATAATATAACTTGAAATTAACAATAAAAAGATGTAAAATTATGCATTTATTTACTATTACCTCCTATTTTGACGAGTGGCTAATATATCTACCCTCCTGTCCTATATTCGGGGTTAGGTCAGTTTAAGGATGTGTTATGTTACGTTTTTTTTGTATAATTACTAAAAACATAAGTTACGAGGCAATTGCAATACTTCATTGTAGTACTACTTATTTTCATTGAAATGATTTACAATCCACTGTTATTACCCCTCCAGTACCCCTTTTCGCTCCTCGGTCCCGCAATTTTATAATTTTTTTTTTCTTAAATGTATGGTTCATCCGCAATTTTTTTTTTTTTTTCGTAAATGTGCTCTATTTATCATATACTATTCATTACTATTTAGAAAATTTGCAAAATGTATATTTCCCTCTCACTCTGCAAAACGCTATCCTTAATACCTGATTTTCAAAAGTAACAATCAGTAGGCATTCAAATCAAACTAAAATAAGTGACATGTGTGGGTAATACAATCTAGAACCTACCACAATGCCTTATTTTTTCTTATCTCCCTGTATAATAAATATTACCATAAGAAATAATAAGAAAATTGTAGAGTTAAAACATATTTTTTGGAACTTTTCGCTTGAAATATTCAAAAATTACTGATAATATTAATGCAACTTTGTGGAGAGATCATTTATTTATTACCTTGTATAGCAGCTGTTAACATTCCCTTCCCAACATATTCTCCAAACATATAGTTACTTCCCGAGACGATTTTAACGCACTCTTGTCCAAAATAATCTTTTTGAACCACAACATTTCCAAAATCAAACAAAGCAATTTCCTGATTTGCACACGTTAACCCAATTAGACTTTCATTAACGACTGTTTTCATACGTCCCTGCAGTACTTTACAATCCATATTTTATAATTCCACTATAATTTTTTAAACAAGAAATTTAGGTTATGTCAAAATTCATAATAATAGTGAAACTAGCTACGATATAGTGTTGGGCGAATTCGAATTAAAATATTCGGTTAATCCGAGTATCAAAATACTCGCTTGATTCCGAGTATTAAAATTTCATCCGAATAAAATATACTCGGATTAATTTTAAGTACAAAACAAAAAAGAGCTGTCAATCGTGCACTTGGATAATAAAATGTTTTTTAGATTTCTCCCCCCCGCTCATCAATTTTGAGATCTGGGGAGAAAAATTACTAACCTCAGTGCCACTTGCATTCGCATCAACCACGATCGCAATTACTGTTGACAGAGTGTTTAAAAAATCGCGATATCACATTACTAATACCTATAGTGAAAATTTAATTCGACATCGGATGATTAATCCGAATATTCTTGTCATCCGATTCCGTGTAATCCGAGTACCGAAATCATCCGAATATCTGCATCACTGCACGATACTGTCTCCCTTTTTATTTTTCCGAAGCGATTTTTAGCAAATAGGCAAATACCAATGTATACAGGAATGATTTCTGACAACATATTATGTGTTACTTTTAGACCAAGATTTGTAGACTCTAAGGTTCTCTCGTATTCAGCATTTAGGCGAGAAGTGAGTGCGGGGATGAATAGTCAGACTATCCTTGTTCTTCGAACGCGCAGTAGCGGTGCAGTTATCTCTTTCTAGAAGGACGGTCCGTACTGACCCGAAATATTGCCAGAAGTATCTATGACCAGTAGTTATATATTCTACAACTTATCCTGATTACCACCATGCAAAACGGTGACTCAAAATACGAGGTAATTACTTTATACCTGAAGCGAGTCATTGCAAGCTCGTTCCAGTTACGAGTTCTTTGCTTAATTATTAACATTACACAAATTCTTACAATATTTTGAATCAGGCTCTGCATCTGGTGTGATTTCATACCAGCTGCTCATTGGCTAATGGCATTTTTTGGTGGGGATTGTGAGTTACGGGGCCACCTTATACTCTACCAATCTTGATGTGTGGTGAGATGTTTTTATAACCCCAATATATTGTGCAGTCCTCCTTTTCACTGGATCCATTTTTAACGGAGTAATATTCCAACCCACAGAAAACATATATTATTATTATTATATTTTTTTTTTCTATGTTCTAACAGACAAAATACAGCATGCTACTAAATACATGTCGTAATATAACCTAATTGGTTCTCAACTCAAGCGCGGTCCTACGGGGGTAATGACCGTGATGGTTTCTGGTTTCTCACTTCTCGTAAAAAATTGCTTTAGGTCTAAAGCTGTCAGATCTAGCGATCTTGGTCAGATCTGTCAAAGTCAAATGAAAAATTGACAAGCAAAATCAAGCATTCGATTGTCAATTTAGTGATCGGCGTAAAACATAAGAAGAGTTTTGTATCTTAAATTGTGGAAAAAAGAGAGTGACAGTATTTATAGTATTATTAAAAAATGTCAGGCAAGGCAACAAATATCCGTATTCAGTTACAAAACATTATAACATCAGGAGGCTCTCATAAAGATCAAGCAGAAAAGTAAGGTTTTCTTAATATTAATTATCTCGCATTCTAAGAATTATATTTACAGATATCGTTCTACATTGGAGTCTATACTTAAGGAAAATGATTCAGATTTGGTAGAATGCCTGCAGATTTTCATAGAAGCTAGTATGTAAAATATTTTCATATTTTTAACTCGATTTAATAGCGCCTTATTTTAGTTGTAAACGAAAATGTAAGCTTGGTGATCTCCCGTCAAATTCTAACCGAAATAAGCAGTCATTTAATGAAACTACCTGACGATGTTTCAAAAGCCGTATCCCATTATATGTTGGAGAAAGTGCAACCCAGAGTAATATCATTTGAGGAGCAAGTGGCCAGCATCCGCCAGCATTTAGCTGATATATATGAACGTAACCAAATGTGGAGAGAAGCCGCGGCAGTTCTAGTTGGAATCCCTCTAGAAACTGGCCAGAAACAATATACGGTTGACTATAAACTAGAAACCTATTTAAAAATTGCTCGATTATATTTGGAGGACGACGATCCTGTCCAGGCCGAGGCATTTATTAATAGAGCTTCGTTATTGCAAGCTGAATCTCGTAATGAAAAACTTCAAATTTACTACAAAGTGTGCTATGCCAGAGTCCTAGATTATCGGCGAAAGTTTATTGAGGCCGCTCAGAGATATAACGAGCTTTCATATAGGAGCATTGTTCATGAAGATGAGAGAATGACGGCACTAAGAAATGCTTTAGTCTGTACAGTGCTAGCATCTGCAGGACAGCAAAGATCTAGAATGTTGGCTACTCTGTTTAAGGATGAACGTTGCCAGCAGTTACCTGCGGTAGCCATTTTGGAGAAGATGTATTTGGAGAGAATCATTCGAAGGTAATAGTTGACATTTTAGCTTATTTAGTCAAATAAAAAATAAGTCTGAGAAAGCTATACTTTTTAGGCATTATTTTTTACATTGTGTAGGTATAACAGGAAACTATTGCATTTGCCTTGCTCCTAGTGATGTAAAATTCCTGAAATATTGAAATTACTACCGAATATTCAGGAAATACAACGTGATCTACCATGACATGCAGAAAATTTAACAGTAGGTTACACCGAATGGAGTTAAAAAAATGAAATTTTTTTGAAAAAATGACCAAAAAAATTACCTTATTTTTTATAGAAATGTGCCGCCAATGACTTTAACCAATCTGATGTAACGCGGTACAACCATATCACTTTATCAGACTTGGGATTGACACTATTGACAGCAAAGCTGGAGAGGGTACAAGTGACTTTTTGGTTTTAATCAGGGTGTATTAAATAGGTGATGCGACGACAATCCCCACAGTGGCTTCATAAGTGCTTACTTTGTACATAATGTAATAGATGGCAGGACCAATAAGTTCTCTCATTACTTACGCATAGATAGATAATTTTACAGGTTCTGTGCATACGTGCATACAGTATTGCATACATTGAAAGAATATATGCAACACTATATGCAGCATTGCACGTGTCGCCACAGCTAACCTCGAAAATATATATTTCTTAAGATTTACAAGTATTACGTAGCTATTATTAACATTTTTGCCTGGTTCCTGTACTTTCAACCAAAATCAAGTTCAACGTAATGTGTATGAAGTTTTAAATAGTTTGTCTCGATAAAATAAGACACTTTTTGCAGGTTAGGAATCTAACCTATAATTAGCAGTCTATTTTTATCAATCAACAATATTGAAAAATTATTTGCGTGAATTTTTAAATATTTGCTTGGAGCCAGTGTGGCTCCAAGCTAAAAATGCCTATACAAACATAAAAATGAGAATAAACGAAAAAACCCCTAAAATTTGAGGTTATGTTAGTTAACGATGCACATTCCCAGGTAATAGGCCTTTTCATCATAAGAGCGCGCATGTGCTGCCGCTATGTTTGCGGGAACTATGAAATGTTCGGACACTTGGATTGTCAAAATGGCTGGACCGGTACCATTTTTTCACGTTAATTTAGACGAAAATGTGTTAGACGGTGCAAAATTAGTACACAACATTGTGGAAGAACACACTTGCGCTCAATTAAGGCTCTGGCTCAAGTATCCTGGCCGTAAATTGAGTGGAAGCAAGAATAAAGAACTGGTTGCAAGGTTAGAATTCAACTTAACAATTTATATACAAGTGCATTAAAAGAAAACAAATGTGTTTAGTCTACAATATGCTTAATAACATTCTTCGTGCAGTAATTGATAATGCAGTAAAAATATTTTCTGTTTTTTTACGAAAATGTAGGGTCAAAAATACAATTGAAAATGAGGTTTTTTGTCGATCCTTCTGTGGATAAAGCTGGCTTCTTTTTTTCTAATTCTTTCAAATTGGTAAACTATACGATATGGCACTACCTATTTTCAAAAAATTGGTAACAGATTCATCATTATTTGTTTAAAAAACGTCGAGTTCCACGTTTGTTTGGACAGTTTTCACATGTCAATATTGGATTTGACATAAACATTACGTTTTTTAACCAAATAATGATTAATTTATTACCAATTTTCTGAAAATATGTAGTGCCATATCGTATAGTTTATTTATTTGAAAAAATTAGAAAAAAAGGAGCCAGCTTTCTCCCAAGGGCGGATCCAGAAAGGTTACTGGGGGGGGGGGGGGGGGGCACTAACATTTACAAAAAAAATTTTTGGAAAATTTCGGCCCATGGTGGGGTACAAATTGAAATCCAGACACAAATTTTTTCGCCTCATACACGGAGATGCTAATAGAAGTCCTAAAACATTTTTTTTCACCTCGTGCGGAGAAAAAAAAATTGTCGCCTTGACAAAGTAATGAATACTTTTCTCGGGGGGGGGGGGGTGGATTGCCCATACTGCCCCCCCCCTGGATCCGCCCTTGCTTTATCCACAGAAAGATCGACAAAAAACCTCATTTTCAATTGCATTTTTGACTCTACATTTTCGTAAAAAAACAGAAAATATTTTTACTGCATTAACAATGACTGCACGAAGAATTTTATTAAGCATAGTGTAGACCAAACACATTTGTTTTCCTTTAATGCACTTGTATATAAATTGATAAGTTGATAGTTGAATTCTAACCTTGCAACCAGTTCTTTATTCTTGCTTCCAGTCATTTTACGGCCAGGATACTTGAGCCAGCGCCTTAATTGAGCGCAAGTGTGTTGTTCCACAATGTTGTGTACTAATTTTGCACTGTCAATCACACTTTCGTCCAAATTAATGTGAAAAAATGATACCGGTCCAACCATTTTGACAATCCAAGTGTCCGAACATTTCATAGTTCCCGCAAACAAACGTAGAGGCAGCACATGCGCGCTTCTATGATGAAAAGGTCTATTGTAGGACCTTATTGCTCGCGCCATCTATTAAAGTAAATAGAAACCATGCTCTTATGAAGCCATTATTATAATAGGAAAGTGCCGTACGTCGGACCACCTATTTAATACGCCGTGGTTTTAATCAAATCATACTACAAAAATAGCGAAATAAATCGAAAAGACATTGACCCTATGTTAGTGAACTCTGCAACAGCAAGTAGATATGAGATATTTACTTAAACCCGTCAATAACATGCCGGTGTCCTGATTGTTCGACCGAAAGCAAAACACGCGGCACTTTGAGCGCACCCACCGGCTTCACTTTTTATGCCAATTAAGGAAATGTAAACATCTCGTCGCCCTATTCCTAACCTAGTCAATAGCAGTAGTGTATCTTCGCAAATTTACTAATAATTTAATATACTAAATTACCTCAGAACACTCTGACTGCTTTCCCATATTGAAGACTAGTATCATGGTAAATCACGTTGTATATCGAAGTATTAAAAAAAAAGCTGTTTATTGATAATAATATAACAATAACAAATAATAATAATTACTGAGAGGGTGTAATATTTTAGTATTTATCAGCTGATTGATGTCTAACGGTCTAACACTTGGAGCAGATAGCACGGCGACGATTTACTGTGCTCCGTGCTACTTTTGGAAATATTCACGAAAGTTCGCCACCTAAATTCGTGAATATTCGCAGATACATGACTGCATGTACTTTTGCACACCACTGTACATAGACATCTGTTTTATTTATCTATGTACAGTAGTGTGCAAGAGTACATGCAGTCGTGTCTCTGCGAATATTTGCGAATCTAGCGAACTTTCGTGAATATTTCCAAAATTTCCGAATATTCGCGGCTCCCATCACTGCTTGCTCCACAATCATGAATCAACAAAGAGAGTATATAATTATATTAATATTAAACAAAGTAAAAATTTGCGCACGTTCCCTATTCTATGCCTGATAGTGCCATTTTTTACTTGTCAGGTCTGAATTGAGAGATTTTGAGGCCCTCCTGCAACCTCATCAGAAGGCATCAACAATTGACGGATCTACAATCTTAGATCGAGCAGTAATCGAACATAACCTTTTGTCAGCCAGCAAATTATACAACAACATAAGCTTTGAGGAATTAGGAGCATTGTTAGAAATAAACCCTTCCAAGGCTGAAAAAATAGCCAGTCAGATGATCACTGAAGGAAGAATGAATGGTTATATTGATCAGATAGACTCCATTGTTCATTTTGAAAGTAAGTAATTACAATTTGTGTGCTAGTGTGTTGAATAATCCAATTTATAGTCCGGTCAAGTTAGCTCTTGCATAAATTCCCAAGAAGCTGAAAATTTACATGAACGTTAGGGATACCATTATAATGAAGTTGTGAAAAGTCCCCATTGATCCCGTGTGTGCAAAAAATTTTATGCAAGGTCAAAGTTCGCAAAAATGAGTTTTGGATTTTTTAGTGAAACGGTCAGTTTTATGATAAAAACATCTTAGACAAAAATTGTAGATCTTTCAATTCTCTACAAAAATGGTTCTGACACTTTTTTTCCTAAAATTCACCTTTTTTGAGAAAAAGCCATTCTAAAGTTATATTCTTCAAATATGCACACGTTTCCACGCCACCTATGAGGTGGTATACTTGGCGCGTCTTTTTAATGTGGTTTCCCCGGTAGGCCTACTCTACGGTCTTTTTATTGAAGTTTAACCCTTTCACTGCTCAAAGCGTGTATATGCGCGAAAAATAAATGAGCCCACGCGTTAACTCGCCTGTCGTTTTTAAATTGGTTTAGACCGCTCAAAGCTATTTAACACGCGTATATGTACTATTAATACATTTTTATATACTTACACAAGTTTCTGTTGTACCTTAATGTTTTTGATAAGAATGTTGTTTTGTTTTTATGTTTACTTGTACTGTTTTTAACCATTTTAAAAAAATAAATTATTATTATTGAAACTAGAGCACTTGGTTTTTGTTTTTCTTTCAATTTTATATATAATAATAGACTATGCATACAATAAACCAAATCAAATAGTAACGTAATATCGGATCTGCGTGCTCCAAGCGCGTATACTCGCAAGCGGCCAATTTATTGCGCACTACACGAGAATTACGTGAAACCGCGCTGCGCAGCGAAAGGGTTAATATAATATTAGGTCTTCTTATTCAACTTCTTCAACTTTCTTTTCATCTCAACTTCTTCTTCTCTTCCTCCACCTTCTTCTTCTTCTTCATCCTCCTGAGTTGACGTAAATTGTTCAAACAGCGATACATCAGTTGTTTCGTCGTTGATGTAAGGATCATCTTCTGTTGGAGATTCAGTATTTGAACATGACTGGCCTTGACAGCTGGTGCATGCTGGTGAACAAAGTAAGGCTACTTTTTTGCAGCCGCATTTCAAATTGCAGTTGCAAAAAATAGTATTAAGGAGCTTTTCTGGTGCCGGTGGAAGTAGAGTGTGAATTGGTTCCAATACATTATTAATTAGCTTCCAACTCCATTCTTCTGGGTCCAGTTGATCACCAAGCCACCCTTAAACCTGGTAATATACTCGATAAAAATGTTGATGAGCAGAAGCCGAGGTTGGAGGAAGACAAGCTATTACGTGTATGTTTTGCAAAAGATACGTAAGGAACTTATCTATAGAAGTAATTTTTTTTGGAGCTCCATATACAGAAAGAAGAAAGCGAATTCTGTTGGTGATTAGAGTTTCTGGAGCAGAGTTCATATCTTCAAAAGCTTTTGCACATGTAATTAAATCTGGTTTTTCAAACAATTTGAAAATTTGTTTTACCCCTCCGGAACATTGCTGATGTTGTATCACAGCCACTCATAGCATGTAAAAATAGAATATGATTTTTACATTTAGGATAAGCCGATAAACACATATTTGAAAATATTTCCGATAGTTGTTGAGCCTTGCCTGGTTTTAAAAAAAAAATTGTATTTTCAATTGAAGTTCAAGCGGTAAGTAATACCAACAGATCAACATCTTCAGCAACAACATTGACATCAGTTGGATTGAATTGATTTATGAAACATATAAATGTCAATTGTCGCGGTTTTTCAGTGATTATAACTTTATCACCATAATTTAATTTCAATCGTAGTTTGATAGTTCTGTTATCTACATTTAAATTTTTACATACATTTTTCAATTCTTCCAATGTAAATTGACAGTCATCACTATTTTCGAAGTATGTAAAAAGTTCTTTCATGGCGAGATTTAATGCTTCATCTCGAGTCGGCTTTACTTCCAGTGGTCGGTTTTAAAAAGGAAACATAACAGTCATTATGAGCAGCAACTAAATCATGCTCGAACCAGATCCGAGAAACAATAGTTTTTGCTGTGTCATCAGAACGAGACTGAGCTACTTGAAGAACTGATTCTTTGAATGAAAGTGTAGTAACCTTACAAATTCTATGCCGAAATTTCAGTGCTCGCTTTTTTTCATATTCTTCATTCAATTCATCGCCGCAAAAGAAACAACACTTTTTAAAGCAGAAAGCTGATTCACTTACGCGTGCTCTAGTACAAGGAGTACTTATTTTAGAAGTACTGGCTTGTTCCTCTTCATGTTGTCTCTTCACTGCAGCAATAGTACTCTTCCGAGTGTAGTTTTTACGACACTGCACATGAATTTCCACTGATTTTTGGTCTTCTTTTAGGTAGTCAGTAAATTCATCACCTCTTTCAACACTTGCGTCAATGAACGTCTTCATGCCACGATCAACAGTAACAAATTCACTTGCATGCAGATGTTGATTACAAACGAAGCAAATTTGCGACATTTTTTAAAAACTGAACTCAGCACTTTAGTTAAGAATATTTGCAATAACCACGTGTTTTCACTACGAGGGAACGTTTAAGACTAACGGTATTTCGTTGGGACCTTAGAAAAAAGAGCAGGTAGACGGACACTGCCACGTTCACAATTGAAGAGCAGACAGATGTTGCTCAAGGCCACGTGGTCACATAAAATTAGGGACTGGGTTTCTTTTCATCTCATATTCTTAGAATTATCATTCAATATTAATGTATTAGTCACGCAGACTAATAGTTTTACTTATATTATACGTCCATAATGTACATAGGCAGCGTAGTCATGCATATTATGGAGAATATAACTTTAGAATGGCTTTTTCTCAAAAAAGGTGAATTTTAGAAAAAAAAGTGTAAGGATCATTTTTGTAGAGAATTGAAAGATCTACAATTTTTGTCTAAGCTATTTTTATTAAAACTAAGCGTTTCGCTAAAAATCCAAAAAAAAAAATTTTTGCGAACTTTGACCTCGCATAAAATTTTTTGCACACACGGGATCAATGGGGACTTTTCACAACTTCATTAGAAAGGTATCCCTAACGTTCATGTAAATTTTCAGCTTCTTGGGAATTTATGCAAGGGTGAATGTCTATTTTGACCGGAGTATTAATCTTTTCAATGAATAATTTAATTTAAATTTTGATATTTCGGTCTGCTTCCGCATCAAATTTGATGAATGCTTGATGCTTCAATCATCTTGTTGTGATTTTCTTCTGAGGGAAGGGAATTAGGCTGGAATTAACTCAATTTATATATATTACTGTTTTAATTCATCTCTTTAAAGGTCTGTAGCGTGCTTAGGAAGCATTTAAGAGTAGAAGCTTATGGCAGTTACAGCTTCAAATTATTATTTTTTATTCCGTCAAAGTTTTGATATTACAACATGAAGCAACTAGTCCAAGATAGAGCCCCCAGACCTACGTCATTATAGCAAAGCTAATATTTTGACAATAAATAGTATAATATGTAGTTAAGAGTGTATGCGTATTTGCTAGCTTGAAAGCGGGTTTTCCAGGTAACAGGTGCGGTACATAAAAACCTTACTTACCTACGTTAAAGTATGATAGCTGGTTTTTATACATGTTTTACAGTACACTGTTAAAAACCAACATTCATTATTGCGAGGCACTTTCCGTGGGCCCTAACTTCCGCCAGACGCTCAAAAAAAAAATTAGGGAACCTACATTATAGTAGCAAGCCTAAATTTTATATATTTGTTACTTGGGGTACTATTTTAAGACCTTTTGTAACCAGCCAGATCAATCCGAAGGGCCTAACATCCCCCCAGACACGATAAAAGTAATAATAATAATAATAATAATATAGAGTACACAACGGAAAAGTCAAAATATCAAAGCACATTATGTTAGGAATGACTAAAAAGTTTAACCAGCAGTAGAAAAGTTATTAATATTATTCATAGATATGGACATTGCATCAGTTATCCAGGAATTGAAGAGCTGGAAACAGAAATGACGTATACTTCAATAAAAAAATCAAGTTTATGTCCTGAAACAATTCAAAAATCTTTAAATCTCTGTACTGGTGTTGCCTACGACAATTATGATCGGTTCGTGGAAACAAGAAGTGGCAAAGATATGTTGCATGATACTTTTGGCATTGTCTACCAAAATTTTTATTTGAATATTCCAGATGTATCAGAAATATCAAATTTACCCTCTCCCAGCGACGAAGAAACCTTGAATAAGAAGAAAAGAAGACTGAGAACATTTAAAGCTACAGCTTTAGATGAAATTGCTTACCATAAGAAACCAAGGATGACAGATGATCTGCAATTGTCGGTCCGTGAAGTTAGCCATGCTTTATAATTACTAAATGTTCTGATGTGGGTTGGTTTTAATAGTTTAATAGGCAATAATAATCCGAAACAAATAATTTCTTATGTAACTCCTATCAATTCATCACCTACGAATACGTCAATAGTTCTGGAGACTATGAAGCAGTCAGCAGATTTGTCAAGATTTAAAAGTGTGCCATAATTTGTTTTTTAATATTCATAATTGTTCTTTATAATTATTTCTTGTATATATTTATTTCTTGTATATGCATGTATTTACTTTATTAATTCATTTATCTATATTTTATCTATTTTTATATTTATCAATGATATAAATGGACAGTTCTACAAAGCATGGTCGATTCATGATATTAGTGACTTACTGATCAAAAATTGGTCCAAGCTACAACCCGTGTCCAATATTCTCTTAGATGAGTCTTACCGCACCTTGTTATAATAAAAAACTTGAGCTAAATTACGACAAAAATAAAATATTGGCTGTTTTTACTCCTAAAACGCGTAACTCCATACAGATTGACACTTGTTTTGGCTGGAATTTTGTTACCAGAGAAATGGTTAGTGTCCATTTCTGCTATAATTATTACAAAATATCCAAAATTTGTTGGCAAGATACAACTTTCATGTTTTAAAGTCTAGGATTTAATATATAAACTATTAAAGTCGCGTAACTTGGTTAATACTTACGACCGTCACAGCGCTCATTATTAGTTAATAAGTTGAATGCTAGGACTACCAGTGACTCAGAAACACATAAAAATTTAGTTTTCGTTGTGAAATCATGTGAGATACAATAACCAAGCGCTGTTTCCCAAAACATTTTGAATTTCCAGTAATTTATATGGTAAATCTAATATGCCCTGTGCTCTCTTTCATGACCGTCACGTTGTGTATTTTAGCATTTATCAACTTATTAATATCCAAATACGTTTTTATTTTGAGGTATCTTCTCCTAACCTTACTTTAATAATAGCTTAGGGTGAATATAATTCTTAGTCATTTTTGTCTAGCGGCCCTCACGACCGTCACATTGCACAAATTTGAGTGTGATGATCTTGAGACTCTAGTGACGGTCATGAGAAATTTCATTGGCATTACTCTCCTTCACTCTTGTAACTTTTGAATGGTTGAATGGATTTTTTTCAAATTTGGTGTAGTGATATGGGATGAAATTTCCAATTATATGATGTAAAAAACCAACTTCTGACTTCCGGTTTCGAGGCAAATGACGTGAAAACCGAATTTTTTAAATGGGACAACTTGTATATTTTTTCATATTTGGTTCCTACTAGCCAAAATACATATGATCTGACCCTCAAATATTATTTTTATTTTCAAAAATTTGGCACAACCTCAGCCAGCAATTACGTGACCGTTTTACGAATCTCACAACCATCTCATGCCACTCACGACCGTCACGTGTAACTCACAGTATCTCATTCACAATGGTGTCATAAATATTATTTATCTCGTTAGGACCATTGTCCTTTAAATTATGAACAAAACTTGCTGTAGGTAACAAAATTTAGACACAAAAAGGTAATTTGAGTCAATACAGTTAACTGAATTTCGAAAGTATTAGGCTCAAATAAAAAAGAAACAGATACTTCCAGTTATATCACTTTTTATTTTATACATGGGTATTATTACGATCCAAATTTTCTCTAATATGTTGTAGAACATATTTTTCTCTTCAAAGAATCAACTTTTTCATAATCCATTTAGCATATTTATATTAATACACAGCACAAATATAAATGTGACGGTCGTGTGTTTTGTTATGCTTTTCATTAAGGAAAAACAGCTGTAGCATTTTAGTCAGGGGAAAAAGCTGGTGCCACAAGGTATACCTGAAAAGTAGACACTTTAACCATTTCAAAAATGTATGCCATCAATAGATTCCTGACATTTTATTTTTTAACATTGTCAATGTGAAATCGACCATGCTTTGTAGAACTGCCCAAATATTATGTCTGATTTGTTTGAGGGATTTCAAAAAGGTTGCTTTGGCATCCATAGAAGTAATAAACCTTTTTCAAAGCAGCAAATTGACTTAGTTCTTAGTTGCGGAACATTTATCGTGTTTGGGGGGATGTTAGGCCCTTCGGAATGGTCTGGCTGCTTACAAAAGTTCTTAAAATAGTACCCAAGTAACATATATAAAATTTAGGCTTGCTACTATAACCTAGGTTCCCTAATTTTTTTTTGAGATTGATAGTGTCTGGCAGAAGTTAAAACCACGGAAAGTGTCTGGCAATAATGAATGTGGGTTTTTAACAGTGTTCTGTAAAACATATAAAAACCAGTTATCATATTTTTTTTTGTTTTGTTATTGTTTAGCATAAGAAAAAAAAATGAAATGTTCATGCACTCCTCTTGACATGGTAAAACTCCAGCATTCTCATTAATTGTCGTTTGAAGCCACGCAGCTTCTTTGAGAAACATCTATTTATCAAAACTTTTTTATTAATACAAGGCATGCAGGGGTTATATACTCTTGATGGCGATTTTTTATTTACTGGAAAAAATATTGTTTTTTGTAATTTTGAAGTTCCACGCAGTTAAAATATAAAGTAAGTTTTACTGTTACGATAGTTAACAGTTTTTTTGTCCTGAAGGGAGCTGGAACCTTCGGCATGAAGGTTTAATCGTCCCCAGATAATGCCAACATGGTTGGCAAAATGCGTGAGTAATGGTATTCAGGTGTTTTGGTGTTTGTGGAAACTTCAGAAAACTTAGCTGTATTTTCAAGAAAAAGACAATATTATGCTGTTTCTGAAGAAAATAAGAGCCAATAAGCCGATTCTGACATTAAAGTGTCAAGTGTTAAAGGTATTACATCAGCCTTCGAATGTGCTAGTGCGGTAATAATGTCAAATTATAAATCTTTCATTGTTTCGTGCTTCGTGCCAAGTGCTGATATATCTGTGTTCTTACAAAATTTGGACATTTATGTTGACAAAATTACCAGCAATAATAATAAGCCTCTTATTATATGTGGCGACTTCAATACAAATTTTGATTCTGAAAATAATAACCCTCATGCTATGTCTTTCTTTAATCTTTTAGGTAGGCTATGGACTTTTTTCATGTATTAGAGATTATTTTAGAATAACTGGTAATTCTCGAACAATTATTGACAATATCTTTTGTAACAGTTTCAAAAGTTGGAAATCATCTTTCTGACCACTTCATGCAAATGGTCTCAGTCCCCTGTAGTGTGTCAGCACATGAGAGCCCTGTATTTAAATACACCAATATAATCGAACATATTCGTGCACGATCAACTTTACACGAAATTATTTCGAGTGATAGAGCAAGTTGGTATTTTCGGACACCCTGCGAATTGAACTTTTTGTGCGATGTAATTATTCGCATGATAAATGTGGCAACGTTCTAAAATGGCAGTCTAACCACATTAATAACACAAAAATTTAACATATCTGTCATCCACAAAAGTCATTGAACTAATCCTTGTCATTGGTTTTGTCAAAGGATACAATTTGACAAATTTGTCATTTAAATCCTCAAATGGATTATCATAGGCATGGAATTGTCTTCCATGATCGTTTTCTGCCAAAACTTTTACCTGTTCCAAGGCGTCGATGGCAGCTAAATGTATTAAGTCATCTAACGATGCCATTGTCCAAGGAACTAACTTTCACTCACCAAAATTTGTTTAAATAAATCTACTTCAAAGTCCCTAAATCATAAACAAACCACAGCAAAAAACTAGATTGGAGACATTGAGGTTATGTCATACGAAATAAAACAAATCAAAATGATGACATTGACTACATTTGTACACGAAATCGCCTTATCGTGTATTAAACCTCCATCCGTTGCATCTCGTCCGAAATGAGTCACACGCGAAAGGTTCGCGTCCCAGTTCATAATGCTCGAAAATATGAAATGGGTATTTTTAGGCGATAATCTCACATTTTCATGCACGACATCGCCTCGGTCAAGCTCGAAAATACGACCCCAGGAACTTCAAAGATCCAGTGAATATTATTAATTTTAGAAATTATCTAGACTCTGCATCCTAGGAGAGTATTCTCTTAGGCAGGGATGCATCCGACATGTTTGATACATTTTTGACTAGATTTCTTGAGATATTGGAAAAATGCTTTCCCTTGGTACTCGTAAAGGTTGACAGGAATAAGAAGTTCATTGATAAACCCTGGATTAATGACGAGATTATTAAGTGTGGTGAAACGCTTAGACAGTTATCCACAATAGTTAAAATTAACAACAATGATAAAGATTTAAACAGGGTTGGGTTGTTTTAAAACACTTGTTTCAAAACAGTGTTTTAAAATATTTTAAAACAGTGAAAAAAAAAACATTAGTGTTTTAAAACACTCTTTTAAAACAACTGTTTAAAACACTGTTTTTTTATATTGCTGTTTTATTTGAAAAAAAAAAAAGACAAGGACAGTTAATTTTAAGAGTAATAAATCCCAAAACAAATATAGTAAAAAAAACGTATTCTTCTTCAGGTACAACTCAAAGTATGTAGGCAGAGACTATACGATAAGACTGCTCACTGGCTGTATTAAATGTATTAATAAGTTTAAACCCAGTCAAATCTGAGAATGATGTAGTGTATACCAGTCAATACGAGATGTCGCATCAAAATTTCTAGAAACCTATCTTCTTAGCTACCGAAATCAAACCACGTGTACCGCGACGTTGCCGTGATTTAGAATTTCTGGTTTGCCTGTTCTTATTTAATTAAAATGTATAAATATCTGAATATACACACCGACAACATATCAGAAGTGTGTACAATAGGTTTGACAAAACATTATGTGTCAATCAAATTAAGGTCTTTTTTACTCTCGTAAATAAGAAATATTTAATGATATATAATAAGTACCTACAGTATTAAAGAAATTCGACTGGAACATCAGTCCTAGTCCTAAATATGTTTTTAACTAGACTGAATAACCAGGCATTATATGTAAAAAAATGTTTTTCAACCAGTTGTATAAAAAAAAAATTAAACCCTGTCGGTGATTTGAACCTGGGTCCTCTCGGATGCTAGTTCCAAATTTTATTTACATTTTTTTTTCTTGAAATGTATAGATTTTAAAAACAAAAGTTATTATGATCATATTTTGTTCTCTACAATGTATTTACATTTTTTTACCAATATTAATACGTGACCTTAGGAACATTTATTTAAATAGCTTAATATCCGCTACACATATTTTGCTAAAAATCTAATCAGGTTTAAATTAAATGTTGACAAATAGAACAAAAAAACTGTATGACCGTAAGTTCTTCCGTTTTTATGATACCGAAGCCGAGAAATTTTACCACATATACAGGTGTTTCCCTTTTTATGGAGCCACCCTCAATACCCTCATATCTCGCTCATCGCTCATCTGATATTCGAATATTTTGAAATTTTTATGGTTAGTATATATCTATAAAGCGACTATAGACGTAACCACATTTGATTTTAGTCAGAGGCATCCTATACTATTCTCAAAAAAAAGTATTAGCGATTTTTTTAGAAAAAACTAGCAAGATACTTTGAATCAGTACTTTTAGAAACCCCTTTGTATACAATTGCATCGTAGTGGGTTCAAATGTGTTTGAGATAGGGGACGTCAAAAAACAATTTTTTCAACTAAAAATTTTTATCTGTAAAACGGATCCTCAAATGAAAATAATGTATTCTTCTTTTTTTGTTCAGAATAATATAGTATTACCTTGAATTGATTTTACAACAAAATAATTATTTATTTAATAAGGCAAAAATTCTAATTCGTACATAGTTGTCTTCAGATTTACTCTGCACTCAAAAAATATCGGCGCCTTTGATCTTTACCGCACCATAAAACACGCCGACATTTTTTATACGCAGAATAAGTGTGTAGTCAACTATACCTACCATTTTTCAATCTTCAGTCTATATATACAAAAGAATACCCTGACTGACTGACTGATCTATCAACGCACACCTCAAACCGCTAGGTCTAGAAACTTCAAATTTTGCATAGAGGTTCCTCGAATGACATAGGCAACCACTAAAAAGGGATTCTTCGAAAATCGACCCCAAAGAGGGGATTTAAATTTTAGGCTTTTTCAGAAACGGTTGGACCTAGAAGCGTGAAATTTGACAAAAATACTCTTTATTGGAATCTATTAGACACGAGTAAGACGAAATTTCGAATTTCACTTTTTGAAGGGGTGAATACGGGGGTGGTAGATGGTTTAAAGCGCACCTGTATTTTTGAAATCGGGTGAGTCATAAACGTGATTATTCGAGCAATGAACTCTCCTGAGGAAATAAGGAGACGCGTATTCGACGGTTCTCAAAAAGAGACCCCCGAACGGGGAGGGGGGGGGTTAAGCTTTTCGGAAACATGAAATTTGGCAGAAATACTCTTTACTGGAATCTATTAGACACAAGACGAAATTTCAATTTTCACTTTTTGAAGGGGTGACAAGATGTGATAGATGGTTTAAAGCGCACCCGTATTTTTGAAATCGCGTAAGTCAGAAACGTGATTATTCGACCGATGGGCTCTTCTGAGAAAATAAGGAGACACGTATTCGGCGGTTTTCATCCTCGAAAGGGTGAACAGGGAGAGGGATGTTTTTAAGCAAGAAATTTGACACATACATTTGACACGCCCTATTATCGATTAAAATAATTATCCTTTCATTTAACTCGCTCTAACACAAAAATAGAATAATGAATTGTTACTGCAATTGATGCGCAGTAAGGTTCCTTGAACGCAATGAATGTGCAGTGGATTTCCTCGAGTACAATGGATGCGGTTTCCCCAAGTATAATGGATGCGCAGAAGATTTCCTTAAGTGCAATGAATGCGCAGTGAGTTTCCCCGGGTACCATGGATGCGCGGCGAGTTTCCCCGAGTACTATGAATGCGCAGTGGGATTCCCCGAGAACTATGGATGCGCAGAAGTTTTCCTTGAGTGCAATGAATCCGCAATGGGTTTGCCCAGATACCATGGATGCGCAGTGGGTTCCCTTGAGTGTACTTCCTGAGTTATATGAGTACTCAGTGAATATGTAGTACTTCTTTATAAGAATAGTATGTCAATGTTCTTAATTTCAACGCGGACGAAGTCTCCCACGTGAACGAAGTTGTGGGCATCGGCTAGTAAATAATAAATAATAATAAGGTGGCTGTAATAGGAATCCTACAGCAAGGTTGTTTAGAACTATATTCAGAAGCAATGCAATAAATAACGTTATGACACCATCCAAATATTCAAATTGCCAATTCGATGATGATAATTTTATTTTTGAGAGCTATCCTACAGAAATTACTGAAGATGATAAGGAATATTTGCCCGCATATCAGCCTTTCTTCGCAGATAGAAAACATTTCAGAAAATTCATCAAGTTCAAGTGGAAGTGACAGAGACCTAGTTTCTAAAGATACTTTGGCAATTGAAAACTGTTCAGTAGTTTATTTTGCAGGATATTTAGCTCTCAAAGCTATTAAAAAATTTAAATGTAATACTTACAATTAATGTTTTGCAAAGGAAGACTCGTTTCTAACCAGGGCGCCCACAAGGGGGGGGGGGGAGGGTGAGTAGGTACTACGGCACCCGGGCCCGGTCACTTTAGGGGCTCGGTTAGACCAGTAAACGTAATATTGGCTCATTAATTATGAGACCTGGACAAAAATTTTTTTTTCACATTTCTCCCCACCACTCATCAATTATTAAGCGCGGTGCCCGCCAGTGAATTTGGTACCGGAACCCATGATTTGATGTGGGGGGCCTGTTTCTAACCAATAAACATAAACAATTACTTATATTGCATAAGCAATACGACACAATAAAGACTGTAAATTGTCAAAGATAATTCTATTACATTTTGTTGATGTATGCATAAATGTTTTTGAAAAAAATATATATGTATATTCTAGAAAAAAAAAATAAAAACCAGATAATGAAAAAGATTTAAAGGAAAATTTAAAGACTACATTTATTGTCAAATGTTTGCTAAATACATTATCAACAAGTAATTGACATACTTTTAAATTGTAAATTAGATAAATACGAAAAATAAAATTCTAAAAAAAAATAAAAGTAGTCGAACTGATTTAATTCAATTTTTTTCAGCGTAAAAAAATATGTCTTAAATAACTTCAACAACATAAGTTTTCCTGAAATTATAAAAAAAAATAGCGACATTAATCATGACCTTTAAAAAGAAATTAATAGATATCTGATGGTAATAATAAAAAAAATTACAAATATTTAAAAAATGTAGGGTTCTTTGTGGGGGTGTGCCCACTATAATTATATGATTGACCTGACTAAAACAAAATATGATGAAAGTCATGATTACTGTAAAAACCTCTATAAATACTCTACATCCATTTTTTAAATTTATTTACATAATTTTTGTACAATACGAATTAGTATCAGTAGTTCTCTTCAAAATTCAAAAAAGGTGACAATCAGTGGCGGAGCGTTGTTGATACGAGCCTGGGTTCGAATGGTTTTCCGCGGGCCCCCAATCAAACTTTTCTTACACATCCAAACTTTTTATGCAAGTCTCTTACACCGAAAATACTATATTTGCACTCCACTATGTAGAAATGATTGTTTATGGAAGTTTAATAATACAATATTTGAAATCATGTACCCCAAAAACCCATAAAATGATATGAAAATGAAGTAAAAAAATGACTTTGGTTCTTGTACACACACTAAATCACAATATTTTTTCACCCCTTTCAATAATGGCGGGGTGGGAGTAGTAACAGAGGTGGCTAATGCCAAGAATTTTTTTGAGACCTTGACTTTTGACTTATATTTACTAAATATCCATTTCATGGACTTTCACCTGCTTGATTTACTTATTTACCCACATTTACCCCAATTTACCACTCAACTCTTCAACGCAAAAAGATCAAAATATAATCTAGTGCCAGATCTCGTTAAAATGCAAACGTGTATCAAATTTCAAGTCAATATCTTAAACAGTTCCAGAGTAAACGTGCGCACAAACAAGTTACAGACAGACGGAAATTTGTTTTTGCTCAAACTTAAAATCTCGACGTTTCATGACATTCTAAGCCTATTTGAATAAAAATTTTCAAAAAAATTTTTGCATTGCCCAACTTCCACTGGATGTGGAAATATATATAATAAATTTGTATTGTCAAACTTATACGAGAAATACCTACTTTGAATTTATTCGGTACATCATTCATATGGTCGTGCAAAATAATATAGTGTACTATTGCCTGTGTATAAAGTGTGTTTTCAACCCTCATGTGATTGTTGTTCTCGAATTTGTTTCACACTTGGGCTATTTTATACTTACTTCATACATAAATAATTATAATAATATTTATTGTTATGAAATCCAGAAATGAAAAAGTTTCAAATCGACCTACAATTTGAATAATAAATGCTAATAAAGACGTATTATTATTATTATTATTATTATTATTATTAATATCTTAAAAGTAGTAACGATCTATGTATTTTCACTAAGCATAGGTACTTCCAATATAAGGTTTGTTCCAGCAAGAAGTCACAAACTAGTCACCGCCAATGAGCTTTATCTAACGTAGTCAGCTGATCAGTCACGAACTGTTTTCAACCAATCGTATTGCGTCTAACTAGTCCGTGATTGTTGCTGGAACAAACCTATAATTAAAAATTGCATTTATTTACTTAACAAAAGTCACTAATAGTCGAAATATAGGCATATTTATCTCTATTCCGACCAGAATGAAATAATCGAGTATACCTATATTATAATATAATTATTTAATCTATGAATCGACTAATTCACCCGCGTCGCCTGTCAGAATAAACGAAACTGCTATACTAGAAATGCTACAATACCGTTTCACATCTACTTGTTCCCAGTTGAGATTCGGCAACAATGTGAAAATGTACAACACGTTTTGGTAGATCACAGGCTGATGGACGCAAATAAGTGAACACCAATGACATCTACGTGGTATCAGCAGTGTTAATATTATATTAATACTTTTCCCTATTCATTTGTCTGGTCTTATCGTATAGTCTCTGATGTAGGTAACAAATAATAACAAACAAAACAAATAATATCGAAAGTGTTTCCTTTTCTAATAGAGATGAAAATATATTTTTTCTTCAAGCGTATTAAAATGTTTAAATTATGTCACAGAAGTAGAAGTAGGACATTGTTTTACTAGTAACATAATGTTAGTTCCGAAAGCGCCACCGCAGTGGGTATTGTTTTACTAGTAACATAATGTTAATACCGAAAGCCACCGGTGGCGCGCTATCCACTAGCCACTTGTCATATTGTGTCAACATGTAAGACTGTAGTTTGAATATTTGTACATTTATGATAAATAAATGAATTTTTGCATTTTAATACGCTTGAAGAAAAAATAGTATATATTACACGGAGTAGAACGCCTTTTTTTGTGTTTCGCCCAGTTTGCAAATCCTGGGCTCAACACAAAAAAAGAGTGCGTTCTACTCCTAGTAATATAATATACTATTTTATTTTCACAGAGAAAATTAACTTAAGACATTTCTATACACCAATACAGGCGGTATAATAAATATAATGATTTAACAACTTCAACTTAACAAGTTTGCCACAAGTTTTGCAGCTTTCTCCCCACCTAACCTGTTCCTTAATTTTGAGTGTACTAAACCAAACGAAGAAAATAGTCTTTCCACTCCAGCAGTGGATACAACTGCTGAAAACAATCGACTTGTTAACGATAATAACTCAGGCGAAATGAATTGCTTCTGCGATTGCCACCGTGTTGAAGAACCAATATTTTCTATGGTAATTTTAAGGGGGTCGTCTGTAGATCAACCAACCAACCTTCTCGGTACACTTTGAAGTTTGCCATGCGAACTCGTAAAATGCTGGAGCCAACATTGTCGGTAAGCTTTGAGGACGCTGGAATTCCAGCAGACCAGCTTACTTTTACGAGTTGTCATGGCAATTTTTAAAGTGTACCGAGAAGGTTGGTTAGTTGGTTCGGTCGTCTGTAGACCACTTTAGCAAACAAATATTGTTTGAAAGGCGGTGCTACGGTACGAAATGACAGAACTTCCGGCATTACATTTGGATAAAAATCTGAAATATATAGCATCCTCCGATTAAAGAACTTATGTCTAGATACATAATGGCATGAATTTTATGATCCCGAAAGACTCCCAATCTAAGGCACTTCTTCCCATAAGTTGCTGATTGGCCCATCGGCGTATTCGCGGCCGCTCGTACACGGTCGGCTTCAGTTCGATTATCATAATCTCAATTTGACAGTTTTGACAGTATACGGCATTAATGTTAATAAGTGTTTTTCTTGTTTTTCGATCAAAATGTGGTGAAGAAGTCTTTTCATTTTAAGTTGTGATTTGCCTAATACCTAAATAATATTCTCTGTTCATATTTAGACAGTTTAGTGACAATTTAGTGCAACCTGCAACAGTGCTGTGTCATTTGCAGAAATCGATCGTTTCATAAGTAAGTAGGTCATAGTCGTAACATGATAAGGTTCAGTTTATAGTTTTAATAATAATATTATAAATAATATCCTTCCAATGCATATTTCCCTTGAATAAAACATCTTTACCTATTGTATTTTTTCAATCTGCGTTAATATTCCTAGAAGTTAACCAATAATTATCACATAAAATAGGTACAATATTGTACATTTTCCCTTCTACACATACACGCCTCTGTTGCCTATGGGATGTGATGTTCATCTATCCATTTTAATGGACATATAATGTGACTATGTTAGGAGCAAATAAGTTATATGAAGAAAAGGTAGCCATTATGTATCTAGATATAAGTTCTTTAATCGGAGATAGCATCACTGTGTCACTGTCACTGAACCAAAGTATTATCTAATATCATATTCATGGTGGAACAGTTATATTTGCAAAGGAAAACGTAGCTTTTCTCTGTAGACCTGTGGGATACCTTAATAGATTATCAATCGAATTATGTATTGAATGCTCAGCCATAACATTTAACAAAAACATTTGTATAATAAGTATTTATAGACCTCCATCAGGTGACTTTGAGATGTTTGTAATGCAATTTTCCAAATTGCTAACTAAGGCGTTGTCAGAATATAAATTTGTCGTCATTAGTGGTGATCTGAATATAAACAGTAATGAAAATACAGTTTACTCTAGAGTTTTGTCGGATATATTTATGTCATTTAATCTAACTTCGTTAGTCTCTGAACCTACACGTATAGCCTCAAACAATTGTCATATTACGCAAACGTCAATAGACTATGTCATCACTAATCACCCAGAATTTACCAAATGTATCAATTTCGACCCTGGTTTGTCGGATCATCACGGTCAATTAGTACACTGTAATCCTCCTCTTAATATTACTGAGAATGTAAATGTATCACCCTTTATATCATACAAAAAAATTAACCAACAATCAATAAACGAATTTAAATATTTGTTTAAGGGTTATTCTTTATTATCAGCTAGTAATGACATTGACGTTATTTTTGACGATTTTTTTCACCATTTTATCTGGTGTTTTAATGTAGCTTGCACAAAAAATAGTACAAATAATAAAAAACAGATCTCTGGCAAAATTAAATTCTCCTCTAAATTAAACAACGATTTAAAAGAACTAGAAAAATTAAACTGGCTTAAAAAACATCTTGGAGATGAACAAATAACAGAAAAATACAAAACATCGAAGAAACAATTACAAAAAGATATTCGTGATGAAAAGGTAACACATTATGAAAATATAATTAATAACTCAACCAATAGAACAAAAACTGTTTGGACTATAATTAATAACTTGAAACATAATTCTTCTAATAAAAACAATAATATTACATGTATTAAATGCGATAATTTGGAGATCAATGACCCAAAGCAAATTGCAGATACATTTGGAGACTATTTGTCTAATATTGTTAACAATAAAATCACCAGTCACTTTGGTAGTAATATTTCATCGGTGTGCACATCACCTTTATTTATTGCTAAAACCATGTTTTTTGCCCCAGTTACTGAACAAGAAATTGTACAAATTATCAAAAACTTACCTAACAAAAAATCCACCGGCTTGGATGAAGTACCCGTTAAATTAATTAAGGAATGTTGTAATGAATTATCAAAAATCCTCGTTGATATAATTAATTTATCTGTTTCACTAGGACAGTTTCCTCAAGCTTTAAAAAATGCGGCAATTATCCCCATATTTAAAAAAGGTGATCAATTTAATGTCGAGAATTACCGCCCTATATCACTACTGAGTATTTTTTCGAAAATTTTTGAAAAAGTAGTATATAATAGAATATTACATTTTTTAAACCAAAATAATATTTTAACAAACTCGCAGCATGGATTTAGACCGGGACTCTCGACTGAATCGGGAACGGTAGAGCTAATTCAGCACATAAATAATAAATTAGATGACAATCAACATGTTGTTGCTGTATTATTTGATCTAACGCGAGCATTTGACACTATTGATAAAAATTTTGTATGTGATAAAATATCCAATATGGGCTTCCGAGGACCTATAAATAAATGGGTAAAATCATTTTTATCGGAAAGAAAAATAATCGTAAAAATAAATGATATTAAATCAGACATATTTGACATTAATATTGGAACTCCCCAGGGGAGCGTATTAGGGCCGTTAATCTTCTTATTATTTATTAACGATTTGCCCAACTACATAACTCAGGGGAAGGTATTTATGTATGCTGATGATACGACCATTGTAGTATCTGATACAAATCCTGAGCTCGTTAAAAGAAAGGTTCACATAATATTAGAAGAATTCAGCCACTGGTGTAACAGAAATCGTCTAATAATGAATTATGCGAAAACTGTTTCCATTGAATTCAAACATCGACGAAGTTCTACAGATACTAACTATATATTTTCATTTAACAATCAAATTATAAATACTGAAAATTCAGCTTCTTTTCTAGGAATAACCCTTGATAGTCACTTGGAGTGGGGTAAACAAATTGAAAATGTATGTGCTAAAATTAACAAGAGCTTTTATGTCATAAATTCATTAAAAAATAATTTAAATACTAATACACTTTTGAATGTATATTACTCATTTGTTTATTCCGCAATTTCTTACAATATTATAGTGTGGGGTCAATCTAGTCAAACATGTAGAATATTTATTATTCAAAAAAGGATACTTAGGCTAATCTTTAATCTTGATTTTAATCAATCGTGTCGTGAAATATTTAGAAAACATACAATTTTGACGGTGACATCTATATATTTGATGAAACTCTTGACGTATATTTATGTAAATAGGAACAAATTTATTCAAAATGGAGATTTCCACACATACCCTACAAGGGGAAGAAATTTAATTTCTTTAAAAAAACATAACCACGAGTTCTACAAAAAGTCACCCATTAACTCGGGTTGTCGAATTTTTAATTCTTTGCCAGATCAAATTAGAAATTCTGTTTCAGTAGACAGCTTTAAGAACCGCCTTAAAAAACTCTTAATAAGTAATTCGTTTTATACTTTAAATGAATTTATTATTTTTTTAAGCACCAAAGTCGCCTGAAGGGGCTACAGTTTGTTTGTAAGTTGTTCTTTCTTTTATTTATTTTTTAATCTTGTGTAGGTCCCATGCTTCGAATGTTTTTACACTCAGACATATTTATTGTTTTTACAAATTTTTATTTATACCTATATACACTATTATTACGCATAATATTGTAGATATTAATGTTATTATACGCTGTTAACACAGCTCTCAATTTTTGACATGTCTCATCTATTGTATAAAATAGCTAAAGAGATCAATAAAGATATTATTATTATTATTATTATGGATGGACACTGAACAAGTAATTGTAATGAAAGATAGTGAGATCGACGAGATCGTATATGTAAACACTAAAGCAGGAATCCTATTGGACCGCCGACCGTAAATCTCGAAGTTGTGCCATGTAGGAGAAATTTAAGATTTGAACTTGTTTGTGTGTTTCTGAAGCAATTTAGTTTAATTCGTCTGGGATGTCGCAGGAATCACAGATTCCCAGAAGTTCATAAAATATTTTTGTTTTAAAACACTGTTTTTTTTCAATAGTAAATAAAACTGTTTTAAAACAAAAAAAACATGTTTTTGTTTTTTTCATAAAAAACAGTTTTTTTCCCAATCCTGGATTTAAAGAGTAAATACTGAAAGAACATAGGCAGGCTATTAAAGACAGAAAAGAAAGCGTACAATGATAATTTGTACTCTAAAAATAAAACAAAATGCACATGGCGGGTAATAAGAAATGACGTTAATTCTATTCAAACTGAATCCTATCGCACATCTTTTAAAGATGAGCAAGGTAATATGATCCAGGATTACCAAACGGCAGCTCAAAAATTTAATGCACTTTTTCTAAACTCGCCCAATCAGCTTACCTCTGGGCTCTGCCGATTTTAATAAAAAATCAAAATTAAAATTGAACAAACATTGGTGCTAGCTGCCACTCTATGTACTTAACTCCTATTACTATTGATGAGACATTTTCACTGTTAAAAGCAGTTTCGGTAAAAAATTCTGCAGGATTGGATGGTGTTCCTTGCTCCCTGCTTGGTAATATTGCCGACATTCTAGTTCCGGTTTTTACGTTCTTGATAAATAAGTCTTTTGAAGAAGGCATCTTTCCAGTCAACTTAAAAAAGTCTATTGTTAAGCCTATACACAAGAAAAATGAGACAGATATGATAGAAAACTATAGGCCAATCTCTTTACTTTCTGTTTTCTCTAAAATTTATGAGAAAGAAAGGCTTTCTCATAGATTACTGAACTATTCAGCAGAAATAATATTCTCACTGATGCACAATACGGTTTCCGCAAAAATCTTTCAGTTAATTCCATAATTAAAAATCTTGATGACGAAAAATGTCTTGCCGGTTTATATTTTGACTATAAGCGTGCCTTTGACATGGTATTCCATGACTTACTCAAACAGAAACTCTATTACTATGGAGTAAGGGGACTGTCTTATAGTTAGATCTCTTCCTACTTGTCTGAGCGTTCGCAGATGGTTGTACTACAGGCAGGTGGCAGGGAGCATAACTCCGTCCTGCAACCTATCAAGATGGGGGTGCCTCAAGGGAGTATCCTAGGCCCCCTACTCTTTCTGATCTTTATAAACGACTTAGTTGAACAATTTCATTAACATTGCCACAGCACAATAACTTTATTTGCAGACGATATATCAGCAATTGTCTCAGCCGACAATGTAAATAAGCCTAGTACAGCAGCTAACGATTGTACAAATACTGCCCTTGATTACAGCCTTGCAAACAATTTATTATTAAACTTTAATAAAACTGAACTTGTGTTGTTTAATACCACAGCTCCCAACTTAGTCTCCTGGTCAGAACTATGATGTTCCTAGCATTAATCAGACAGATAACACGAAATTTTTGGGTATTCAGATTGACAACAGGTTATCATGGAACTCTCAAATCAAGAGTGTTCTAAAAAAAACTCACTCAATTGTTTTATCATCTGGAGACTAAGGTCATATATGTGTATTTAAAAATTTTGCTTTCATACTATTTTTCGTATGTAAATTCAGCATTGTTATGGCATTATCAGCTGGGGCAATGCAAATCGGATAAATGAAGTACTAACTGCGCAAAAAAAAGTAGTTCGTACATAATGCCGACAAAAATTTTCAATCGTTTACCTGAAAATCTCAAGTCTATTACTTCTATAACTACTTTTAAGAAAGAAACCAAAACTCTACTCTTAAGACATAGCGAATAAATATTTTACCAGTGATCTGAATTAAATTGTACTTCTTTTTATTCTCCCTAATAGTCTTGTCATTATTCGTGATTCTCAGGGTTGCTCTGTGCTGGCATGGTACAGGTTTTTTCTTTTGTGTGTGCCTCTCTTATTAAGTCATTTTTTCTACAGGGTGGACCATTAATAATAGGCCATAGTTCAAGGGTAGATTCTTTGGACCAAAATAAGAAGATATAACCAAACATGCCTTAGTAAATTGTTGCTGTAGAAAAGATACAGGGTGTTAAAATTGTAATTTTTTTTCTTTTTCTTGCAATATCTCAACTACCACTTGACCGATCTCCCAATTTGGTAGGGAAACATTTTTTAAGCTAAGAAACAATCATTTGAGGCTACCAGCGCGAAAACGGCCTAAGCCACATTTTTGACGTTTGAGTTTATCGGCTCAACTTGCTGCCTAAGTATATACATTTATAATGTGAAACGGCCTAAGCGACCTTTGCCCACTACTAAAAAGATGGTGCCACAAGTTTCACTTTACTTTAAATAATTAGGGCAACATGTCATGCGCGTAATTGGCCTAACCCACAATTCTGTGAGTTAGGCCGTTTTCTCACTGGTAGCCTCATTTGTCAAAATGTCAAACTAATGAAATTTTACGTAAATGACAAAACTAAGACGTCACCAAAGCACAATTTTCAATAAATACAATTTTTCCTTTTCAAATTTGGTTTGTTTTCAAAGTGTTTTTGAGATCTATGCAGCAGTTTTCTCGAAAACGGTTGGAATTATCAAGTTCTATCAAGTGTACTTTCCAGAGTGGGTTTATTTCTTACAGTCCAAGGTAGTTCATTGTACCATTGCACTGCTTGGGATGTTAGTTTTTTCTGCCTTGAGTAGTTGTGAACGAATATAGTGAATAATGTTGATTAGTTCTAGTGTTATGCTGATGAATATCACAGTTTTTTAACCCTTTCGCTGCGCAGAGCGGTTTCACGTAATTCTCGTGTGTAGCAATAAATTGACCGCTTGCGAGTATACGCGCTTGGAGCACGCAGATCCGATATTACGTTACTATTTGATTTGGTTTATTGTATGCATGGTCTATTATTATATATAAAACTGAAAGAAAAACAAAAACCAAGTGCTCTAGTTTCAATAATAATAATTTATTTTTAAAAAATGGTTAAAAACAGTACAAGTAAACATAAACATAAAACAAAACAACATTCTTATCAAAAATTTTAAGGTACAACAGAAACTTGTGTAAGTATATAAAAATGTATTAATAGAACATATACGCGTGTTAAATCGCTTTGAGCAGTCTGAACCAATTTAAAAACGACAGGCGAGTTAACACGCTTGGAGCACAGTGGGCCCATTTATTTTTCGCGCGTATACACGCTTTGAGCAGTGAAAGGGTTAACAGCCTTATCTCTGTTTGTATTAATTCATTTGTTATGTTGTAAATTAATTTTACACTGTCAAGGTTTATAATTTCATTTATATTAAGGATATTTAAATCACTATAGAGACTGCTCGTGTTGGTCCTAAAAGGTTTATCGAACAAAACTTTAATGGCTTTATTTTGGGTAATTTGAAGTTTTCTCTTGTCCTGCTGTCTTGCATTTTGTGTATCAAATATTTCGTTGCCTGCTTAAATTTATATGAATGCTGTCTTAGTTGGTAGCATAACACATTTATTTTAGAGCGAATTTTTTTAATACGACATTCAAAGTTTAATTTACTGTCCAATATAAGTAGATATTTTGTATCATTCACTTGTTTTATATTTTCGTCGTAGTCTTAATGTTAGATCGTCTATTGGTTGATTATTAATCATTGTAATATAGTTGCACTTATCCTGGTTTAGCTTTATGTAATTTTATTTGTCCATACACATATTTTGTTTAAGTCTTCTTGAGCGTTCTGAAAGATGTCATTGATGGTACCTGAGTAGAAGAGCGCTGTGTCATCTGCAAATAGCGTCACTTTACCTTGCAGATCACAGTCACAATATCATTGATATACATATATTAATAATAATATTGGCCCCAAGACAGAGCCCTGGGGAACGCCACTGATTACTGGTAGCTTAAAGTTAAAAGGTACTCACGAGCGATGGCTTTACGAAACCCTAAAAAAAGACCAATTCTGGTGATATTGAGGGATAATTTGTTATCTAGATCCTTCGTATTATAATTTTTTTATTTTATGAATGTCACTCATTTCTTTTTCAGCGAGAGAGACTTTACCTCAATGGGACAAACAAATCCAATCGCTATGTTACCAAGTTAATTCAATAATCGAGAGTATCTCCAAAACCCATCCAGATTGGATCCTAAAAGTTATGGAAGAACAAATGGTTTCATAAGCTTCTATAAAATATTAAATTAGATTTATACTGTATTTATTAAAAATTTCTGTAATTAGCAGTAAGATATTTCAGTGTAATCTGTAATATTTAGGATAAATAAAAGAGTTAATAAATTGTAAATTATATATTTAAGATTGTTTACATTTCTTTCGAGTTTGATATCCGTTGTAAAGCAGTAAGTATGTGAAACATTTCATGTTAAAACAAACAAAAATAATGTAGCTTTTAATTTTCTTTTTTTTTGAACAGACATATAATTAAATTGCCATAGGTGACCTGCTCCCAAAACAAAAACCAATGAAAATAATTACACCCTGGGAGGATAAGCTACATTCTTTATTATATACAATGTGTAATAAACCATAATTTCTGATTTAATAACATGACAGAACAAATAGAGTTTTAATACTAAAAGTCCCTTTAAAACAATTATATATCTACAATACAGCAGGCTTAAATACGTGGTGGCGCTAATACATTGCGGAACGGGATGATATTTAGATTAAGCCTCTAAGTCCAGGGCTAAACCAATCTTGTGTCCTCCAGCATTAAAATTCTTCGCATCAATAAGTGCCGACAAAGTAAGGGTTACACCTGGAAACAACAGATATAGATATAGTCATTTTCAGTCAATGTTGGCAAAGTGATTTTCCCTCGATAGCAGAGCTGGGTAAATACTTTGAAAAAGTATTTAAATATTAAATACTAAATACTTTCAGAAAATTGAAAGTATTTAAATATTAAGTATTTTCAAAAGATAAAAGTATTTAAATAATAAATAACAAAAGTAATTAAATAGTTTAAACATAGTATTTAAATACTTTCTGAATATTTAAATACTTCGATAACACTGAAATATTTTGAAGCATAGTTAAGTGTAAAAATAGCGTTTAATGGCTAAACTTTGCCAAATTGTATTTTCTATTTTTGTAGAAGTCAATAAAGACTTATTATTATTATATTAAATACTATTTGAGGTGTCAAAATTTTAGGTTTCATGACTTTCATGAACTTATCTCTGTTTTAATACCTCTATACTTAATCAGTTCTAGTTGGGTATTGGACTTTTACTTATCGGTAGAGCTAGACATTTGCGTCTTCTGAAAAACCCAAATAAAGCACAGACTATGGCACTAGTTCAACTGTTCTCTGTCACAATCACAAAACATATACATTAACAGTTAACCCTTACTGTCTATGTCTGCTCTCAACCAACTTTCTGGGAATTAAGACGTGAATGACTGAAGACTGAATGATGCAATGTATTTATTAACTACATAAGTATAGTACATGTTTTGATTCTTGACGAGTATCTGCCTCTCTCCTTGATGTATTTGGTTATATTTGTTGTATTTATTTAAATACTTTTGAGATTCAAATACTTCTGAAAGTATTTAAATACTGTCAGAAAAGGATTTAAATACTTTTTTAGAAGTATTTAAATACTTTCCAGTTATTGAAATAGTTTAAGTATTTATAAATACTTTGGATCATTTTCACAAATACTAAGTAGTAAATATTTCAGATAAAGTATTTGCAAGTATAAATACAAATACTTGTTGCAAGAAGTATTTAAATACTCGGTATTTAAATACTTTCTAGTATTTAAATACTTATGAGGTATTTGTAAGTACATATTTGCCCAGCTCTGCTCGATAGGGAAAAAAAACCTTGGTTTTTATGGATGCAAGAGAATATAACTGAACTTATTTGGTATGAAAATGAAAATGTTCATGTTTTAAACTCATTTTTCCGGAAAAAAACTCACAAAATACAAAAATCGGGTTTTTATCCAACTCAGCTATCTTGGTGCCTATACACACTGGGGTTTGTAATACCGGTTAACCAGATAATGAGACAAAAACGTGATAATTACCGGATATTTGATGTATATTTTTTTTTACCGGTTATTTCGATAAATTCTAGACTTATGTCATATGTTTTTTATTCATGTAAGTAGAAATCACTAAGTACAGAGTAGTTCACTTTGAGCAACGAGAAGCTGCTATCAGCCAGAACCTGAAGATGGCAGATGTTTGCAACTTTTGTTATAGAAAAAAAAGATAAGAGCAAGAAGAAATACTGCACCTAGTACAGACAAAATAAACAATGAAAAGGACAAAGGAGCAACCCTTAGAACTCATCACCGGAGCAAAGCTGGAAACGTTCATATGGATTTTCCCAACAAAACGGTATCTCCACCAAAGAATAATGGACCAAATACTGAATGTATGAATGATAGATTACTCCTGGTAGGTGGGGGAGAAACAGGGGAGTAGCCCAGGGGCATTACAGGGTTGCCACCCAAATTACATGGAGAAATTCACAGACTTTTCCAGGTTTTCCCTGACCAAACTAATATTTTTCCACACCCGCTAAAAACGCTAGCATTTTAGTCCTGGAGGTCTGAAACCTTCGGTATGTCGCTGTCTCTTCGACGCGCATTTCGACAACTTGGTTGTCGAAACGCTCGTCGAATTCAAGTGTTTTGGTGTTTGTGGAAACTACTTCTTCAGAGGCAAGTATTTTATGCTAAATAAATTTCAGTACTGCCTTAAACAGTAAAGCATAGGTAGTTGGTATAGATTTTATTTTCAATTTTATAAATAACTTTTATTCAAAGTTTGAAGGAACACAAAGAAATAAAAATATACTCACCACTACAAAATAATATCGTACTTTCAGAGTGAGAGGGAAATATGCGTTTATTTTCGGTTCATTATAAATATTTAAAAAACCAAATATAGTATAATCTATAAAACTATTTTAAGTACCTGCTATTATTCTAACGAATACAATTACATATATTTTCACATACGTACACATGGACAAATGAAATGAAATGATTATTACTTATCGCTGGCCAAAATCATGTGTCAATTTTCTTTGGACAGACGACAATTCCCTGTTCCGCAGAAAAACCAACGAGGTTTAAACGCTGAGAAAAACAGAATAAATCTTATCTGTGTTGGAAGCTCTTGGCCTATGTATTGGATGGTGTTAAACAGAGAAAAGTATTCAGAAGCATGCCATGCGAATAACTGTTGCGAAAGTCTACCTTAAGACAAAGCGCACTACATTAAACATTTTGCGCAAGTAACAAGGATAGGTAATCGAATCTACTGCTTGCTTGAAGGGCTAAACTACGCTACCAACCTTAAAACATCATTCCCTTACTTTAAAAAGCGCGCGTTATAATAAATATACCAGACTTTTTTAAATTATAAAAATTTGTAGATGAGCAGAGATTCCCTGACTCTTTAATAAATTCCCTAACTTTTACAGATTTTTAGTATTTTTTCCCTGATATTTTAAAAAAGGTGGAATTCTCTGACTTTTCCAGGTTTTCCAGATCAGTGGCAACCCTGCTTTAAAGCAGATGGAACAACGGAGATAAACACCACAAAATATATGGAAAACTGGTAATATATAAAAGAAAACAAAATCCTTAATGGCAAGAAAAAAGGTGTACCATAAAGAAATCGTCAGGATATATGCTCTATCAGAATCAGAAACAGTAGACTCACAAGAGGTAGAAGTCTCTTTTACTACACAATGCGGCAACGCATTCCATAAATACCTACACTTCCCAACCTGCATTGCTTTACCATGCGTCATGTGGCTCTCACTGCTTGCAACAACCATGACCCTAATTCAACCCAGCGTGGACGTAGCCGGCCCAGCTGTATATCTGGGAGTAGTAGCAATGCCTACCACATGCTGGTAAATCAAGCAATAATTGTTACATTGTTAAGTAATTTTATATAATGATCTTATGATGCACTCATTTTTATTTCTTAAAAACCTGTAACCCTAGGGTGACACACCTCATAGTGCTATTGCAAAAGTAATGTCTTCTGATTAGGCCATTGAATTTTTTAAATGTCTAATTGTGAAAATAGGTTTCAAAATTTCACATCAGGGCAAAGACTAAATAATATAATATATAAAGACGCGACACTACTAGCAGTTCCATTCATAAATCTCAGTTGTTAAAGGACCCCGGAACAAAACCCATGAAAATGTTGATTCGGTGGAATCGGCTGAAATTTTGGTATTTTGTAGTTCGTCATGCTGATCAAAAGTTCTTATCACATCGAGCCAATCCTATGGACAGTTTTTGAGATACAGCTTGTCAAAGTTAGGTAATTTGCGCCATTTTAGACATTCAAGAACTTTTTACTCTTAAACTATTAACTTTAGCAAAAAGTTGCAGGGGTCGAAATATTTTTGTTCAAGTCCATTAAAGCTCAAGAATTTTTTTCAGAATTTTTTATCAATTTTTAGGTTAGGTAATATATATATATGTCATATTCCGGTATCCTTCGGTGGGATTGGCCGAAACTTTGCTATTTTGTAGTTAGTGGCATGCTGATCAAAAGTTCCCATTGCACTGAATCTATCCTATGAGTGGTTTTCGCTCCAAGAGTGCCTGAAGGTCTTAACAACGAGGTAATGGGTAATCTATATGTAAATGTTTATGAATGGCTTCCAGCGTGTTTGTGTACTGCGTGCATGCGTTTGTGTGTATGTATGTGCCAGTGTATACATGGTTCTCCGGAAATATCGATGATAAACTTCTGGTGCAGATTCTGCATGCAAAAATATGTTCGCAAATACCTTGAGATACGGCCCTTTGAAAATGGCACCCAAAAATTGAATATTATTTTATATTTCAGAAACCTTTTGATTTAAAGAGACGCGACTTTATACGCATATTGAACAATAATACAAGGTTATTTTTACATTATTTTTTAAAAATATTTTTTACCGTAAGTGGGTGATATTGAGGGCAGTTTTCGATATTTTGCATTAATTTCTTGTTTTTATTTTTTTTTTCATTTTAGTACAAGAATGTCATTCACTAATTAAAAATACACAAAAAATGTCCTCTTTCATTTTAGTCGTAGGACGGTTTGTGAGAAAAATCGTTCTAATGAATTTGATGCGGAACCGCTGAAAACGCAAGAGTATTGTGGTTTTTGGGGTATGCACGGCATGAAAATCACATAAAATATCCATCAATGATTCTCCTTTAAACGATGCATGATGCTGGAAACAAAGCACTTGTTCCTGAAAATCCTATGGATATTCTCAATATTTAAAAATTAATAAAAATTAAAAAACAACAAAAAGTAAAAATAAACAGGTAGAAAGTGAAACCAAAAAAATGGGATTACCCTGGTTGGCAATGAAAACGCTTTCATAAGAAACATAGTGCCGGTAAGAGCAGGTTCTTTGATAAAAATAATCACACACACACGCACGCACGTACACAGACATGCTGGAAGCCATTCATAAACACGTACATATAGATTACCCTTTACCTCGTTGTTAGCACCTTCAGGTACTCCTGGAGCAAAAACCACTCATAGGATAAATTCAGTGTAATAGGAATTTTTGATCAGTATGACTTTAACTACAAAATAGCAAAATTTCAGCCAATCCCACCGAAGCATACCGAAATATGACATATATATATTTTACCTAACCTAAAATTGATAAAAAAATTCTGAAAAAGATTCTTGAGCTCTATTGGACTTGAACAAAAATATTTCGACCCTTGCAATTTTTTGCCCAAGTTAATAGTTTAGGAGTAAGAAGTTCTTGAATGTCTAAAATGACGCAAATTACCAAACTTTGACAAGCTGTATCTCAAAAACTGTCCATAGGATTGGCTCGATGTGATAAGAACTTTTAATCAGCATGGCTTGAACTACAAAATACCAAAATTTCAAGCGATTCCACCGAAACAACATTTTCATGGGTTTTGTTCCGGGGTCCTTTGACCTGGGGTATTTAATTTGGAATCTTCGTTTGGCAACTCGGCCAAACTCGGCAATATAGACCCTAACCGCTGCGGTGAAGGTCATCAAAACCAGTGTTGGCTCTACATGATGTGTAATCGAGTAAAAATTTTTATGCATGTAACAAATATATACAAATAATACTTTACATATTGTACAAGGAAACATGAACAAGATGACACAAGGCGATGAAACGTTAATAATATTTCATCATTTCATGGTTTTTATATTGTTTAGGAATGTCTGATTCAGTTTTTACAATATAATACATCTACGTAGAAGCCGTCTCTGGAACATCTGACACAGATTCGGGAAAGCTAACCTGCTGACGCATGCGTAAAGAAACTATGGGAGATTTAATTCCTTTTAATTCGGGATCTTGTCTCTCTCTCTCTCAAGAAATGAGCTTTTCTTTTCGAGTGTCGCGTCTTTATATATTATTTTATTTAGTCTTTGATCAGGGTGTATACTAACTCACAATTTGGAAATTCCCTGACTTTTCCAAACAAAATGTTATATTAATAAAAATACAAACAAAATATAATTTAAAAAAACAATAAATTCTTTATTGGCTATGTAACAAATTAACTTTCTTACACTAAGAAAATCTTTTAAAAAGTATAATTTATTATAAAATAATAAGCTAAGAAAATTTAAACTATGGATATAAGTAGTTTTAATCAATTTTCCCTGACTTTTTTTTTAAACTTATAAATTCCCTGACTTTTCCCTGATTCCAGAATTAAAATCTAATTCCCCGACTTTTCCAGGTTTTCCGTTTTCCAGAAAGTATACACCCTGCATATACTCTTTGCTGTACTTCCTTCGCCATTTTTTCAGTTGCTTTTCTCAATTCAGCTTTTAATTTAACATTTTTATTTTTCACATTTTCACAGTTCAGTTTTCAAATTTCACCGTTCACTTGAAGATTTTCAGGTCATAATTTAGTATTCTCAATTTTTACTTCGTTAGTGCAAAAACTATCTTGCCTGAAAAATATTTACAAATTATTTTCCAGTTTCGTTTTAACTTACCGCTGTTGAGGTTAACTACGTCGCGGTCACACAAGTTAATCCATACTTTTTCCAGAGTTGGCAACTCTGTAGAAAGCGTTACCAACCCAAGGGTTTCTTAGCCCACATATAAACTGTAGTGGATGAATAGAGATGTGAGTTTAACACTCACTTTGGTTCGAGGTTAAAGTTATTTTGGGGCTAGCTAACACGCAAATTTGCATTGATAAACCAGTCCTTAGAGTTGTTACTTTGTTATTTTCAGAATATTATTTATTATGTATTTCGTTTATATTTTCTCGTTTTAATAAGTTGTTTGATAATTTTGTACATTGAAAAAACTGATTGTTATTTTTGCTATTCTGAATACTAATAATTCTAAAAGTTTCTGGTACTGGTAAATTGCAAACCCTAGTACGTATCAATATTATGCATTAAGTTTTTTTGTTTTTACTTAAATCTCTATGGCATCAGCACTCTATGTATGTTGAATAAATAATTTACATATCACCAGAGCCCACACAGAAAATCATTCCAGAGATGACTTTAAGAGGGAGCAATGCGATCAAATCAGAGGGGAGTGGGCGGACATGAGCCAATATAGTACAGAGAGCTGTTGTGTTGGTTGTCTAGTTTTGGCGTTCGTACTTTCTTTACTATTGCTGTACCTACTTACAATCACGCCTGAAAGGTCAAGAACACATCGAGAATCGAGACCAAGATTCAAATACACGAAATGGGTGCGCATCGGTTATAAATGTAATTATTTTTGCAATCATTTTTAATTATATCGAAGTGACTCCATCTACTAAAACAGCATTGTATTAAAAAATATTTTCAGCAAAAACATTTTTTAGCGAACTGGCTCATGTTATTAAACTGATCAAAAGATATTCTTGTAAGTAAATGAATACTACACTTCTATTGAAGAACATTTTTAGCTAACACCTGTTTATTAGCCAATGTGAAGAGAGATCTTCCTAATAAACAAGTTTTAGCTAAAAATGTTCTTCAGTAGAAGTGTAGTATTCATTTACTGCATCATGTAACCAACATAACCCTAAATTTTAAGTTTTTCAAGTTTATTCTCATTTTTAATGTTTGTATACGCATTTTTAACTTGAAGCCGTACTGACTCCAAACAAATATTTAAAAATTCACGTAAATAACTTTTCAATATTGTTGATTAATAAAAATAGACTGCTAATTCCACTTTTCCTCTTTTCATATCCTTTATCCTATATGTGTCTAAGAGCAAGTTGTACTGTCGTGAGCAAAAAAATAGGACAATTATTTTTTTCTAATGTAAATCTGTCTCTATTTGCACACTTGAAATGAATTTTGACAAATAACTAACAATGTCACAGAAATTAAAATTAGATATACACAACTAGATTTTAGCAAAAATACGTTATAAGACTTGTCCCATTTTTTTTGCGCACGACTACCAAACTACCCTAACCCGGTGTTAAACTAACCCCGTATTAAAATTTAACACTGGTTTAAAAAACTAAGTATAAGCACATAATAAAGAACTAACAAGAGCTACACTCCCCGCACCGCCTTTGATGTTTCTTGATCAATTTTTGTGACCTTCACCATCTTTTTGTAGGTATTTCCTTCAGTTCATTTATTGTTTTAACCTAACATTCTGTGACAATATCAGTTCAACTATATTTTTCAATAAATGAACTGACGGAAATACAAGAAGATGGCATCAGTGGAATTTAGGCAAGAAGCTTAAGTGTCGCTTCTGGTAGTTTTCTTTTCTGTGGCATAAGTGCAAGAGTGCAAGTTACTGGCGATGCGAGGTGTTGGCAGTTATCACTCAAGTCGTAGGTTATAACTAGTTATAATGGACAATTTTGAGTTGGAGGAAGAAATAGTGGCTGATAAAACTATTATTAAGTAATTACAATGTACACTAACTCCGTCTTAAACCACCCCACGACCTAGTTTAAGTTTTAAGAGGTTGTGCGCCTGATAACCCTAAAATTCAAGGTTAGCGTTTTGGTACAACCCTACATTGCTCTTAACCCTCTTTTAACATGGGGTTAGGACTAACCGCATGTTGGTACAACTCGCCCTTAATCCTGTTCGTTTGGGGTCTAGGTGCATAAGGTCCCGGGCATAGTTCTTTACACAGAATAGTAAATTGAATTTTATTCGATTTTAAAATGCTGATACATGAAATAGAAAAATGCAATAGATTTGTAAAAGGCATAAATACGTGCTAAAATAAAACAGAATAGATTTTTTTTACAATTGTAGTACCTAGGCTGCGCGCAATAAATGGAGCTGAAACCCCGTTTTTCAGACCCGAACCGTTCTGGGGCTTATCTAAGGAACACATAATGGAGGAGGTCCAAAAATATGAAAAGGAACAAAAGAAGTCCGATTCGAGGAATACTCCAGGCCAAAGACAAGCGAAAAAGTTTATAACCTATTCGACAAAGAATGACATAAGGCTTCTCGAAAAGGTTGATCATAGGCCTAAATGGTCATTGCCCCTTGAGATATCATCTCAAGAACATGGGCATGGCAGAAGATAACAAATGCAGATACTGTGTATCTACAACTGAGACTGGCGAACATATAATTTGTGAATGCAAGGTACTAATCCGCATTAGGCTAAAGTACCTAAAACAGCCGGAATTAATGCCTGAAGACCTAGGGAAATTAGCTCCCATAGTGGAGTCAAATTAAGGATCAAAATAGGTCAGGCCTGTAGCTAGAAAATGCTTTAAGGGTGGGCAAACAATTTTTCAGAGGGGGCCTGTGGGCCAAAAATTCGTTTTTTCCATTTAAAAATAGCTACCTCATCATTTTCTGCGGTCGCCATAGGTCGGGCAAAAATTATTCCAGGACGGGCTGCGCCCGTCCTGGCCCACCCCTAGCTACATGCCTGAAATAAGGAATTCTCTAACTACAGCAATTTTATTGTTTTGAATTGTTGTAGGTATAATAACAAGTGCTCTGAGCAATTTTTTCCAAAATTCGTCCATTGCTTCTTGTAGAATTTCAACAATTTATTTTTCAACATACATTTTCTGCTATTTTTCCTATTATCTTGTCATAGTAATCGTATCGCAATAATAAAAATACCAAACTGTTCGCTATGAATAAGACTAGGCATATTAAGAAACTTCTTGATAATTTGTAAATTTGTAAAAAAATAAAAACCACCAAAAATTCCCTTTTTTTAACAGTTTAAGAAATATGATGTAATAATCCATCAATTTTAACGAAAGTTGGTGCAACCATGCGCTTTATTGAACTAAACCTCCTTGCCAAATTTTAGAGCAAAATATTTATTCAAACAGCTAAAAATCAACAATAATTTAGAAATTTCCATCGCATTTTGTTTAAGTACGTCGACTCGTAGTGGGACAATTTTTCTTTTAAAATGTAGGTTTTTACATGTACTTTACGGTGTTGTTTGGAAATAAAAAAATGTTTTAATTGAAACGAATTTAATTGTAATTATGGATATTGCATATATAAACAATTTCGAATAACTACGTGATTTTTGTGAAACCAAAAACGATAAGCGAATTATGAAAGTACATGAAATGATATTTACTATGTCAGGTGTTTCTCAAATGACAACCTGGAAAAATTTAGATACCTTTTAAAAAAAGTGGATTGGACTAACATCTACATTGATAATTTGGAAATGTCTTTTGAATATTTTATTGAACAATTTAATAAGTGCCTAGATGAAGGATGTCCTCTACTAGGACATAAAACCAGAAAACACAATTTTGCGAGCAAACCGTGGTTAACACATGAACTGATGAAGGAAGGGGAGGATTTAAAAAATACCTATTGGTTACTGAATCAGTTAGGGGATTGTAATCTAATAAATGTATATAAGACTAAAAAAAAAAACTTATAACAAAAATATTGACAAGGCAAAAAAAGAATACTATGCTAATGGAATTGAACGAGCAACTAACGGCACTAAAGAAATCTGGTCATTACTTAATACCCAGCTTGGTAGAAAGAATAAAAATAATATTACATCTATTAAAATCGGTGATGTAATAATCTCGGATACCCAAACGATCTCGGATGAATTTGCAAAATATTTCTGTATTGTAGCAAGCGAAAAATTATCTGAGCATTTTAAGACTATCCCAACAGAATGTACAAATGGTTCACAAATTAGTGACACTATGTTTTTATACCCCACTGAACCCAAAGAGGTTGAGGAAGTAATAAGAAATTTAAAAGATAAGACAACTGTTGGTATAGACGGTATATCTACCAAAGCTCTTAAATTCGCCGCGGAGATTATTGCAGTTCCCCTCTCTTATTTAGTAAACAAATGTTTTGAACTGGGATATTTTCCTTCGGTATTCAAAGTGGCAATTGTTTTACCCGTACATAAGAAAGGTGACGAACAAGATAAAGAAAACTATCGCCCGATATCCATTCTTTGTATTTTGTCAAAGTAATTGAAAGATTAATTTTCAACAGAGTCATAAATTTCTTAAATAAGTATAGTGTTCTAACTGAATATCAACATGGCTTTCAGTGCAATAAATCTGTTGAGACAGCAACTTGCCAGCTCTTGCAGTTTATATGTGATGACATTGACAAGAAAAAACATGTTATTGGTCTATTTTTTGATCTAAGCAGAGCCTTCGATACACTTAATGTTGATTTCATTGTATGTAAGCTGCAGAGTTCTGGTATCAGAAGGTCTGCTCTGAATCTGATCAAATCTTTTTTAACTGATCGAAAAATACGTGTGAAAGTATCTAACTCTGTTTCAAACGATTATGACATAAATATTGGTGTTCCACAAGGATCTGTGCTTGGACCACTAATATTTCTGTTATTCGTCAATGATCTTCCATCGGCTATTAAAAATGCCCTAACTATTATGTTTGCAGACGATACCTCCATTGTGATCTCAGCTCCAGATCCTGAGGAACTTAACACCAAAGTTTTGGACATTTTGACAATCTACAAGGAATGGTGTGCCAAAAATACTCTTATCTTGAATATTGATAAAACAGAATGCCTATACTTTTCTAGTGATCTGAATAACATCATTCCTATAGGACAATTTTCACCATTTACAAAATTTTTAGGAACTATAGTAGACGAAAATCTATGTTGGGAACAACATATTGATTACTTATGTAAAAAGGTTAACTCTGCGTACTTTGCTATAAGACAAGTAAAAAATTTATTCGACACAAAATACCTGGTAAATATATACTGTAATGTGTTACAACCCTTAGAATGAATGTAGTGTATTTGCACCTACTCGAGAAACCTACCAGAAGTTAGTTCTGGTGACATCTGGAATGATCTAGAGAATGGTGGCGTCATTACAGAACAATCGAGATCTGTCATTTTTGGGTATAAAAGACCGACCGCATTCTCGGCGAGTAGTTCAGTAGTTCAGAAAGTATAGAAAGTGAGGTTAAGACTTCAAAGATAAACAAAGTGATAAACATTGTGATTTTAGTCAGTAAAGTGTATTTAAATTAATAATAGGATTGTGAAGTATCCAGTAAATATTTAATAAAGTGTGTTAGTGGACATCTCTTGTTATAATTTTTGGAACCCACGGAATTGCAAGGGGTAGTTTCCTAAGGGTGGAAACACGTTACAATTGGTGTCAGAAAGCGGAATTTTATGACAAGAGGAGCTCTGAAGTTGTGCTGGAGTGTTCGAGAAATATTCTCGAGGTTTAGTGCTAACACAGGACTAATTTACTGGACATTGTTCAAGGGTTATTTGCGGACAGAAAAATAGTGTCAAGTGCATTTTTGAGACATTTTATTAGGACACTAGTGTAATAATTAAATCCTTTAAACTGAGTAGTGATAGAGACACTGAAAAAAGACTCATTTTTTTGTGTTAGTGCGTGGAAATTACTAGAACTTTTCTATTTGGACATTAGTGGAGATTATTAAATTCTCTGAACTGGATAGTGACAAAAGACTCTGGATAAGACTTTTTCGTGCTATTTCGAGATTTGTCTAGGAAGTTCCATTACCGATATTGACGTGACAGTTAAATTTATTTTATTTTAATTTCATCGTATGCCCGTAACAACAAGAAGTATGGCATCCGATAAACAAATACAGGACTTATTCGAACAATTCCAAAAAATGATGGCGCAGCAACGGCAGGAAGACAAAGAAGAACAGGAGAAAAAACGTCAGGAAGAAAAAGAACAGCAAGAAAGAAGATGCCAAGAGGAGGAAAAACGGCGTCAAGAAGAAAGGGACGAATTAAAGAAAATTATGGAAGATCAGGAAATAAGACGTCAGAAAGAAAAAGAGGATGAAAAAGGAAGACGTCAAGAGGAAGAAAGACGACGTCAAGAGGAGAAGGAAGAACAAGAAAAGCGACGTCAAGGGGAGAAGGAAGAACAAGAAAAGCGACGTCAAGGGGAGAAGGAAGAACAAGAAAAGCGACGTCAAGAGGAGAAGGAAGAACAAGAAAAGCGACGTCAAGAGGAGAATGAAGAACAAGAAAAGCGACGTCGAGAAGAAAAAGAAGAGCAAGAAAGAAGACGTCAAGAAGAGAGAGACGAATTAAAGAAAATGATGGAAAATCTGGAAATAAGACGCCAAGAAGAAAAAGAAGAACAAGAAAAACGCCAGGAAGAATTAAGGAAAATTCTGAGCGATCAAATAAAAACACAACAGGACGCAATCATTTCTGCCAATGAAGAACTAAAGAGTGAAATCAACGAGGAAGTAAGCGAAGTCAAAGGGGAGGTAAATGAAGTTAAAGAAAAAGTAAACAAGTTCGAAGAAGAAGTCAAAGGAGAAATAGACCGGCTTAAACGACAGTTGAGAGATAGAGGAAGCCAGCAGGTGGTATCATCAGGTCAGCGACTAAAACCTCCTTCTTTTGACGGCCAAAGTTCTTGGACGACGTACAAGAGGCAGTTTGAGGCAGCAGCATGTGCGAACAACTGGGATAACGAGGAAAAGGCCATGGCATTAGTTCTGGCGTTAAGGGGCCAGGCCTCAGAGTTGCTTCAGACTATCCCAGTGGATAAACAAAGGGACTTCAAAGTCTTGGAAGCTGCACTGGATTTGAGATATGGCGACCAACATCTCGCCCAAGTATACCAAGCCCAGCTAAAATCACGAACACAAAAGGCTGGAGAGAGTTTACAGGAATTCGAAGCTGCGATAAAGAGACTGGCACACCTGGCGTATCCGAGTGCACCTAAAGAATTCCAGGAACAATTAGCCGTGGGGGCCTTTTTAGATGGTATAAGAGACGAAGAGGTCAGGCGAGTTCTGAGGCTGACGAGACACCAAAGTAGTAGCGAAGCTTTGGTGCGTGCACTCGAAGTAGAAGCCGCTTACAGGGATACTCCAAGGTCGAGAGTGCGAGCTGTGACTCTCGAAGAATCGCAACCAGAAATAAACCAGAACCCCTTGCTGACTGAGATGCAGAAAATGTTTACCAAATTATTGAACAAAGTGGATGATCTTAGGGAGCAGAGAAAACAACAAAATAAAGGAAAGCCGAGTGGAGGTATTAAATGTTACAACTGCGGCAAGGTAGGACACATGAAGCGAGACTGTCGACAGCAGAATTCGGAGAGTCGAGTAAATGCTGTGAATCTTGAGGAGAAGCAGGAAAACAGTACCAAGGGGGTTGTTCTGGCTAGGGAATGCAGTGACCCCAGAGCAATAAAGATTTCCCAGCTTCGAAGAATCGCAAGCAGTCTGTTGTTGCATGGAAATGTGAACGGAAGAAAATGTTTGTTTACCATCGACACAGGTACTACGTCATCACTAGTACGGCAAGGATTTACATCGGGCATAAAGATTACCAAGAGGCAAAATGAAGCGATCGTCCGGACAGCTACGGGGGACAGGGCTACGGTTCATGGAGAAGTAGACCTGGGTTTGCAGATTGGACAGTTAAGGTTCGACCACAGGGTCATCGTGGCTGACATCACGGATGATTTCATTTTGGGACTGGACATTATGGAACAGTATGGATTTATTGTTGACGTAGGAAAGCGAGTTTTAAGGATTGGGAACAAACAATTTATTCTGTCAAAAGTGAACAACCAATGCGAGAAAACCAAGCTGTTGACAACGCAGGCAGTCAAAACTCCTGCATTATCCAGAAAACCAGACAAGGAAGATTGCAAGCGCTACCCTCAGTGAGAAAATTGCCGAACATGGTTAAAGTCAACACTGTCAAGGTCGAACTTCCAGACAGTTGGCCAAAGGAAACTCTGAGGCAAGAGCAATTGCGCGATGTAGAAATCGGACCCATGTTGAGAGCAAAAGAAGGCGGAACGCGTCCAGCATGGAAGGATGTTTCCAACAAAGAAGTGGGGCTGAAGGCTTTATGGTCACAATGGGATTCACTTATGGTCGTAGATGGGCTTTTGAGGAGAGCATGGGAAAGCCCAGATGGGAAGCAGGTTGCCATGTGTCTAGTGATTCCCAGGTGTCGTGTACCAGAAGTACTCCAGGAAGCACATAATGAAACATCCAGCAGACACTTCGGCATAAACAAGACATTGAGTAGAGCACGGGAACAGTTCTATTGGGTTAATAGTCGCCAGGATGCGGAGGCCTGGTGTCGCAAGTGTAAAAATTGTGCTGCCCGTGGAGAACCATTTTCGATGAGCAACTACAGAAATGGAAGTCGAGAACAGCCGAAGAATGACCGAGAGCAGATGAACAAAACTAGTAACCGATTGAAGGCTCGTTATGATCAGAATGCCAGTACAGGGGGATTCAAGGTGGGAGATCTTGTTTGGCTGTACAACCCACAGCGGAAGGAATGGAGATCCCCGAAACTTCAACCTCCTTGGGATGGACCGTATACTGTTATTACCCGAATTAATTATGTCGTCTATCGTATTCAACGAAACAAAAAGTCCAAGATGAAGATCGTACACTTGGATAGACTGGCGAAGTATGTGAAAGAGGCTGAATTGCCTGACCGGGACGTTCAGGCTTAAGGAGGGGGCAGTGTAATGTGTTACAACCCTTAGAATGAATGTAGTGTATTTGCACCTACTCGAGAAACCTACCAGAAGTTAGTTCTGGTGACATCTGGAATGATCTAGAGAATGGTGGCGTCATTACAGAACAATCGAGATCTGTCATTTTTGGGTATAAAAGACCGACCGCATTCTCGGCGAGTAGTTCAGTAGTTCAGAAAGTATAGAAAGTGAGGTTAAGACTTCAAAGATAAACAAAGTGATAAACATTGTGATTTTAGTCAGTAAAGTGTATTTAAATTAATAATAGGATTGTGAAGTATCCAGTAAATATTTAATAAAGTGTGTTAGTGGACATCTCTTGTTATAATTTTTGGAACCCACGGAATTTGCAAGGGGTAGTTTCCTAAGGGTGGAAACACGTTACAATACTATGCATTGGCATACTCCCATCTTTCGTACAATATTATAGTCTGGGGACGTGCGACAAATATAAATAGAATATTCATACTGCAAAAAGACTCATCAGATTAATATTTAACCTGGGTCCTAGAGAAACTTGTAAAGCTTGCTTTAGGGAAAACAGAATCTTAACAGTTCATTGTATCTATATTTTAAAGACTATAATGTTTATTTAAAAAAAAACCTTTATAAATTCAATGTAAATGCTAATATCCACTCACATGATACTAGATACTGTAGCTTACTCAGAACGACTAATCATAAGTCATCAACATATGAAAAATCACCTCACTATGCTGGAATTAAATTATATAATAAGTTACCTGCAGAAATAAAAAACATAACATCAATAAATAAATTTAATAATGAACTAAAGAAGTTTCTCGTCATAAATAGTTTTTATTCCGTTGATGAATATTTTGAGTGTAACAGTGATGTTTAATCATCTGTGATAAAGCCTAAAGTTATAATGTATGTAGTTGCATTACAATTTGTCTGTATAATTTTTTTTATCTTATGTTGTTTTTTTTAATTGTATTTTGTGTATTTTTAAATTGTATTTTGTGCATTTTTAAATTGTTTTTTGTGTATTTTACTATGTATGACGTTCATATATGTACCCGGTACATCTAGATGACAAAATATAAATAAAATTTAAAAAAATAAATAAAATAACTAACGTTTAAAAAAAAGAATGATGTTCTACTTGCATTTGAATCCGTGATACGTTAGTTTTTGGGTTTTAGTCAATTATAAGTAAACATATTGATATTTTTTCTTGAAATTTGCGCATATTTTTCCAAAATGATTATATTTCTTTCTCTGCTGGTTAGTTGAAAATTATCCACAACTAAAACTTTGTGAATTACATCGCATAAAGCACCATTTAGGACATAACGCACGTTCGAAAAAAAATTATCTCCCCACTCCCTAAATATTGTAACTAGGCAACTAACATAATTAATGGTATACATCACTCCATTTTCATCATAAGTCTTTTTTTTAACATTCTTAGTCTTTTTCGTATATTCTGATTCTTTTATTTAACAAAATACAATTTGTTAAGTTTTTATTCATCATAAATTCAACAATCTTTATTATTATACTCTTCGCAAAAACGAAGAGTATATTGTATTTGATCGGCACATTTCTAAATCAGTAAATATCGCTCGTAGAGAAAAAAATTTTATATCGTTATGTTAGTGAACGAATTCTGAACAACTTTCAAAATGTCCGTCCGTCCGTCCGTCCGTCACGTTTCTTGTAAGCACGATAACTCAAGAAGGAAAAATCCGATTGTATTGAAATTTGGAGAGTCAGTTAGTGTTAGAGGAAGAACCCTGTTGTTTTTTAACAAAATAGATTGGTAAATAAAAAAGTTATTAGTAATTTAAAAAAATATTTTTTACATTTTCTTATGGTTTGTAATAAACAGAAATCTTGCGAAATGTTATTTCTTATCACTATTTTTTTTTTATACATTTTACTAATGTGTGTTTCCTAATAATCACAATAAATTTACTAATAGTATATATTACACTCATTAATAATTTTAGTAATAAGAAATAGTGGTGTAGCGGTAAGAGTTTCGTCTCGCAATCCAAAGGGTCCCGGGTTCGATCCCTCACATCGTAATTTTTTTTCTCATATATTTTTTTTCACAACAAAGTTGGTATCACAAAATTTAGAATGTCCAAAAACTAACATTATTTACAAGAAAAATGCGAAGAGTATAATGCTTCCACTAGTTTTATAATGTTTTCGGCTTTTGTCATATCTGATTTTCCGTTTCTTTTTAAAATGTTTGAGTTTTGTGTTTATTTTCAATTTTTAATGTATTGTAACGTAAAATAATTTGTTTAGCCGTTATTTAATTAAAATGCATGGGAAATTTTAGTTTCAAAATATTTATTTTGTGGGACCAGACTGGATATCTGAATATAAAGAAAATTGAAGACAACATTTACATAAATTATACTTAAAATATATTCTGTTTATGAAATTAACGTGATTACTTTTAATTGGTATACCTACTTATTTATTTTTTATTCACCAATAAATCAACCAGGGTGTCTACCAACCGGGAAAAGCGGGTAAATGATGGGGATTTAGTCCAACCGGGAAAAATAACTATAGGTATATTTTCATTCGCAAGATACGGGGTAGCCAATACTGTTGTATTTCCCCATATGTTTGTTTACATTACCCAGTACGGAAATCAAAAATATTAAAATTTTGAGTTAATTCTCCAATTATTTTAATTTATAATATTATGAAAAACAAAAAATTTATTATTCATAAAATTTGTAAAATTAATACAAATCATATCATGGCTTTAATAACGCAAGATTTCTTGTATGGAAGTAACTACCTAAATAATTATGTCCCAAATGTCGTTATGACATTTTGAATAAAATAAATAAATTTTCTTACCTCAAATACTCAAATACTGTTTTTCCTTAATCATATACTGTTTTTAAATATTATTATTCTTCAAGAATCTATTACGATTTCGTGTCCGTAAAAATAACTTATGCACGTAAGTAAATAACGCGCTTTTCTTTAAGAGAGCGAGAATTATTTTTTTCAGATTGTTGCTGTTGGTAGCGATTGGAAATAATCATCACTTGTTATTTTTCAGAAACTGCCAATTTTTCCTCATTTGATAACAGAACGAAAATGCTAGGTACTTTATAAATATGTAAAAAAAAATAATTTAAACCAACTAATGTTCGTATTATTGACCAAAGACCACAAGGAGAACGTCACTTCCATTCAAGCAACGAGTAACAGTAGTACGTATTTATCAGCGAAAAATCTGAAAATGGCAAAAGATTCTTCAGAAAAGTTCCTCCACAAGGAGAACGTCACTTCCGTTCAAGCAACGAGAAGCAGTAGTACGTATTTATCAGCGAAAAATCTGAAAATGGCAAAAGATTCTTCAAAAAAGTTCCTCTAGGGGTCAACGAGTCATGCGGGACTACACTTAGAAATCCATAACATTTCATATATCACACTAGCGAAAACAACAATTCTTCATATTACTCTGAAGCAACGAAGCAAAAGTAGCTCAATTACAAAAAAAACCGCTGCCCAAGGAATCACTACTTCCACATCCAGATTTTCTATTCGTCACTCACAACGAAAAAATTTTGTATGTGGAAATACCTGCTTGATTTACCTATTTACCCCAATTTACCCCCCAACCCTTCGACGGAACAAGACGAAAATATAATCTAGTTCTAGATCTCGTTAAAGTACATACGTGTACCAAATTTCAAGTCAATATCTCAAACGGTTCCAGAGTAAACGTGCACACAAAAAAGGTTAGAGACAGAGACCGACAGACAGACAGAATTTTTTTTTTCGCTCAAACTTAAAATCTCGACGTTTCATGACATTCTAAGTCTATTTCAACAATAAAAATTTTTAAAAATTTTTTTGTCGTTACTATACTTCCACTGGATGTGGAAGTAATTATTTCGTACTTCAGATAACACATCGCAAATAATCAATATTGTCTTGAATCATTTAATTAAACGTAGAAATAATCTACCTAGATTAAAATTTCCAATGCATTTTAATTAAATTACGGCTAAACTAATTATTTTACGTTACAATACATTAAAAATTGAAAATAAACACAAAACACAAACATTTTGAAAATAAACGGAAAATTAGATATGACAAAAGCCGAAAACATTATAAAATAATAAAGATTGTTGAAATTATGATGATTAAAAACTTAACAAATTGTATTTTGTTAAATAAAAGAATCAGAATATATGAAAAAGACTAAAAATGTTTAAAGAAAGACTCGTTATGATGAAAATGGAGTGATGTATACCATTAAGTTAGTTGCCTAGTTACAATATTCAGGGAGTGGGGAGATAATTTTTTCTTCGAACGTGCGTTATGTCCTAATGCGATTTAATTCAAAAAGTTTTAGTTGTGGATAATTTTCAACTAGCAGAGAAAGAAATATAATCATTTTGGAAAAATATGCGCAAATTTCAAGAAAAAATATCAATACGTTTACTTATAATCGACTAAAACCCAAAAACTAACGTATCACGGATTCAAATGCAAATAGAACATCATTCTTTTTTTAAACATTGGTTATTTCATGTACTTTCATAATTCGCTTATCGTTTCTAGTTTCACAAAAAAATCACGTACTTATTCGAAATTGTTTATACATGCAATATCCATAATTACAATTAAATTTCAAAAAATTAGTTTGTATTAAAAATTTTTTTCTTTCTAAACGACACCGTAAAGTACATGTAAAAACCTACATTTTAAAAGAAAAATTGTCCCACTACGAGTCGATGTACTTAAACAAAATGAGATGGAAATTTCTAAATTATTGTTGATTTTTAGCTGTTTGAATAAATATTTTGTTCTAAAATTTGGCAAGGAGGTTTAGTTCAATAAAGCGCATGGTTGCATCAACTTTCGTTAAAATTGATGGATTATTACATCATATTTCTTAAACTGTTAAAAAAGGGGAATTTTTGGTGGTTTTTATTTTTTCACAAATTTACAAATTATCAAGAAGTTTCTTAATATGCCTAGTCTTATTCATAATTTTATAGCGAACAGTTTGGTATTTTTATTATTGCGATACGATTACTATACATGAGATAATAGGAAAAATAGCAGAAAATTTATGTGTTGAAAAATAAATTGTTAAAATTCTACAAGAAGCAATGGACGGATTTTGGAAAAAATTGCTCAGAGCACTTGTTATTAAACCTACAACAAATCAAAACAATAAAATTGCTGTAGCCAGAGAATTCCATTCAAATTTTATTTTGACTCCACTACCAGGAAAATTATAAGCATGGCAAAAAGTCTTCGAATCCTGGGCAACTAGTTGTAGAGTAATTCACAAAAGACCTTTTAGGTCGAGGTGAAGAAAGGCCAACTCAGGGCCAAGCGACCCTTTAAACAATCTACAATCTGCGGCAATACTGAAAATCTACCTATTGATAAAAACAAAACAGAAGGACGTGAAGCCACAGACTGCGACCTCATCAGGGCATTATATACAATTGTGAGGGATACAGTAGCAACGGAGTTGAATTATAGAGTCGACGGTAGTTTTTAAAATGCTTCGTTTGCATCCTTCATATATGATGGAGTAAACTTGGGGATTCGTGAAATCCCGCTATTGCAAATTGAAGAGTATAACTTCTAAATGGTCTAAGTGCCGAAAATCTCAAAAGGAGATAATCGATAAAAACTATTTAATAAGAAAAACAGCAGCCGCAGGTTGTACATAATTTTTAATTAGTTATAAAAAGCACAAATGAAACGTAGTGTAATGTTGAACTAAAAGAATACAAAAACAAATTTAAACAAAAAAATAATCTTTATCAAAATTTAGTAAATGGTTTAAGTGCCAAATGTAAATACATTGTAAAAGGTCTAAGTGCCTATATGTATACTTTGACATCCTAAGTGCCACCACGTGAAGTTTAATTCCCAACGCCTTGCTAGGTAGTTTCTTCAATCAATTTTTTATAGAAATTTAAAAAGGGCAATGGTATGTAATCCATAGATTTCAGATTGTCCAGTTTGGCGGTAGTGATTCGGTTCTTGCACTGTAAAGGTGTAAAAGGTTATAATCGAAAGTTATTTATTGTTTTCTCCTTTTTTAAAATATTGAATGAATTCCATGAAGCCACCTCACTGAAGTTTTTTCTAACTTTGATTTGAAATGGATTGTCTGCTGTAATATGTATCCAGCATGCTTTAGAAATTCCCATCTTAGTAGTGTTTATATATTCATCAGCGAGACTATGTAGGTTCTTAAAATCGGCTTTTTTAAGATGCATGACTTTAAATGGATTTTTATGACAGCATTCAGTTATCATTTTTACTTCCACGTCCAGTGGAAGTATAGTAACGACAAAAAAATTTTTAAAAATTTTTATTGCCCAAATAGGCTTAAAATGTCATGAAACGTCGAGATTTTAAGTTTGAGCGAAAAAAAATTTTCTGTCTGTCTGTAACTTTTTTTGTGCGCACGTTTACTCTGAAACCGTTTGAGATATTGACTTGAAATTTGGTACACATATGTACTTTAACGAGATCTAGAACTAGATTATATTTTCATCTTGTTCCGTCGAAGGGTTGGGGGGTAAATTGGGGTAAATTTGGGGTAAATGGGTAAATCAAGCATGTAAGAGTCCATGAAATTGGTATTTAGTATATACAAGAGAAGCTGAGGTCTCAAAAAAATTTTTGGCATTAGCCACCCCCATTACCACCCCCACCTCTTTATTAAAGGGGATGAAAAAAAATGTGATTTAGTGCATGTACAGAAACCAGAAACCTCGAAATATTTTTTTACTTCATCCACCCCCCACTACCACCCCCCTATCACCACCCCCACCCCACTACCGATGTGGGGTATCGTTTTATGGGTTTTTGGGGTAGAGGATTTCAAATATTATATTATTAAAGTTCCATAAACAATTATTTTCACATACAAAGTTTTTTCGTTGTGAGTGACTTGGATAGAGAATCTGGATGTGGAAGTAGTGATTCCTTGGGCAGCGGTTTTTCAATATGTTCTGGTACATATAGTTTGCACAGTCTTTTAAGCTTTTCGATTTGTGCAAAGTTTCTATCAGAGAAAAGTACGGTGGCACCACTGGCACTTAGACCATTTCGATGTAAACACGTTGTGGACTTACAGCATGCGACATCTGTGAGCCAGGGATTATACTAGAAAACATAGTTTTGGCACATAGCGCATTTCACAAGACATTGGCGATGGCACATAGAGTACTTTAATGGAAAGAAACATATATTTGCAGAATTGGCACTTAGACTCTTTAGAAGTTATACTCTTCAATTGATGGCACAGAACTATATTGCAGTTATAAACAGTTACTGGCGAGAACTGGCGAGCAAGTCTTGACCTTGCATGCTTTGATGCATGCTTGCCAATAACTGTTTATAAATGGAATATTTTTTTACTGGCGTGCCAATATCTACTGGCGCCACTAAATCCATGCACGCATAAACCCGCTATTAGGTATAAAGCAGAGTAGGCATTAAGAAAAAAATATTTATTACCAATCTGTGGCAATATTAGACAGAAATATATCTGCATTAGTGTACATCACTTTGCATTTCCCCAATATATCTTGAAGTTTCAACTTGATATTGTTTTTTTTATTTTTATTAGGGATGCGTCGAAGCGGCTTCGGCCAAGTACCGAGTATTTCGCTGATGCACAAAGCTTCGACCGAATCATATACCGAAAAAGGAACATCTTGCTCCAGGTTCAAACATGAAATGAGACATCATATTCTTATTTCTCACCGCGCGTAGCTAATTTGGGAGTTTTGACAAGTATTTTTTGTTGCATGCTTCGGCCGAAGCATGCAGCAGGAAAATGCCTAGCAAATTAGTTACGTGCGGTTAGAAATAAGAATATATGATGTCTCATTTCGTGTTTGAACTTGGAGCAAGTGTTCCTTTTTCGGCATATGATTCGGCCGCAGCTTCGTGCATCGGCGAAATTTAGGATAAATATTGGGTATTCGGCCAAAGCAGAAAAAAACCTGCTTCGGCGCATCTCTATTTTTTATGTTGTGGTTGATGAATGTAAATAAATTAATAATTACATCAAGATTTCTTTTTGTTTTTAAATGGATTCTGATGCCTCCAAAATGAGACCCTCAGTGCAAATGCTTCTATTAGCGCCAGCCCTGCGTAGGTGCCAAGATAGCTGAGAAAACAAAACCTGCGACTATTCATTAATTTATAATAATGTAATATATTCTTACCCTCACGCAGACGTTGCTGATAGCCCAGACCAAGTAGGCTAGCATTGTTGATTTTAGCACGAAGGGATGCATCTTGATCCAAATCATATTTGGCCGCGATACCGAACTTGGTGTTATTGCTTCCTGCAGACCATGCTAACTGGATACCGGTTTCAAGTTTGGGACTGATCTTCTGATAGATGGAACCACCAAATTCTTGGCCGTCCTCACTGTCATCATCAGTATTACTAGATTATTAAATACATCTATATTAAAGGGGTGCTTGGTGATATAAAAAATGCCCTTTGGAATCTAATTTTAAACAATCTGCATTACAAGTAATCGAGAAATAAAACTATTTACAAAAATTTAAAATATGGCACAACAATCGAAATAACAGAAAATATAATGACAAATTAAGTTCATTAATTTATAGACTACAAGCCCATCATAATTTTTAAGTGCAGCATGAATTATATTCAGTACGATGCTGGTATATGAAACCATAACTTTAGGCACTATGCTGTCACTTTTGGGAGGTACAGGTGAGTAAACAGTTAAATTGAATTTTCCATCCGAAGTGCGCTCTTCAGACAAAATATTCTTGTACGGCATACCTCATGTTTGATAGTTCATAAAAAAATAATCGCCTAGAACCTACTGCCGTACAAAAATAATAGGACCGGAAGCCAGAAGAAATTTTGATTTTCCGAAAATTTTCCCAGGCAAATGGGTGATATGTTACTGTACGGCGTTCTGTGTCGTCTAAAAATTATGGAAACTAAATATAAATAAACAATTACCTACATTTTTTAGCAATAAGATCATAAATTTCTGTATGGCAATCAATCTTTTGACATGATGTAACTAAATATTATTGTTGTACATTATAGCCGGCTATAATTAATGGAACCAAATGAAAATATGAATTAAAAAAAAATAAATGAAATTTTCAAAATTTAAAAGATTTTCAAAATGCGCTATATATTAATAAAAGGAGTAATATTTCTAAAATTTGCTACTTTGAATTCTTTAAAGATGGAAATATAAAGAAAAATAGATGCCGTACATTTTTACTTTTAGGATTTTCCACAGCTGATGAGATTTACCATAACATTTTCACCGGCCTTTAGGGTCATTAATTACTGTACGGCATTTACAAAATGTTATTGACTATATCAAATAGTAATTGAAAACTGTGATGCCGTTCATATTAACCCATTCAATGTGACTTATTGTTAGCTTGAATGGGGCAATTATATATTAATCATTGAATGTGATAGACAGTTTATCTTTCATAAACAGAGCTCGGGGAATTAAATCAGTATCTCGGTGACGTGAAAGTCAGGGCTGGCTGTCAGTGCGGAAAGATTTTTATGCAAGTATGACACAATATATCTTACCTTGTACTTTTTATATGGAATTCCGTGATATCTAAAGTTAATATGATCAGTTTATTATAACCAGCAAATATGTACGACATTGCTAAATAACAGATCCATTAAAACGTAAAAATTGAATTGTACAAACGCTGTACAGTATTTGATCATATTTATGAAGTAGAAAATAGTTGCAAGAATAAAATAAAATCTTAGAGGTGACAAAATATTTTTCCAGCCATCTGGAACCATTCTTTTTGTACAGCATTTAGTTTTTATTGATTACTGTTTTAAGTATATTAACAAACTATGCTAATGCCATAACAAATTTTTCACCCTAAAATTGTTCTTTTCAGAGAGAAATAAAGAGTGACCCCAAAAACAGTGGTTTTTTAACAAATTTTTTATTGATTTGTAGTCTTAATACCTTATGAGGAGACATTAATTGTAAAAAAATTTGTGTTGTGTGAGTTGAGCATAAGAAAGGTTTCAAAGATATAGAGGGTCAAAGTGATCAAAATCGACTCATATAGCACAGTGAGTGAAGATGATAATTCAATGAAAAATGTCAATTTCTTTATAAAATCCCTATTCTTTTTATCTTTTTCTCTTTTCTTTTGTTTTTCTTTAACTACCTCTCGTCGATTTTTATATTTGAACTCGATAAACTCAAAAACTACTCAAACGATTTAATTTAAGAGAGCTCTTGGAGACAGTTATAAGCAGTTTATTACGTTCATATTTTCAAATGCAGCCAAGTAATTCAGGTAAAGAATGTGTACATAGGCTATGCATAGTATCATGAAATACATGTGCCAAATCCCGATATATGTAATATATCACTGACCATATAGAAACAATAACTCAAAATAGAAAAAAAATTAAAAACCTCTTTGTAGATTAGTACGGTGACGTGGTAAATGGGCTTATTATTATTTTTTGTTGAAAACCAGTCACCCTTCTCCGTGGCTCCGACCCTCACAGAGGGGAGCTGGTAGTACCGGCAGCCACTCCCCACACCCGTGGGGTAAGTGACTACTGGGTCCGAGAGTCGTGTGCCCTGAGCAGATGTAATTAACCGAGGATGACGGCCTTCTGCATTCTGCCGGCTAAGACCTCTGCCGAATTTCGGCATGCCGGTATGATCTTAAGTTCCGAAAGCAGTGTGTGTCTCGTTCCACCGAGGGCTCCTATAATCAGTACCACTATCTTAACAGTATGGTCTGGATAGAGTCTGCGGAGTTTATTATTATTATTATTATTATATATTATCATTGTTATTATTATCCTTATTATGTTTTACAATAATAATAATAATACAATCAAATTTAATCTATTGACTTTCTATATCTCTGAAACCTTTCTTATGCTCAGCATCATATTTTTGTGTGATTAATGTCTTATCATAAGGTATTATTTGGACCACAAATCAACCGAAAATTTGCGGACCCCCAAACGGGCTATTTTTAGGGTCACTCTTTCCTGACGCAGCCATGTGTTCCAAGAAAAATGTACGGCAAAAAATGTCTTCATTTCATGAAAAAGCATTAAGATCATTGAATTTTATGTTGGTTCATATCCCCACCACTATACTAGTAGGGGGTTGCGCCCGGGATTTCTCACCCTGGAACCACCAAATATGTACGGCGTTGCTGAATAATGAATCTATGAAAGCATACAAATCCCACTGTACAAACGCCGTATATTATTATATCACCTATTTGCCTGGTAAAATTTTTGGAAAATCAAAAATTTTTCTGGCTTCCGGTCCCATTATTTTTGTACGACAGTAGGTTCTAGGCGATTATTTTTTTATGAACTATCAAACATGAGGTATGCCTTACAAGAATATTTTGTCTGAAGAGCGCACTTTGGATGGAAAATTCAATGTACCTGTGTACTCACCTGTACCGACCAAAAGTGACGGCATAGTGCCTAAAGTTATGGTTTCATATACCAGCATCGTACTGAATATAATTCATGCTGGGTTACTTGACCCCTTACAAATTACGATGGGCTTTTAGTCTACTACTTTTATTTTGATAATCTCATTCTTCCTATATGATGTTCATGAATTATTTCAAATGAATGAGAAAGACATGTAAAGCAAACATGTATATAAGGAAAATAGAAACAATGTATTTGTTTTTTGTAACATATAAATGGAGGAAAAAACAGACAAATGATAAAAATAAGAGGTTTATGGTTTTAAAATAACACTTTAAGGCCGGTTTTATAGGTTCCATTTATCTTAGATCTGATAGTAAACACTCAGTTGTTTATAAGAAGTCACGGGCTTCTTCGATTCGAGTGCAATCTCGCGACTTTTTAGTAAAATTTATGGCTAGTTTGTGAAACGTTAAATAGAATTATTCGTTAACTGTCAGCTACAATTGGGTGAATAATTTTACTGTTATTATCAAATTTATGAATAGATAACTTTATATAGCGTTTCAGAAACAGACCCTCTTTTATCACACAATTTCGTTTTCAAATTTGACTGAGTACGCCGTAACGTGTCAAAAGAACGGCTTGACAAATTAAATTTAAACGTCAATGTTATTTACATAATTTTACATATTAAAATAATAATATAATTATTTCATTAATTAATTTCTTCAGTAAACAATTTAATCAAAAATTTCAACAGTCGTGGACAAAGTATAGTATTCTACTCGCATATAATGGCTACTATTCACTCTGGTGATTTACGACTTAAACTTCACCCTCGTGAATAATAGCCATCATTATATGCTCGTTGAATAATATACTATTACTAGCTGACCCAGCAAACGTTTTGCCATATAAATTATACATTTTTGTCGACCTATTCTCAGACCTACCAAATATACACTAAAAATTTCATAAAAATCGGTCAAGCCGTTTTGGAGGAGTTCGATAACAAACACTGTAACACGAGATTTTTATATATTAGATTTCACTTTTGTTGAAATTTGTAGACCTTTTATCATTCATCGTGAAAAGTCAAAGTAACAGTAATGAAGCATCAATCGTCCATCTGTCACTATGCTACCAACCTATATTTACCATTACCAACCAACAAAATGGTGATAAGATTAATGATCTTGACAAGCACTATAAAAAGGCATTTTACAAAACATTAGAATTTACAGTTGAAACCTCTAATAAAGCTCTAGACAAAACTTCTGTTTTTTTTTTTTAGGTTGGCATCAGAAAAAATTCTTTGCCACAGAATAAAAACTTTTAGTTAAACTCTGGTTTAACATTTACCTATAAAACCGGCCCTAAGATATGTAACACACACGGTATATGGAAAAACATAAAGAAACTGGTTCAGCAGAGTATTTCAGTTTCAACCAAAACAACTGAATCATTTACATCTACCATTCGTCATTTTGGTTCATTCTATTCCCATAATGCATGTGCATAACAAAATGAATGAATGACAGATATAAAAGATTCAATCTTTTTGATAGTCAATAATGGATCAATTGTAATTTCTCAAAATGAACCAATGACATGTGTAATAACCAAGGCGTTTCTTCAGCAATAACAGAGACTGAACTAATATTCTGCGTAATTCCTTAGCAAAACACTTTGCATCTTGTGATTTTCCTTGGTATTCATGTAGTTTTATATCATGCAAAATATCAAAAGCAAAAAACAGTGACTTGTTAGCTCGTAAGAGAATAGAAAACCACACCGAATTGTGTTTTGATGATGTCAACATGCACCGTGAATAAATGTTGATTTCAAAAGTGCAATATTGATTATCATTTCAATTGGAAGAAATGTCGATCAAATATTAAAGCCTTCAGTGCGGATGAATTCAAGTTGGATTTAATGAATTTCATAATTCCGTCTGACATCCCAACCATCTTCCAGGCAGAAACCCGTGCTACAGATCAATGTGCCCAGGAATGCCTAAATAGAGGCACTCAAAGGGCAAAGATGTATATACTTTCAGATAGTCAGGCAGCATTAAAGGCTCTCAGGTTCTATACCTTCGAGTCAAAAATTGCCTGGGAATGTAGACAATTCCTCAAGCAACTGACAAAAAATAACAAGGTTACCTTGATGTGGGTGCCAGGGCATGAGGGAATAGAAGGCAACGAATTGGCTGATATCCTCACAAGAAAAGGGGCTGAAGCGTTTCTTTGGACCCGAACCGTTTCTGTGGCTTATTCAAGGGACACATAAAGGAGGAGGTCCTAAAATGGGAAAAGGAACAAAAGAAGTCCTACTGGAGGAACACTCCAGGCCAAAGACAAGCGAAAAGGTTTATAACCTATTCAACAAAGAAAGCCGCAAGGCTTCTCGAACTTGAAAAGTCCGACCTAAGGCTGATCACGGGCCTTCTACCTGGCCATTGCCCCTTGACATATCATCTCAAGAACATGGGCATGGTAGAAGATGACAAATGCAGATACTGTGAAGCTGCAACTGAAAGTGCGGAACATATACTTTGTGAATGCAAGGTGCTAATGCGCATTAGGCTAAAATACCTAGAACAGACGGAATTAATGCCTGAAGACATAGGGAAATTTGCTCCCAGGAAAATCGCAAGCTTTGCAAAAAGTCTTGGAATCCTGGGCAACAACTAGTTGTAGGGTAATTTACAAAAGACCCTTTAGGTCGAGGTGAAGAAAGGCCAACCCAGGGCCAAACGACCCCTTAAACAATCTACAAAATCCATCTGACATTCCATGGTACCAACTGAACCACCCGCATTTTGGACAATTTCTAGAAAAATACATGAACTTCCAGCTCTCGCACAAACCATATTTTCTGAAATCTTTTCTTGAAAAGAATGCAACATGTGACAAGTAGTGGAGAGATAGATTTAGACTCCAAACGAATTTGCCAGTCAAAAACTACATACTACATACTAAAATGTTTATATATTGATTTTTTCGATTTTAAATTTACTAAATACAGCAACACAATGGCTACATTTTCAGGTTCTTATTTTAGCTTACTGGTATATTTCACTATAAGATGACCTACGCTATTTTAAATTGAGGGTACTCATCTCACAGTGGAAAAATCTTCAGTCTTCAACGAAAATGTATTAGAGTCCTCGCGGATCTAAACTATGAGATGATTGTCGTCAATATTTTTAAGACATGTAACATTCTTACTATGCCCTCTACATATACTAGAGGGTCTTTTGTATATTAGACATGATTTACAGACATTATTTGATGAAAAGGGCGGATTTAGCTTTCTGTCATGGGGGGAGACAAATTCACAAGAGTCAAAACATAACATAGTAATACTATTCATTGAAAAATTAAATGTTAAGTTCGATTCTGTTAATGCTGAAAAATTTTTTCCGTTCCTTGTTTATTACTAATACTTACACACAGGTGTGTAGGACAAAATCTGTAGTGGAAAATCCTACCGCACAGTTGCTCTTGGAAATTTTTGAATTTCCAACATCAAAAGCCGCTTGATAACCAACTAACCACCCCTGATGACCTATAACTGCCGAAGACTTAACAATGGTTGAGTTTGAATCCAAATCAACGTCGCCATTAAGTGCTACTCTATCATTGGCGAAGGCCGACTTTATAGCACCGGATTTGTTTCTGCAGTCAAGAAAAAACAAAATTAGAATTAGGCTTAAGTACATCTCAAACAGTTTACCTCAAATCAGTCAATGCATGTTAAAAGGGGTATTTTCAAATGTGACAGGGTAAAAATAATTTCTTCTAATAATGAAATATCAAGTAATGAGAAACATTCTATAAAACAGTCAACACCCTGAAGTCTTTATTGAATTTTCATAGGTATTGAGTATAAACTCTTAGGGCGGGTTATATCACAGCCAGTTAAACTTTGGGTTATGTAATTAGAGATCAAGAGATGACTGTCAATCATCCCGTGTTCTGTTGTATGTTGTCAGGTCAAGCATGGTTCAGTGATAGTGATTGGCGACCCTGAAGTCGGTATATCGTATCTGCATATGACTTCACAACTTTCAACTATTATCTTGTTTAATGTAATGTTTATGAAGTTTTAAATACTTTGTCCTAATAAAATAAGAAGCTTTTGTTGGTCCGAAATCCAACTTATAAATAGCAGTAGTACATTTTTGTTTATCAACAATATTGAAAAATTATTCGAGTGAATTTTTAAATGTTGGCTTGGAGCCAGTATGGCTCCAAACTAAATATGTCGATACAAAAATTAAAAAACAATAAATTCGAATGACACAACTGACACATTCGAATATAAAACAATTATAACCCCACAAATCAACTGATTGCAAGTTAACTCGGGTCCAGTCACCAACCGATTATTGGTTTAAATAAAAAATTAATGGTGACTAATCGTGTTAAAATACAACTCTGCAAATTGATCTTTAATCAAGCTAATTTTGGTTGAAACCCGGTTTGATACAATCCACCCTTAATAATGAGGTATAAGAAAAACATGAACGTCGTCAAACATTAAATCTTTATGTACAAGGATTATCTGAAAAATATAGGTGATAAATTTGATGTTAGGGCTGTATTTACCATTAGCAGCACCGAGATATATTTTAACAAAAACAAAACCAATAAATTAGGTGCAAAATTTAAAAACTGTATTTATAATATTCAGTGCTGCGAGTGTAACAAATATTACGGGCGAGTCATCCAGACCTTTCAGTATCAGATTTGGTAAACAAGCTTGCAAAAACAAATAGCATAAACTGAGATTTGACAAAAATTTTAGCAAAAAAAGCAAATGACAAAAAAGAGAAATTAAAGAATTAGCAATATTATTAAGTGAAGACAAATGCATATATATTATAGTTTTGTAGATTTGTGTGCAACCTGACTAACAATGTTAAAGGAACCTAATAAATTTAAAATATTTTGAAATTAAAGAATTAACAGTTTTGTATAAGTAGTAATATAATGTTTGAATTAAATGATACACAATTATATATAAACAAATGTGACATCAAGTGACATATTGACCTAAATTATAAATAAAAATGATATTATTTGAAAGTTGTTTTATTTCATTATCTATAAAAGATGTATAAAAATTTTTGGGCATGCAATATGCAAGATTGTAATGCCACAAATCACACCCATGTACCCGACACGTCTTGAATAATATATTTTACCTAATACAGATAGAGGGAGAGCCAGCAACGGATTTTCACGTTATTTCAACAGTCATAAGAATCGGTATGCATACCCTTCTTAACACACTAAACATGAAACGGAAGTTCTGGCACCTCGAAACGGCCGGGTCGAGGTCTCAAATTTTTCCCAAATTTTTATAAAAGACTATCAAAATACAACAGAGTGTAATAGAACAATACCAATATGAAGTGTCAATAGTCGTAGATTATTTTTTACTATTTTCATAACTACTTGTGTTTTTTTTGTAGATTTTTTAAAATTCTCTAAAGCAATTTTAAAAATTGCAATTTTTAATTTTTAGGTTTAATATTTTACTAATTTTGACGTCACAACTTCAGTTGTATGCAAATTGCGTAATATCGTATTTTGATTTGGTGTTCGATTTGAGAATTGTTTAATTTCAGTTATTGGTTATTGTATATTGTTAAAGATGTGATAATTACGTATTGTTATAATTGCATTTTTCTTATGTATTATTTTAAACTTATTTTTTCCCGAATGACTATGTAAATATATTTTTAATAATTTTACGTATGAATGGCTCGTGTGAACGAAAAGGTTAAAATTTGACAGCCTGCGTCACTTTTAGTAATTTTTAGGTTGGAAAAAAAAAAATTTAATTTGAATTTGTTACTAAACCCAGCCGTTTCAGGGTGCTAGAACTTCCGTTTTGTGTTTAGTATGTTAAGAAGGGTTTCTTATGACTGTTGAATTAACGTGTAAATCCGTTGCTGGCTCTTAGACTAAGATCATAAGTTAATTTAATACATCTAGATTTAGTGTTAATGAAACCGTTTTTGTTTGTACTATTCATATAAATATATTTGAAACACAATAACAATGGCAGAGCCGCTCAAAAGTAAAATTAGAAGCCCTTACTTATTCATATTTAACCTAATGTTTAACATATACCTAAGCTTCTAATGTGGAGTTAAAACATATCTAAAAAATAAATGAGGGTAGTGGCATAGCCAGAAATTTAGTAAGGGGGACAGGGTCAAATTTTTAGGTTTTGCAGCTTGGACCATCAATTTTTGTCACAAATCTACTAAGGCCTGGTACTTTCATCTATAGATAGTGTTATTTATTCTGCAGAATAGGTATTTTCATCTACAAATAGTGATATCCACCAGATAATATGCTTCATCCCCAGACCTTCGGATAACGCTTTTATCTACCAGATAAAAATAGCCACGCCCACGCAGTTTTGCTGTGATTGACAGAAGTGATGTTTTAACTTTTAACCCAACTTTCTGAAAGTTTGGTTTGTTTCATTTATGTTTCAACTTTAAAATTATAATTATAACGGATGGTCCCTGGTAACGAGAAGTTTCGAAAATGTTATTTTGTAACTATGTATAGCTGGCCATGGATTTATTTGTCATATTGTCCGTCATTATATGCCATTTGGTAAACATCACAAGAGAATCAATAAATGCCTTGCACAGATTATTTCCTGGTCACATTATCTCCAGGCGTGGAAACACTGAATGTCCCCCAAGGTCGCCAGACCTAAAGGCATGCGATTACTTCTTGTGGGGCTACTTGAAGCATAGGGTTTTTGTTGACAAGCCAAGAAAATTTCACCAATCGTATTCAAGAGTGCGTAGAGATAAGAAGACATTTACTGGGAATTATTTTTAAGAAATAAAAAATGCATATAATTACCTAGCCATTGTTATATCTTATTTTAAATAAGTTACTTTTAAAATTATGATGTTTTCAAAACTTCCCGTTCCCAGGGACCACCCTTTATGTAAATAATATAATTATGTTTATTAAAATATTGTAATATGCATATTTTAAATACTTTGTCCTAATAAAATAAGACTATTTTTGTAGATTGGAAATCCAACCTATAGCAGTATATTTTATTAATCATCAATTTTGAAAAATTATTTGAGTGGATTTTTAAATGTTCACCTGCAGCCAGTATATGACTACAAGCTAAAAATGCAATACAAACAATAAAAATGAACTTAAAATTTTAGGTTACCTACGTTAGTTATATGACGCACAACTATTTCAAACAATTTGATAAACAATCATGAAATGAAAATGACGCAAATGTCATAAACTGGCATCAAACCGCAGTAGGGGGCAAGATCTGTAGAGTATAAGATTGCCTAATAACTCACGATCCCCACCAAAAAATGTCATTAGCCAATGAGCAGCGTCACACCTGATTCAAAATATTGTAAGAATTTGTGTAAAGTTAATAATTAAGCAAAGAACTGGAATGAGCTCACAATGACCCGCTTGAGGTAGGGGGTAATTATTCTCGCATTTTGAGTTGCCATTTTGCATGGTGATAATCAGGATAAGTTGTAGAATATAACACTACAGATCATAGTATACTTCAGACCATATTTCGGGCCAGTAAGGACTGTTTTTCTAGAGTGAGATATCTGCGTCGCTACTGCGTGTTAGAAGAACAATGAGTCTGACTTTTCACTGCCGCACTCACGTCTTGCCTAAATGCAGAATATTAGGGAACCTTATACTCTATAAATCTTAAATAGGGGATCTTTTTTTATCTCTATTTAAAGCACAAAACTTTCTTACTTTACAGTGTCTTAAGTTGGTAACACTTACTTTAGGAAGTATCTATGGGATAGTTAACCGAAGGTATATTTTGAATAAAGGTACGTGTGCAAGTTATCCTGCAGATAGCAAGCTCCGGTTATCTTATCCATCGGATAGTTACTTAAGTGAAAGTACCGGGCCTAAGAATACTAAGATATTAATAATATTAAAATTGTTGATAATGACACGACAGTCAATAACAAGTTGACAAAGTAATTTTTTTTACGGATGTTTGGAAATGTTCTATATTTCAGTACTAATTTGAACTTTTCCTAACTAGAGCGGAAAAGATATTTCCGCACTAAAAAAAGTTGTAAATTAATGACAATATCACAATTTATTGTCATAAAAAGTAATCAAATATAGAATTAAAAAAATACTTCGGTTTAATCATTCCTTCAGACCTCAGTAGAAAAAATCATGTTTGCATATATATACAGTGTGTCCCCGGATGGAGTTGACAAGAGGAAAAACATCTCTATTACTGATTTTACGACGAAAAGTCATTCTTTATAAAAAATTCTGCTCGTCGAAAAAATGAATTTACCATATAAAAATCTTAGATCAGATGTACCGGGTGTTAATAAATTAAGAAAACATCAAAATGCCTCAAGTAAGAAGTATCTTCATTTATTATTTTGGACAAAACGTTTATAAAACAAAGTTGTTTATAATTCAAAATAAAGCCTAAATACAAATTATGAAGTCTGTATTTTGACTTTTATGTTTTTATTGTGTTTATCTTTTTACGTTGAATTTATTAATATGAATAAGAATTCAAATTAAGAAATAGTGAGCTGTCGATAATATTGAACTGACAAACGTCATTGTGACATTGTGTAGAATATTACTATCTTACATCTGCATTTATTAGTGTTCCGTTGGTCATTTAAAAAATGTTTACCAAACAAGAAAGAATTTATTTGATCAAATGTTACGGGATTGGAGACGTCTCTTATCGATATGCAATTAATCTTTTCCACTAAAAGTTCCCCAACACAGCAGTATCGCGCTAATCATTGCGCAAACTTGGAAAAAAATTCAATGAAACTGGATCTGTATTGGATGTCAAAAAACCTGAGAAAAAGTACAATGAAGACGATGCGGCAACACTTTTGGCAATAAATTCAGTAATAGAAAACCCGAAATTATCTTTATGGAAATGCTCACAAAGACTGGAAGTAAGTAAAAGTCATTTACATTTATATGGAAAACAAAGTTTGACCGTTTAAGCCAAGGTTCAGACATACACTTGAAAATGGAGATGAAGAGAAGCGATTGGATTTTTGTTTGTGGGTTGGTGAGAATTACCTCGATAGAAGTTTTCACAGAATGTTTCGTACCAATGGCCACGTTTCATCACAAAACAGTCGTTATTGGGCTTTTGAAAATCCAAACAATGTCATTCACAAACGAAGTCAACGTTATAAAAAAGTGTGGGATTTTTTATGATCGAATTGTTGGTCCATATTTCTTAGAAGAAAATTTAAATCAGCATGTTTATTTGGACCTTTTGGAAAACTTTGTATTGCCATTTATAAACACTCTGCAACCGGAAGTAAGGCATAACATTTTTTGCCAGCAAGACGGTTGCCCAGCTCATTCCTCAGTTTTGGTACGGCAGTGGTTTACAGATCACTTCGGAGCCAGATGGATGGGAAGATATGCTCTAATTATTTTTCTGCAAGGTCACCAGACGTTACACCAATGGATTTTTTTCTGTGGGGTGTTTTAAAACAGAAAGTTTCTGCAGATGACCTGCCGCATGATTGAGAAACACTAAAAGCACGAGTACAAGACGTGGTGAATATAGTGAATGTACCCTCAACCATTCGTAAGGTCTATGGTGAATTTATTACAAGGATGGTGAAATGTATTGAGGTTGAAGGAGGTTATGTAGAATAAATTGTTTTTCAACAATCGTTGAAGTTAATGTTATGTTAATGTTTAAATAAAAATGTAAGTTGACATAAATGTAAAAGTCAAAATTTAGACTTCATAATTTGTATTTAGGCTTTACTTTGAATTATAAACAACTTTGTTTTGTAAACATTTTGTCCAAAATAATAAATAAAGGTACTTCTCTCTTGAGGTATTTTGATGTTTTCTTAATTTATTAACACCCGGCACATCTGATCTAAGATTTTTATACGGTAAATTCATTTTTTCGACAAGCAGAATTTTTTATAAAGAATGACTTTTCGTCGTAAAATCAATAATAGAGATGCTTTTCCTCTTGTCAACTCCATCCGGGGACACACTGTATATATATAAAAATAAAACACTTTTCATAACTTTTGCACAAATAGCTATTTTGATGTTGGAAGAACTAAAATAATTAATTAAATAAAATAATGAAAATTATGTTTTTAACCGTGAAATTATCGAGTTTGCACCAACTGAGATATTGGTTGCAGTGTGTTATGCATGTAATCGTCATCTAACACCCGCTTCTTATTTAACAACTAATAAAATTTATATTGAACGATAAATCATAAAATTTGTAATTAGTGAAAAATTAAAGTGGTTCTTAAAATACAACATTCTGACAAATTCTAAGGGCGAGTTGTACCAACTAGGTTCAAAGTAAGTTCAGCTCGATCTGAGATATAAATCCATGGTTACAGTTGTTGTAACAATAGTAACCTTGGCTTTTGATCTTGGATCAAGCTGAACTTTGTTTGAATTCAGTTGGTACAACTCGCCATAAAGGTTACTTACTTACCCGGTTTGTGGTGAGAAATTGATATTTCCAGAAATTTTGGAACCCTTACAGGGTTGATCGGCGATGGCAATTTCTGTTCCCAAAGTATTGTCTGTATTCCATTTTTCTGAGAATGTAATTCCGTAATCTTTCACCTTATATTTAGTTTCCAGAGAACCAAAAACTTTTCCGGATTCCTGATTGGACGTCCCCCCAGTACTGAATTCCACTCCAGATGTTGTCTTACTTTTAACATTCAACTTGATCAAACCAAAATGATAACCACTCCCAAAAACATCGTTAGCTTTCTTACCTAAGTCGGAGTATGGTGGAGGGCCCATTATCTGTACATTAAAAGGATATTATGTACTAAAATTATAATTTGATTTGTTTTAAATCATTCAAGATATAGTAATAACAAATGAGACATATACAGTATATCCCTAGATTGAGTTTACAACAGGAAAATTTTTTTATTTTACAAAAAATGCGAAAGGAATAAATTAAAACTATATATAAATATATTAACACAGTGTGTACTTAAAACCAAAAACTACTGCTTGAAAAATTTTCATTAAGGCACCTACGTACAGCAACCGAATAATGTATAGAAGCATTATTTATTTAAAGAATAACTTTTCTTTTTTCTTCCTCATTTAGTGTCTGATGTTCCTTAAGTCGAATGACTACTTTATCTTTTTAGTAAACCTAATCAACTTTTATACAGGGCCAGTTGAAAAGTGAGGAATTTTAAATTCGGGTATTGAATAACAAACACTCTATATGAGGTATTGCGCTGAAATTTTGTATAGAGGTATTTGAGACAACTGCGAATCGAATACGCTATCCAATGTGCCGATAAAAAATTGCCTAATAGTCGATCTCGAAATTTCGACCCATTTAGAGGAGTATGCTCCTCTAAAGGCATTGAAAATATGAAAATTACAAAATTTTCAAAATAGTCAAATAAAGCTCGAGCACTATACCTCAAAAAAAAAATTAAAATCGGCCAACACGTTCCAAAATAACGGGGTGTTATGTTCTTAAATCGCACACACTGAATATGTCATTTATCGGCATGTTTCAGTGGAATTGACTGAAACTTTGCTATTTTGTAGTTAAAGACATGCTGATCAAAAATTCCTATTGCACAGAGTCGATCCTATGAGAGGTTTTCGCTCCAGGAATGCTTGAAGGTCCTGACAACGAAGTTACAGGTAGTATGTGTTTATGAATGGCTTCCAGCATGTTTGTGTACGTGCGTGAGATTATATTTATCAAAGAACCTGCTCTTACCAGCACCATGTTTCTTATGAGAGCGTTCTTATTGCCAACCACTTTCTATGTGTTTATTTTTACTTTTGTTGTTTTTTAATATCTTTTTAGTTTTTATACATTGAGAACATCTATGGGATTTTTAGGAACTAGTGCTCTGTTTCCAGCATCATGTGTCGTTCGAAGGAGAATCGCTGATAACATGCTGACATTTTTGTGTAAAATTAAAAATAAAAATTTTTTTCCTTTCTTAAACTCAATCCAAAAACATAGCGAGTTAAATGAAACTTGTGCTACTAAACTTAAATTCTCCAGCAGTGAATATAAAATATTGTAGGTACTACATTAGATATCTATTTAATTAATATATTAACCCAATAAATATAGTAAAAAATTCGCCAAATAAAGTAAAGCATAATGTGCGCAACTGAATTTTTTTTCAGTCCAGTCAAGACAGTTCTGAAACTGCTATAATACACAGAAGGCTGCATTTTTATGTGTTTGAGCATCAGTAAACACTTCCAACGTTCCGAGAAGGGTAAAAAAAAATTAGAACCACGCAAAAAAATTGTTTTTCACTGATATCAGGAAAATTTAAGATTTTATCGAGAAAAGTTTCAGTGATAGTGCATAAAATTTTGCATCAAAGGAATCAATCAATATTTTTTTCCTATCTCTAATAGGAATGTGTAAAATGCGTTTACAGTTTAAGGATTCACGAGTCAGCGCACGAAAATTTGTTATATCATAAAAAATCGAAAAATATAGGCATTACTTGGAGTTGATTAAATGATAAAGTTTTAATCATGTTGTGAATGCTCAAGTGTTTTGATGTTTTTGAAAACTACTTCATTGGCGTTGAATTTTCTTGTCAAAAATTTGATAAATATACAGTGTGACCAATTTCAAGTGGACACATTTTCGTAACTCAGTTATTGGTCATCCAATTTCAACCAAATTTGGATCGGTATCAAAGACCTTTACTGTATCCTCTTTGAGTAAAACAAAACTTATTTCAGTCATTGACGTGCATTTTTATTAAGAAAAAAAGGGTCGATTTTTCAAGAAGTCATATTAGGCATTTTTTCGTTGAAAAACTAATGCAATATTATTGATCAGCATGCTGTAGAACCCTATATTCAGACAACATTTTGATTTTTGGTTTTCGAAATACCCCCTTAAAATTACCTATTTTAAACATTAAATAATCAATAAATTGGTAACGAATTTTTTTTACGAAAAAAAGTAATTCTTTATTTTTTCTTTACATTCATTTTTTCTACCGCCACATATGATCGAACTTTCAAATTCGGTAATCCTTCATGCTTGAATAATTTACAGGGCTGATGGCCCAAATTTATATACATATTTAATGTAATATGTCTGATGAAATGGAATAAAACTTACTTACTTACAGCATGCTGATCAATAATATTGCACTTGTTTTTCAACAAAAAAAAATGCCTAATATGACTTCTCAAAAATTCGACCCTTTTCTTCTTAATAAAATTGCACGCCAATGACTGAAATAAGTCTTGTTTTACTCAGAAAGGATACGGTAAAGGCCTTCGATGCCAATCCAAATTTGGTTGAAATTGGATGACTTGTAACTGAGCTACAAAGGTTTATCCACTTGAGATGGGTCACACTGTACAGTACAGAAAAGAAAACAATATGAAATTGGTAATATTGGTGAGTACAGCAGAGCTGGGCAGTACTCGAGTAAATTGTACTCGTAACTGTACTGAGTACCCAAAGTACTCAGTAACAAGTACTCTCGAGTACTTTTATTTGGATGGTACTCTGTACTCGAAATTTTCAAGTACTTTACATTATTAAGTACTCGAGTACTTTTGGCGGCCACAACTAACGAGTACGAGTACCGATGTGCAACACAGGCAAGTCTCGGTGTGAGAAGTGAGCGTTTGACGGGTGAAACTATATCGCGGAGTGGTAAGTTGGTGCTTTGGGCTTTGTCAAATTTCGTAGTTCTTCAGATTTGTAATAATAAATGTGGATTTTCTAAATAAGAACTGACAAAAAATAAAAAAATTGTGGTGATTCATGTATCACGTTATAGCTAGGGAGCCGGTGACAGAAATTTTTATATAATCTTATTGTGTGGCTGAAGTTGAAAAGTGTAAAGACGTCATAATAAAAATCAGGAAAAAACATTTCAGTCATTATGGCGTTGCTGATTTTTTAATTAAAAATGCAATTAAAATGTGGATCTACTTTTATTTACCGAATGGTGTAAGTGGTATTCTAATTTTTTGTCTATTACCTATTTTAATTTGGTATCTTTCGAAGTACTCGTACTCGTTACTCGTTTTTAGAAGAGTACCCTCCAAATTTTGCAAAAGTACTCATTTTTTTGAGTACTTCAAAAACAAGTACTCGTACTAAAGTTTTCACGAGTACTTTTTAAGGGTACTCGTTGTCACTCGTGAGTACTTTAGTGCGGTATTCTGCCCAGCTCTGGAGTACAGTCACCAAAATCGTGTACTTTGCACATCCCAATTTAAGACGAGACAATGTAAAATATAATTTATATAATTTTATCAAAAAAATTCATAAATAAATATTTTACAGAATTCTGTAGGAAAATTAGACAAATAAATTACATTAACAAATGGGCCAGTTTATTAGGGATTAAATATAAACTAGTAAATACATTTAAGATAAATGATGTCAAACATTTTTTTAATGTCATTGGGAATTCAAATATATTAAAATATGATGATGATGATGATACAATGATGAGTACACATTTCTCAGTTCTAAACCTTCTTCTGTTGCATAACGTTGACCTGAAACAACAATTATTTGCAAATCAAAATGATTAGTTCAAAATGGTGGTATTTATTAGAGATGTGTACAATTTCAAGTTTATAAAGACTGATCGACATTTGAGCAGTCTGCCCTGTTAGTTACGCTACACAAGAGTAGACCAGTTCAATGGTTAATTGTTATTTTAGATGTAAACTTAAATTACCTTAACCGGAGTGTTTAGAAGCTTATCCTTTGATGAAAAAAATTACCACCTTTTGGTTGGTCGAGACAAAAGATAGTCAAAAATGTGAGAAAATTATTTTTTCGTTTAACTCGCTCTAACTCAAAAACGGGACAACAAATTAATCTCAAATTTTTACCGCATTATGACTCCATTTTTGTTAACAAAATATGTTAATACGAAGGTCGTTTCAATAAATGTATCAATGTCGATAAACTGTGAAAATTTACAGGTGCGAATCTAGTAAGCGAGAAACTTTTTTATCTTTCGAAATAGAGACCAAGCATAGCTAACTTTTTTCTAGGATTAACAGTTTTCTAGAAAATTGCAATTAAGTATACTGAATGCTTTCGAGAGCGATACAGCGCAGAGAATACAGTGTAAGAACTATGAATGTCAGAGTGTTGTTTAATGAAATCTAATTTAGATTTTCTTGCAGGATCAAAAAAATGAATGAGATTTTTGAACAAATCAATGGAGAGTCATTAAATGTAATAATATGTAATAATTACATGAGAGAACACATTGGGTTTAATTAAATGAATTAAAATCTGATATTAAATAACAAAATAAACAACTAATAGCTTATAACCCGTTGAAAAACCAACGAAGCAAAAGATCATACGTGCTTGCATCAATTATTTTGGAGGTTTTTTCGAACATTTAAACTCACAGCGGCTTTATTGCAAAATGAAAAAATGCTGACAAATGCAGTCTTTCAATTCTATGATATTAAGAAGTGAAATAAATATCTGCCTGCAAATTTCAGTACTGTAGGTCTTGTGGTTTTCGATGTATTTTTAAGCAGACATCAGACACGGGGCTGCCATGGACTCGATTTGAAAGTGACTAGCGAGTGACACTATGCGCACGGCAGGTCAAAAGCGGGTACTATCTCCTATTTCATAGTATCATGGCCTACTTCTGTAAATATAAGGTGGCAAGGTGGTAATGGAAATTGGTTCTCGGTCAATTTCGCTCAAATTGATGTTCCTTTGACCTTTTACACTTCTAACCTTCTAACTCCTTTCCTTTAGGCTACAGAAGCCTCAGAAGATGCTGGGGTCTCAAGGAATGATAATTTCATTATTATACATAGATTAGCTAGTAAATGAGTATTTAAAAGTAAATAGGGGCTTTGCCTTGCTAGTCATAGGTAGAAATAGACAAAGTTGCAAGTTTATACATACATATTAACCCTTAATAATTTCTACGTGTGTTTCCTCGCTTGTGCTAAATTAATATTATTATTATTAAATCTCGCATATTCTAATGCTTTGGTCAATGTGAGTCCATTTGCCTCTCGCTTATATGGAAGTGTTTGATTAATGTGAACCCTTTCGCCTCTCATAAATTCAAGCACCCCAGTAATAAAGGAGAGACAAATGGTATTATGGTGCGGGAGCTACGTGGCTGTTTCGGAAACTCATCGTTACAAGCATTTTCTACACGTTGATTAATTCTATCAAACTTAAATAACGACAAAATAGACTTCTGGCATATGTCAGCCAGTCGAGTTGGCCATGGTTCAAGATATAAAAATCAGTGAAATTATTGTGTGTACACATTTTATGTTTAGAATGAATAATATAACTGACCGAGAACCAATTTCCATTACCACCTTGCGGGGTCCTTTAACAGCTAGTATTTCTAGTGGATTTAAACCAAAGATACCGAAAATTCGCTCCCCAGCACCTCATGGTGAACCTTATCAGCCGAAATTAGAAAAAGTCAAGCACAAAATTTTGAAATAGCCTTACACTCAAAGAAAATGATTCAACCAAAAAGAGCATATGAAATCGCGCCTATCTAGTTTCATAGTTACATCAATTAGAAAAGAATAGTCATACAACAACTTTTTCGTAAACAAATAGTAGTTCATATCTTCTTGTAGAACAACAAATTAAATAGTACAATGACATTTTTTTATGTTCACTAACCATTCTCAATTTGGTCTACAATTAAATAGTACAACGACTTCGTTTTTTGTTTCTTCCTTGGCATTAGCACAAACTACCTGCCACATATTATTTTTCTCCAAAAAATTTTTAGATACAGCGTCAACAGACTGATGGAATTGAAAAACCTTAGTTGTCGTAAGCTACACAATCTTAAACCTGAAAATTTTTCACTTAGTGTGTGGTGTTCCACAGGGCACCGTGTTAGAGCTTATTTTGTTTATAGTGTACTTAAATGCTTTGCTTACCTTTACAACATTCACTGGAATGATATTCTCTTTTTCTGCCGGTGCTGCCATCATATATGAGGACGGCTCTTAGATTAAGATGAGAAACTGCAATCTAAAAAAAAAAAAAATCAAACTTTAACATCACTGAAATTTATTAACAGTCAATAAAAGGGAAACAAAATTCTGTCATTCACTTCATTTAAAAAATACTTACCAGGCTCTGACAAAATATCAAATATCTCTCGGTAATTTACATATTATATCAGTAACAAACGTAACATAGACAACTATTTTCTAATACAAATACAAATACAAATACAAATAATTTATTGATGTCAATACCCAGTGGGTTTACACAAGTCAATACAGATATTGTAAATTACATCACATGATATGCATTATATAAAGACAAACAATAGTAAAAACACTGAAAAGTAATTTAATATAAAACATCAGACAAAAACTCGTCAAATGAGTAGTATGCTCCATTCAGCAGAATCTCTTTTATTCTAAAATTAAATTTTTTTTCCGGTAACTGCTTGATGTCTGGCGGTAACTTATTAAAAAATTTCGGACCATAATAATTTATTGCATTCTGGCTTTTAACCAATCTGGTGTAGTTTAAACAAACTTGATCTCTGTGTCTGGTATCATGTTCGTGTATATCACTGTGCGAAACATATTTGTCTAGATTTTGTTTAACATACATAAGCGCGGTAAGAATATAATAACTAGGAACTGTTAGAATATTCATCCCTATAAATTTCTGCTTTACATCTTGCCTAAATGTCAATCGTGTTATTATCCTCATAACACGTCTTTGCAGTGAAAATATTCTGTATAAATGAGAGGAGTGTCCCCAGGTAAGAATAGCATAAGAGAATACACTTTGAAATAAAGAGAAATAAACTGTTTTTACAACATTTTCAGGCAATTCTGTCATTAAATTTCTTATAAGATATACAACTTTAGAAAGTTTAACACATAGGTAATCAACGTGTTGATCCCAACGTAGATGGGGATCCATGATTACTCCTAAAGATTTTACATTTTCGGGATTGTCGAAATGATCTAAGCACCGGGTTGAAAAAAACATAGTTTGTGTCTTTGAATTATTAAGATATAATTTATTTGATCTGAACCAGTCAGAAGCTTTCAACTGTGAGAGCTGCATATCCTGCAATAAATTGTTTGGATTGCTATTTATATTAATCATGGTGGTGTCATCAGCGAACAATACGAGTGAAGTGTCATTTATATGATTAGGTAGATCGTTGACATATATTATAAATAATAGGGGCCCAAGTACGGAACCTTGAGGAACTCCGAATTTTACTTTTCCTGATGACGATGATATTCCATTATATATAGTTATTTGATCTCTGCCTGTTAGATATGATTTTATGAAATTTACGGCAGAAGTGTTTAGCCCATATTTTTTAAGTTTATTAACCAGGATATCGTGCTGCACACAGTCGAATGCTTTCGACAAATCGCAGAAGATACTTCCAGCAAAGTTTTTATTTTCAAATGCCACTATTATGCTTTCCACCATTTTGTTAAGTGCATCAGTCGTAGATTTTCCAGAGCGAAAACCAAATTGACAATTTGACAGAATATTATTTGATTCAAAAAAAGTAACGAGTTGTCGAAACAGGACTTTCTCTATTATTTTTCCCAGCGTAGGTATGATTGAAATGGGTCGATAATTGTTCATGTCATTTACATCGCCTTTCTTAAAAAGTGGAATTACTTTTGAAATTTTTAGACACTGCGGAAAAGTTCCACTATTTATACATAAATTTACCAACTTTGTAAGAGAAATAATAATAACATCCTGTACATATTTTATAATGTTAATATTTACGTCATATATGTCTTTACTGGGATTATTTTTGATGTTTTTTAAAAGATCGCGCATTTCAATAAAAGAAATCTCTGAAAAAATAAAATCATTTTTATTTGCCATACTTGTGACTAGGCTGATAGGATCAACAGTACTTGATATGTTTTTTGTAGTCTCGAAAGCGATATTTATAAAAAAATTATTAAAGTCATTTGCATTTAAATTACAGTCATTAATGGTACACTTTTTATTTACACGTTTAGAATTGACTATATCCCAAGATGCTTTTGCCATGTTTGTACTACGAGAAATGAAAGACTCGTTGGCATTTTTTTTGTAATATTCAATTTTCCTCCTATAAAACTGTCTATATTGATTCACTCTATCACATATGCCTGTTAGATTTGGATATTGTTTTTTTTAAATAGTAAAGAAAATTTAGATGTTCGCGCATACCTCGAAGCTCGTCATTATACCATTCTATCTTTGTTTTTTCAGGAACTACATTCTTTACTTTAATTGGGAAAGCAACATCAATTTGTTCGACAAGAATATTTAGAAAAATTTGAAATTTTTCATCAATATTCAGTTTTTTGTCATTAACGAAATTCCAATCTACAGTATTTAAATTATTATACAAAATGTTAAGACCTACCTGAGTTACAGGCCTGTACCTTATTTTATTCAATTTTGGTGGTTCATTAATTATATCCAGCTCTAAAACAATGGCTTTATGATCTGATAGGTTTGTGTCAACTGCATAGGACGTGTTATGAAAGGAATGAAAGTTTAGAAAAAAATTATCTAAACAGTTGCTTTTTCGTGTTGGTTCATTAACTAGACAAGTAAAATCAAAAGAGTTGATAAAGTCTGAAAATTTTAAATTTCTTAAAGTGTCCGAATTAAAATGTATGTTAAAGTCGCCAGTAATTACTACTTTTTTATTTAAAACTCTAATTAGTTCAAAAACCTCATGCAATATATTTAAGAATAGATTAAAGTCACCATCAGGTGACCTATACAATGTAATTATAATAATGTCGTATTGGACAATCTTTATGGCAGAAAGTTCACATATCATTTCTTGAGAAAGTTGTACCACTTTCTCAAGGGGCTGAAAATCAATATTATTTTTTATAAGAATCATGGTACCTCCATGTGTCCTTTGTGTTCTGCTGAATGAAGATGCTAAAACATATCCTTGAATTTGAAAAAATTCAATCTCGTTAATTGAGAGCCAGTGCTCGCTAAAACATAAAACATTATAACTGGTTTTAAAAGAATTATACAGATTCAGTAAATAACACTCAATTTCATTTCGTTTATTTCTAATAGACTGAATGTTTTGGTGAAATATTGAAAATTTGTCACTCGTCGATTTGCTTGTTAACGATATCAGTGATGTGGCAGGCTTCTCCTGTGAAAATTTTGATTTGGGAACGTAAATGTACGTACGGCGGCACCATCAGGCCAAATTTTAGGGTTGTACACATGATCTACAAATTCTTCGGGGAAAGAAACTTTAAAGCTAGATTGATATAAGCTGCTTTTTACTAGAGTACAGCGAAAAGGAAGATCTAAGATCTAAGATGAGTTACTTATATACAAAATTTGACAAACAATTTAAAAATTTAATTAATTTCGACAAATTTTTATACCGTCTCAACTTCAAATCTTGTGTCGTATCTGGTGGAATTCTAACTGCGATATAAAATGGAAAGTATAAAACCCACTAATAATATACTAATATAGCAGCCCATAAAACAAAATAAGCTTGTTATATAAATCTTGGAGTCAAGAAAATCCACCTGCGATACCCGTACAATGGCATTTTATTACATCATTACAGCATTCAGCAGGGCCGGCCTGTGGGGGGTACCGTGCCCCGCACGAAAGCGCCATGTCCCAGGGGGCGCCACGCCTAATATAAGGGGCGCCACGAGCTTAACATACTTTTTTTTTCAAGTAAAACTTATGAGGACGAAAAAATTTTGTTTTAGATTTTACCTCTCCCCCACTCATCAATTTTGAGATGAGGAGGAAAAATTATTTTTCTGACTTGAACAGAAATTTCGCACAAGGGCGCTTGAGGAAGTAAGGCCGGCCCTGGCATTCGGCGCACCCGACATTATAGGTAATACATCTAATATACAGGATGTCCAGTTAGTGTTCCCTCGGAAGATTGTGCAAAAACGGCCAACTTTATAAAAAAAAACTTTCTTTACAAAACTTTCAATGGTTCATCTCTACTACAACGTGGTATCACAAAAACGAGTTACACAAGAAAGTATAATTTTACTTCCCCATCCAGTGGAAGTATAGTAAGTAACGACAAAAAAATGTTTAAAAGTTTTTATTGTTCAAATAGTTACAATGTCATGAAACTTCGAGATTTTAAGTTTGAGTAAAAAAAAATTTCTGCCTCTAACTTTTGTGCTCACGAACTGTGTGCTCTGGAACTAGATTATATTTTCATCTTATTCCGTTGAAGGGTTGGGGGGTAAATGGGGGTAAATAGGTTAATCAAGCAGGTAAGAGTCCATAAAATTGGTATTTAGTATATACAAGAGAAAAAAAATTATTTTGGCATTAGCCACCCCCATTACTACCTCACTCCATTATAAAAGGGGGTAAAAAAATGTGATTTAGTGTGTACAAGAACCAAAGGCCTCAAAATACTTTTTTTTACTTCATCCAACCCCCTATCACTACCCCCACCCCACTACCGATGTGGGGTATCGTTTTATGGGTTTTTCAAATAGGCCAGTCCAACACGCTGTCACTTTGCTTTGTTTGTACTACAGCAGCCATCTTTTGTGGGTAAGTTAGGGTTTTCGACGGGCCTAAAGGGCACCATACACGTTCAGTAATCTCATTACCTGAATTTTCGCGTTTTTTCAATCATACTTAATTCAATAATTATAGCTAGATATGCTTTTTTCTTAAATAATGGACATGTAAGGTGTGAAAATAATGACAGGGAATGACGAGAAAATTTTTAGTAATGATGTTTCTGTAACGAACTTCTGGAATGATATTATTACTGAACGTGTAAGGTTCCCTTTAGGCCGGCCAAGACCCTACCCCACCACAAAAAAAGATGGTTGCTGTAGTACAAACAAAGCAAAGTGACAGCGTGTTGGACTGGCCTATTCATTCATTTAAAATTATAATATTATTAAAGTTCCGTAAACATTTATTTTCAATATAAAATTTTTTCGTTGAGAGAGACTTGGGCAGCAAATCTGGAGATAATCATATCTGAAAAACCGTTTGAAATAAAAATAAAGTATATTATGATATTAAAATGTCGGGAATTGTATGCTTTATTCATCTATGTAAAAAAAATTGTAGGCATTCCATTTTAAAAAAATTGAGAAACATAATTAAATATCAAGAAATGTAAACAAATATTTTGGACACCCGGTATAATAACAATTTATTTCAAAACTGTTTTTCAATAAATACATATTATCAAATAACATTCTACGTTTTTAGGAAAAACAATTAATAAATCGCGGAGATATGGCAGTCAAAAAAATGTTTGTAAATTGCCAAAAAAAAAAACAGGAAAAAAATTATAACTTGGCAACGCTGGTTTGGCAAAATATTTTAGGGTGTTATACAGGACCCTTGGGAGGCTTAATTGACGCAAAAAATACAGGGTGTTCTATTTAGAAAAAAAATACTTTCTTGTGTAACTCGTTTTTGTGACACCTTGTATAATTGAAAATAATTTTACGTTGTAGAGATGAAACGTTGAAAGTTTTGTTAAGAAAGTTTTTTTTATAAAGTGAACCGTTTTTGCACAATCTTCCGAGGGAACACTAACTGGACACCCTGTATATTATTTTTTGTCGCCAACTATTTAAATATATTTTAAAATATTTACTGTGGAATCTAATATGAATAATACCCAACAAGCGACAAAATATATCCGCCGTGATATCACGCAGCACGTGTTAGATTCTTGCTAAAGTCAGTTGGAAAATCATAAAAAAAAAGGCCGACAAAGCGCTGACGTTTGATCTGTACCGCGGATTTTTCTAGCATTACACGGGCCATTTAGAATAAATCGGAACCGTCATGGCACACTTAAATGGAAAACTAAAAATTATATTATAAAAGCAAATAAATAAAAATAATTGTCAAAAAAAAAATAGTGACGTTTGAAATGTCACTTATTTGGTATCGTTGGATTCATAAAATTATGTAGAATTAAAAAATGCAATAATATACAGGGTGCTCCATTTAAAAATCGAAAGTTAGTGTCACTTCCGGCAAAACAGGAAGTGAAAAAAAATCACTTGTGTGTCAAAAAGTGCTGCATATTATGTATATAGGATATCCCAAAGGGCCTTGGCGCATAGGGGGGGGGTGGGGGTGGTGATCGGCCTTTTTACTTTTTCAAATCTCACCCAGCTAGGTTTGTTGAAAACAAAAAGACGTGCTCTTTCGCATATTTTGATTTACTTAGGTGCTTCAGAAACTGTTTTATTGGATCTCGAGTATTCTTCGTTTTTTTCACGTATCTCAGCCGCATTAAAAGATTTTTCAGTTTTTCTCTCTGAAGGACTTCGACGCGCGCATGAAGTACAATTTTTTTCAAAATTTTTGGCGGGAAATTCAATTTTTTTTGAGGCTTCAAAAATTTTTAATATTTAAAAAAAAAAACCTATTGACCTACGTTATAATGAAAAAAATACATGTGATGTGTCTTCATCAGATCTATCTTCATGAATTTTTTCATAATTTTTGTGGGGGTGATAAGGGGCCAAAAAATTAAAAATCTATTTTTTTTCGCTATTTTTCGATATTCTTTTCAGAAAAAACTTTGAGTTTAATTATTTTTTTTATTTTCCTAAAGAATAGAGGTTTCAAATAATGTTTAGATTGAAAAGATTTAACATGAACCGGTAAAACCGGATTTTTTAAAAATTAGCCTCTATTTTACTTCCACGTCCAGTGGAAGTATAGTAACGACAAAAAAATTTTTAAAAATTTTTATTGTCCAAATAGGCTTAAAATGTCATGAAACGTTGAGATTTTAAGTTTCAGCGAAAAAAAATTTTCTGTCTGTCTGTCGGTCTGTCTGTAACTTTTTTTGTGCGCACGTTTACTCTGGAACCGTTTAAGATATTGACTTGAAATTTGGTACACTGTAACAGTTACATTTTGATTCCCCTGTATAATAAAAATTTACAACCCATATTATTCACATTTGGTGGAATAATATTCTTATATCCTCTTAGGTATGCAACCAGTAATACCTATATTAAGATTAAGTATTTTGTCTAAGAGTGTAGAGCTTCGATTTACTTATTATTGTTCTTAATATGAAAACTATTTCCCTAAATCATGTCAGGGGCTCAAAGAAAGGTTGTAGGAATTTTCTTGCCAAATTTAATTTTCTTTTGGTACCTGAAAAGGAACAATTTGTAGGCTAAAATGTATTTTGTTATTAAGGTATTATTTACAGCTAAGGCAGACAATTTTATTATCACATACAGATAGTTACTATTATTTTATTATCTTTCTTTTAAATTCAAATTTCAAACATAGTGGATTCTCTTAGTAATTAATTTAAGTTGGCAAACAGAATTTTTTGCTGAAAAGTAAAAAGCTAACAAAAAAGGGCCTTTTTGTCCAAGAAAGAGCAGCCATGCTGGCAATTTAAAAATTGTGAAGAACATCTTCCTTAATTTTAACAATTTTTGGGAAAAACGCCTAATAACAAACTAAGGTATGTCTTATTTAATTTTCCCTATCAATTTTGATATAAATTTCATATAATTCGATACCTAAACGGAATTATATTTTTAGGCTCGTTCCGAGATACCTATTTCAAGAGGCTCGTACTTTTGTTTATTACCTCAATGAAACTTGTCGTAATCTCCTTGTTAAACATAGTACGCTGATCTGCGTAGAAACATATATATATTAGATTTTGTTTGTCTGTGGTAAATTAATTTTGGAACTGCTTTGGCTGGAGTCAAGAGAATATTAGAGAAATCACCTACATATTGTTTTGTTTCGGGGCACCCTGGAGATCATCAGCCTTACGCCTGTTAATCATGGTCTCATGGTAAAACCGAGAAGTAAGCAAGTACCGTAATTTTCTTGGATTGTCCTCAAGTATCACCAACGTATTGTAAGTAATTTTGGCATTTATTTTGTTGTCCACCAGAAGTTGCAGAGAACCAGCGTACAGCATATCTACAAGTAACGATAGTGCTACGTTATTACTATAAAAGCTCACGGTGTAGTAAAAAAGCAAGTTAACTAAGCAATTTATTATTCATATCTTGTTTACGAGAATAGTGGATTTGTTACCTTTCAATAATATTAATATTTAGTTTAGTCGATGGTAATTTTGTGTCTCGTCCTAATAGTATACCGCTGGATAATGATTGATTAAATCCATATGTGCTATAATAATTAAAAGTTTCATGTGAACTCGATAAACGGCCGTTCAACGAGTATTAATATACCACACCTTTTGACTTGTAGCTAAAATAGAATTTTCATCATGTCATATGTCTTTACACATCACATTATTATTAGACGTGTATAATTAAATACTTACTTTATACATTGTACATAATCGTTGCTGGTTTAGTGTGCTTAATTTATTTTGTAAAAAGCTTACACGAAATTCCAAAGCGTGCATTTTATATTTATATCAGCTGTATTTGAATATTTGAGGTTATATTAACTTGCGTCTTATATCACATTGGTTGTTTTCTGCTTCTGCTTACCCTTATGGACACTTGGCACACGGGGCAAGTGATAAGTAGGTCGTTTGACATAATACATAACTGCCATAAGGATTAGTGGCTGACAGTTGTTGATCTCTATTGTTTGTCAGTTTAATTTTAATGTTGTATTATATTTATTGTCCCAATTATTTATCCATTTCATACATATACACGAATTAGTTTTAAGCTTGTTTTATACATTCCTATATATACTTTGTCATATACTTACTCACTAAATTTTTTTAGTAAATTTTTCACTATTATCTTGAGGTTTAATTTAGTTTTGCCTATACACCTCTGTCAATTTTAACAATTGGCTGGCGCCCAGGGTAGTTTAACCGGTGCACCCCAAAATTCTAAAATTCAGAATAAGAAAACGAATTCACACCCGCTCTTCACTTTGGGCTTTCGGGCATACTTGGGGTGTTCTTAATTTTGCCATTAGGGACACGTCACAAGTATATTTGGCGCATCAACTAGGGGCCAGAGAATTTGTTGCACCCACTAAGGGGTAATATTTGTTTATTTCTGAATTGTTTTGCTTAAAACGGGGGCATTTGTAATCTGTAAAAAATAAGGTAAACTACTTTTAATATCATTTACCTTTAATATATAGGCAAAATAGATTAAATTTCTTAGAGCATTAATATTCGTGTATGTATGGTAGTGCTGTAGGTATTTCACAGTCAAGAATGTGACTTACAACCTTGGCGTAATTTTGCAAACATTTTTATACTAGATATATAGCGTATTGGTTTTTATTTATTACTACGATCATTACAAAAAAAATTCAACTGGTTGATGATAAATTCACTAAAGTCTAAGGAGTTTAGATTGATATAAAGTTTTGTATACAAAGTTTGTTATACAGGGTGGAAGAAAGTGACTGTTGACACAATTTTAAAATATTTTGATGTTCTTACTATTGTATACGAATATATGGTAAATTATATGTTACTGTTACGGTTCACTACGATCAAATAGGTATATAATTTTAGCAGTTTTAAACTGTACATTTTTTTAACGTCCTCGGTTAACGTAGTTCACTACTGGATCTGTCGTTATTGCGTGCGCTTTTGGGAAATCATTATAATAGATAACTTAATATTTTTTGTTTCTTGAAATTTATTACTTTGCATATCAAATATGGCTAATTATGAAATGGACCCGGTACATCTTAGAACAAATGAATTAAATTATGAGCTTAGGATTCGAAATGTGGCTACGGATAGGGTTGATATTACTTTAAAAAGAAAATATCTTCGTAGAGAATTAAGAAAAGACTTAGCTAGACCACAGGTTTTTCTATATAAAACGCCAAACTTTGATTTTGATTTTGAGAAAAAGGAATTAGATGAAAGTATAGCTTCCATCTCAGATTTGGTCAACAATTTTGATGGGGTAAACGTAGAACTTGGTTTTCGAATACGTAGTAGGATCAACCATGTTTTAGGCAGAATTCGGAGAATACCAGAGGATCTCAATGATGATATTTCTAACTATCGAGGTGATAATATCGTTGTCGTTTCAGCCTTGGAAGAAGATATGTCAGAGGTTATCGAGAGACATCAGAGAGGTGAAGAAGCAGGTCGTAGAAATGTGGTTCGTAGTACTGCTACTGCAGAAGGGTCGAAATCTGTTCCAGTTTATAAGTGGGCTGTTAAGTTTAGTGGTAGGTCAGATAAAGGATCTCTTCATTCATTTTTACAGCGTGTCGAGGAACTCAGGATAGCTAGACGGTGTACAAAGGAAGGACTTTTTGAGGCAGCTTCTGATCTTTTTGAGGATTATGCTTTGGAGTGGTACAGGGCTCAGCTTAGGCAAAGACGATTTGACTCTTGGGAATCACTTATTATAGCGCTTAAGACTGACTTTCTGTCCAGTGAATACGACGACGAGCTGTGGAAGCAGATAGAAAAGCGTACTCAACATGGGGATGAACCTGTTGTTATTTATATCTCTATCATGGAGAATCTTTTCGATTGTTTGTCTGAAAAACCTTCGGAAGAAAAGAAGTTACGAATAATAAAGTCTAGGGTTTTACCACTATATCAGTCCCATCTGGCATTGCAAAATATTACTAGCGTAAAGAGTTTGCTTCAAACTTGTAGATTACTAGAGGAATCTGAGCGAGTTAAAAATTCATTTCAGCCACCTCCCAAGAAAAATATATCTTTGTTAGAACCAAGTCTTGCATATGATCCTATTGTGGAACATAACACGGCTGAACTTTCACCTTGCCGACATGTTTGCTGTACGTCTGATAGACAAGAAGTGAGTACTAGTCGTGGTGGTGACGTCAAGCGCCATAATGGTAATACCTCTGCCAATAGTAGTGCTGACAATGTTTCTAATCGTCGCACTGGCAATGTAGTTAGTCGTAGATCTGTTAATCATTTCGATTCTCATGTTTCCGATCATCGTGTTGTAGGCAATACTCAGAGGAGATTGCATAATAATAATGTGAGACAGGTAGCAGAAATTTATTGTTTTAAGTGCAAGGCAGTGGGTCATTTACAGCGTGATTGTGGGAAAGTACAAGGTCCTACATGCTATGGATGTGGTCGGAAAAATGTAATTCGTCCAAATTGTCCGAATTGTTCAAAAAACGGACGAAAGGAAAGCGGCAGATAGACCGTTGTCTTTCCTTAGCCAGTATCTCACAAAAATCTAATTACAATAAAAAATATTTATTAGATTGGAAAAAGTGGCTCGAGGTAGTTGCAGCTTTTTATAAGTCACGAACTAATTCTCCACCGAAAAAGTCTAGAGAAAGTAGCTCAGGTAATAATCTAGATGTATCTAATATTGTGTTTGTCGAAAGAGAAAATGATAATAGGCCGTATGTTGCGGTGCAGATTTTTGGCAGGTCGGTTATCGCTCTCTTAGACAGCGGTGCAAGTATTTCAGTAGTTGGAAAAAGTGGAGTCCACTTGTTGGAAATTTTTGGGTTAACAGTCCTGGAATCCTCAGACTTAAATATTAACACTGCAGATGGATCGGCTCAACGGGTAAATGGTTATTTGAATCTTCCGGTTAAGCTTGGAGAAGTTGAAAAATTGGTCAAGGTTTTGGTAGTGCCATCTCTTTCTCATAGTCTTATCTTAGGTTCCGATTTTTGTCGACTTTTTGATATCACTATCGATTTTAAGACTAACTCATATTTTGTTGGAAAAAACTACTTAGACACATCTCAAAGTTTCACAGATTGTGAAAAGAATCTTTCTGTCATAAACAGAATTTGTTCAAGGTCAGAGTTGAATGTGGATGAGACTATTCAATTAGATTGTATGATTGAAACCTTTCGTACTCTTTCTGGTTCAAAATTAGGTCGAACAAATAAAATTATTCACAAAATAGATACGGGAGATGTTGAACCCATCAAACAACGGCATCACATTATGTCGCCTTATAAATTAGAAATACTAAACAAAGAATTAGATAAGATGCTAGAACTAGGTGTCGTCCGTCCTTCAAGTAGTCCTTGGGCTAGTCCCGTCCTGATTGTGGAAAAATCTAATGGTGAGCCACGTTTTTGTTTTGATGGTAGGAAGCTTAATTCGGTGACCAAGAAATGTGCATACCCTCTGCCAATTGTTGATCACATACTAAACAAACTGTCAGGAGCACAGTTTCTAAGTAGCATTGATTTGAAGTCCGCATTTTGGCAAATTCCACTGGATCCCGCGTCTTGCGAAAAGACCGCTTTTGTTGTGCCAGGACGTGGTCTGTTTGAGTTTTGTGTTATGCCTTTTGGGTTGTGTAATGCCGCTCAAACACAGCAAAAGTTGATGGATTGTATTCTGGGGCCGGATTTAGATCCATTCGTGTTCGTTTACCTTGATGACGTGATAGTGGCAACATCTTCATTTGATAAACATATCGATATATTGAATATAGTGTTTGAGAGACTTCGTGATGCGAACTTGACGATTAACATAGATAAATGTTCATTTTGTTTACCTAGTTTGAGATATTTAGGGTTCCTTGTCGATCGGGAAGGCTTGCGTACTGATCCAGAAAAGGTGAAAGCTATGTTAGAGTATCCAGTACCTAAAACCGCCACCGAGGTAAAAAGATTTATGGGGATGTGTAGTTGGTACAGACGCTTTGTTCAAAACTTTGCAACTATTTGTGCACCTATTAATAGTTTAATCAAAGGCCGTCGTAAGTCGCAGAAAATTGCATGGAATGAAGAAGCGGAGAATTCCTTTAGAGAACTTAAGCAGGCGCTAGTTTCAGCTCCAGTGTTGACATCACCAGATTTCTCGAAACCATTCTACGTGCAGTGTGACGCTTCAACGGTAGGAGTCGCGGGCGTACTCTTGCAGCGGATTGGAGGTAGAGAAGTCGTGATAGCATATACTTCAAAGACATTGACAGAAGCTGAAAGGAAATATACCGTTAGTGAGTTAGAACTATATGCCGTGTTAACTTCTGTAGAAAAATTCAGACCGTTCATTGACGGGGTACACTTTACTGTGATTACGGATCACTCCTCTTTACAGTGGTTGAATAATTTAAAAAATCCAACCGGAAGACTGGCAAGATGGGCCATGAGACTCAGCCAATATGACATGGAAATTGTGCACCGCAAGGGTTCCTTGAATGTCGTAGCAGACGCTCTATCTCGAGCACCGCTTGAGTCTTGTTTATTGACTATTGATAAGGCAAATGCTCAGACAGATAAGTGGTATAAGGAGTTGATGCTGAAAGTTGTCAAATCTCCAGATCAATATCCTGATTTTAAAGTAGAGGATAATTTGTTATACAAACATCTTCCCTTTGACTTTGGTTTCCGGACTAATCTTTGTGATTGGAAACTAGTAGTTCCGAAAGGTGAAAGGTATAACGTTTATAAGGCATGTCATGAAGATCCTAAGAGCGCACATTTGGGTATTTATAAAACTGTTCATAGGATCAGACAGCTCTATTATTGGCCGCGTTTGTTGCAAGACGTAAGAAAGTACGTCAGATCATGTAAAACGTGTGCTGCGCAAAAGGTAAGCACTTCTACTAGACCCGGTTTCATGGGACATCCTAAGAAGGTGAGCTTTCCTTGGCAGTATGTTTCAGTAGATCTGCTTGGACCTTTGCCGCGATCTAAAAATGGTTTTTGTTATCTGTTGTTGGTATCAGATTACTTTACCAAGTATTGTTTGTTACATCCGTTGAGAGATGCAAAGACCTCTCATATAGTGAAATTTTTAGAGGAACAAGTCTTATTAGTATATGGAACTCCGCAAGTAATAGCATGTGACAATGGCACACAGTTCACTGCTAATAGTTTTCAGAAACTAGCAGATGAGTACGGTGTCAAAATATATTATAATGCAAATTTTCACCCACAAGTAAATGCCGTAGAAAGAGTCAACCGCGTCCTAGAAGCAGCAATACGTTCGTATATTGATGGCATTGATCACCGTACCTGGGATCGAGAAATTCACAAAATTGGTTTTGCTCTGAGAACAGCTGTTCACGAAGCAACGGGTCATACCCCGACATTTTTGAATTTCGGTCGATATGTACCTGCTAACGGTGAATATTATGGAAAGCTAGAGAACGTAGAAAATTTGGACATGAACAATATTAATAGAGAGGAGTATGGAAGAGAAATTGACAAGCTTCCCCAACTTTATGCTGATGTCCCTCGTCATTTGGCAGAAGCATATAGAAAAAATGCTCGTCACTACAATTTAAGGAAAAGACCTGCTGACGTATATCACGTTGGTGATAAAGTGTGGAAAAGGAATTTTGCCCTATCAAATCGTGCCGAGCACTTTGCTGCTAAATTAGCGCCTAAGTTTATCTTGTGCACTGTTGGTAAAGTTGTGTCAAAGCTTGTCTATGAATTAATTGGTCCTGATGGTAAAAACGTCGGGAAATTTCATGTAAAAGACCTTAAGCCTTACCAAGGCGCAGAACCGGATTTGACTTGAATGAATCTAAGTATGTTTGTGGCAGTGAATTGATGTTTGAAGAATGAATGATTAAATTTATTGTTGACGTAAATCCTACCCTATTTTGTCAAAACAAATATAATTGCTAGCAATATTTTCAAAATCCCGATTATGACTCTAGGTTTAGAATGTAGATTAGATTATAGATTAAATTAGCATAGGATTATTTAACCTACAAAATATTACACACGTTCAAAAAAAAAATATATATTATATTTTTTTTTTTTGGTAAGAAGAGGGGGTGTGTAACAGTTACATTTTGATTCCCCTGTATAATAAAAATTTACAACCCATATTATTCACATTTGGTGGAATAATATTCTTATATCCTCTTAGGTATGCAACCAGTAATACCTATATTAAGATTAAGTATTTTGTCTAAGAGTGTAGAGCTTCGATTTACTTATTATTGTTCTTAATATGAAAACTATTTCCCTAAATCATGTCAGGGGCTCAAAGAAAGGTTGTAGGAATTTTCTTGCCAAATTTAATTTTCTTTTGGTACCTGAAAAGGAACAATTTGTAGGCTAAAATGTATTTTGTTATTAAGGTATTATTTACAGCTAAGGCAGACAATTTTATTATCACATACAGATAGTTACTATTATTTTATTATCTTTCTTTTAAATTCAAATTTCAAACATAGTGGATTCTCTTAGTAATTAATTTAAGTTGGCAAACAGAATTTTTTGCTGAAAAGTAAAAAGCTAACAAAAAAGGGCCTTTTTGTCCAAGAAAGAGCAGCCATGCTGGCAATTTAAAAATTGTGAAGAACATCTTCCTTAATTTTAACAATTTTTGGGAAAAACGCCTAATAACAAACTAAGGTATGTCTTATTTAATTTTCCCTATCAATTTTGATATAAATTTCATATAATTCGATACCTAAACGGAATTATATTTTTAGGCTCGTTCCGAGATACCTATTTCAAGAGGCTCGTACTTTTGTTTATTACCTCAATGAAACTTGTCGTAATCTCCTTGTTAAACATAGTACGCTGATCTGCGTAGAAACATATATATATTAGATTTTGTTTGTCTGTGGTAAATTAATTTTGGAACTGCTTTGGCTGGAGTCAAGAGAATATTAGAGAAATCACCTACATATTGTTTTGTTTCGGGGCACCCTGGAGATCATCAGCCTTACGCCTGTTAATCATGGTCTCATGGTAAAACCGAGAAGTAAGCAAGTACCGTAATTTTCTTGGATTGTCCTCAAGTATCACCAACGTATTGTAAGTAATTTTGGCATTTATTTTGTTGTCCACCAGAAGTTGCAGAGAACCAGCGTACAGCATATCTACAAGTAACGATAGTGCTACGTTATTACTATAAAAGCTCACGGTGTAGTAAAAAAGCAAGTTAACTAAGCAATTTATTATTCATATCTTGTTTACGAGAATAGTGGATTTGTTACCTTTCAATAATATTAATATTTAGTTTAGTCGATGGTAATTTTGTGTCTCGTCCTAATAGTATACCGCTGGATAATGATTGATTAAATCCATATGTGCTATAATAATTAAAAGTTTCATGTGAACTCGATAAACGGCCGTTCAACGAGTATTAATATACCACACCTTTTGACTTGTAGCTAAAATAGAATTTTCATCATGTCATATGTCTTTACACATCACATTATTATTAGACGTGTATAATTAAATACTTACTTTATACATTGTACATAATCGTTGCTGGTTTAGTGTGCTTAATTTATTTTGTAAAAAGCTTACACGAAATTCCAAAGCGTGCATTTTATATTTATATCAGCTGTATTTGAATATTTGAGGTTATATTAACTTGCGTCTTATATCACATTGGTTGTTTTCTGCTTCTGCTTACCCTTATGGACACTTGGCACACGGGGCAAGTGATAAGTAGGTCGTTTGACATAATACATCACTGCCATAAGGATTAGTGGCTGACAGTTGTTGATCTCTATTGTTTGTCAGTTTAATTTTAATGTTGTATTATATTTATTGTCCCAATTATTTATCCATTTCATACATATACACGAATTAGTTTTAAGCTTGTTTTATACATTCCTATATATACTTTGTCATATACTTACTCACTAAATTTTTTTAGTAAATTTTTCACTATTATCTTGAGGTTTAATTTAGTTTTGCCTATACACCTCTGTCAATTTTAACAATTGGCTGGCGCCCAGGGTAGTTTAACCGGTGCACCCCAAAATTCTAAAATTCAGAATAAGAAAACGAATTCACACCCGCTCTTCACTTTGGGCTTTCGGGCATACTTGGGGTGTTCTTAATTTTGCCATTAGGGACACGTCACAACACGTATGTACTTTAACGAGATCTGGAACTAGATTATATTTTCATCTTGTTCCGTCGAAGGGTTGGGGGGTAAATTGGGGTAAATTTGGGGTAAGAGTCCATAAAATTGGTATTTAGTATATACACGAGAAGCTAAGGTCTCAAAAAAATGTTTGGCATTAGCCACTCCCATTACCACCCCCACCCCTTATTAAAGGGGATGAAAAAAAAATTGTGATTTAGTGTATGTACAGTAACCAGAAACCTAAAAATATTCTTTTACTTCATCCACCCCCCCACTATCACCGCCCTATCACCACCCTCCATCCCACTACCGATGTGGGGTATCGCTTTACGGGTTTTTGGGGTAGAGGATTTCAAATATTACATTATTAAAGTTCCATAAACAATTATTTTCACATACAAAGTTTTTTCGTTGTGAGTGACTTGGATAGAGAATCTGGATGTGGAAGTAGTGATTCCTTGGGCAGCGGTTTTTACTTCCACATCCAGTGGAAGTATAGTAACGACAAAAAAATTTTTAAAAATTTTTATTGTTCAAATAGACTTAAAATGTCATGAAACGTCGAGATTTTAAGTTTGAGCGAAAAAAAATTTCTGTCTGTAACTTTTTTTTGTGCGCACGTTTACTCTGGAACCGTTTGAGATATTGACTTGAAATTTGGTACACATATGTACTTTAACGAGATTTAGAACTAGATTATATTCTCATCTTGTTCCGTCGAAGGGTTGGGGGGTAAATTGGGGTCAATTTGGGGTAAATGGGTAAATCAAGCAGGTAAGAGTCCATAAAATTGGTATTTAGTATATACAAGAAAAGCTAAGGTCTCAAAAAATTTTTTGGCATTAGCCACCCCCCATTACCAACCCCCACCCCTATTAAAGGGGATGAAAAAAAAATATGATTTAGTGTATGTACAAGAACCAGAAACCTCAAAACATTTTTTTACTTCATCCACCCCCACTACCACCCCCCCATCACAACCCCCACCCCACTACCGATGTGGGGTATCGTTTTATGGGTTTTTGGTGTAGAGGATTTCAAATACTATATTATTAAAGTTCCATAAACAATTATTTCCACATACAAAGTTTTTTCGTTGTGAGTGACTTGGATAGAGAATTGGATGTGGAAGTAGTGATTCCTTGGGCAGCGGTTTTTAGTAATATTTTTATAATTTTTATTGTTTACTTTTTCAACTTTTTTTCAACCCTGTTTCTTGTTTATTTTCTTTTTTCTTTTCTTAATTATTTCTAACTTTTTTTTAATAGAATTATAATGAAAAACACATTTCAAAAATATAAAATATATTTATTGTGAAGAAAATAAATTCATATATTATAAAACGAAAATATTACATTTCAATCCTCATCACTGTCTTCATGTATGTACGGTATATTAGTTTAATTTTCAAGCCACATGGCTAAAAATGAGCAAAAATAAAATAGTATGTTTGGTTATTTCAGCATTAAAAACATGCATCAAATAACTACTCTCCAGCAAACTCCAATACGCGTATCATTCTTGACAAGAGTAGTACACCCCACCTTATCTTGAAATGTACTAAACAATTTTTTAGTGATGGAAGTATCCGGATGAAAATTGTCGAAGTATCCGATTATTGAAATACTCGGAACATTCCGATTATTAAAAAATCATCCGAATAATATCATCCGGATGATTTTTACTTTACTGCTCACTGCTCAGTGCTCAGTCAGCGACCGATGCTTCGTGAGAACAGATGACATGACATTCCGATATCCAGTTCCGAGTGAGCCGAGATTCCGATCACTTTTCAGTTTCCGAAATCGTTGCTCGTTCGATTCACAATAATATAGATATGCAAGGGCAAACAACAAACAATATATCTTGTATATGGATACATATAAATAAATATTAAAATGACTGAATTGCTTTTTTCCTTACGTGTGTTATCGATGACTAGGGGTATGTTTTTTAATTTGTTTTATTATGCACATGCTTAATTTTTTGAATTATATGACACATAAATGATATTTTACTGTAATAAATTTCATTTATCCTATAAATCAATGTTATATATTAAGAAATTAACGTACTTATTTTTCAAAATATTTTATTTAAAACGAGTGTCTTGGTGAGAATAGATAATTAGTATCCGGCATTTTATAATCGGATGATATTCCGCCGGTTATGGAAACATCCGAACACCAGTGGCGGCTGGTGAAATTTCAATATTTTTTTTCTCGTCTGTGGCGCATGGGACCCATACGAAACTTGGGAAATAACATCTAGAGAAGCACTTCTCTAATGACCCCTAAAAATTTTTGAAAAAGCAGTTTGCGAAAAAAATTTTGAAAATTCGCTAGCCTCCCCTGGGTCTAGGGACCCCTGTTTACTTTTATTTTTTTTTGTCATATGCATTTGACTTTTCATAAAAATGCATCGACAGATTTTGGAGTTTGTGAAAATATTTTCATTACTAACTGAGATACAACGAATTGAAATATCGTAATTTGTTAAATTGTAAATTACAAAATTTCAGTTCATTGTATTTCAGTTAGTAATGAAAATATTTTCACAAACTCTAAAATCTGTCGATGCATTTTTATGAAAAGTCAAATGCATATGACAAAAAAAAATAAAAATAAACGGGGGTCCCTAGACCCAGGGGAGGCTAGCAAATTTTCAAAAATTTTTTCGCAAACTGCTTTTTCAAAATTTTTTAGGGGTCATTAGAGAAGTGCTTCTCTAGAAGTTATTTCCCAAATTTCGTATGGGTCCCATGCGCCACAGACGAGAAAAAAAATATTGAAATTTCACCAGCCGCCGCTGCCGAACACATTATTCCGGTTCTTAGAATCATCCGATTATTAGCAAGTATCCGGAATCTGAAAATAATCGGATGATATTCCGATTATGGAAATCATCCGAACACTGATATTCCGATTCTAAGAATCATCCGATTATGCCCATCACTACAATTTTTATTTTTAGGGAACTCCTGTTTTCATCATAAACGTCTCAAGCTGTAGGAGGGACAATAGGAGGGGATAAAGGGCGGAACTCTTAAAATGTTGAAAGTGCTTGGGCATCAATAGTAATATATCCGTTTCTTTCAGGTACATTATTTTGCTATTTATATTTCACTCTATCTTATTATAAGGATCGACCCAAGATTTTTTACTGCCACTACGTATGATATAATAATAAAGAAGACTAATTTCTATCAATAAAAGACATAAAATCAAGTATCTCTAAATGTTATGAAAACACTTGTTCACATTTTTTTCTGACTGGCACATAATAAAACTACATTATAACACAATATCCACTCCGCACAATATCTTAATCATTAAAATAAACACCTCAACTGCATGTTATGATTTCCCACTAGAATCTCCATTATTAGTTATTTTTCCAATGAAAAAACATTTTTTTTCGTAAGGGTTTCACAGCCTTAGTAATGAACCATACGGCAAAAAAAACAATTTTTAAGTAAATAAAAAGTTTTTATTATAGTCAAAACAACTCTCTCATGCAAAACATGTGGTTGAACTTTAGGGCACTTGCACACATTTATGTAGTCACTACCAGTATTTTCAAAAAAGTTTTTCAGACCAGAGCTCAATAACATCTAATTGCGTATTTAAAACCGCTGCCCAAGGAATCACTACTTCCACATCCAGATTCTTTTCCAAGTCACTCACAACGAAAAAATTTTTGTATGTGGAAATAATTGTTTATGGAACTTTAATAATATAATATTTGAAATCCTCTACCCCAAAAACCCATAAAACGATACCCCACATCGGTAGCGGGGTGGGGGTGGTGATAAGGGGTGGTAGTGGGGGTGGATGAAGTAAAAAAACATTTTGAGGTTTCTGGTTCTTGTACACACCCTAAATCACAATTTTTTTTCATCCCCTTTAATAATGAGGTGGGGGTGGTAAGGGGGTGGCTAATGCCAAAATTTTTTTTGAGACCTTAGCTTCTCTTGTATATACTAAATACCAATTTTATGGACTCTTACCTGCTTGATTTACCTATTTTCCCTAAACTTACCCCAATTTACCCCCCAACCCTTCGACGGAACAAGATGAAAATATAATCTGGTTCTAGATCTCGTTAAAGTACATATGTGTACCAAATTTCAAGTCAATATCTCAAACGGTTCCAGAGTAAACGTGCGCACAAAAAAAGTTACAGACAGACAGACCGACAGGAATTTTTTTTTCGCTCAAACTTAAAATCTCGACGTTTCGTGGCATTCTAAGCCTATTTGAACAATAAAAATTTTTAAATTTTTTTTTGTCGTTACTATACTTCCACTGGATGTGGAAGTAAAAATATGTCAGTTTAATAATATAAATCATTTGCTCACGGAGATTTTCTCGGAAAAATTATGAAAATCAAAAATGAAACTTGGATCCTCGGTACGTATTTAATAAACATGGATTTAACAAAGTAACTCATTAGCGCCTGATTGCATTTTTAATGCTACGCCAGTTTAATGAAATAATTCATTTGTGCAACAAGATTTTCCGTAAAAATCAAGGAAATCTAAGTTCAAGTTGGTTCTCAAAGACATCTTGCAATGTACATTTCAAAAATTATATGTAAGACATATTCAACTATCAAATAATACATTAAACTGTGAAAATGAACAATGTAAAAAGTACTTGAGAATTTTTTTCCACCTAAAGGAAAGAATAATTCAAATATTACTAAAAAATAGAGGCTAATTTTTAAAAAATCCGTTTTTACCGGATCTTAAATCTTTTCAATCTAAAAATTATTTGAAACCTCTATTCTTTAGGAAAATAAAAAAAATAATGAGACTGAAAGTTTTTTCTGAAAAGAATATCGAAAAATAGCGAAAAAAAATAGATTTTTAATTTTTTGACCCCCTATCACCCCCACAAAAATTATGAAAAAATTCATGAAGATAGATCTGAAGAAGACACATCACATATATTTTTTTCATCATAACGTAGGTCAATAGGTTTTTTTTAAAAATATTAAAAATTTTTGAAGCCTCAAAAAAAATTGAATTTCCCGCCAAAAATTTTGAAAAAATTTTTACTTCATGCGCGCGTCGAAGACCTTCAATTTGGCGCAAGAAAAACTGAAAAATCTTTTAATGCGACTGAAATACGTGAAAAAAACGAAAAATCTTCGTGATCCAATAAAACAGTTTCTGGAGAACCTAAGTAAATCAAAATATGGGAAAGAGCACGTCTTTTTGTTCTCAACAAACCTAGCTGGGTGAGATTTCCCCGATCACCCCCCTTATGCGCCAAGGCCCTTTCATTGGGGTGTACCATGATCCTGTTACACCCGGTATAATAATAGAGGAAAACACGCCATATAATACAATTAAAAGTAAAAAGTATATCTGGAATACATTTATGGACTTTTGCGGCACCAGAATTATGATTTAGATAAAAATAAAATAAATTGCAAAAAATTTTCTATGCAAATGCCCCTCGAACGTTTATAAACAGCTCATAATTTTATCACAACTTCCTCAAGCACGTTGCTTTTAGGTAATATCATCAAGCAAGGTGCTTTCAGAAACTGTGATAAAATTATTTCGTATTATCGACGTCCTTGGAACATTATAGCTCAAATTTTGAAATGCCAATTACTCACTCCTTAGAATAAGATGAACCCAATCCCGAATTCTCAGATTTTCCTGCTTTTAGGGTTTAATTTTTTGCAATGAAATCAGGTCAATTATTTGATTAAAGGTAGTTTTACGCCTAAGGGTTGACTGACCATAGCGGCTTCAGAAGTGTGTTTATAGTGTTCGAGTGTGTTCGTTGCATCCATATTAATTCTGAGAGTGTATACTAACTACAATCACTCTGACATGGAAGCAGTAATTCAATGTATGTATTTTAATCTATTACTGTTAAATAGATCATTACATACTTATTAATGATGTATAAGACCGATCTAAAAATAGCACAAAATTAATGAAAATTGCCGAGATTTACCTCCCTATCCTTATAAAATGATATACTAAATAAGTCGGTTTTTTAAACCATTAAAATGTTATTACTACCTACTTGTTAGTGGTTTTACACGTGCTCTTGTATAGGCTAATTATAGACAATAGACATTGAACTTTATAATTACTGAGTCATAAATAAGTTGGGTCTTGGATTGATTTTGCACCGAAAGTTACATAATATACAGTGTGACCCATTTGTTTTGGAGTCACCCTGTAAAATCTTTATTTATTGTGCGATTTGAATCAAATTTTACTCAAGTAGGTATAGAACAAATTAGGATCTAATTATGACCAGAAAAACATTCGCCCCCTACAAATGCAAAGCCAGAGAGAAGATACCGGTCATCTGACGTGGCGTGTAGGAAGGCGTAGACTCTGTGTTCTGCAGCCAATGTGTCTCACTGACACCGCCTAGATAGGCGGTACGTCGATTACAATTGCGATTACTTGCATTATATCTAATATCGAATTTAAATCTACTACCAATTCTAAATTTTTTGAGCGTGTAGGTTATGAAACTTTTTGCAAGTTTTATCAAGGTCCCGTCCCGTTTTAAAGAAATTTATTATAATTTAACAAAATGTTTCTTATAAGCTACTAGACTGTGGAAGTACGGCAACGTCGGCAACGATGGAATGAGTTCGGTTATCGTGTTATCGAATAAACTTAGATAACATTTTCGGCTTATTCACTCTTTTTTGGCTAATAACACTTACTTTCGGCGTCTGCTCTTTGTTGTCTATAGAGTAAGCAAAGCTGATATATTATGAACCATATCAAATAGATGTTACACCGCTATAGTGTTGTCACGTATAATTCTACAAGAAGAATGTTGGATATCAACAATAAAATATTCAAAATTCATCATTTTTATTAACATAATGCTTGCGCACTGAAATTTAAATAAAATTCCATTAGTCTGTGTTCTGCCACTTATGATATCTTTCATATACAGTGTGTCCACGGATGGATGCAACAAGAGAAAAAAATATTCATAAGAAATGTTTTTCTTAAAAAGTATTTCTTTTAGAGTATTAATTATATTCCCGTGAGGCTAAGTATTAGGTATATCACGGAATTTTACGTTGCAATCTGTAAGTTAAACTATGCTCCTTGTCAGGAATCTAGCTTCTTGAAAGTCGCTCCTAGAATATCAGGGTGTAAAATTACAGCCTCTTTATATTAGAATTCATGGAATTATACTATTTTTGCACAGCGCTCCGTTGTTTTCGCTACCGTTTTGAGTTTATAAGTGCCCTGGCCAATCAGTGACTTGCACCACAACATACTATGAGTGCAAAACATTTACAAAACGTTCAATAAATCGTTGGAAAAGTGCGACTGCGATAAATCCAGAAAATCTCCATCCAATTGGTTTTGATTGAGACTTGAGTAATGATACGTTTATCCCAAAGTCCTAATGTCATTTTCGAGAATGTATTCTGCAATTGTAAATTTAAAAAATGTCCGAGGAATTGCAGTTGTCAGCAAAGATAATAGATTGATATTCTGAGAGTAAATTATGATGATAATTTAGTTTAAGTATGCATAATGTAAATATATAACTTCGATATTGTTTTCATGCACAAGAAGTAAATTTAAGTTTACTTATTGGACGTTGTTTTCTGTACCTTATGAATATTTGAAGTTATAATTTATAGTGCAATAATTTTTGTTTGCAAATTACTTTTTTAAATTTTTCTGTTATTTCTTCATGGTAACAAATAATATTTACGTATAAGTAATTGGCATAATAATAACGTTTTGTAAATGTTTTGCAATCACACATACACATATTGTAGTACAAGTCATTGATTGGTAAGAGCACGCGAGACGAATACTTGCAAGCTCAAAACGGTAGCGGAAATAATGGAGTGCTGTACCAAAATAGTTATAAGAAAATAGTTTTTGAAAATATCTCCCTAACTATCCGTCGTACGCTCAAATATGTTATTATCAATTTTGTAGAGCACTAAATTCCGTCCAATCTAAAGCTCTACTTTGCAATTACATATTACTTCCACATCCAGTGGAAGTATTGTAACGACAAAAATTTTTTTTTTAATTTTTATTGTTCAAATAGGTTTAAAATGTCATGAAACGTCGAGATTTTAAGTTTGAGCGAAATAAAAAATTTCTGTCTAACTTTTTTTGTGCACACGGCACGATTACTCTGGAAACGTTTAAGATATTGACTTGAAATTTGGTACACGTATGTGCTTTAACGGGATCTGGAACTAGATTATTTATTTTCATCTTATTCCGCCGAAAGGTTGGGGGGGTAAATAGGTAAATCAAGCAGGTAAGAGTCCATAAGATTGGCATTTGTTATATACAAGAGAAGCTAAGATCTCAAAAATTTTTTTGGCATTAGCCACCCCCATTACCACCCTCACCCTATTATTAAGGAGGATGAAAAAAAATGTGATTTAGTGTGTGTACAAGAACCAAAAACCTCAAAATATTTTTTTACTTCACCCACCCCCACTACCACCCTTATCACCACCCCCACCCCACTATCGATGTGGAATATCATTTTATGGGTTTTTGGGGAAGACGATTTCAAATATTATATTATTAAAGTTCCATAAACAATTATTTCCACATACAAAATTTTATGAACTCTTACCTGCTTGATTTACCTATTTACTCCAAATTTACCTCAATTTACCTCCCAACCCTTCGACGGAACAAGATGAAAATATAATCTTGTTCTAGATCTCGTTAAAGTACACATGTGTACCAAATTTCAAGTGAATATCTCAAACGGTTCCAGAGTAAACGTGCGCACAAAAAAAGTTACAGACCGACAGACAGACAGAAATTTTTTTCCGCTCAAACTTGAACTCTCGACGTTTCATGACATTCTAAGCCTATTTGAACAATAAGAATTAAAAAAAAAAATGTTGTCGTTACTATACTTCCACTGGATGTGGAAGTAAAAGTGTTAGATTAGGTAAATAATACATTCTTATACGGTATTTTTTATAGTTCCCATTTCTTAGAAGATTAATTACTTGTGAGTCATCTTCCAACCTGCAATTTTGAACTGAATTTCTTCAATTTTCCCACACCAATACACAAAAAACAGGTCACTTAAAAATCTAGGAACTACCCTATGAATTAAAATATTTCTATTGGGCATGTCCAGTGCACTTCACACCTGCCTTCGACCAGGTGGATAAGCTACACCAGTGCTGACCAGTGGACCTTACACTGGGCAAAGGAATGGTAAAGTATAGTGCATGTAACACCAAATCCTTGCAAAGAAACGACTTTGTGTAGTTCATGGAAAGGAAAGGACCTATTATGTCAAATTGTCAACGCTTTTTGCAGGTTAGAAATCTAACCTATAATAATAGTCTATTTTTACTAATCGACAATGTTGAAAAATTATTTGCATAAATCTTTAAATATTCGCTTGAAGCCAGTACGGCTCCAAGCTAAAAATGCGGATACAAACATTAAAAATGAGAATAAACTTAAAAAACTTCAAACATTTGAGGTGACGTTAGTTACATAATGACATGCGAGAACTGTCCGAACAAACATGGCGGAACACGACGCATGAGCACAAAAAATTCTTTTTAAGGTACTTGTATACTAAAATGAATTTTTACAGTTTTAAATGTAATTTGGTATACTAATAAATAAAGTGATTTTACACTTGAATTTTTAATAAAAATAAAATCGTCCGTTTAGTTTCGGAGTAATCGATTCGGAAAGTTTGACTTTTTTAGGCAAAGATGCCTTATTTGACGTAGTAAAGATCGGCTCAAGTTAATTTTCGCTCTTATTATCACAATTTTTGAGAAATATGCTTCAAAAACTAACATAACATTAACTAGTTTCTTATTAACACTCTGTTAAAACCCTGAAAAAATCGTCCGTCTAGTATAAAAGTTATTAGAACTTTAATCAATTTTAAGACCTACATTTGTATAAATGAAACAGCTGTTGAAATTGATTGGCAACGTTGCATATTAAGAAGATAGCATGAATATTTAAATTTTTAAAAAGTGTAAGATTAAAAATTAGTATAAATGCTCTTTAGATTTGTTGCGTACAAATTTTTCTGAAAAATCGATGAATATCGAGATATTCGAGTAAATGGAGACAATTTCACGTTTTCCTAGAAAATGCATGTAAATCTTAAAAAAATAATTTTTTCAGAAACTTTTGTTTTAAAGGGCCGAAATTAATAAAGTATCTAGGTAATACATGATATTAAGTGGACATCGTATATGAGACCGATTTTAATTAATTACCGATTAATTACGGTGACAAAATGGCGAAATTTTACAGAAGAAAGAAAAGTCCCAATTTCCGCCCCCTCTAATTCTCTAATTTTTGTCGGAATCCAAAAAATAAAAGAAAGAGTTTTAGCAAATTTAATTCTATTTAAATTAGCTAGAATAGTCTTTTTGCGTAGGAGTCAAGATTAAGAAGTTGACAACTTTTGAAGCACAAAATTTGCGTTTTTTTGCCCTACATCATCGACATTTCAGTAAATATCTCCGTAACAAAGAGAAAAGTTAAAATTCTGATGGTAGCAAAGGATTCACAGTGAAAAATACTTGTTTGACCTAATTTTTTATTTCGAGCTAGCTCTTACCATTTCGGTCATATCTGCGAAAAATAGTAAAAAACAGCTGGCATTTCGGAGACGAAAAAATTACAAAAACATGCGATCTTGACACGTTCATATTTTTCGAAAAACACCAGCGGGATGGCCGTATGATGTCGCGACGTAGAGAGAAAGACTTCCAGTTAAACCTCATCGTAAATTGCATATCGAAGTTGGAAAATTCGGCTCGGCACGAACGAAATATAGCCAGATTAATTGTAGCAGATTAGTATATGACAGTTATGACAATCGTATTTAATACAGTGTTACCAAATCCTTTTACTCTATCTCTCTCGCGCTTTAATTTATTAAATCCACCGCTAGATTCGCTCTTATCAGTATACAAGTACCTTAATGAAAAGGTCTATGTGTTATAAATATAATTTCAAGGTAATTTTACCGACTATTGTTGGTTTTATTGTAAAATGAATATGCTTAAAAATCAGAGTGGATTTAAAATAAGGCAGTTTGCCTATATCTCGTCTCGTAATAACCTCTAAAACAGGGGCCCTTTACATTTGACAGTAACCAGCTATGTTGCCACATTTCTAAAAAGAATGTGCACTACTGCACTGTTTGAAATAAATTTTAATATTAATTTTTAACAGTTTCAAATACCCAGCAAGTAAATATTTTTTATATGTTTAAGGCTGATTGATAACTTGTTAATACAGAATTGTAATATTACAGAGGATTCCGTATAGCAGTACAGAATATCTTACATTATTTATCTAAACAGGGCAACGTAGCGCTCGTTTCTCTGTTCAAGCACAAATCTGCTGATTGCGTCATAGTTTAAACAGTTTAAACTTCATGATTTTTTTTAATATACATGGTTTTGTTTTAATAGGCATAATAGGCATTGTTAAAAAAATAAAAAAAAAATACGGGTCAACTGTTTTTATGTGTAAGTAATGTTATTAAAATTATTTAAAAAAAAATGTATACTTGCCCGTTGTAAATTAGTGCTCTTTAAGATTTTCATTTGACATTTTAATGTACGATCAATAGTTTACGAAATAATCCGCAAAAACTACGTTTTGAAAACTTTGACGCGGTATTACTCGTAAATGTTAAGTTCTACGAAAATAAGCCTGTTAAGGATTTTATATAGAATTTAGTGGTGAACAAAAAAGGTGTTCACCATTTTTGTCGTAGCATCAATGGTTCGCGAGATATTTCGACTTTTCGCAAAGATGGCGACTAACCCCAACTATCGCCGACCCCGACAAAATACTCAAACTGAACCTCCGAACACTAAAAAAGAAAAATTGACTTACGCTACTTTTGCATTAAATCGGTTTCGGACCATTTTAAATGGAGGTAATCTTAACCTGTACATTTTGAAATTAATAAGCGACCAAAATTCAAATTTTACAACTATTTTCTATGGGTTTCATACTTAATAATTATCTACTTTAATACGTGTTTGGATCATCTTTTCTTGGAATTTCAACTCCACTTTCTTAAGAATTTACCTACTATCGTTCATTAATTTATTTAATGAACGATACTAGGTAAATTCGTATCATTGTCTGCTGTTGTGCGTTAGTGTAATCACAGACATTTGAGAGCTCAGACTTACACAGACTACCATAGTTTATTATAAATGAAGTTTGGAATTAGTGCGTTCTAAATAATTGTGATTTTGCTGCGTGATTTTTGTTAGAAAAGCTACAAGGTACGTACTTAAATCCATACCGTTAAACTTTCTTCTTACACGTTCGTTCACTGCGCATGAATATTTGCATATTCGCGCTACGAGCTGAGCCATTTTTTTTATTTTAATTTTTTCCACCCCCACAATCTCTTCCGTAACTTCTACGTGATTTACCATTATATGCGGAAAATAAAATGGAGTACGAATCTCCAATGTGGGAAAGCCCCTGCAAAATTTTACAGTGCTCCGAGGTAATTTAGTATATCAAAAATGGTTAAAACTTACGAAGATACACTACTGTTATTGTCTAGGTCAGTAATAAGGCGACGATCTTACTTGCGAAAGAACATATGGGAGATGTTTACATTTCCTTAATTGGCATAAAAAGTGAAGCCGGCAGGTGCGGTCAAAGTGCCGCGTTATTTACTTTCGGTCGAATAATCAGGATACTGGCACGTACAAAGCACCGCCGAAATTGGTGTTTTTGTGTTATTGACGGGTTTAAGTAAATATCTCTTATATCTACTTGTTATTGTAGAGTTCACCAGCATAGGTTAATGTCTTTTCGATTTATCTATTTTTGTAGTGCGATTTGAATAAAACCAAAAAGTCACTTCTACCCTCTCCAGTTTTGCCGTCAATAGTGTCAATCCCAAGTCTGATAAAATGATATGATTGTACCGCAGTACGTCAGATTGGTTAAGTCATTGGTGGCGCATTTCTACAAAAAAAAATAAGGTAATTCTTTTGGCCATTTTTTTTTTATTTTTCATTTTTTAAACTCCTTGCGGTGGGGAAAACCTACTGATAAATTTTCCGCATGTCATGGTAGATTACCCTGTATACAATTACGCGAAAAACTTTGTCAACGCGTTGAGCCGAAACTAACGCATTCTTGCCATTAATAAATAATAAAATAAATAAAAATTAATAGTAAAAAAAACTTTTTTAATAAAAAGAAGAATCGGATTCTTCGTCATTTTTTAGAATGCAACACTATCCGATTATATTATAGTTTTAAAACTAAAAAACGCGTCCGTCATATTGGATTTAGAACGACGCTACATAGTTTATCGTATTTTACACGTCAGACCCTTTCATTTGATACCCATATCTAGGTGGTTGCGAAGAAAAAGATAATTTACCATCTTGCGGCGTCTGCCATATTGAGTATAGAATGACGTCACATAGTTTATCGTATTTTACTCGTCAAACCCTTTCATTTGATATCCGTGTTAAGGGAGTTGTGAAGAAAAAGGTGATCCGCCATCTTGGGACGTCGGCCATTTTGGATTTGGAACGATATCAGATATGTCATATTGCATTATCACCGGTTTTATACACGTATGCAAGATTTCAAAGCTCTAGCTTAATTAGAACAAGTCGAAATTTTGACTGCACGTCCGCCATATTGGATTTAGAAGGACGTCACATTGTTTATCGTATTTTATTCGTCAAGCCCTTTCATTTGATACCCATATCGAGGGGGTTGTGAAGAAAAGGTGATCCGCTATCTTGGGACGTCCGCCATATTGAATTTCGAACGATAATAGAAACACTATATTGCATTGTCATCGGACTTAAACACGTGTACCAAATTTCAAAGCTCTAGCTTAGTTAGAAATAGCCGAAATTTTGATTGCAAGATTTGAGATATATAAACAAACTAACATACAAACATTGCAAGTTATACCGTATGCCTAGCCCGAGAGGGCTAGGCATGGGGAGTAGAATTGCAACATCGCGTGTGCCAGCTGGCTGAAATGAAATAACAGAGCTGAAATGCTCCACCGATGGACGAATTTACGGCTGCCGGTGTTGTCATATTTCTCGCGTGAATGTACATGCCTAATGGGAAATTACACGCATGGTATAAAAGCTTTTAAAAACGTCATTATTTAACCTGGTGGGGTGTCAGCCTACAAAGTTGCTGTAAATGCCAATCAGACTTTTAGATTTTTTTTCGATCGGCCTGATAATAGTTCGCCGTCGTGGGTTCGTTTTTTGCTGCCCCCAATTCGGCACACAAAAGCCGTCCCGCTAGACGCCCCTCCTCTGGATCTTTCCCAAAAAAACTCTTTTTTCGAGTTATCGGCCATAAACCAGGTTCACTTTCCTTGTTGACGTGTATTCAACTTTTAATTAGTATTATTGAATCACAACGGTCTTTTCTTTAAAAGCAGCTTCCCCAAAAAATGCTGCCCCCTTCCGTTTTTCAAACCACACTACGCCAATGGAAGAGAATCGTTCTTTCGCGACACAGAGGAAGGAATCGTTCATTTTCAACTAGTGATGGGCGATATCGTGATTTTTCAATCACATCGTGAATCGTTACTACGATTTTTATCAGTGATTTCAAAACGTGATGTAATCACTACTTTGACACGTAACGAAATCAATTAAAGTAATGGATAGTTATTTACAGATGAAAAAACTTGGAGGACCTTGGAGGCACAAAATCGCTTGCTGTACGTTTTAATAAATATGGTCGAAAACAAAAATAAACTGGAAGTGAGAGTCTAAGCTGTGTTTATGTGAACGGAAAGTCGTGATAATGTCACAACTTTTTAGCAATTTTGGTCACAGTCATTACCTATTTGTAATTCTTTTAAATATCAGTGATTATAGCACAGTTCGTGAAATATTAAAAGGCCATTATACTAGGAATATTAACTAAAGGCTAAAGCGAACACGTGTTATCCTGGAAAGGTTCGCATGACTGGTTGATGACATGCTCCGAATAAGGTCTGATGCCCGACCGGACCTTTTTGGATAAAAGCGGAATGCGAAAATCCCGGCGAAGTTACTTTATAAAATTTATTCAAAATAAAAGTACCACCTATAGTTAAGTACCTACCTACCATGGATACTTGGAATCTATACTTTTGTTCTTAGTTAGAATTTATTATGTATTTTAATTAGTTTTAATTTATAAGAAAACTGTAGGAATTATAATATTGAAATCTATTTAGTTAACACATACACACACACTATTATATTTACTAATAATAAATAGGGTATCTTAAGCCTGTTAAGGGCCTATACTTAGGTAGAAGGTACTTCTTCGATCGATTTGAGTGCAATCTCGCCACTTTTTAGTAGAATTTATGGCCAATTCTACCTATTACACGGCCATACCCTTTGAAAAAAACCACCACCCCAATCCTCCGGCTCCATCAATTCTTATCTATTTCACCTACCTCAAAAAAATCTCATCCCCCTAACTTTTTTTTTTCGTAAAATTACTTTTTTCTGTATTAGTGTTAGGGCAAAAAAACGAGTAGGTATTTTCAAAAAAATTTTTCACGAAAAGTTACCGTCCGATTTGAAAAAAATTTTACCAGATTATACGCTTCGCGAGATCTTCAATTTTTAATTTTACTTTTTTTTCGTCAGGTCAATAATAACCAAGTTATCGTGGAAATACGTGTTTTTGCGAATTTTAAATGCGAATTCCTCCGCCACCCTGTGCGATTAAGCTGAACTAAGTTGATAACATGATAAAAGAGAACGCGGGTAACCGAATTGTAAAAAATTTTTTTAAAAAAAGTTGGTTTCATTTCAAAACCAGATCCGCTTCGCTATTATAGTAATCGTTTCTGATAGTTAAAATTTTTTGCTTGTAATAATCAACCCCACAAACGTACGGGAACGTGGAGTGAATAGAGGTAGAGATAGCCGAAACGTACTGATTGAAAATCCGAAAAACAATCTCTTAAAATATTCCGAGCGTTATATATATTGTATTGAAAAACTACCCCCCGAAATAGATGTCATTTTAAAATTTAAAAAATACCGGAAAACAACCCCGACAATGTTCAAAAATTATTTTGTAGAAAATTTGAGAAACTACCCTTTGATATAAACAGGGGTTGTTAAAGAAAAATATTGTCTAACTGTTTTGTTACACACACCGATCGGTAACGCCCAAGGTTCTCCGATTTTTCTCAATTATTCATATTTAAGTTGTATATTGTCCTTGGCTTGCCCTAAACAATTTTCATAATGGCAATACATGTATATTTTCCTTGTCCTAAATAATTTTAATAATGGAAATACCTAGGATCATATCACTACCTTTTTAAAAACTATCCTTATTTTAGGGGGTAGTTTTCTAAAATAACCAAGAATTTGGTTCCGTTTTATGTAGGGGGTTGTTTTTCGGATTTTTTATCAATAAGCTTCGGCTCCCTATACCCCACCCAGCACCCCTATTCGCTCCAAGATCCCGTAGGTTTGTGGGGTTGTTTATTATAAGCAAAAAAATTGAACTATCGCAAACGATTACTGTAATGTTTGTGGACAGATCTATGCAAGAATTTTCGAAAAAAAAAAAAACAAAAAAAAAAACCTCGGTGTTCTTAACATTTACCAAAAAAAAAAAATGTCTATTCGCATGCGGCGGCGCATTTTTAATGGTTGCCCCCCCCCCCCCTCAGGTCCCCGAATCAAATCACGGGCCCCGGTATCAAATTAACTGGCAGGCCCCCGCGCCTACTAATTGATAAATGGGAACAAAAATTTTTGTCAAAATCTCTGGCGGGCCCTAGCTACGGGCCCCTCGGAAGCCCGGGCTCCTAAACTCAGTACCCAATACGCCCCCCTGTTAATTTATTCTGGATCCGTCACTGATAACTAATGAAATTATAAACTTTTAATTTATGTGATGTGACAAACAAAATTGCAATAGCTACCTATACCTACCTATTGGGAAATTAAATATGATTTTGTAACATTGTTCAATTCTCATATTTAAAAAAAAATAAGTCTATGTCATAACACAATTTTTTGCAATTAGGTACTGTCGTGCGCAAAAAAAAATGGGACAAATCTTATAACGTATTTTTGCTAAAATCTAGTTTTGTACATCTAACTTTAATTTTTGTGACATTGTCAGTTATTTGACAAAATTCATTGCAAGTGTGCAAATAGAGACAGATTTGCATTAGAAAAAATAGTTGTCCTATTTTTTTTTGCTCACGACAGTACCTATTTCATTTCTCAATTTCTTTTAGAAAAATCTCCAACTGCACTGCGTTAGGGCGCTTTTTCACTGGCCGACACGATACCGACAATGTCGTACCGATACTGAAGAATAGCATAATAACATAATAACACGACGCCGACAAAACTGTATCGTATCGTAGGGTGACCAGATTTTTGTTAAGTGAATGCTGTACACTTCTGCCAAGGGGTGATCTGGGCCTTCAGCTTGGGCTGAAAATAACAAAATTTGTTTGGGAATCTGAATTTGATGGGCGGGGGGAAGAAATCCGGAAAAAAAATTTTTTCATCCAATAATTTTTTGATGAGCGGGGGGGGGGGGGAGAAATTAAAAAAAAAAATTCCAAACAAAATGTAATACTGTAACTTCATTATAACCTAAATGCTGAAGTTATGCTGGACACATATTACTTTCCAGCGAAATTCCGGACATATGGTCAGAATGCTGGACTTTCGCTGGACACTTCTAAATGCTGGACAGTACTCCAAAATTCCGGACAATCCAGCGAAAATCCGGACGTATGGTCACCCTATCGTATCGGCAAGTGAAAAAGAGTTCCATATAATTTTATACGTTTGTGCTGCCCCGATATCATTGTATCGGTGTCGTTGACGACGTATCGGTATCGTGTAGGCCAGTGAAAAAGCGCCCTTAGGGACTCCTATTCTACCTACACGTGTTTTAAGGAGCTTCTATCCAGCTTTAGGGCGTTTTTTTCACTGGCCGACACGATACCGACAATGTCGTACCGATACTGAAGAATAGCATATAACACGGCGCTGACAAAATGTGACAAAACGGTATCGTATCGGCAAGTGAAAATAATAATATAATTTAATACGTTTGTGCTGCCCCGATATCGTTGTATCGGTGTCGTTGACGACGAATCGGTATCGTATCGGCCAGTGAAAAAACGCCCTTAGTTCAATTCAGTTAGGTTAAAAGACGCGTTCAGTAATTGCCGATTTTTTATCAAACATTTTCGTTTTTACGTTTTTAAATTTTTTTGAGTAGGCCGTTGTGTCAAAAGAACGGCTTGTCAAATTAAATTTAAAAGTCAACGTTGTTTACAATAATTTTACATATTACTCAAAAAGAATAATATAATCAATTAATTAATTTCTTCAGTAAACAACTCAAAATATTCGTGGGCAAAGTGGGTATAGTGAAACTCGCATATAGGTAATAGCTACTATTCACTCTGGTGATTTACGACCCTGCGGGTCGTGTCTAACTTCACTCTCGTGAATAGGGCATCTGTTTCACGTAACTAACATAACACCAAATTTTAAGTTTTTCAAGTTTATTCACATTCTTAGGGCCGGTTTTATAGGTTTCGTTTAACTTAGATCTGATAGTTAACTCTAAGTTTTGTCAAAAAGTACGTTTTATATCTGCCAGTAACTGCCAATCTTAAGTTTAAACGCCAAACTCAGGTTTATGCACGCTTACGTTGATTAATTAGCAATATTTTGAAGGAAATTGCACTCAATGCAAACTTCAAATTTCAACTTAACCTACAAATAATTAATTACCTATTATATATTCTGTAAAGAAAAAGTTATAGAAAATGGATATTTTCGATATTTTTGAGGACATGTTATCAAGCGGTGAAGATGGTGTTATAAATATAAAATAGAAGCACCTCTTCGTGCACGAAAATTCCGACCTGATCATTTATAGATATGAAATAACAAAGAATTTATATATCGATTTTGAATATCTAAAGAATGTGTGCATATAGTATTAGAAGATATTAGTCCACATTTAACTCGACTAACTGTGCTTTATCCTTCCGAGTCTGTCCGAGTAACCGAATCACTTTTCTCGCATTCAGGGCTGACGACAGGGGGGGCAGGCGGGCCTGCAGCCTCGTGGCCCGGGCCCGAAGGGGCCCGGCATCATCACTGTTAAATACATTTTTGTATTGATTGTATTTCAAATGAAATATTATGTGTATTGAAAATTAATATTTTTGAAGTGTCCTAGACGAGGGGGGCCCGCCGATTTGATTTTACCCCGGGGCCCATACTGGCTCTCCACGGGCCTGCTTGCATTTGATTACATCTTTACGCTTTTTAACTAATTCAATCAATAGTTTGATTTCACTGTCGTTGAAATTTAAAGATCTTTTGTCACTCATGGAGAAAAGTCAAAGTACCAGTAATAAAAATGACATCAATCGCCAATTTGTCACTATGCCACAGAAGACCTATACCAGAAGCGTCACTGTCGGAGGCACGTTCGATGTTTGGGTGCGTTTGCACGCATCCAGTAATTTAGTCGAGTAGAGAGACGGTCCAGTAATTTAGTAATTGCCTTCCACTAAATTACTTGACTAAAACACGCTGTCCGCATTGGTCGAGTACTAAATTACTAAGCGACTCGACTAAATTACTGAGTGCCTTTCATTGGTAAATTGGGGTGACCTTCGGCCATCTTGTCGGTGGTATTGTCAACCTGTAAATCAGCACCTTTCTAAATTCACCGCTGGACGCATTGGTAGATAAAATTCGAAGCTGATTTTGGCTTTGGTTTTCAAAATAGCCGATCATATAATGTTATTGCTTACCGGTACGCTCCACCGGTGAATTTAGAAACCTGCGGATTTATAGGTTGACAATAATACCACCGACATATGACATATGCGCATAAAATTCAATATTGGCGGGAAGGCCAGAGAGTCGTTTCTGGTATAGGTCTTCTGTGACTATGCTACTAACTAACAAAATGGCTGACGATCTTGACAAGCACCTATAAAACGGCATTTTAGCGAACGCTAAAATCTAAAGTTTAAACCTCCAGTAAAACTTCAGTTTAAACTTTCAGTTAAACTTTGGTTTAATCTGTACCTATAAAACTGGCCCTTAATGTTTGTATACGCATTTTTAGCTTGGAGCCGTACTGGCTTCAAGCAAATATTTAAAAATTCAGGCGAATAATTTTTCAAAATTGCTGAATTAATAAAATTAGACTGCTAATTACAGGTTAGATTTCCAACCTACAAAACGAGTCCTATTTTATTAGGACAAAGTATATAAAATTTCATAAACATTACATTGAAAGTAAGGAAACCAGGCAGAAATTTTAATAATAGCTACGTAATACTTGTAAATGTTAAGAAATATAGGGCATGTGCATCATATAACTAACATAACCTCAAATTTTAAGTTTTTTAAGTTTATTCTCATTTTTAATGTTTGTATACTCATTTCAGCTTGGAGCAATACTGGCTCCAAGCAAATATTTAAAAATTCACGCAAATAATGTTCAATATTGTTGATTAATAAAAATAGACTGCTAATTACAGGTTAGATTTCCAACCTACAAAAAGAGTCCTATTTTATTAGGTGAAAGTATTTACAACTTCATAAACATTACACTGAATTAGATTTTATTTGAAAGTATGGAAACCAAGCTGAAATTTTACTAACAGCTGCAAAATACTCATAAATCTTAAGAAATATATATTTTTGAGGTTAGCTATGACGTCATGTGCACATGCCCTATATATTTTTTATGTTAGCTGTGACGTCACGTGCAGATGCCTTATAATAGCCATCATTATAAATACAATACAAATTTTTTTGGTAATTTTTTTCTACCAATCTTCAAACTTATCAATTTTTTCATTTCCGAGTGAAAAAAAATGTTTGTTCGCTTGCGGCGGCGCAATTTCAATTGTTGTGCCCCCTGTTAATTAATTCTGGATCCGCCACTGATTACTAATGAAATCATAAACTTTTAATTTATGTGATGTGACAAACAAAGCTGCAATACCTATAGGTAGGTACCTATTGGGAAATTGAGAAATTAAATATGATTACGTAACATTATTCAATTCTCATATTACCTATTTTAAAAAATAAGATGTCTCTGCAATAACACATTTTTTTTGGAATTAGGTAGGTACTTCATTTCTCAATTTCTTTTAAAAAAATCTCCACACTGCACTGCGTTAGGAACTTTTATTCTACCCACACGTGTTTTAAGGAGCTTCTATCCGGCTTTAACAGTTAAAAGACGTTCTATTTAAAGCCATCTGGATCTCTATAATGACAAAACAACAAAACTACTCTAGACCTGTAGACTGAAACATCCGAAAAAGTTGGTTTATTTTAAAACTGTATGTTAAAATAGCAACCCATTTTAGCAGTCTACCAATTTATCGAATTTTGCGCTGCACAATGAACTTGACATTGGTAGTATTAGCAATTGGCAATTACGTTTTAATTTCTATTCATTTTAGTGACGGTTTTAACAAATGCTTGAAATTAGAGCAAGCAAAGAGTACTTTAGCTGCATTTTTATTTTTACCTGTAATAATTAACTAAACGCGTAAAAATATCCGTGTCACCCCACCCCAAGACCTGCCATGTCACAAGTCGGCAACATGGCGATAATTTTTAATAACTTATAAAAAATGAATTAATCACATAAATTACACAAAACAACTTAATGTACTGGCTTGATAACGTTGATTAAACATTTCATAATGAATAACGATTTCGGTCCGCGATATAACGTTTCCAAAAAAATCAATTATCCATTCATAAATCTTACATAACAATTGAAAATCATTTTTACCACAGCCACTGTGATAAAACTAATGTTTCAGAAATATTGAACTGAAAAACCTCGATATTTACGTAGAATAATGTTTGGCTACCTATATAAAGCTGAAAATATAACGGAATTACATTTACAGTAAGAGTATTGACGAAAACGACGTAGAATTTTCTATATTGCAATACTTATAACTTACCTGTTTCTATGTGAAAGGATTTCTTCAGTTAAAAATAATTATTTATTTTAAAAATATGCTTTTTTTCTTAAATCCTTTATTTAGAACAGCACAACACGGGATCACAGAAAGACTTGTTCACCTACCGGGCCGGCGAATATTTCAGGATCAGAATTCAGAACATGGGATATTGGATTTGGACGCGAAAAGGATAGGTATATCGCCGGTACTAACAAACCAGACGTTGCCAGATATAATTGAAATAAAATGTATTTGTCAAATCTATTACTTGTTCACTGCTGGAGCAAAAAATTTATAGGTACAATTAATATGTTGATGATAATGTTTGCAACATTAGGATACATATATGCCTATATATAAAAAAAAATTTATAAAGTTTATAAAATATTAAAAAAACTTTTCCTACATTCTGGCAACATTTAACCTCCTTCTACATCTTCTTTTGTTAAATTGGATTAAAAGTATACACGTTCTTTTGATTCAATTGATCAACAAATGCCGATTTTCATATTTCAAATACGTTTCTTGATTTCATTTATTCATAATTTAATAAATAAAATCTATACTGACTATTTCGAGAGTATTATTCTAGCAAATAAATGAAATACTGTAGTATTATTTTAGCACATCAAAAATGGGGAATACCTATCTACTTAATATTAGGTGGGAAATTATCTACAACATAGGAGTGAAAATGTTGTAGGGTACGTATTATATTTATTTTACTTTGAAACTAATAAAATCTACATAATATTACTTTGGTCTATTATAACGTTGACTTACCAGTAACTGGGGGGGAGGTGGTGGAGGTTCTGGTTTTTTGAGAAAACTAAATACCTCTTTTTTGGGGCAATCTATGTGCCTGATTTCCGCTTTCGGGGTATCATTTTTAACGTTAGTTTCTACACAACTTCTTGAATAGTTGTAGTGTTTTTCTTCTATAGCTGGTTTACAAGGGTTTTCCATGATTTTGCAAATTGCACGGATTATTTAATAATTTGACAATCCATTTTCTCTAAAATAAATTTGAAAATGTCACTTATTATATTCAATTGTTCAAATAACTTCGAAAACTTTCAACTCCTTTCTCGTTCTAAATAAAGCTTTTCTTAACTTTAAAACTTTAAGAAACTATTACAATAATTATTATCTACTCGATAATATAATGAATAAAAAATAAATTTCACTAAATCACTCAAATTTAAAATTTCGCGCTCGGATAATACATCGGGTATTTTTGTTTGGAATTGGTAGCCATGTAGCGCTTGTATGGTCACGTGATCTGTCAAATTTGACTATGATGTTTTGAATAGTTCATCTTTTTATAGAAAACTTTTGGTTTTAAAGTTAAATATGTCCTTTTCTGAAAAAGGTACGAAGAAATATAATTACTATAGTTTCGTTTATTAATGGAATGTACACTATAAGTGTTCGTGCATTTCCCAAAAGCAATTTAAAATAGGCGTCTACTTGTGTGGCTAAGCAAATTTTTGAATATGGCAAAATTTGGCAGTAAATTATGAACTAAATCTATTTACAATATTAACCTGTTTGTATTTCTTGCTCTTTTACCAAATTTGCAGTATTAGTATGACAATATTTTAATGCCAGTACAAAAAATAAACATCTTTTTATAGCTAATATAGAAATATCTGTTTAGGGTCTACTGAAGAAGCGGAGGCTTTAGTAGATAGTCTTACCATGGATAATGCAACATTAAATGAAGGAAATTTGTCTGCACTAAGTAGCAGTGACTTCCAAACATTAACAGAGCTTTCACAGGAGTTAACGTTAAACACAGAAATGGAAACTGAAGGTACTTTCATATTATTTGTTTCAGTTTGCTTACTTTCAAACATAACCCCATCTGGGCTTAAGTCATAATTAAATTCATTTATTTAGAGCATGAAGTCGTCGTGGAATCTCAGGAAGTCATTGAACACGAGGAAGAAGTAGAGACTGAAGAAATTACTGCCGAAGAGATGGAACTTGATACTGACCAACGCATTAATTCTCCTGATGAAATTTTGCCAGATGTTAAAACTACAAAACCGACCACCGTTCCTCCCTTAAGACCTTTATCGATAGCTCCAAAACCTACCAAAGTACCCTTGACGGTTAAGCCTGTTGCTGGGCAACAGTTACTTCTATTGCAAGGTAAAATTTCTTGAAATAATAATTATATGATTCTAAAAGTAAATTTTTAGGCGGAGGTTCGGGGCAGGCTTTAAAATTTGTCTCTCCACAAGGACAAGAACTGAATTTAGCAAATTTTCAACTAAGCAGACCTGTAACGCTTAAACCTACTATTAAGACTTTAGCGTCTCAGGGTGGCAATATATCGATAGTGCAACAAAAACCTGTGGTTATGAAGAAAATTCTTGCGCCCGGACAAAAAACTATATCCAAACCATTGACGACATTTTCTAAGCAGGGACAACACTTCATGGTTGTGCAAAAATCGGATCAGCAGCAAGTAAAGCTCGTTCAGGCGCAAGGTGGAAATATAACTTTGCCTAGCCCTACAAAAACGATAACGTTACAGCAAGCTCAAGAAATGGGTTTATTAAGTAGTGCTAAGCTTATTCAGCAGGGGCAATCCACTCCGAAACAAACAGTGCTGCTCAGCAAAAATCCCCAAAAGACTATAAAAATTGTGCCGCAGGTTACGCCAACGCAACTTGTTACTAGTATTGCCAACACAAAGACAATTTCCATAAACACAATCAAATCTCCTACTAAAATCTTACCCGCAGCGAGTGGTACTATTAGTAAAGGCCCTCAACGGATCATTTTTAAAACTGCTGGGTCCAATCAGGCTATTTTACCATCGGGACAGTTGATACAAGTTGCTGGATCACAAGCTTTGAACAGTGGACAACTGCATCAGATCAACATTCCAGGGAAAGGGGTGAGAAAACTAAGATATGTTAGTATATGCATATTGCATATTAGAATAGACATGGGAAATGCGGTTTCACTCATGTAGCGTTACAAACGTGACTATTTCAGAAAAGTATCATGACATTATAACGTTACTCTGGAACAACTGAAATGGCTTCGTTTTTAATGATCGAACTTCATGTGTAGTGAGTAGATGAGATTACGTCTAGCGTTCTCGGAAGAATTACTGTTTCGGTTACTTCTACGGCTTTCTCTAAGTGAACTGATGCATTGCTATAATCTTCTCGGAGAGAAGGTTGTAGCACTGCATTACTCTAGACCTAGTATTCATCAGTGGTTGGTTGAAAATGTTAGAATTTCGTATTCCGGCGTGGTCGAACACTTATCGTTCATTCCAAGTAACCGTGTTATTTTTGCATTGAGTAATGTAATGGTACATTACCGCAACAAAGTAGCCTTATGTATGTAACGGACTATCTCTATATGGTCCTATAGCATATCATAATGTAACGTGTTTCCACCCCTAGGAAACCACCCTTGCAAATTCCGTGGGTTCCAAAAATTATAACAAGAGATGTCCACTTACACACTTTATTAAATAATTTACTGGATACTTCACAATACTACTATTAACTTAAATGAACTGTATTAACTAAAAATAACAATATTTATCACTTTGTTTCCACTTTGGAGTCTTAACCTCACTTGTCAAATCCAAACTTTTAAACTCTCACTTCCGGCCGAGAATACGGCTTTATATGCCCCTAGCGATTGCTTCCTGAATTATTCTAGAAACGGCTCGGCGTTATCTTCTCTAATGTTCCAGAACGTTTCTACTGTTTCTACGGTCTCACAGATGGCGTAAAGTAAAACATGTATTTTGTACATGTATTTAGTGCTGCCTATCCCCAAGGGGGTGATTACTTGTTACACTGCCCCCTCCTTAAAGCCTGATCGTCCCGGTCAGGCAATTTGGAATCATCAGTGTATTTTGCTAGTCTATCCAAATGTACGATCTTCATCTTTTTTGCTTCGTTGAATCCGATAAACGACATCATTAATTCGGGTAATAACAGTATACGGTCCATCCCAAGGAGGTTGAAGTTTCGGGGGTCTCCATTCCTTCCGCTGTGGGTTGTACAGCCAAACCAGATCCCCCACCTTGAATCCCCCTGTACTGGCATTCTGATCATAACGAGCCTTCAATCGGTTACTAGCTTTGGTCATCTGTTCTTGGTCATTCTTCGGCTGTTCTTGACTTTCATTTCTGTAGTTGCTCGTGGAAAATGGTTCCCTATTGGCAGCACAATTCCTACACTTGCGACACCAGGCCTCCACATCCTGGCGACTATTAACCCAATAGAACCGTTCCCGTGCTCTACTCAATGTCTTGTTTATGCCGAAGTGTCTGCTGGACGTGTCATTATGCGCTTCCTGGAGTACTTCTGGTACACTACACCTGGGGATCACTAGACGCATGGCAACCTGCTTCCCATCCGGGCTTTCCCATGCTCTTCTCAACAGCCCGTCCACGACGTGAAGTGAATCCCATTGTGACTATAAAGCCTTCAGCCCCACTTCTTTGTTGGAAACATCCTTCCATACTGGACGCGTTCCCCCTTCTTTTGCTCTCAACATGGGTCCGATTTCTACATCGCGCAATTGCTCTTGCCTCAAAGTTTTCTTTGTCCAACTGTCTGGACGATCGACCTTGACAGTGTTGACTTCAACCATGTTCGGCAATTTTCCCACCTGAGGGTAGCGCTTGCAATCTTCCTTGTCTGGTTTTCTGGATAATGCAGGAGTTTTGACTGCCTGTGTTGTCAACAGCCTGGTTTTCTCGCATTGGTCGTTCACTTTTGACAGAATAAATTGTTCGTTCCCAATCCTTAAGACTCGCTTTCCTACGTCAACAATAAATCCATACTGTTCCATGATGTCCAGTCCCAAAATGAAGTCATCCGTGATGTCAGCCACGATGACCCTGTAGTCGAACCTTAAATGTCCAATCTGCAAACCCAGGTCTACATCTCCATGAACCGTAGCCCTGTCCCCCGTAGCTGTCCGGACGATCACTTCATTTTGCCTCTTGGTAATAAAGATATAAATCCTGGCCGTACTATTGATGACGTAGTACCTGTGTCGATGGTAAACAAACATTTTCTTCCATTCACATAGCCTTGTAACAGTAGACTGCTTGCAATTCTTCGAAACTGGGAAATCTTAATTTCTCTGGGGGCACTGCATTCCTTAGCCAGCACAGCCCCCCTGGTGTAGTTTTCCTGCTTCTCTTCAACATTCACAGCATTTACTCAACTCTCCGAGTTCTGCTGTCGACAGTCTCGTTTCATATGTCCCACCTTGCCGCAGTTGTAACATTTAATACCTCCACTCGGCTTTCCATTATTTTGTTGTTTTTTCTGCTCCCCGAGATCATCCAATTTATTGAATAATTTTGTAAATATTTTCTGCATCTCAGTCAACAGGTTCTGGTTCGTTTCTGGTTGCGATTCTTCGAGAGTCACAGCTCGCACTTTCGACCTTGGAGTATCCCTGTAAGCGGCTTCTACTTCAAGTGCACGCACCAAAGCTTCACTACTACTTTGGTGTCTCGTCAGCCTTAGAACTCGCCTGACCTCTTCGTCCCTTATACCATCTAAAAAGGCCCCCACGGCTAATTGTTCCTGGAATTCTTTAGGTGCACTCGGATACGCCAGGTGTGCCAGTCTCTCTATGGCAGTCTCTAATTCTTGTAAACTTTCTCCAGCCTAAAATCACGGACACAAACCGTGATTTTAGCTGGGCCTGGTATACTTGGGCGAGATGTTGGTCGCCATATTTCAAGTCCCTTTGTTTCTCTACTGGGATGGTTTTGAATAACTCTGAAGCTTGGCCCCTTAGCGCTAGAACTAAGGCCATGGCCTTTTCCTCATTATCCCAGTTGTTCGCACACGCTGCTGCCTCAAACTGCCTCTTGTACGTCGTCTAGGAATTTTGGCTGTCAAAAGAAGGGGGTTTTAGTCGCTGACCTGATGATACCACCTGCTGGCTTCCTCTATCTCTCAACTGTCGTTTAAGCCGGTCTATTTCTCCTTTGACTTCTTCTTCGAACTTGTGTACTTTCTCTTTAACTTCAGTTACGTCTCCTTTTACTTGACTGACTTCTGTCTCGACTACTCCTACTTTACCTTCGACCTTGTTTATCTCTTCTTTAACTTCTTCCTTGACAGAAATGATTGCGTCCTGTTTCTGAGTTCGTCTTTTGCCTCTTGATGTTGTCTTTCTTGCTCTTCTTTTTCTTCTTGATGCCGCTTTTCTTCCTCTTGACGTCTTCTTTCCTGCTCTTCTTTTTCTTCTTGCCGTCGCCTTTCTTGTTCTTTTTTGTCTTCCTGACGTTGCTGCTCCATTATCCTCATAAATTCTGCAAATAGGTCCTTTATCTGTTTCTCTCCTGCCATACTTCTTGTTTCTATGGGCATAAGATTATGTTAAAATAAAATAAATTTAACTGTCACGTCAATATCGGTAATGGAGCTTTCCAGAAAAATCTCGAAACAGCAAAAGTCTTATCCAGAGTCTGTTGTCACTATCCAGTTCAGAGAATTTAATAATCTCCACTAATGTCCAAATAGAAAAGTTCTAATAATTTTCACGCACTAATACAAATGAGTCTTTTTCAGTGTCTCTATCACTTTTCAGTTTAAAGGATTTAATTATCACACTAATATCCTAATAGAAAAGTTCTAGTAATTTTCACGCACTAACACAAATGAGTCTTTTTCAGTGTCTCTATCACTTCTCAGTTTAAAGGATTTAATTATCACACTAATGTCCTAATAAAATGTTCTACAATGTCTCAAAAATGCACTTAACACTATTTTCCTGTTCGAAAATAACCCTCGAACGATGTTCAGTAAATTAGTCCTCCGTGTTAGCACTAACCCTCGAGAATACTTCTCGAACACTTCAGCACAACTACAGAGTTCCTCTTGTCATAAAATTCCGCTTTCTGATACCAATTTGTAATGTGTTTCCATCCCTAGGAAACCACCCTTGCAAATTCCGTGGGTTCCAAAAATTATAACAAGAGATGTCCACTTTATTAAATAATTTACTGGATACTTCACAATACTATTATTAACTTAAATGAACTTTACTAACTAAAAATAACAATGTTTATCACTTTGTTTCCACTTTAGTGTCTTAACCTCACTTGTCAAATCCAAACTTTTAAACTCTCACTTCCGGCCGAGAATACGGCTTTATATACCCCTAGCGATTGCTTCCTGAATTATTCTAGAAACGGCGCGGCGTTATCTAGAAGTCTTTTTGCTCTAATGTTCCAGAACGTTTCTACTGTTTCTACTGTCTCACAGATGGCGTAACGTACAACATGTATTTTGTACATGTATTTAGTGCTGCCTATCCCCAAGGGGGTGATTACTTGTTACAATATATATTGTGAAACTCCTGAGGAAAGGTTTGCATTGCAGTACGAGTGCAAAAATTTTAATCTTTGCCTAAAGGGAATCACACAGTTATTGCAGACTCTTTAACACATTATATTTTCTATAACTGACATTCTTATTGAGAAAAACTTGAAATATAATTTTGACGTTTTAAAATTTATTTAACGTTAATGACCTGTATTAAATGCATGCAATTTCCTTATACTTTAGATCAAGTGACTTATATTTGGTTATGATATTTTTGAGTAGTACAATACAGCCAAATTCAACTTTTTCTGTTTTTCTTACTTTCTCTGCCACACGGGGGTGTCGCTATGGGAGGGGCGTCCCCGCCCCCGTCCCCACCAATGTCGCGGTTGAGTTAGGAAATTCAAGCTTTAAGTTAGGAGAATTCGGGAAAAATTTCACCGCCCACCCCGCTCATCAATTTTCATTTTGGAGAAAATTTTTTTGAGGTGTTGGAAATGGGCCTTTCCCACGTTTTTTTTTATTGAATATTTCAGAAGTTCTCTTTAAAAAAACTTACCTGTATTTTTTCTTTTTTACGAAATTTGCTTCTTTTCTACAGAAAAAATTATTAGGTTAGATTGTACGTATAAGTGTCTGTCTCTTTCTAGCTTTACCGAATTGACAGTCATGACAGGACATTCACAGGATAACACTTCATCATTTTCATCTATTAATACTTCTACTGTGTAGGTACATTTAAATTATATTGAATAAACAAGACTCTATCTCAGTGTTCCCTTTAAGTACACACACACACACTTTTAAATAATTAATAAGAAACAAAGTTATAAAGTCAAAATACTAGATTCGTACGATCACAACGTAAATAAGAGAACATAACCTATCTATTATCACTTTCCATCAGTGTTGCCAAGTGTCAGTTATTTGTTGAAATCCGACATGTAAAGTGTGTTTCTTCTGTTAATTATTATCATTTTTATTATAGTAGGTGGTATTATTCAATGGAAATTCATTATTTTCAAAAGCAGAGATAAAAAGTAGACATTCTTTAGTGAAATAATTACAGCATTTCCTCTAACGTTCAACATTCATGTACATTAGGCAACATGGAAATAGTCTCATCGGCAGGTTTCCAGACGAGATGTAAAATTCAGAAATGTCAACGGGTTCAGTTAATGTTCATATGAAGCCTGAAATTGTTTAATTGACGTAATTTGAGCGCATTTACTTGTTTGAAATATAGAGTAAAGTAGACAATATTTTTATCTTTAAAATATCCATTTAAAATTAAAATATACGATATGACGTGTATATACAATATTTATTAGGTGTTAATAAATGATTTATGACATAATAAACATCAAGTTCAATTACGTGTGAAAGGCCCATTTTTAACTCCCCCAAAAATCCTAGCGACACCCCTGCTGCCACATGTATTTTCTTCTAAAAATAGTGTTCGTGAAATTTATATTACAAAATCTTTTATGTGCTGTGTACATTGAATACACAGCTTTAAGAAAATATTTGTTATACCTATTCAGTATCCATTGATAATTACTACCTACACAGAACTGTGGATATAGATGATAGTTTTATTTTAAACAATGTTAAGTTTGTTTATTAAGTTCTTCTTTTAACCAAACATCTATGAAACAATTCGACACGCATTTATTCTCATTCAACAATATTATTGCAGATTCTTTAATTCATTTTTTTAAATACAAAATACGTACAATGTGAGGGAGAGGGAGGGGGAACGGAAGGACAGTATATAGTCCTTCATACTTTTTTCTCTTGAAAATGGTTCTAAAACAGGAGCCAAAACGTCACTACTTAAACAGTCTCAAATGTAAATCACAGTAATTCCCATATTGACCGCAGAATCAAATTCCTGAAAGCCTATTGTGATCACCTAGTTATCCTGAACTCTCTATAGCACAAGCATCACTCTAAATCTTCTTCTATCAAGCGGAATTTTAAACAGAGCAAGTTTTGCTCTACGCGGAAACTCCATTTACAACACAACCTCGACACTAACATTACCTGCATATATGAAGCCTATTAATAGATCCACACGTCCGGCGTTGATCCGATACTCTGGAACACCTTTGACCGATTATCCAATGACAATGGCCAATATATCGCAGAACAAAAAAAATTTGTTTAACATAAAATTACAGTATTCCAGCAAAACGTAATGCTGCACATCCAAGCATGCTGTATTATCCATTAAAATGCCGGACAATACAGCATAACTTCGTACGTAGTTACCCTATTCTAATACTTGTGCGAAATTTCTATATCAAATATCGAAAGGTTTAATAACTATTTATTATTGTCACTATCACTAATTCATGCGAATAGCCCTGTCTAATGTTTTATTGAACTCAATTAATACACTTTAATTAGTTCGCTATCTGGGCCCATAACCTATTGGGTTTATGACTAAAACCAGGGTGTATTAAATAGGTGATGTGACGACAACCCTCACAGTGGCTTCATAAGTGCTTACTTTGTACATAATGTAATAGATGGCAGGACCAATAAGTTCTCTCATTACTTACGCATAGATAGATAATTTTACAGGTTCTGTGCATAAATGCATACAGTGTTGCATACATTCCCGGCCTTTTGTTTTTTGTTTAGTGAAACAAGAGTCCAGTGACATCTGACATTAAGTAGCTAAATTAAAACATTGAAAGAATATATGCAACACTACATGCAGCATTGCACGTGTCGCCACAGCTAACCTCAAAAATATATATTTCTTAAGATTTACAAGTATTACGTAGCTATTATTAAAATTTCTGCCTGGTTCCTGTACTTTCAACCAAAATCAAGTTCAACGTAATGTGTATGGAGTTTTAAATAGTTTGTCACAATAAAATAAGACACTTTTTGCAGGTTAGGAATCTAACCTATAATTAGCAGTCTATTTTGATCAATCAACAATATTGAAAAATTATTTGCGTGAATTTTTAAATATTTGCTTGGAGCCAGTATGGCTCCAAGCTAAAAATGCCTATACAAACATTAAAAATGAGAATAAACGAAAAAACCTTAAAATTTGAGGTTATGTTAGTTATACGATGCACATGCCCAGGTAATTGTAGGACCTTATTGCTTGCGCCATCTACTAAAGTAAATAGAAACCATGCCCTTATGAAGCCATTATTATAATAGGAAAGTGCCGTACGTTAGACCACCTATTTAATACACCGTGACTAAAACTAAACACACAGCAGAGTTGAGTAATATTGTTTATTAGAGTCCTCACTTCACAACGAGTAAAAATACATTAATTTTACAACTTTCCAATAGGTAAGTTTTTGTTACAATTGTGTATTCAACGTTTTGATCTTAAAACAAATCTTTGGAATTATTGAGAATATAAATAAATAATGATGTGCAGTCCTGTCGAGAGAGGAGGGGGGTGGGGGGGGGGGGGTGCAAGGTTGTTGTCCAATTGTCCAATCACTTTTTCCTATTATTTTTATATAGGTAAGAGGTAAGTACCTATCGGCAGTTATCTATTATCTATCAATATCAAGTCAACGGATATTTTTATTATTAACTATCGTTGAATCTTATTATTAATTATTGTATTATTATACTACCTAATTTTCTTGATAAGTAATATTGTAATAAAATACTTTTTCAATAATACGAATTAGTTTAGATAAACAGTAAATAAAACCTTTAAATCACGAAAAAAGTATTACGTATGCACGTGCGGTATTTTCTATTTATGAAGCGATGACGGTCAACTCAAACTTCAAATCTATCTAAGCATTCAGTCAGGGTCGGAAGTAGCCAGCTTAAGACAGTACCGGGACACACATATCATAGCAGATCAACGGACCGCAGACCCGGTTCGATTGACATTGTGGATTCGGTCGGACCCGTTCCACCTTCGGATTCGTTCACTTGGACCGCCCATCTTTACCAGAAACCAGCAGCCAGATCAACAAAACTACCTGAGTACCAAAAAGTACCCTTATAGTGGAGAGCGGAACGAATTCTCCAGTGATCAAATTGTTATTAAAACTTTTAAAATGTGTTTTCGACACTACTTACTAAAATGTATATTTGTTGATTTTTCTTCAATTTTTTAATGTTTTATCAATTTTGTGATACATTTGTATTTTTTAACTGTAAAGTTAAAGCTTCGATTCCTAAAATGAAATTATTTTAGATGCAATACATATTTGAGGCTCAGGTACACAAAAAGGTCTGTCAGGTAAGAAAAAGGTAGTAGAGGGGAGAGCGGCAGCTGTTAGTTGGTTTGGGAGGTAAATTTTCATTTGAAAAAGTTGCAACAATTTAAGCGAAAAAATGTCGAAAATTATCACCATCTTTCGTAACATTGGTTCACAAAATATCGATGGCATCCTGATTTTTTTTTTTGCTTATAAGAATAGATATCACAATATGTCAATGAAGTGGCGTTACGAGTAGACCACACTTTTTAGTTACAGGTTTTTATTTGCTGATAAAAAACAGATATCAGAATACATCAGTGAAGCGGTGTTACGAGGAAACTAAATGTTTTCAAGATGTCAGCCATTAAAATGCGAATCTCCTAGGATTTTGGACTTCTTCAACCGATATCTCGCTTACCTTTCAAAATATCAAATCGCCGTCTGAGCCATTCTTATTTTCAATTTACGTAACCATGAATTATTTCAGATTTTAAGGTGAACGATTGCTACTCCATTTTTCAATCTCAGATGAAAAATTCTCTTTTATCATGTCAAGTTTGAAGTTTTTTTTTTTTCAGTCAGTGTCTCGAAAAACTGATCAGGGGTTATGAATTTCGATGAAAAAAACGAATGGCTCAAGCGGGAAGTCGATATCACCTTTCATTTTTGAGATACAAGTGGTCGAAGTGGAAAAAAATCCTAAAAACTACGAACATTTTTTCCTTTTTAAATTTACAATTTTTTACCTTGAATACATATTTACCAACCCCAAAAACATAAATAATGATAATTTGTCCAGGACTAAAATTATTTCCGTTACTGGTTACTTTGGATTAATCATTGATTACAATTATTTCCTGATTTTTTCAATATACTGTTAAACAAACAAAGATCATTTAATTCTATCTAGTATACATTTTAGTATTGGGCCTTAGCAATACAATGCAAAAAATGGCATGCAAATTTATTCACTCTGGATCTCGTTCGGCATTTTTCATTTTTTACACTTAATGACTCCACTATCAAGGCAAATAATGAAACATATACATCTGACGATGCCTAAACATCGATGAAATGTAAGATTTTATCGAAAAAGTCCAACACTACTTTGAAAACTGTATTCGTAATAAAGTTAGAAAATACTACACCTTCAATAAAAGTTATTATAACATGGATCCTGCCTGATAGTTTGTAACCGAGCGTTCCATTCTCTCCGTCAGGTTTCCTTGACTATGACAAAAAATAAGGACGCTAGGAGCGATACAACTTGAAATTTACATTTTCCAAGGAAACGTGTTTTTTCTCATCTCTTGTGAATATCTAGATAAATGTTGCTTCTAGGAGAAAAATGGTAGGGATCTATTAGAAAGATTATAAAACGATGATGAATTTGCTTCCTTGAAAAATTCCAGTAGGATTAATGATTTTGCTGTTATATACGTTTAAAGACAAAATTTTGATTTCGCCTGAAGAAAAAATAATTGATTTTTTTTCAAATTAAATGTCATGGGGGCAAGATATGACCAGGCAACCTAGTCGCGATCTATTAGCCTACATGTTATCTTTTATAAAAACTACTTGTTATATGAAAAACAGATAAGGTTATTTCCTTCTTGTGCCGGATCTTGTACTATAATTACAAGGTGTACTTTCGAAATATGAATTAAAAAAAAATGCTAAATGAGCCCCCTGCTCTTGCCACTATTTGGGTCCTGCCAATTTCTAACAGAAATCATAAAAAAAGTGTTGATGTCGAATTTTAATGAAAATTGAAATAGACACCTAACGATGCCTTACTGCATTAGCCAAATTAGTCAGATCATATATAACTTTAATATTCCAATTTCTTGGTTAGTTTATTGAATGATCAGTGGAGTTGATCATTTAACTCATATTTATTGTAAATAATTAATTTATATCAAACTTATCGATTCATATAAAATAGTAAAAAACCGCTGCCCAAGGAATCACTACTTCCACATCCAAATTCTCTAACCAAGTCACTCACAACGAAAAAATTTTGTATGTGGAAATAATTGTTTATGAAACTTTAATAATATAATACTTGAAATCTTTTACCCCAAAAACCCATAAAATGATACCCCACATCGGTAGTGGGGTGGGGGTGGTGATAGGAGGTGGTAGTGGGGGTGGATGAAGTAAAAAAATATTTTGAGGTTTCTGGTTCTTGTACATGCACTAAATCACAATTTTTTTTTAACCCCTTTAATAATGAGGTGGGGGTGGTAATGGGGGTGGCTAATGCCAACAATTTTTTTGAGACCTTAGCTTCTCCTGTATATACTAAATACCAATTTTATGGACTCTTACTTGCTTGATTTACCTATTTACCCCAAATTTACCCCCATTTACCCCCCAACCCTTCGACGGAACAAGATGAAAATATAATCTAGTTCCAGATCTCATTAAAGTACATATGTGTACCAAATTTCAAGTCAATATCTTAAACAGTTCCAGAGTAAACGTGCGCACAAAAAAAAAGTTAGACAGACAGACCGACAGACAGACAGAAATTTTGTTTTCGCTCAAACTTAAAATCTCGACGTTCCATGACATTCTAAGCCTATCTGAACAATAAAAATTTTTAAAAAGTTTTTTGTCATTACTATACTTCCACTGGATGAGGAAGTAAAAATATACAATGTATTCCAAAAATTAAAAAACGATTTTAAAACTTTTTGGTCGACACCCATGACATAGCTGCAATTATCAATAATTCCTTTATCGGCCCTTTTTATGATTTTTCAACTGAGTTTAGAAACCCTATAGAATACTGGATAATTGCATTATATTGTAAATTTCACGTGCATTGTTTTTAGGAGCATAAACATGTGGCAGATAATCCTAGTAAGAAAAACAGAAAAAATAAGAAAATTCCACAACCAACGTTTAGATAATAGTCAAAATCAATATTTCTTTAAATTGTGAAGATGATTTTGATGAAAATATGGTTGTAATATAAGCAGATATATCATATGTACAAATAGAAACAAATATTTTAAGACTAAAATTATTTTGTGTTTAATTTATGTTTTTTCACTTTTCATTATTTTTTTTCTCAAAATTGCGTAATTTTTTCTAACAAATATTACAGTTTTTGAAGCCACAGAAATTTTACAACCACTTTATTTTGATATAATTTTAAAAAATTAGGTTATTTGCTTTTTTTTTTTTTCAATTTAATGGATTTTTCAGTTGTAGAGGTTTTAATATTTAAGAGGGAGCAAGGCGATCAAATCAGAGGGGAGCAGGCGGCAATGAGCCAATGTGAAGAGAGATCTTCGTAATAAACAAATTTTAGTTAAAAACTTACTTCAATAGAAGTGTAGTATTCGTTTACTTATAAGAATATCTTTTTTTTTCAGTTTAATAACGCCAGCCGTTTGGCTAAAAACTGCTTTTTCTCAGTCAAGATTTTGAGTACAGTGCTTTTTAATACCACCTACACAGCATTACTGCATTACAATTAGGCAATTCAAACCACGTGACATCCAACAAGGCGTGGAGGGCAAACATTAATTTTCATTCGTTAAACGTTTGTTTTTCTGTTGGCTTGGCTTCGTTTCCGGAATTAAGTAAAAATAAACCCGTGTTTGCCAACCACGCCATATTCAAAAACAATTTTGACAGGTCGTTGGATTCCCTAATAGACCATTTTAGAATGACGTCACGATAAGTCGGCCATTTGTCTGAGGGACAACCGAACTTTTTATTCCATTGTAAACAAAGAAGTAATCTCAGTTTTAAACGTGAAATAAAAATAAAATGCCATCCTTTTGTGCGATAAGGTGCGATTGTGAGATAAGGTTTATTTTGAATGTAAAAAAAAGCTTAGGAGAAAGGTAAAGAAATCACTTTCTGGCTCTATTGAATACTACATACGCATAATATAACATGCTTATCACTGAAATTTAGCACTTAGTTATTTAAATGTAAACTTGCCTTGCCCATAACAATGAATACATTTGAGTTTATCTTTCTTGCACAAATTTCTTACACAAATCCAGCCTCATAATATTTATATGCTTGTAAAGATTTGTATGCCTTTAACTGCTGGCCTGTGTAGAAGCTGTGAGTCAACACTAAGTAATTTACCATATTAATTACGGATACAAAAGGTAAAATAGACAAATCTGCAGAAAGGTCTCCAATCTCCACTCCAAGGGTGTATGGGTCAATTGTCTATTATTTTGATTTTCTCATCATAGTGACACCTTTCATCACCTATAAGGGTTGAATAATATTCACTACATGACATTATTACGAAAACACACACAGTTCCTCAAGAAAAACTAGAAAAAAATATATAAAACCACGCAAACTGCGTTTGGTTGTCCCTCAAGCAAAATGTCAAAATTTTCAAAACCAAGTGACCTAAAATGGTCTATTAAGTGATCCAATGACCTGTCAAAGTTTTTTTTCAATATGGCGTGGAGGGCAAACACGGGTTTATTTTTATTAAATTCCGGAAACGTAGCCAAGACAACAGAAAAACACAAACGTTTAACGAATGAAAATGAATGTTTGCCCTGCGTGCCATGTTGGAAGTCACATGGTTTGGATTGCCTAATAGTACAGTACCTAGAGGTAAAAAATATGCAAAACTTCGGAATAATGTCATATTGAACGGATTTCGTTCATTTTTGGCAGTATAATAGTAAATGCTTCACAGGAAAGTTTCTATACTGTGCGGGGGCTTGCTAATTTATAGGGGGGTTGATGTCACAACTTCTCAGGGGGCGACACTTAAAAAATATATATTTATTGGAGCTGAAAAAGAATCAGATTTTAAGAAGAAAAGGTCCTATGCAATTTTTCACATAAATAGACAGTTTTTAAGTTATAATGACTTAAATGACAAAATTGCGATTTTAGCTTAAAAAAAGGTATCTCCAAATGGCTTTCGTCAAGTATCTCGAAAAGTATTGCTTTATCGAAAAAATGTTACAGACCAATTACACAAAGTACAAACTGGGAATTAATTATATTTTTTATTTATTGATGTAGGATTAATAATTTCGGAGATATTTAAATTTATATTTGGCATCCAAGTGTTCATAAGATAATTATTTAGAGTAAGAGTTAAATATCTCAGTAACTGTGACACCTACGTCAAGAATGCTAATAGGTAGAACAATAGGTTATTAATTAGGCTTTCAACTGTTTTTTAATTTGTTTCTGTAGCATAAAAAACAAAGAAGTTATGACCAAAGCAATGTCTTCACATTTTTTTAATAACAAATCCGCCATTTTGTTACTGTAATTAGTCAGTATATAATAAAAAGGAATTTCAAACACTGTTTCTCATTAATATATAGCATGACGTAGATGCTCAAATTTTTTCGTTTGTATACGGCACTTGCTTTAGAAAAAATTACAATTTAAACTAAAGGTATTTTCGATAAAACGTATTTTTTTTTCTTTTTCCAAATATCTCAATAAATATTAGTTTTATTGAAAAATGGGTAGAGACCAAAAATAAAGCTCATAAACTGATAATGAATTTCTGTTTTTTATTTATTTACATAGATTTAATAATTTCGGAGATATGAAAGTTTACAAATGGCATCCCAACGTTTATGAGACGAAAAATGCAGCTTAAATCTCAGAAATTGTGACACCTACATCATGCATGCTAAGAAATGAAATTAAAGACAATTAATTGCGCTTTCAAATTATTTTTTACTCGTTTCTGTAGCATAAGAGATGAAAAAGTTATGACGGAAAAATGTGCATATTTATATTTTTTTTATATAAAAAGGTCGCTATTTTGTTACTCTAATTAGCTAGTAATTTAAAAAAAAATCTCAAATACAGTTTTTCGTTAAAATGTAGCATTACCTAAATGCTCAAATTTTTTTGCTCATTTAAAGCACTTGCTTTAAAAAAAATGCATTTTAGACTTAAAGGTAATTTCGAAACACTTGGATGCAAAATATAAACTTAAATATCTCCGAAATTATTAATCATATATCAATAAACAAAAAATATAATTAATTCCCAGTTTGTATTTTCTGTAATTGGTCTGTAACATTTTTTCGATAAAGTAATACTTTTCGAGACACTTGACGAAAGCCGTTTGGAAATACCTTTTTTTTTTAAGCTAAAAATCGCAATTTTGAAGTCATTGTAACTTAAAAACTATCAATTTATGTGAAAAATTGCATAGAACCTTTTCTTCTTAAAATTTGATTCTTTTTCAGCTCCAATAAATATATATTTTTTAAGTGCCACCCCCTGAGAAGGGGTGGCATCCACCCTATAAATTAGCAAACCCCCGTACAATATAGAAACTTTTCTGTGAAGCATTTATAATACTGCCAAAAATGAACGAAATCCGTTCAATATGACATTATTCCGAAGTTAAAACCTCTACTTACTGTACTATAATAGGGCATCTACATCATGTAACCAGCATAACCTTCAATTTTAAGTTTTTCAAGTTTATTCTCATTTTTAATGTTTGTATACGCATTTTTAGCTTGGAGCCGTACTGGCTCCAAGCAAATATTTAAAGATTTAATTAAATAATTTTTCAACAATGTTGATTAATAAAAATAGAAGGCTAATTACAGGTTAGATTTTCAACCTACAGATAGAGTTCTATTTGATAGGATAAAGTATTTAGAACTTCATAAACATTACACTGAACTAGATTTTAGTTGAAAATATGGAAACCAGGCAGAAATTTTAATAATAGCTGCGTAATACTCTTAAATCTTAACAAACACATATTTTTGAGGTTAGCTGTGACGTCACGTGCAGATGCCACCCTATAATAGCCACACTGCCTACCCTTCGCCCCACTTCAGCTTCAGTCTTACCGATGAAACTTTGTGATTGGCGTAGTCTCCTCTTAATATTATTAGGAACCTATAAATAAAAAATAAATACTAAAATTTCCGTAACGGTCCTCCACTAATAAGGATACATCAAATAACTATTGCTAGTGGGTTTTTAAGAGTACATTTAAAGAATCATATTACTACAGATACATTAGGCATTATATGCCTTATTTCAAAATGAGCAATACAAATCAAATTGACTGTAACAAGCTCTAGCAGAAATATTTGTCCACACAGGATACTTTGCTGCAGAATTGGCAAGACCGTGCAATTAGGCATACTCTAATGTCACTGTGTGCACACAACAGAAAAGATGCATTTGGGCATATCTCTACTCATATTATAGTGTCATGGGCCTCCACTATCAGTCGTGATAAAAAGAAAGGCATCTCCTAATCCGGCCTCCTTATCTTGTTCGCATACCAGTCCTCAGTCTAACTTGTTATGTTTATGATTTAATCTAAATGAAATAGATGCAATAAAAGAAAGAGATATGTTGATGCCTATATTAGATATGTTGGTGCCTATATTATTAAATACAATGGGCTAGTAGACAATAACGAAAACAACAATATTAATATTGTATTATAGTATGACTCTCCAAAATGTTATAAATATAATTTCAAGGTAATTTTACCGACTATTATTGGTTTTATTGTACAATGAATATGCCTAAAATCAGAGTGGATTTAAAATAAGGTAGTTCTCCGGATATCTCGTGACGTAATAGCGTAATAACCTCTAAAACAGGGACATTTTACATTTGACAGTAACTAGCTACGTTGTCATATTTCTAAAAAAGCATGTGCACTACTGCACTGTCTGAAATAAATTTTAACATTAATTTTTAACACTGTTTCAATTACCCAACAAGTAAATATTTTATATATTTTTAAGGCTGATTGATAACTTGCTAATACAGAATTGTAATATTACAGAGGATTCCGTATAGTAGTACAGAATATCTTACATTATTTATTGAAATATGGCAACGTAGCACTCGTTTCTCTGTTCAAGCACAAATTAGAATCTGGTGATTATGCTATTACGTCATAGCCAATAGAATAGCCCAAAAATTGGCGGCAATATCTAACCGTTTAAACATAGTTTAAACTTCATGATTTTTTTTTACTATAAGGCATTATTTAAAAAATAAAATAAAAAATACAGGTGTAGATGTTATTAAAACTATTTAAAAAAAAATTGTGTACTTGCCCATTGTAAAAGAACGAAGAGCAATAAAATATTACTGTCTATATTTTCTTTAATATTTAATTCCATAAATCTTTTGTAATTGAGCCAGGGTTTGAAAAATAATTCAAAGATGATTTTAAGTTTTTCATTATTGAATAAAAATTATATTATTCTGTAAAAGTAAAATACTATTGGAAAAAAAATTGCTATTTTAATAAAGCTCTTTTACAGGATGAGGTCACAAATTACAAAACGTTAAAGAAATAAGACAAGATAATAAAGACAATAAAAAGCAACAGTACTTTATAAATGTAAGACAAATTTTTTAAATGCAAATGCAAATCTATTTCACTAACTTATACTTGATTTATTATAACTTGGAGAAACATGTTGGCTGATGGATGAAAGAAGAAGGTGTCAGGCGGATATTGCTGTTTCTTACCTGGGAAATAGGTAGAAAATTTTTCCTTTTCCGATTTGTATCAATTTTGCCAAGTTATAATGACTAGAATATATAAGTATTTCGATGTTTATGTTTTTGATGTAAAATGACCATATAAGAGGCCAAGTTAAGATGAAAGAAAAACAACGTTGGATATAGTGTTTATTTTTTTTTAAATTTCAGATGCAGTATATAAAATTTGTTACGGCGAATAATTCAGACACAACGTTAGCAACGGCATCAGGAGCAAGTATCAAAACGGCATCAACGACGTCTTCAGGAAACATTGTATTGTCAGAAATCAAGGTAATCTCAGTTTTATAAATAGATAACTCTATGTGAATCACCAGATATCAAGATGAATAATTGTTATAATTATTGTAGGTGACTGTAAATACTTATTTGGCTAGAGAGTTATTGATTATATTATATAATGGGCATGCCTCTTTATTTTTCATTTGCTTATTCGATGGTTGTTTTAATTCTTTCCAATTTCTTTGAGCTTCTTAACTGAATAAAAAAAATTGAAAAGTACAACGATGTCATAGGACTATTCCTACTAATCCAGCAGGCTTATAGGATAAAAATGGCCTTTTAATGGTGCGGGAGCTAAGTGGCTTTTTCGGAAACTCATTGTTACAAGCATTTTCTATGCGTTGATTAATTCTATCGAACTTAAATAAAGAAATTAAATAACGACATAATAGACTTCTGGCATATGTCAGCCCCTCGAGTTGGCCATGGTTTAAGATATAAAAATCAGTGAAATTATAACATTTTTTTTGTGTGTACACATTTTATGTTTAGAATGAAAAAATAAGATCGCCAGAAAGTGTGGGCCGTTAGGAGCATAGCCAGAAAGTTCAAAGATGTAAAAAAAATGAAGTTATATAACATGATTGTTACAAGCTTTTTTTTAGGCTGAGCATATGTATTTTAATGTTTTGAACACAAAATTTCCAGAAAGAAACTCCCACCAGCAAGGCTAGCCAGAAAAAAAATGTTTAGGATTTTTGAAGAAAATTGGATTTTTTTCGCATATTTCATCTCAGAACTTTAAACTCATCCAGGGCCGGATCTTGAATCCTGCGAACTACACGGTCGCGGAAGGCGCCAACTGAAAGGGGAGCCAAACAGGGAAAGGGAAAGGCGCCAAACATTGTACTAACACCCTTTCCCCACTAAAATAGACTTTGAGAAACTATGGATATTGAAGAAAACTGCAATTGTCATTGAGATGGGGGGGGCGCAAAAATTTTGTCCTCTTACACTTGAAAAATGTCTAGAACCTGCCCTGAACTCATGGTTACAAGTTCTGGCTCCATTTTAAAATGTAAATATAAGCTCCCTCAACAATAGAATAGCCTCCCCAGAAAGTTCTTAGTGTCAACAAAAGTACCATAGGGTCTAAATATACAGGAATTTAACACTTTCGGCTAACTTGACTTCCTACCGTGCTTCAGATGTATTGTATCATTATTACCTTTCTGGCTGCGCCTCCTGACGGCCTACACTTTCTGGCAATCCTATTTTATTCATTCTAAACATAAAATATGTACACACGAAAAAAATGAACCTTGTAACGACGACATAATTTCACTGATTCTTAGACAGTGTTCGTGACGCATTTTATGAATAATTATCATCCATTAAACCATAAAAATATCTCAAAATTCATAAAACGATGATGTGCCGAGAAAGTCACCTAGCTCTCCCGCTCTATAATATACATGATTCAATACATCTGAGATGTGGTAGAACCTCAGCCTAGCAAAAAATGTTAAATTCTTATTGTACACTCGATTGCACGGAAATCGAATACACCTAATTTTCGGCTGGATAAATGCGTCTTTTCTTGATGGCATATGTGACATTTTGCTGTTGTTTATTGTCAAATTAATTTGTCATAAAAATGCCAAAACATGTGAAGTGACTTTTTATCATAACTTTTGGTGGTGTTCCGAAAAAACCACTTAGAACCTCCATTTTCTAACCTATAGCAAGCCTGAATTGAGGCAACAATGCACACAAAACTACGTAATTTTAAAAGAAATATAAAAGTGCCAAAGGTTCTTATTAGTGTAATACCTAAGAATTTTTCCAATATTAACACGTTGACTGCCATTTTATTGTCTATGAGGCCAACTTGGTCCATAAGACCGAGTACTTATATTTGCTCTGTGGGCCGACTCGGTCTATAAGACCGAGTCATGTTTTTAGGATCTCTGGATCGTCTGGATCTTTTCGGGATCTTGGAATCTTCCAGCGACTCGGTCCAGCACACTTCTATCGTTATATATAGACCGAGATGGCGTAGTAAAGGACCGAGACGTTTTTTTTTTTTCAAAATATTGTGTGTCAATTCATAGTGTATTAGCCAATGATATTCATGGCCTGGGGGGATATTTTATTTGGTTAAACCGTTGCTACCTTATGAGAAATTTGTCTTAACCCGTATGGCAGTCAACGTGCTAAATATCCTTTATTAACTTGTTTTTAATATTTGAAATTTTATCTTTTACAGCCTGTCTCTGCCATCAGCAAAATCGCCCCGAAACCTTTAAAGCCCTCTATTCCTACCAACAAAATCAGCGTTTCTGCGGCACAAATGGTGGTCGTTCCAACAAGCTACAGCATTCCTTCTCACCAACCTCAAATATCAAAAGTTGCCATTCCGCCAACTTCATTACGGCACACCCCCGTTTTGAAGCCGCCCGCTACTGGCGGCGACGCCATATCTCCCGTAACAACTAAAGACGAAGTCGACGCGAACGGTATGCGGCCGAGGAAGCCATGCAACTGTACCAAATCGCAATGCCTGAAGTTGTACTGCGACTGTTTCGCGAATGGCGAGTTTTGCTACTTGTGCAATTGCATGAACTGTTTTAATAATTTGAAGAATGAGGACCACCGCAATAGGGCTATTAAAGCCTGTTTGGAGAGGAATGCGAATGCATTTAAGCCAAAGATTGGAAAAGCGAAAAACACTTCGGGTGAAGTGTCGATTAGGAAGCATACGAAGGGGTGCAATTGCAAGAGGTCGAATTGTCTGAAGAATTATTGTGAATGTTATGAGGTAAGTAAACAATCATTGACGATTTTCAAAGTATTCTAAAAAAAATTTTAGAAAACGGTCTTTTCAGAAGAAATTGCAAAACTAAAAAAATATAACAGTTGTAACTAGTAGATTTTAAGTAGGAGTAAACTATAACAAATATTTGGATTAATATTGCTTTAACCCAAATTCTAGTTAAGCTTTAATATTCAAGGATTACTTGAATTTACGAATTTAGGAGGGTTCGATAAATAAAATAAAGAGTTAATCAATATCAAGATATATTACAGGAAAATGGCAGATTCGTAGAGCAAAAAGGCACGGCATGGGCAACAATAATGCTATCGTCAGATAGACAATAATAGTCTATGTAATAAGACGACTTTTTTGTAAATATTTCGTGCAAAGACGAGATTACCTCTCCCCCCCTCCCCGTTTTCGAGGGCGCTGAACATGATGCAAATGGTGGGAGAAATTTTTGACCGCCACAACCCCCTGAAGCGGCCAAAACCACCCCTTTTATGGATCCCTTTATGTTTTTATATATAAACGGGATGGAGAGAGACTTATCGGTGGGTTATATTTGAAATAACACGGCAGGGGGTTACAGTGTAAGTGGAATCCAGACAGCAGGCCTAGGCCACCCTCCCGAGGGGTGGAAAATCATTTTTTTTTTTCAAATCATTCGGTTCAAATGTGTATCCCCCCATTTTCGGAGTCGCTGATCACGAGAAAAATATTCATTTTTAGGTTCAACCCCTCCTCATCCCTCAAACGGGCAGAAACCACCCCTCATCAGAAAGCATGCTATCTAGGATTTACAGGTTTTTCGACACATGATGGTTATTCCTGTGCATATCCCTTTATTTTTTACGGAAGAGAAGGTGGTGGCGACCTCGGGGGTTGCTTCAACCCTTCCGACCCAAATTGAAAAATAATTCTTTGGAGACAAAATTTTCAGAAATCAAATCGATACCAGATTTTTTTTATCAAGATTACCACTGTATTTGTAAGAACAGCTGTTCAAAGCGATGCGGTTGTTTAAAATTAGACTATTTTCTGTAAAAACTGCAAAGGCGAAATGTGTGAAAATTACATGCTAGATGATAAAGATATATGTACAGAAGACAGAGCAGATGACGATGACAATAATGATAATGATTTTTATTTTAATTTAATCCCTGAAATTGGTTTAAGCGATTCCGATTCAGATTCGCTCACTGAAACGGAGGATGAAGAAGAGATCGCGTGCAATGTGCATTTTGAGGAGTATGAGGATTGGTATGCTATTTGTAAACGACCTAAGTTTTTTTAATTAATTGTAAGCAAATAATTTATTTTGTCATAAAAATATTTTCATGTAATTCTTTGAATAAACAACATTGCCATTGACAACAAAATTTATTATTCATTACTCACCGATGAAGAAATCATAATACCCTACTCAGCAACTTACACAATCATCGCCTTAATGATAACTGGTGGATGAGGGTAAGTCCATCTATTAGAGGGGTTGAGCAGAGTCAGAGATGAAGGTGAATATTTTTATCGTGATCAGGAGCTTGAGGGAGTAGAATGAGTAAGAGAAAATAATCTTTTTCTACTCCCTCATGTAAAGTTTGTATTCCTGAAGTTATTTTCCCCAGCCAGGTAGATGAAAACACTCCCTACTAATTCCCTTACTTTTAGTGAGAGAAAGTCGAGGGAAAGCAGAGAAGAAAAATTTTTTAAGGTTATGATTGTACCTTATTAATTCAGTTTTATTAAATAATGGATATCGAAGATTTAGTGGCTATACAAGTTTTGGATGATTTAGAACATGCGGAGGAACAGTTTGAAAATGAGAAAAATATTTGAGTTTTAGAAAAAACGGATCCTTTTCAACTGTTGGATCAGATTTTTGTTCGTTTATTTAGGTTGTCCAAACCATTATTGAGGTATCTTATAGACATTTTAAACCCACTGCTTCGTCATCCTAGCCGCAGATCGGCACTGAGTATCGAAACAAAGATAAATTAAGGAATAAAGTGCATTACATATTGTTTAGGGTTGTAGGTTAGGTATAAGAAATAACGTATTTTTATTTTATTTAAAACTGAACCGTATTTTTAGATATTTGTTACATGGCATTGGCTACTGGCAGTTACCAAGAAATAACTTATAGCAATTACTATTGATGTACTTAACTAGTCTATCTTTTTTGGATACTTGTGACATGACATGACTTTTTTTAAATAATAGGTGTTCATTTTACTATGTATACAATAAACAATACGAATTGGTTTCGTATGAGATGAACTTTTTGATCCCTAGAATAAATATATGTTTTTGATCTATCAACTTCACGCCACCACTAGTTGACAGCTGACAAATATTAGAAATAGGAGAGTTCTGAATGGTTAAGCTGTGAAGAACAATATGACAACACTGTAGACTTCTCCTTCAAACTTTCACCGGTCCCTCGTTATTCCTTTTGTTTAAGAATACATGTTTTTCGAGTAGGGGAATTTCAAGTGAAAGGCGAGAGAATTAATTTGCCGTCTCTCGCACTTAAGAATAGCCATCCTGCGCTTGCGAAAACAGGGGAGGGTGTATTGACGATCCAAAGTGTAATTAATGAATTTTACACCCCTTGGAAGGGTTTAAGCAACTCCAAGTCGCTACCACCTTCTCTTCCGTGAAAAATGAAGAGATACACACAGGGATAACGGTCATGTGTCGAAAAACCTGGATGGAATGCTTTCTGGTGAGTGATAGCATGCTTTCTGGTGCTTTCTGCCCGTTTGAGGGATGAGGAGGGGTTGGAGCTAAAAATGGATATTTTTCATGATCAGCGACCCCGAAAACGGGGGGGATACTCGTTTGAACCGAATCATTTGAAAAAAGAATGATTTTCCAGCCCTTGGGAGGGTTTAATCAACCCTCTAGGCCTGCGGTCTGGATTCCACTTACTCTGTAACCCCCTTGCATGTTACTTCAAGTATAACCCGTCGATAAATCACTTCCCTTGTTTATATATGAAATTGAAAACATAAAGGGATTCATAAAAGGGGTGGTTTCTGGTCGTTTTAGGCGGCGGTCAGAAACTTCTCCCACCACTACCATCGTGTTCAGCACCCTTGAGAACGGAGGGGGGAGGTAATCTCGTCTGTGCACGAAATATTTACACTATTTCTGGCTTTATTACATAGACTATAATAAATGTACATACATTCACGAGAAAATATAATATAAAATAATGACATTTAGCTGGCCAGCGTGAAATTGTCAGACAAATAAATTAATTGCGCAATCTTACCAAACATTAAAAGTTACTACAAAAATTTAACCAAAAAACAGAATATGAACAAACTATTGAAATACATAAAAACAGTTACAAACTGTACCAGACATAATACATGTTCAAACAATACAAAAGATGATCTACTCGAATACTTTTAATTTCTACCAATTTGATCGTGGTAGTCTTTACCTACTTTCGGCTAAACTTAGAGCCGAAAATTATTTAAGCAAACGATCACGCACTTGCACTAAAATGTACACTGTAGATTTGTTCAGAAACTACCAAATCCTAGTTGTAAATGAGGATATAAACATCAAACGGCAATGGGACCAGCAATGGCTTTTAACAAAGTTTTTTACTTTCAGTTTGCAGGTACGGGAACTACGTAGCACTTACTTAATTTTCTTATAAATAAAACAGATTAATACATAAGTAGTAATCAAGGAATAATGGTGAAACTAGGGAAGCAATTACTTTTTACAGGCTGATAAATTCACCTGGGCAGTACGTCCGCCTGTTATTTGGAGCTCATCCTAAACTAAAATAATCGATCTTAACGAATACACGTTAAAAATCTAGAGAAAGCACGAATGTGCCGACTCAAGAAAGCTTTTATATGATTCGATAGTCTTCTATTATATTGGAAACCGAACTTGTATGACGCGCGAAAGATTTAAAAGTATTTTATGCTGGTAATATACCGTAAATACAGAGTCAGCTTAAATTATTTTATAACGAAAAAATACAAAATGTGGTAAATTTGGTAAATTAATTAAACTATTGTCAAGGACTAAAAAGTAAACCATTACATGGTATATAATTTTAACATAGTTTTTTTTATCCAAGTACGTAAGTAAGTAAGTTGTAAAAATTTACAAAAATAGTGGAGTTATTGAGTGGCAAAGCGAGTCTTATCTTTCTAAGGGTTTTTTGGCGTGACTCCCTCTGGTCATAAAAGTTGAACTCTGTGTAAAACAAAAAAAAATTCCAATTCTAATTCACTCGGCTACATTTTAAATGAACGCCAAATTCATATTTATAAACTACTCAATGTAATTCGATTATTCTTTTTTTTTTACTTTAATTTTCCCTACATAATATGTATTTTTCAATTGTTTTTGATTTTTTGTTAAATTCCTATAGTTCATTTAATTGTAAGGGTGTTTAATTCTTTAAGTGCAGTTGTGGGCTTTGCCCTGTGATGGTAGAAAAATGTGTCTCACCTTGTATAATTGGTATTGGCAACTGCATTTCCAATACCACCTTATACCATGCCTGTGACACAATTTAATTGAGCACTATTTAAGGTACTTGTACACTGATAAGAGCGAATCTAGCGGCGGATTTAATAAATTAAAATGCGAGAGATACAGTAAAAAGATTGACAACACTATATTAAATACGATTGCTGCTTGTCACTGCTTGTTAACTTTTGCAAAATAGAAAAATGTTTATTGTGTAATAGACAACATACAAATTATACATAGGTATACATGTACAAATGCATTTTCAGTTTGGATTAAGTTAGAAATAGTTAATAACCTTAAATAATAATACAATATATTTAAAAATGTCAGAGCAACTAAAATATAAAAGCAGGTTTATTAAAAAAAGTGCCCTAAAAAAATTATTGAGACTTAAAAAGGTATTAGAAATAATAAACCCGATTCTAACCTTTCAATCCAATGATCTTGTTTATGAAGGAAATCACATGATTAACGTAAAGGACCTTGGTAAAAATCTAAAATGTTTAGAATGCTTGTCGATTCTTGTTTTTTTCGACAAGAAATTCAAGTAAATTTTAAAAACGTTTTTGTCAAATGAAAGAAAATAAATCATAAAACATTTAGGACAAACTAAAAAACAGCTTTTTAAAATTTTGTGTTTGAATTTTAAGTTGATCATTATTTATTATTATCCATATTTTATACTTTATTTACTGTTTATTTTAAATTACATACTTTTGTTTCCTACCGTTAAATTGATAAATTGTAAATTTATAGTAAATTAGACAATTTTTTTTTAAGATAAATACTATATTCCATATATCGTTGAAGTTTTTTTTATGGTCTTTCAGATGGTATAAAAATGTATGGGGTGTTCCATTTAAAAAAAAACAAAGTAAAGTTCATATCTCCGAAATGCAACTTTCAATTGTTTTTCTGAAATGATTTTTGGAAAGTGCTTGTGATTTTCTAAAACTTCTATTTTTGAACAGTTTTACATAACTCTAAAAATTACGAAGTTAAATGAGGTTCTAACGTTCGTACGACCACCCTGTATATAGAATACTCATGTAATTATCATAAAAAATCATAATTATTCTTCCTTTTGATTTAAATTTTTTGGAGTAATTTTTTACTACAGCTTGAAATCATGTCTCCATGCCTCTTGTATTTTCTGCTATTGAAGACGATATTATGGAGAAAGACGATAAACATATTTTTTACATATTTGCAATTATTGTTATTAAAAATACAGCAATGTGGACATCTGCCTTTTGTATTTTCGTTATCTATATTATGCTTTTAATACAACATATCAAAGACAGACATGTTAAAATAATTTAAGAGAGCTTTTTTGGCTATTTTAAAATTCATTTGTGCAAAAAATATTTACCCAGTTCTTGGTTTTACTAATTCGCATAGAGGTGAACTACATTACATTTCACTACCAATTCAATTCAATTCAAAAAGGGCCTAAAACAAACGGGAAAACAGAACACAACGAAAAAACCTGTTAGAAGTAATCTCCACCCTGGTGATCTTCCTGCCTCTAGGAAAATAGGGGAAAGATAAAAATGACGATAAAATCGTATACCAAAATTGCCACCAGCTCCCTCACTATTACTAGAAATAAAAATAAATAGTTGGCTTTTTATTGACAGAATAATTAAATTTGAAGAAACATTAATATGTCATCACAGGTTGTTTTTAATTTTAAATTTATAATTCATATTCATATTTATAATTCATTACTTAGTTCTTAGGCAATAATAATAATAATAACTTTATTGCCGTATCATCTTATAAAGATATTGACAACATCATAAATTAGGTATAAAAGATAGAATAGTAATAATAGCATATTAAGAAAGGCAGACTCAAAGTAGAATATTTTTTGTTATAGGCCAAAATAGCTTGTTCCAACAATTGTAAATGCATTGGGTGTCGAAACATTGAGGATACTATGGAGAAGAAAAATATAAGAGTACCAAATCCAGAAAAAGCTACTAACACTCCCATTTTACCTGATGGTAAAGCTATCCCCAATAAGGAGTTTTCACAGTTCCGTCCTAGGCGGACCTCCAGTACGAGGTTAGTAAATTACATTCACACAACGATATTAAAAATTTGTTTTTATGGGCATTTGACAGGCACTAAAGTGCTTTTTTTTTGTGCCTAGACACTAAAACAACTTTTACTTCCTTAGCAATAAAATCAAACTTTTAATGGGAAAAAATTACATTTTCAATATGACAAAAAAACAAATTTACTGCTTTGGCTGGCTGGATTCACATCTCGGTTGACTATGAACATTGGCGTAGCGTCACGGGGCACTCATCCCCTCCGCCCTTATAAATTTGATGCCCCTTCCTATCCAGTTACGAAACATTATTGAAAACAATTTTTTTTTAGTTTTAAGAGTTCTTAAAACTCACAATCATTTGAATTAAATAATAAATCTGATTATTTCTGTGCACTGCAGTTTCAAATTTCTCGAGTTTCACAATAATTCTGGGAACGAACACAGGACGGACACTGGCCAGCTTATTTAACTGATTTTCCACTTCCAGTGTTCCACTATCTAGTCACATTCGCACGTCTCAACGTGAATTGTGAACAGTGATGTCTTGTTATAAATGTTATAATTAAAGCTTGCTTTTTTTGGCGAGAGTGAGTGAAGCGTAAATTTTGATGCATGATTCCCCCACAACTTCTCTTGTAACTTCAACACAATCGCACGCAATTACTGGACACCTGCTAAAAACTTTGTCAGCGCATAGTGCCGAAACTATGTATCTGATGCATTTTTACTTTATTTTTCTGACCGAGAGTTTGTATGCTGCTAAAACCGATTTTACACACAAATGTCAGCAGCTTCGCCCAACAGCAGCAGGACATTCCGATGATCAAACTCGATCTCGTTACATAGATCTTGTCAATATGAATCCCATCGTATTGTTTTGGGAGATATTGTTCAATACATCTGTTTATTTTATTAATAGTCAGTCATGATTTGAGGTCGATTTTCGAGAAGTTTTTTCTCCATCAGATTTTATTTAATAGAATGATAGATTTAGGTGTAAATAACAATAAAATCATAGTGCTTACGCACAGTATTGACTGGAAGACATATTAAAATGCACTTTTATGCAAAAAAGTGCATTTTTTGCAATTTTTTCGGATTTTTCGAGAGTTTTTCAAATATAATCGTTTAAAAATAATTAATATTGACTAGAAACTTTTTATTTTATTATCACATAAACTGTATTGTGCATATAGAGTCATTTTTGATCCTCCAGATGCAATTTTTAGCCCTTGATTGCATCTAAAAGTGCATTTTATGCATGCATAAAAAACAATAATTTTACTAATGCTTTAATATTAAATATATCTCGGAAAAAATGTATACTCGGAGGTTTTCATGGTCGCTGATTATGAATCTGACATGAAAATTGGAAAATTCAAAATGGCTGACCGGAAATGGCGCGAGATTTAAATAAAAAAAGTGCTTTTTTCGCGTTTTCTAAAAAGTGCTTTTTTCGCGTTTTTTAAAAAGTAAATATTTATAGGATATCAAATAAGATACAAAGTATTTTATAGATAAAAAAATGTAAAAGAAATGTTTTATTTTTTGTTAAGGATAAAATTTATTATATTTACAATGCATGTACATATTATTTATTAAAATTTTACAAGTTTTGATGGAGGTTCACCATCAGAAGACTCACTGCTGTCTTCACGTGCATCATTGTTGTCAATGTACTCTGGTTCATCTTCTTCTTCATTTTCTTCTACATCCCTAAAACAAGAAGGTTGTACTTGAACTTCTATTATTTCAGGTTCAGCTGATTCTAGAGGTGTGAAATCATCAATTAGTTCGCTATTTAAGCAATCATTCCCCTTACATTTTTTTGCAATGTTTATTGCACTTTAATCCAAGCTTCCTGCGGCCACATCTGTTTGTGCACGAACATATGAAGTTTTTCAGTAAACTTTCAGGAATCATGGGCTGGTCAGAGAATTCTGGTTCTAAAATATTTTCAACAACATTTCGTCTCCAACCCCAGCAGCAAGGGTCAATATTATTCCTATGCCAAAGTTGGCATTGTAAGTAGTCAAGTTCAACGTGTTTTTTAAGCGCTCCTTCTGTCGGTGGAAGAAAATTCAATGATAATGTCAGCGATTTGGCATAAAAAAATGGTATTGGTTCAAAGGAAAAATACTTGAAACTTTTTTTGAAGGGTACAGTTTTTTCACAACTTCAATGCCCGCTTTATATAAATTATTGCGATCAGCAGTTGGATCGTTAAATTCTTCTGCTGCTCGTCTTAAAACTTGGTTCTTTGACAAAATCTGTAAAATTTTCAACTTTCCTATATTATGAAAATAAGAAGTGGTATCAGAGCCACACATGGCATGACAAAACATAGTTACTTTTTTTAAATTATCATCGAAGGTAAAACTGTTTGTTCCATATAAAGTATATTCGTGTGAATGTTTTATCGGATTTTTCATAAAAATTAAAAAAAATCTATCTATTTACTATTCTAGATGTTATATTTTAGGAGAAGATGTAGATCTTCTAATTTTAATGACACAATTGGTTGGCAACTTAGATAATATTTTTATGAAAAAACCGAAAAACATTCACACGAATATACTTTATATGGAACAAGCAGTTTTACCTTGCCATGTGTGGCTTTGATACCACTTCTTCTTTTCATAATATAGGGAAGTTGAAAATTTTTCAGATTTTGTCAGAGGACCAAGTTTTAAGACAAGCAGCAGAAGAATTTAACGATTCAAATGCTGATCGCAATAATTTATATAAAGTGGGCATTGAAGTTGTGAAAAAATTTTACACTTCAAAAAAAGTTTCAAGTATTTTTCCTTTGAACCAATACCATTTTTTTTATGCCAAATCGCTGACATTGTTATCATTGAATTTACGTCCACCGACAGGAGCGCTTAAAAAACATGTTGAAAGTGTCTACTTACAATGCCAACTTTGGCATAGGAACAATATTGACCCTTGCAGCTGGGGTTGGAGAAGAAATGTTGAAAATATTTTAGAACCAGTATTCTCTGACCAGCCCATGATTCCTGAAAGTTTACTGAAAAACTTCATATGTTCGTGCAAAAATAATTACACAAACAGATGTGACCGCAGGAAGCTTGGATTAAAGTGCAATAAACATTGTAAAAAATGTAAGGGGAATGATTGCTTAAATAGCGAACTAATTGATGACTTCACACTTCTAGAATTAGCTGAACTTGAAATAATAGAAGTTCAAGTACAACCTTCTTGTTTTAGGGATGTAGAAGAAAATGAAGAAGAAGATGTGCTTTGACAACATTGTTGTATGTGAAGACGGCAGTGAGTCTTCAGATGGTGAACCTCCATCAAAACTTGTAAAATTTTAATAAATAATATGTACATGCATTGTAAATATAATAAATTTTATCCTCAACAAAAAATAAAACATTTCTTTTACATTTTTTTATCTATAAAGTACTTTGTATCTTATTTGATATCCGATAAATATGTACTTTTTAAAAACGCGAAAAAAGGACTTTTTTATTTAAATTTCGCACCATTTCTGGTCAGCCATTTTGAATTTTCCAATTTTCATGTCAGATTCGTAATCAGCGACCATGAAAACCCCCGAGTATAAATTTTTTCCGAGATATATTTGATATTAAAGCATTAGTAAAATTATTGTTTTTTATGCTTGCATAAAATGCACTTTTGGATGCAATCAAAGGCTAAAAACTGCGTCCAGAGAGTCAAAAATATTATATTTAAACGATTATATTTGAAAAACTATCGAAAAATCCGAAAAAATAGCAAAAAAACGCATACAAGTGCATTTTAATATATCTTCCAGTCAATACTGTGCGTACGCACTATGATTTTATTGTGATTTATACCTAAATCTATCATTCTATTAAATAGAATCTGATGGAGAAAAAACTTTTCGAAAATCGACCTCAAATCATTATTTCTGATGGACTATAAGGGTGCCAATCGAGTTCCTCCCTTTTACTGTGGACAGTTTTTAGTCTCAGTGAGGTTCGGTTGTATTAAAAGAGATGATCTAAGCTCAGGGTCCTCTAATAGACGAGAAAGGTATGAGTTCGTACCCACCGTGGATTGCTAACTGCTCCCTTCAAAGTCTCCGTCTTCTTACGATGCACTGGTCTTATATCTAACACTGTTAGATTTGGATTTATCATTTCTGGATATCCTAGTTACTTTTTTAGAGTTCCTCTCTTCAGCTTCTGTCATCTTATCAATGTTCTGAATATCAGACTTTGAGGGTCCATTTCATTTAGTAGTCAACCTGACACACAAATGCTCCTGAGAGGTTAGGTTAGGTTAGACTTAAAGTTAATTATTCGATCAGAAAAAAGGAAAAAGTTCAATACCATTTATTGGTTTAATTCAAAATGTACAGTAAATGCGCAAGAATCTATCTATCAATATGCCTATCAAACATGGCAAAGGCGGATGCCTCCTTTAGAGGACGTGTATCTCAACCACCGTACAATAGAGGGTATGAAATAGCACTTGACTTGCCACAAAAAGATTCACAATTTCCTAGAAGCATACGAGAGCAATTTGACTTGGACTGACCGTAAAAGTATTTTGTTAAAATTTTCGTGCACTTGTGGCAAGCTTTATAGTTCCGATAGTGATTCTGTCATTCACAAGAGCTTGTCAGTTGAAAATGCGTTTTACGGCAGTACATAAGTCACATGAGATTTTCTTGCTCCCTCACGAAAACGTACTAACGAAATGTAACCTAATAAAGATTTTATACGACTTCGATTCTCACCTATCGAGGTCCAGTCACTGAAGCCAGTACCGTATCTCTCCCATACGGTGTACTTTCGAATTTTTTACTTTTGGTTCATCACATCTTCGGGGATGTGAAAAGGTCTTTTTATACTTTTCGGCACCGATGCCGGAAATTTGTCAGTTGTGCACTATATCGTCTTTTTCATCAATTTCATGTAACTTAGATCGATTCTCAGAGGTTCTACAACAATATCACGGGCATAAGCCTGGCTCACATTTCCTGCTTTTTTAAATTATTTTTATATTCTTTCTTTTAAAAGCAGCATCTCCAAAAAAAGCTGCGACCACGCTACGCTACTGGGTATGAAACATCAGCTATGGCAGTAAATCTGCTGCTTTTTGTCTTGTTAAACAAAACTACCATTTTTTTTTAGAAAACAGACTATTAGTTTTATTACTGATGATGTTATCGAGGCCACCTGTCAGTGCATGCTAACAATATCTGATAATGCTGATGAAAATATGCAGGATGAGGAAATGACAAAACGTCTAATAATAGAAGAATTCGGAAGATGTTTGACAGAAATCATTGACTGTTCATCAAGTCGTAACCTAAGTTAATATAAAATTTTATTGTATTATAAGTTATAAATATTTTTATTTTATATTGATTTTTGTTTGTTATAGTGTGTATTTTAAAGAGTAATATATAGATTGTAAGTTTAATTGTTTTTTTTTTATAGCAAATTGAAGAAATAATTCAAAATTTTGTTAGTACTTTTTAACTAAACGATAAATACTTTTACAAAATTCAGTCTAAGGCCACCATTAAACTATAAATATATATCATTTTGTCTTAATTCCTTTTTTTTTTGTTTACAGCGCCTGTCTACAAATTTAATAAACCGTTAGCTTCACATAGGGAACTTTTTTTTGCAAAACTTCAATAGTCCGACTTTAGCTCTCTAGCTCTGGAGACTCGACATAATTGTATTAAGGTTTTTGTCTCAGAATGTTGTAAAGATTCTCTTATTACGAGCTCCTCCAGTGATTTTGGGACACCTTGTATATCAACGCGGGGCATCGGTACCTATCGCTTCTAACTGCGTGCGCATTGTAGTGGGAGTATATGCGTCTTTCCTTTTCTAATGTTTCTGTTTTCTTTTTTGCACTTGTTTATCTCAGGGCACATATAGTGTGTGGGTACGATTTTGCTTGAAACCATCCCCATAAAAAGTTTATTTTAGGTCCGATTTAGATAGGTTTGTTTTTAAAACATAAACCTTCGAAAAATGCATTTTTGCAGTACATTACATTTTATAAAACATAAAAGCTCGACCTACTGCGGTCTTTTTTCGGAGCGGAAAATAAAACAATATTATTAGCGATTTTTTATTTCAAATTTGAGGACGCCACTGGATTAGGCAACCTCTTAAATGGATCTGTACCAAATTTCGCGAAAAAAATTCCCATTTTTGAAGTTTTATGGAGAGTCCCATTTTGAGTTAACACCTATTTATCCTTTGCTCTCAGTACAAGTTATTGGTTAGTATCTAATTTAAAATGTCTTGTGAAATGGAATTGTGTGATGATGGTCAGTGGAAAAAAGTGAGGCATAAAAGAAAAGCAAGAAGCAGATTAGGAAGTATTTCAAAAAAGAACAAGAACAAGCATTTATCAGTAGAAGCAATAAATGAAATTGTTATGGGACAACAGGCAAACAGCACAGAAATCTTAGATATCCAATCCACAAGTAAAAACCAATCAGCTAAAAACATAAATTCTAATGAAAACTTGAATAATGATAAAGAAATTCCACAATCAGATATTACAAATCCACATACATTGCCCAACACTAATTTACATGAAGATATTTTCACACAAAAAGAAAGACACATCAAACAAAAAAATGTTTTAGCAAAAATGAAAGAAATATCACAAAAACCCTTCAAAACGCTATTCTATATAAAAGCACCTGAGACGCTAACAAGAAAAACGAAGTCAGACATTTGGGACAAGGAACACCCGAATACTGATGATATGATTCTTAAAATGAAAATGGGATTCCTCCTTAAAACTAATTAAAATAAAAATATAATCACTCAGACACTAATGCAGCTTATTGGCCAAAAACACATTTTAAATTACAAAGAAACGCAATCCTCAACTGCGCCAACAAACACTAATGTTCATAATAACTCATACAGTGTGGTCATCGGATCTGTAGAACATATTATAGAAGAGAAATTAGTGAATTTCTCACGCAATCTCATATTACCCACAGGTATTGCAAAAGAATTGTTTCGAAAGCTATTAATAAAGCTACCTACCTTATAAGAATCATAACAGAATGCATGAGTTCCTCAGAAAAATTATTAAATGAAGGCCTCTTTTATAAACACAGACATTACCCAGTTTATCCAAGTTTATCACCAGCTCCAATACCACAACCTTGCTCTCGCTGTCAACAATTTACACATTCACGGGATAACTGTACCACACCAATAAAATGCACTAAGTGCAATGGACCACATCATACTACTAAATGTAATACACAACTTCCACCAAAGTGCACAGAATGTGGTGCAGAAGATCATATCACTAAAGTGTCCAAAAAGGCCTGTCAAAGGCACACCAAATAATCAAATAAAATCTCTGAACAAAAAATCAAGCGAAATGGATATAAAAATCACCCAAAATTCAAAGATACACTCCCCATTTACCATCCACGGTATGATCATCAATACTTACTTAAATAAACTGAATAAAGAAAAATACATTGATCGAAAAGAATTAATTTGTAAACTTAGAAAACGATTTGTAGCACAATATAATATTGACACAGTTGCACATTTTACAGGAAGCAGAATGTATGTTTTGATGTTTGATCTAGAACAACCTTCGACAATTTCTCCAAGTCAACCAATACGTTCACGTCGATAATTAAAATTTTATATGCAAATATCAACAGCTATATACCAAAAAAACATTATCAATAACATTAAATTGTAAAAAATTGTTAAAAACTGTCAGGTGATATCCATGGTGAAGCCTTCTGCAAAGTTGAGAAATATCATTGAAAATGTAGTCTCTTGCTAAAGACCTTAGGAATAATGACCATATAATAGGAGGAATGCATAGGTTTAGTAAAATATTTCGCCGCCAGGCGGTTACCGATTGGCTTTGGGTACACTATTCATTGTGTTCTGTGCTTTGTAGTTTTGATGTGTTGAAATAAGTTTGTTTATTTGAAACCTACGGAAAATGGATAGTTTAGGTGAACTAAAAGAAAAGCTTGGCATTTTTAAAGAAGTAGTAAACAAAGATGCACAGAAAATGAGGTTATGTTGTAGTACCCAAACGCGACTCTGACGCCGCCTACATGCATTCGGTCTGTGAAATGTTTTGAACACATTAGATGGGCTTTTTTGTAACTTGTGAGCAACTATCCACTTTCTTCTAAAACTGCTGCATACTGGAAACTGGTGATACGTTAAATTTTTATTTTTTCTCTAATAGGAAGTGCATTGAGGCACACAACAATTGCTTGGCATTTTTAAAGAAGTAGTAAACAAAGATGCACAGAAAATGAGGTTATGTTGCAGTACCCAAACGCGACTCTGACGCCGCCTACATGCATGCGGTCTATTATATTAGCAGGGAAAAATGATCTTAATAAAAAACAATTTCCCTCCTTTAGATTTATAAATGAAAAGCTTAAATTGTGCACGAGTACAAATATAATTTTTTCATCAGCACCATATACAAAAAGTCTCACATTAAATCGACAAATCTACAAGTATAACTGTAAACTAAACGAATATATTCAAAAATTAAATAAAACATCAGAAGGAAATATAGTTTATTATGATATAAACAAAGAAAATTGTATTATTGATAAAAACATTATATCTAAGGATCTGTTTAACTTAATCACTAATCAAAACTCCAGACAAAATAAAACTTTGATATTCATAGAAAAATGTGAACTGTGTTAGATCCACTAATGATAGAAAATGTAAAAACAAAAAAAAACTAATACTCCTGCTGAATTACAAAACACAGATAAAATGGATGTATATGAAGAAGATAATCTTGGAAAAAACAACTTGTCATCAAACCCAGATTCAATAAGAACCACAAAAAGTCAAGCTAAATCAGAAGTTGAAAATGAGTTATTATCGAAAGAGAAGATGAAAATCCTTCGTGTCACACTAGTTGTTTCAGATGTTTCCACTATGGAAATTAGCTGTGCCGGTGACAAATTGGAAGTTCCTAATAAAAATTTTTTATACCAAAGACATCTACAGACAATGAAACAGAAGTAACTGATGATCTTCGTATAATCAACTTAAATGTACGCAGTATCAGAAAGAAAACATATATGATCAGTGTTTTCTTACACACACTAAGCTATCCACAGAAACTTGGCTTTCAAATGAAGAAGTTGAAGTACTGAAAATTCCTAGATATAATATGGCAAGTTATTATTGTCGAACAAAAGCTAAAGGTGGTGGAGTGGCAATGATAGTGAGGGATGACATTGAGTTTAGTGTAAAAAAATTGTGTTCTGTTGGTGTAACCGAGCAGAAATTTGAAGCTGTTTCCATCAATATTAATTATAATAAGGTAAATGTAAATATAAATTGTCTGTACAGATCTCCAAATGCAGATCATGACTATTTTGTCAAATCTATGGAAAAATTGTTAGTATTACTATCAAAAACAAAAAGCCCTAAATTTATTTGTGGTGATTTTAATTATAACTTCACAGAAGTGAATAGAAAGACCCTGGATCTTACAAATTTACTGTCTTCATTTGGTTATAATAAATGTTTTTTTCAATTTTCACGTGTACAGGGAAACTCCAAAACTCTAATTGATAATATTTTTTGTGACATAAATATTGACCTTTTAACAACACAAATATTAAATAATAGTATCTCTGGTTTCTAGGTGCCACTAGTGGATATGTAACTAGGGAATACCTGTTTATATGCAATATAAATTTTAAAAAAAATGGGACATCCTACTGTATATAAAACTATATTTTCCGAATCTGTACTTCTTCAAAAGTTTATATTTTAACAAATAAAAAAAAATCCATTTATGATTTGATGCCTATTTTGATTGAATCATGGAAAATTGTGTTTAAAACAGTTTCATTTTGAACATTAGATTTATTTATTTCAATACATAAAGAACACATTGTTTTTTAAAATATTTATAAAACTTTATTAAAAAGAGATTACATAATAGTTCGCTAAAATATATACAATAAGATTCTTTTAATCAGATCAGAAAACATTTAACTATAAAAAACTAAAAGGGCTAGGGCTAAAATCAGTACTTATTTTTGCTTTTTGTTAAGACATCTATCTTGCACTTCAAAATTAAACTAAATAAAAGATCATAAATAAACAACATAAGACGTCCTATTCAAGTTGAACCACCTCGGGTACTACACCAATTTTGTGTACACGATTTCTATGCCTAATTAAGTACGACTCTTTCGCGAACGATTTTTGGCATTCCTTACATTTAAAACCTTTATCGCTATGTGACCTCATGTGTTGCAGAAACTGGCTTTTGTTATTGAACGACAATTGACAGTGAGTACACATTATGCCACCAGCAGCAGCATGTGACCATTGGTGTGCTACAAGATAGGACTTAACTGAGAAACGTTTAAGGCATATGTCACACGCATATGGCCTTAGACCCGTATGGCTTCTTTTATGAGTATTCAGACTGGATTTTTGTGTGAATCTTTTCTTGCAAATATCACATTCAAAGGGTTTTTCTCCTGTATGCACTCGCATGTGGACCTGGAAAAATGATGAAAATTATGCAATATTAATAATTATAGTTGAAAATTTTAACATTATACACCTTGTAGAAGTTGCGAAACACCCTGTTACCACAATTTCTTAAAGCAGGAATCCACTTCCACATCATGTTTTTGTTCAAATATAGACTTAGAATATCATGACACTTTGAAATTTTGTGGGTCAGTCTGTAAAATTGTGATTTAGTGTTTGTATAAGAACGAATTGCCTCAAAATTTATTTTGATATCAGCCACACCACTACCCCCCTACCAGATTATTAAAGGGGGTAAAAAAATAAAATTGTGATAAATGTTCAAATGGGCTTTGGATGTCATGCCTCCGAGTTTTAATCGTCTCCAGATGATGTCAACTTGGTTGCCGAAACACGTCGAATAACAATATTCAAGTCTTTTAATGTTTGTAGAAACTACTTCAGAGGCAGCTTCACACTGAAGATTCCAGCCCCCTCCAGGATTTGAATGGAATGGAATGAAACGTCGAGATTTTAAGTTTGAGCAAAAAAAAAATCGATTTTGATTTTCGAGAAACAAACAATGGCGCAAACCGCGATCGTCTGTCTTTTTCAACTACCGAGCTACAGAGTGTTTTTAGACAATTGGCATTATTGGATGATTACCAATTACCAATTACCAAGTGTCGAATCGAAATTTGAGTAACACATTCTTAAGGCACTTTTTTTAGTAGAATCCGTTGCTGATAAGAAGAAAATTATGCATGTCTTAGTTTTCGAGATATAGACATCACTTGTGTTTTTTTAAATGTAACACCCTGTAAATTATTTCATTATTCAATCACAACCATGGTGTATTAAATAGGTGGTGCGACGACAACCCTCACAGTGGCTTCATAAGTGCTTACTTTGTACATAATGTAATAGAGGGCAGGACCAATAAGTTCTCTCATTACTTACGCATTTTACAGGTTCTGTGCATACATGTATACAGTGTTGCATACATTCCCGGCCTTTTGTTTTTGTTTAGTGAAACAAGAGTCCAGTGACATCTGACATTAAGTAGCTAAAATAAAACATTGAAAGAATATATGCAACACTACATACAGCATTGCACGTGTCGCCACAGCTAACCTCAAAAATATATATTTCTTAAGATTTACAAGTATTACGTAGCTATTATTAAAATTTCTACCTGGTTCCTGTACTTTCAACCAAAATCAAGTTCAACGCAATGTGCATGAAGTTTTAAATAGTTTGTCACAATAAAATAAGACACTTTTTGCAGGTTAGGAATCTAACCTATAATTAGCAGTCTATTTTTATTAATCAACAATATTGAAAAATTATTTGCGTGAATTTTTAAATATTTGCTTGCAGCCAGTATGGCTCCACGCTAAAAATGCCTATACAAACATTAAAAATGAGAATAAACGAAAAACCCTTAAAATTTGAGGTTATGTTAGTTATACGATGCACGTGCCCAGGTAATTGTAGGACCTTATTGCTCGCGCCATCTACTAAAGTAAATAGTAACCATGCACTTATGAAGCCATTATTATAATAGGAAAGTGCCGTACGTCGGACCACCTATTTAATACACCCTGATCACAACTTAAATTAGCTATCCAACAATATATCATATGTCATATTTATCTCTAGAAAAAGTGGTTAATTTTCGAAAAATTTAATATATTTGTGAGGAGGCCATGGGAAACTATTAATAACACTTCTTATAATATAAAATAATTTTGCCAAATATAGGAAAAACTAAACTACAATAAATGTTCAAATTGTCTTCCATTGTATTTCCTTACAGCATTTGTTGCATTTCTAATCATGACAGGAGTTATTGTCCGAAACGCAGCTAATGTTTTGTTTTCCAATTCTTCTATGTTATTAGAACCAGGGACCGAAACAGAAATTAATTTCGGTTGGGGTTAAATAACGTATATAACATTTTCAGTTTTCATACCAGCGAAAATTTGGTTTTCATTTACAGTTTCGGTTGTCAAGGCAGCAACAATTCGGTTCTCGATTATGGTTTCGGTTTACAGATCCGCGGCAATTCGGCTTCTGTTGCGGTTTTCGGTCTCGATTTCAGTTTTTGGCTTTATACTTGCCAAAAGGCAAGTAAAAAGCCAAGGTAAAAACCTTATATAATCTTTATAATGGACGAATCGATTTAGATATGGTTTTCACCATACGATTTGGTATTTCTACATCATGGTTTAAAGATTTGAATCTTTGATTTCAACCATACTTTTTGAACTTTAAAGTCGTAATTACGGTGTGGATTTCGGTCCCTGATTAGAACGTTTTCTATATATAATATTTTTTAAATAACTCCAAAGCCAAAAGTCGGCAGGGGTTATATCAGATCTAGCTGACAACAAAATAGGACCATTATTTCTTAAAAATTAAACAATATCTAAACTACTTTGTTGTTTATTAATGTCTATTTTATTTATTTATTTATCAAAAATTCCACAAAGATCATTATGCAATGACATGAGTTCGTCGGTAAGTAAATTAATGTAAAGGTAAAATAAGAACATATAAGATCATATAAAACTTACAACTACACATATAAGTATATAAGACTTAATAATAACAGAAAAAAAAAAACACAAAACAAAACCTGTACCGTGCCAGCACAGAGCAACCCTGAGAATAGTGAATAGTGACAGGCCACCAGGGAGAATAAAAAGAAGTACAATTCAAATCAGATCGCTGGTAAAATATTCATTTAAGCTGTAAAAACTATGTTTTAAGAGAAGGGTTTTGATTTCCTTTTTAAATGTATTAATCGAATTTATGGATTTACAATTTTCAGGTAAATTATTGAAAATTTTTATAGGCATTATATAGCTACTTTTAGCCGTCGAGGCAAGTCTATGTTGGGGTAATCTTAGGTTGTCATTAGAGCGTAGCGTATAGTTGCTAACTATATCTGCAGTTGATGTATAATGATTAATGTTATTCTTGACGTAAATTGCACACTGAAGGATATATATAGAGATAACAGTAAGAATTTTTAAGTCTCTAAACAGATCCCGACAGGAGTGTCTAGCGCCTTTAAATTTCATTGTACGAACTACTTTTTTTTGCGCAGTTAGTACCTCATTTGTCCGATTTGCATTGCCCCAGCTGACAATGCCATAACATAATACTGAATTTACATACGAAAAATAGTATTGTAATATGTTGCACCCCTTAAAATTTAAGGTTATGTTACTAAAAAGTAGGCAAACTTCAACAGATCGAATGTCTGAATGAATGTAGTGTATTTGCACCTACTCGAAAAAGAACCTACCAGAAGATTCCAAAGTGACATCTGGAATTATCGAGAGAATGGTGGCGTCATCACAGAACAATCGAGATCTGTCATTTTTAGGTATAAAAGACCGATCGCATTCTCGGCGAGTAGTTCAGAAAGTATAGAAAGTGAGGTTAAGAGTTCAAAAAGAAACAAAGTGATAAACATTGTGATTTTAGTCAGTAAAGTGTATTTAAATTAACAATAGTATTGTGAAGTATCCAGTAAATATTTAATAAAGTGTGTTAGTGGACAATCTCTTGTTATAATTTTTGGAACCCACGGATTTTGCAAGGGGTAGTTTCCTAAGGGTGGAAACACGTTACAATTGGTGTAAGAAGCGGAATTTTATGACAAGAGGAGCTCTGAAGTTGTGCTGGAGTGTTCGAGAAGGATTCTCGAGGGTTAGTGCTAACACAGGACTAATTTACTGGACATTGTTCGAGGGTTGTTTTCGAACAGGAAAATAGTGTTTAAGTGCATTTTTGAGACATTGTAGAACATTTTATTAGGACATTAGTGTGATAATTAAATCCTTTGAACTGAGAAGTGATAGAGACACTGAAAAAGACTCATTTAGTGCGTGAAAATTTCTAGAACTTTTCTATTTGGACATTAGTGGAGATTATTAAATTCTCTGAACTGGATAGTGACAAAAGACTCTGGATAAGACTTTTTCGTGCTATTTCGAGATTTGTCTAGAAAGTTCCATTACCGATATTGACGTGACAGTTAAATTTATTTTAATTTCATCGTATGCCCGTAACAACAAGAAGTATGGCATCCGATAAACAAATACAGGACTTATTCGAACAATTCCAAAAAATGATGGCGCAGCAACGGCAGGAAGACAAAGAAGAACAGGAGAAAAAACGTCAGGATGAAGAAAGAAGACGCCAGGAAGAAAAGGAAGAGCAAGAAAAACGACGTCAGGATGAAGAAAGAAGACGTCAGAAAGAAAAAGAAGAACAAGAAAGAAGACGTCAAGAAGAAAAAGATGAATTGAAGAAAATGATGGAGGACCTGAAGATACGACAGCAAGAGGAGAAAGAAGAGCAAGAAAGACGACGTCAAGAGGAGAAAGAGGAACAAGAAAGACGACGTCAAGAGGAGAAAGAGGAACAAGAAAGACGCCAAGAAGAATTAAGGAAAATTCTGAATGAACAAATGAAAATACAGCAGGACGCTATCATTTCTGCCAACGAAGGATTAAAGAGTGAAGTCAAAGAAGAGATAAACAAGGTAGAAGAAAAAGTAGGTGTAGTTGAGACCGAAGTCAGTCAGATCAAAGGAAAGATGAGTGAGTTCGAAGGAGAAGTGGAGCGACTTAAACGACAGTTGAGAGATAGAGGAAGCCAGCAGGTGGTATCATCAGGTCACCAGTTAAAACCTCCCTCCTTTGACGGCCAAAGCTCATGGACAACGTACAAGAGGCAGTTTGAGGCAGCAGCGTGTGCAAACAACTGGGATAACGAGGAAAAGGCCATGGCATTAGTTCTGGCGTTAAGGGGCCAGGCCTCAGAATTACTTCAGACTATCCCGGTGGAGAAACAAAGGGACTTTAAAGTCTTGGAAGCTGCATTAGACTTGAGGTATGGCGATCAACACCTTGCCCAATTATACCAGACTCAGCTGAAATCCCGGATGCAAAAAGCTGGGGAAAGTTTACAAGAATTTGAAGCTGCGATAGAGAGACTGGCACACCTGGCGTATCCGAGTGCACCTAAAGAATTCCAGGAACAATTAGCCGTGGGGGCCTTTTTAGATGGTATAAGGGACGAAGAGGTCAGGCGAGTTCTGAGGCTGACGAGACACCAAAGTAATAGCGAAGCTTTGGTGCGTGCACTCGAAGTAGAAGCCGCTTACAGGGATACTCCAAGGAGAGTGCGAGCTGTGACTCTTGAAGAATCGCAACCAGAAATGAACCAGAACCTCTTGCTGACTGAGATGCAGAAAATATTCACCAAATTATGCGATAAATTGGATGGCCTCGGAAATCAGGAAAAACAACAAAATAAAGGAAAGCCGAGCGGAGGTATTAAATGTTTCAACTGCGGCAAGATGGGACATATGAAACGAGACTGTCGACAGCAGAACTCGGAGAGTCGAGTAAATGCTGTGAATGTTGAAGAGAAGCAGGAAAACTAAAGATAGCCAGCACCAAGGGGGCTGTGCTGGCTAGGGAATGCGGTGCCCCCAGAGAAATAAAGATTTCCCAGCTCCAAAGAATTCCAAGCAGTCTGTTGTTGCAAGGATATGTGAATGGAAGAAAATGCGTGTTTACTATTGACACCGGTGCTACGTCATCAATAGTGCGGCCAGGGTTTATATCAGGCTTGCAGATTGACAAGAAGCAAAATGGAGTAATCATTCGGATAGCCACGGGGGACAGGGCTGCGGTCCATGGAGAAATCAACTTGGAACTGCAGGTTGGACGGTTGAGGTTCAATTACAAGGTCATTGTGGCTGACATTATAGATGATTTCATTTTGGGTCTGGACATCATGGGAGAGCAGGGATTTATTGTTGACGTAGGGGAGCGAGTCTTAAAAATTGGAAATGAGGAATTTATTCTGGCAACCGCAGACGACCAATTCCATAAAGCGAGATTGTTAACAACACAGACGATCAAGATTCCTGCTCATTCAGAACAAATGATCGATGCTGCCGTAGAAGGAAATCCTGGAGGGTACCGTGTTGGCCTAGTTGAAGATGACGAATCGATTAAGTCCCTATCCAATATTATTGTGGCGAGAACTTTAACCCGGACTCAAGACAAAATCCCAATTAGAGTTGTTAATTTAAATTCCCACTCGGTGACAATTAAGGAAGGCAAACCGATTGGCTCCTATGAACCGGTCACATGGGTAGCGAGGTGCGAGGAACAAACAGAGGGAAGTTCGTCTACGAAAATAGACCAGGAAGTTTTGACCTTGCTGAGTACCCAGTTGGAGCATTTATCTGAGGATGAGCGAAGGGAGGCAATCAAGTTCCTAGAAAAGGAAAGTTCAGTATTTGCCAAGAATACAGAGGCTCTTACAAAAACAGACATAGTCCAGCATCGGATAAATACTGGCAACTCACCAGCTATTCGACAACCACCTAGGAGGCTTCCATTAGCGAAACAAGAGGATGCCTCGGCAATGATAAACAAGATGCTGCAAGATGGAGTCATTGAGGAGTCAACGAGTCCCTGGTCATCGCCAGTAGTTTTGGTTGCCAAGAAGGACGGAACATTAAGATTTTGTGTCGATTATCGAAAATTAAACGATGTCACGAAGAAAGACAGTTACCCATTACCACGAATTGATGACACATTAAGCACGTTGGCAGGCTCACGATGGTTTTCTACGTTAGACCTTAGGAGTGGATACTGGCAAGTGGGGCTTCATCCGGATGATAAGGAAAAGACAGCGTTTTCAGCAGGCAGTGGTCTTTATCAATTTACCGTCATGCCTTTTGGACTTTGCAATGAAGCAATATAACGTCGGAGCTCCTTTCGAGAGGATCGCGATCGATATAGCCGGCCCATTCCCAGTAACCAAGGATGGGAACAAGTACATACTGGTTGCCATGGACTATTTTAGTAAGTGGCCAGAGGCCTATGCAATTCCAAACCAAGAAGCAGTCACTGTAGCCAAAGTCTTGGTAGATAATTTGATATGTCGGTTTGGTGTACCCCTGGAGCTGCACTCAGATCAAGGGAGGAACTTTGAGTCAGGGGTGTTTCAGCAAATCTGCAAGTTATTGGGGATACACAAAACACGGACAACAGCCCTTCACCCGCAATCAGATGGAATGGTGGAACGACATAACAAGACCATGAAAGAACATCTCTCTAAAGTGGTTCATAAGAATCAACGTGATTGGGATCTCCACATACCGTTCTTCCTCATGGCATACAGAGCTGC